>CM061543.1:210878151-212078151 GCA_030864215.1 Capsicum pubescens | reverse complement strand
ACCTAAACTAAAAAGGTTCAGAAGTATAGTATGAGTACGAAAATAATATGTACTCAGTAGGTATCATTGGTCGACTGAGCTAAATCATGATATAAGAATGATAAAGTGCAAGATAATCATAACTAAGTCAAGGTACAGAATCGAACCTGAATCATCTCCATCATCACTGTATATAATAAGTAAGTAATTCAGAATAACAGTATAACATAAGGCATCAACACATGCCAATATCGCCACCCATAACAAGTACGGAATAGCAAAAATAACAATATAATATAAGATATCAATGCATGCCAATATTGTATAGAATAAGGAATAAATGATTCGAAATCATAAAGCAACACAAGTAAGAAGTTGGTGCCCATACACCAACTAGTGCATAAAGTAAAGAACCTATCACGGCGTCCCATACCACCAGAGAGTACACCTAGAGAGCATAACGTAAAGAATTTAATTGCCAATATATATATATATATATATATATATATATATAACACCAACTTTTTCATTATTCATAGTTTTCCACAATTTCCATCAAACGACCATTTCCAATATTCATAATCATCACTAATAATCATAATTGAATAAAATATATCAATATACTCATAACCATAACCATACCACCATATAGGCACCTATGTCATCATTACACCCTATTCACTCATTATTAGCTAGCCAAAGCTTATTATTAAACCAATTACTTACTAGTAATCATATAACATCTAATTATTATCCATCCACTATTCATCACTTAGCCACTATTCATTGATCAACGACTAACCATTATTTACTCACTAGCAAAAGGTAGCATCTAGTCAAGATTCACCACTAGACTATATTCTCCATTTAACTAATATTCATTTCTAGCCAATATCATCCCACTAGTCACCCTATAACAAAAGACCACTAATCACCATGTGTACAATTATTCATCTCTCAACTAACATCTGTTATTAACTAGCATCATTAATCCACAAATTCTCATTCAACAATTAATTAACATCATAAACCTAGTCATCAATAGAAACTAATCATTACCATCACTAAATCCATTATCATTAACCACCATAGTGAAATAATAATCCCTATTTATAGCTATCAATGCCACTAGTCCTTTTTTACTACTATGGTTCACAAATCCACTAGTCACTATTAGTCGCTTAAGTAATATCCACCACTAAGCATCTTTCATCCTTAAATCAACAACTATACCAATTTATAACACAACCCATTAGAAGTCTATAAATGATACCTATAATATCAATATTATAGCCAACAACACTAGAACATAAATAAATATATATTTACCATACAAAGGGCTAGTCAGATTCAATTGGTAGGTGAACACATAGGCACATCAATAATCATATCTTCTATCCTTGCTGGGAATCATCATGTCATCATAATATATTCCGAACTCAAACCAAATATCAATATATCACCATAATATCCTTTGTTATTGTCAGGTATCAACATATCAACATAATATCCTCTGGCCTTGTTGGACATCTGTTAAAACCATGGGGGTTGCACCACAATGAGAGGGGCTAGGTCCCTCAAAATTAGTCACAGGCAATAAAGTAGTAATCTAGCCAAGAATACAACACATTGCAGGGAATATAAATAACATAAGATTTAATGTGGAAACCTTATTGCTCAAGAGAGGAAAAATCACGACTTGCCCTCACAAGCACCTCAAAAGTTCACTATAATCAACCTCTTAATTACAGACTTGAACTTGAAGTTAACTCTAGGCTCCTCCTATCTGTAGTAACTCTACTACAATCTCAACTTGACAACTCTGCATGACTTCTCAACACTAGTTACCTCTAACTAATTTTAAGCTTAGGAAACTATACGTAAGGAACTCCCAAAACAAAAAGGAAAGATCATTGATCTTATAGAATGAGTAATTTATTTATAGACTCAAACTGGACTCAAAAATATTTGCAATTTTAGCACACAAGTATTAAGAACTTAAGCAATGTTGAAATTAAGTGTTTGTCTTTTTTTCACTTTTCAACTTTCCATCTTTGCAAAAACTATTTGAAAAAGAAGCATCCTATTACTTTTATAGATGAGTGATGATTAAGATTGAAATATAATTGGACCAGGTGTCCTAAATAGTACAAGCAGCACCTACATAGTTTGTTACACAAGTAGATAAAACTGTGCAGACACGTGCTAGCTGTACTATACCCTTGGACATCTAGGGACCTGGTTCCTTGAAGTAAGCTGCTCATTGTAAAAAAATATTTAACAATATCAATATATCATCATAATATCCCCCGACTTTTCCAGGAATCAATATATCATCATAATATCATCCAGACTCAAATTGGGTATCAATATCATTAACATATCCTCCGAACTTGAACCAGGTATCAACATCATCAACATATCCTTCAAAATCGAATCGGGTATCAATATCATCAATGTATACTCCTAACTCAATTCGGGTATCAATATCATCAACATATCCTTTGGACTCAAACTGGGTATCAACATCATCATCATATCCTTCGGACTCGAACCGGGTATCAATATCATCTACATATCCTTCATACTAGAACCAGGTATCAATATCATTAACATATCCTCCTGCCTTAACAGGTTTAGTAACACCATCACAATATCATCATAATAGGAAATCAATATCAATAATAAAGAACAAGCCCTACAAGGGCTAAAGTAAATGACAAGATCCACAAGGGCTAAAGTAAAGTGCAAGCCCCATAAGGGATAATATAAATGATAAGTAAGTAAATAATAAGCCCCACGAGGGATAAAGTAAAGTTCAAGAACCATGAGGGATAAAGAAAAAGAGAATTAAGAAGGAGCATACCTTTATATCTCATCATTCTTTGTCGAGGACAATTTATCCATAGATATGTCAATATATATGTAGCATGAATATTACAAAGCATTAACGGGTTCAACATGGTTAGTAAAATAGCTTCTCATGTAGTCAATAAATATACCTTTTATAAACCTTAGTATTATGGCTCATAATATTAGCAACAAGAAGTCTTTCTAACATAATCACTAGTTGGCTTACTAGACAAAGCATAACATGAGTCCAACATAATCTATAGAGTATCTTTATGCATAGTCAATAAGCATGTATTCTAACACCATTAACATTATCATCCAATATAGACAATAAGGAAGATTTATAATATGATTTATTTGCATAATTATTAAGCATTATCATAACTTGGGCAATAGTATAGTTAACGGCCCAAACACTAGCCTAAATGATGGCTTAATCAAGAGTATGGTCAAGGACTCATCATTACAAAATCCATAATTTAGTCATTTAAACCATGGGCATAACCATAAGTAATATCATGAACAATGGCCTATTAATATGATATTCATTGGCCTACTATTGGCCTAAAAATATTTTATCATCATGAATAATGGCTAAAGCATTACATGATCCATTATTTATTCATAGCGTGGCCAATAATATCATTTATGACTTAGGCCATATTATAGAAAGGGCTATTTAATAGCACATTCATTAGCCCAACCCATAGATAATTGTAATAACATAATTAATAGATTGACATAAGTTTTAGCCAACAAGGCATACAAAGGTATAATTACTTGGGCACCATTCTCAATGCCACTCCCCATAACCAACAAGTACCAAAAACCATCAATATTTCCTTAAAAGGTCACTCTTTAGTCAATTACTAGGCATAAGTGTTCAAGGGAACTAATCAGAAGTCTTTTCTTACGGTGGGTCAACAAGCCCACATCCAAATCCCTAAAATGCATTCTAATTAAATTTCCACCCTGGACTAGGCTAAAGTATCTAAATCAACTCTTAGGTGTATAGCAAGCCACCATAAGACCTAAGGTAGATATTTTACTTAAGCACCTTTACTAAGTCCAATGGAACCAAGACAACCTTCCCTAGTATAAGCAACTAATTCCAATTTACTCTAAGTATGAGAAACTAGACCATTATATATAGGGTTGAGTATTCTAAGGCATTTTTATGATAAACATGCGTAATGAAGTCTATTCCACCTAATATAATGGGAAACAAGTCAAGATTTCCAACTTCTAAAATTCATATAGCTTAGTTGGTCCATCTAACCCAAGTCCTTCATTTCATAAATACAATACTTAAAACCCATCTCAATCTAACAAAATATCATAATTATATCAAAATATAGCTCAATCTAACAAGGAGTAAGCCTAACCTACCTCAAACCCAAAGAAAGCCCACAAAATTCTAAACCTTTGATTTTTCTTTCCGAGAAGCTTCTTCAAGGTTCCAACCTATCAAAAACTCAATATACAAATCATTATGAGAATTTCGATACCCATATTGCACCATTGTGCTTCGGGTTCAAAAACGACACCAAAAAACCCAAGTAGGTTCCTCATACAGAAATTACATTTTCGAGACCAACCCAATGTTTATACACCAATAGGCAATAATAAACCTAAATAATTAGGTGAAAATATAGCATATTTGGTCTAAAATCAAGACCTCAAGCAATTTGAGGTTTTGGTCAAATTCAAGAAATTAATGCTTGAAAAATGAAGGATTCATACCTTTAATTCGTTGTTAATCAAGAAAATATATGATAATTAAACTTCTAACTTACCCCCAAGAATTAATTTGAACTTAATTTGAACTTGGTGAGTAGTGCTTGATGATCTGCTATCTCTTGTCTAGCCCTTTCCTAAGTATGTCAAGCAGTTCTAACTTTGCATTCTCCTCAGCTATCAACCGGTTAATAGTTTCCTCAATAGTTTTATGAGCACAAGTTGAAGGTGGCTATTTTAATGCATTTGGGTCATCCTAAATCCCTTCGTGTTGGGATCCATGCACACACTTTTCTATATTACGATTTTGTTGTAAGTTCCATTCAAGCTTAGTATCAAAAAGAATAAATGGATTTCATTGACTTCTAGTGCTGGACATACACTAGCATATACCCTAAAAATAGTATAAAATAAAAAACAAAAAAACTCAATCAATCAATCCATAACCATATTCCCTAACAATGGTGCCAAAATTTGATGTCTCCCAAATTATACCTCCTAAAAAGTATAACACAATTGCTTGTCAAAAATAGAACCCAATAAGGTTGGGGTCAAACCAACAGAGAATAGGACAAAAATCTATCACAAGCTTGTTGATGAAGCTAGAAAGTACAAAAAATAAATGAGGGGTTTTGTAAAAATAGTAGTAATAGTAACAATGCTGGAAAATGGGTTTGTTAAAAGTATGATATATCACTAGGATTGTGTTCCCCTAACTTCTTAACTCTGTAGACTTATCATGTTCATCAAACTATCTCGGTCCTTTGCATGCAGAATCTAATAATCTATGTATTACCTAACTGTCTCTAGACCTTGGTTTTGGTTAATTTCACTCATCTCCTCTCAGTCTGAGAATGTTGCATTACTAACCCTCATTCTAGATCCCAGATCAACTATCTCCTTTTGGTCTCAAGTTAATTAGATGAAGGTTGGTAGCTTTAAATTATTATTGTGATCTTCTTTTTCTAATGTCAACCTTTCTCTCAAATTAGTATTGGATATACGCAGTTTCCTACCATTTGCAACCGTTAAGAAAGAAATCATTGCAAAGAAACCACAACACATGAAAGAACACAAATCAAGAATGACTTTGCACTTCCTCTACTTTGTTGATCTATTAGGGTTCCCACAACCCTAGTTCTGGGGTTTAGCTTCTCATGATCATAGGAACACACATATAATTCATAATTTAAAGTGTATGAATGATATAAAAAATAATTAAGAGTGAAACCCGAAATCTCAACTTTATATCAAGCCCTAAAACCCAAGAACAAGAACTCCAAGATTAAAAGTGTATCTCAGAACTCAAAACAATGTAATAAGTGTATAAAGTGCATAAACTAATAACAAAACTTCAAAGGGGTATTTATAGTTACATCATAGGTTTTCTAAACAAAATAGGCTAACAAAGGCCGGTAGTGACAATGCCTTAGAAAATGAGTAATCTGGACTGGCAATGACTCATTGTCAGCTCTGCCTTTCTGGGCTCCATGTGGCTGGTGATGAGTCATCAGGTCACTAGATGAGTCATTGACTGACTCGTAGTGTCCATAACTAAATCTTCATGCTTCCAAACTTGGTTTTCATATGCTTAGGACGAGTATCTCTATGAGTCGTATCCTGATCCTTTGATTTGTCACTAGTTTTTGTTCACTACTATTCAAATACACCCTCAAGACTTTTATTCCTCTTTTGCTCAAAATGATTCTCACTACGACTCGTAGTTTGACCTTAGGATTTGTATTTAGAGTATACTTCAGTCATTCACTTCTGATCATTTACTAGTCTAGCAACGACTTGGATGATGAGTCGTAGTGTCACCCAATGACTCATTGTCCAAGCATAAGACTGCTATTTGGTTTCTTTTTTCTTCCTTGTCCCATTCTACTCACGTCTAACCATATTTTCCTACAAAACTAAACTAAAATATCATCTCTATATAAAAATACTCAAGTACTTGTATAGTTTCCTAGTTTTAAGCATCAAAAGAGCCATGAAACCATTGCACGTCAAGATTTGGGGCCACACTTAATACCTTCAGGGTCAGGTGCTTAGTCACCTATTTGTACAATTGTTTCAAATGATTTGATATTATTATAAATGATATTGATGTTTATTATTTTTTGTGAACGTCTATCAAATATGTACTGACTAACTATCCAAATATATGGAGTATCTATCAAGATATAATTAACACAAAATTCCCCTATAAATAAAGGGGATCTCTTCATTGTAAATCATACCTCAACTAAAATAAGATATCTCATATCTTATCCCCATTTCTTTTGTTCATACTTTATATTTTATAATGGGTATCAGCATGAGACTCTACCTGTCAGAACCCGATTTCCTGAGTCATGATGGAACCTACTTTAACCCAACAATACATAAGCCAAATAGTAGTTCAAAATGCTAGTAATGGGCTAATTGATGGACGACATAAGAAATATCGGGAATGAAGAATACACCTAGATTTTAAATAGGTAAATATTGGTGAAAGGTACTAAATAAAAGTGGATAATGAGAAATGTGTACAAGAAAGTATCCCATGACCTATTAAGGTCGGTACAAGAGTCACTAAATACAAAAGATGAGTACTGAATAATGTCGATATACAGGTAGTCTCGAAAGTAAAGACTACCCAAAAATAGTAGAAGGAGAGAAAATCAGCTTTGGCTTTGAAAGCTCGCCCTATATCCGAGTCCTCAAGAAAGCTGAATGTGTCATAAATGACGTTGTCTAGTACTTGGATCTGCATCAAAAACAATGAAAAAGTGTAGTATGAGTACCAAAATAATGGTTATTCAGTAGACATCATTGATCGATTAATCTAAATCATAGTAAAAGCATAATAGGAAGTAAGAATGTAAACTAAAGTTAGGGATGAAGGGGAAAACCTAAAATACTACTCTGGCTGACAGATAAAAAATAATGAAGTAAATAAAGTCAAAGAAATAAAATATAACAACAACCTAACTGGGTCCCCATAAGACCAAAAGGCTTATACAAGAGAAAGATAATCCAATCGAGTCCTCATAAGCTCGATGGATACAATCAAGAGGGAACCACTGATGATAACAATAATCATAATATAACTGACAACCAAAACCATATCTTTGAATCCCTTTCATATCATAACTACTAGACTTGAACTGAATCCTTAACATCATAAGTGAACAATAATTGCCAAACCCATATCGGACACTAATATGATATATACTGTACTTGGATTGGGAACTTAGTATCATTAGAGAATAGTAAGTGTCAGATTCAAAGCGATCTTTATAGTAACTATAAGGTAAAAAGTCTAGTCAAGAGTTGGAACAATGTCTAGATCATCCTAAGGCTCAAGAATATATGTAAGTCTACAAAAAAAGGTCTACAAGAAACTATTTAGAATATTTGACCTAAAAAGGTGGATAGACGGGGCCTGCTACTAAACCTCGGAAGTCCATACTAAGGATATTTTTACCCAAAAATAGATTAAGGCTTCCAAGTTCTACTATGAAGTGTCAAATAAATCTACTAAGTCATAAAGCAACAATTTATCTTAAGAAAAAGGGGAATGGGCCAGTTCTACCTAAAATTGACTCTTTAAATAGCTAAATATTCCAAATTTCACTAAGCATGCAACCAAGCCACAAATTCTAACCCAAATCTAGCATAATACGATACTAATACCATAACAAAGCACCATAGATGAGGAAAGTAAGTCTAACCTATGTGGACAGTGACGAAGCTCGAGAAAGTCTACTAGATTAGAGCTTTTCCCTTTCAAGAAGCCTCCCCACGATATTAGATTATAAAAATAATGATTTACATATTAATATGATAACAACAATAAAATTTTACATAGAAATTCTTCGGGTGAAAAATTGGGCTAAAAATTCCATGTGGGGCTTGCTTGTAGAATAACAGCTTTGAAACCGTCAAAACGTTCCTCTAAGTTCAAGGATCGTATATCCTCAAAAATGGGAAGAGTTCAAGCACAAATAATTCCTCAAAATCAGCCTACAAATTATTAGAGATTTGGGTTTAAATTGGAAATTGATTAAGAAATTAGAAGAAACTTACAGAAATTTATGAGAAAATGATCCCAACGAACTCTCCAAATCACCCCGAACAACCAATGAACAAAATCCACAACTTTTCAAGCTTTCTAAGGTTTTACGAACTTAGGAAATGAAATAAATAAAAAAGGGATTCGGATCCATAGATTCAAATGTTGCTAAGGGTCCCTTCTTCACGATTGCGAGGACTTCATCGTGAATGCAACACTCAGCCTAGATTACCTTTCACGAATGTGGAGACCAATCGCGATTGCAATAGCCCATAGACGTGGCCTTCACGAATGTGGATAGATTATCTCAATCATAATATCCATTTACTTTGTCCTTCTTGAATATAGCAAGGGCCTCATAAATACGAAGGCAATTTTTGGCCTGCACCAGTTAAAACTTGCACCAGTAGTTTTGGCCAATTGCCAAAACTCCGATTGGACCTTCGGGATTTGTTCAATGTCCAATGAATGAAAACAAACTATGCTAACCTATCAAGTTCAACGTTATGGACTCAATGAAGCCATACAAATTTCCATCTGATGTCATTTTAATGAAATATGGGACCCACACCCAAATGTCCATTTTAACCAAGATCTACTTAGTAGTCTGAAATGACTCTGAAAGCCTCGGGACCCATACCAAAGATTTTCCTAGCCTAATATAGACATTATGGATCCAAGCAAATAGTCAGAATTAAAATATGAGACTATTTACCTATAGTTTAGTCCCAATGCCAATTCTTAACCACAAAAACTTTAAAATAGGAAATTGGCTCTACAAAATAAAAGAACTGCCCAAAATGAAATTGTCAACTCCAGCTAGTCATAAATGACTTGGGGCAGCTATGAGAAAGCTTTAAATAGTGTAATAGTGTGGAAATATAGAAAATGACCTGGAGGGCCATTAAAATATCCACTACCAAAAGGATATTCTTCTACAAAGTAAATAATCAAGGTGAACTATAAGGATCAAAAAGGTAGGGATACTGTGCCTGTATCTAACTCTGAATATCCTAGGTACCCCCCTCGATGGCGGTATCTCCACTGAACCCTAATCATTGAAATATCTCTAGAGTGCATCCACCTGACATCTTTGTTCTATATAAGGACTAGTTTCTCCATGAAGGTCAACCTCTTTTCCAACTGAACGGAGTCCCACATAAATATGAGACTCATCCGAGATATAATATCACAACATAGTGATATGGAAAATTGGGTGAACAGGTGCAAAATCTAAGGGCAAGGACAACTCATAAGCTACCTCTCCAACTATTTGGAGTATCTCAAATGGCCCAATATACCTGGAGTTAAGGTTTCCCCTCCTTCCTAACCTCATCACGCCTT
This sequence comes from Capsicum pubescens, assembly GCA_030864215.1. NCBI lineage: Eukaryota > Viridiplantae > Streptophyta > Magnoliopsida > Solanales > Solanaceae > Capsicum > Capsicum pubescens. The sequence continues at coordinate 212,068,178 of CM061543.1, read as the reverse complement.
TTATGGTTGATACTCCCAAGAAAACCCAATTTACAACTCCAAATTTTAAGGCATAAAGTGTACGATCTACATAGCTCTTTTGGCTATTGTGGGTTGCCGTCAACCTATCCTAAAACACCCAGACCCTATCTAACAACTCACAAAATAAATCAGTATCACAGGTCCGAACCTCAGATATATCTAACAAGCCTTTTGGTGATCGAAAATGCCTATCATGTAATCCCTCAAATGGTTCCATCTCAATACTCAAATTATAGCTATTATTATATGTAACCTCTGATAGTGCTAAGTGTTACTCCCACTAACCTCCAAAGTCCATAACATATGCCTAGAGAATATCCTAAAGAACCTAAATAATATTCTCCAATTGCCCATCAATCTAAGGGTGAAAACTGGTGCTAAGGTCAACCTGAGTACCCAACTCCTCTTGAAAATTCCTCTAAAATCTAAAAGTGAACACTGAGCCTCTGTTTGAAATAATAGATATTGATACCCCAGGCAAGTGAACTATCTCATAAACATAGATATGAGCAAACCTCTCAGCATTAAAAGACATTTGAATAAGCATAAACTAGGCTGAGTTGGTCAACCTATCTATAATGACCCAAATGTCGTCGGAACCATGGGAAGTGCTAGACAACCCAATAACAAAGTCTATAGTGATTTACATCCACTTCCACTCGGGAATAGGTAATCTCTAAATTAGGCAACATTGTATTTGATACTCAGTCGTTACCTACTGACAACATAGGCAACAAGCTATAAAATCTGTTATATCTCTTTTTATGACACTCCACAAGTAATGTTTCCTCAAATCTCTATACATCTTAGTTGTAGGATGAATAAAATATACAGAACTATGAGCCTCACTCAATATTAACTAAACCAAGTCACCAACCCTTAAAACAGAAATACAATAATCAAATCTCAAAATACCCTTTGAATCCAGGGTAGTGACACGACCCAAACTAGGGCCTAGTTGTGTCGGGTGCCTTAAGGCTAACTGCGACCGGAGACAAACCCCAATACCCCACCATAACCGCCCTACATCCTATGTCGGATAAACTCCAAACATATAACAAGATGAAACAACCATAAATCAAATACATTCAAATGGTGTTAGCACCAATGCCAAGGCTGACACCAATACCGACACCACTCATGCTAACCCAAAGTAGTCTCACAAAGTCTTTATAAAAAATAAAAACAATATCCGATCGGGATATGCCCTCGACCATAGCCAAAAACCAAAGTATAAGAAATAACAAAAGATGTAGAGTAGTCCATAATATAAAATGGAGTCTTACTTATTTGGGAAGCTCACCATTTCAATTTGACAAAAAGTTGTCCCCGAATACAAGTCACTAAGTAGGAAGAGTAGTATGGTTGATTCCTGCATCACGTGGGGATACAGTGTCCTAAGATGGGTTAGTGGGTGAACGCCAACGTGTACTCAGGAATAAGGATAAAATAATGCCAACTTTTAAAACCAAGTAAGTAACCAAGTGCAATCACATTCTTACATATATAGATATATATATATATTTCATGTTGGGAAAGGGAACCAGGTTTAGCATGCATTAAAAATCTTACCTTGGTCTACATAGCTTGACCTTCCTAAAACCACCCATGGGCTATATAGGTTTAGTGTTACCCCCTAAATGGGCCCCAGTGCGTGTAGCCGCTCAAATCAGGGATATTATAGGAGCCAGGGATTCCCGTGTACTCTTCGCCCTCCATAATACATATATAAAAGTATAACTTTGGGGATTATTGTGTACCCCAGTAGTATATGATAACCATGACCAACCCTCATGTCGGCAAACATAAGTTTTCATTGTCTGTCTATCGGACTCACACCTTTACAATCAGCTATCATACCCCGCCATTATTGCCCAATTAAAACCTTTTAGAACATAACCAATCCACCAATTCCAAGAGTTAATTACCAAGGCATTATGAAGTGGTATCTTCATACCGACTATAGATTGCCAACAATATCTTAGCCAATGCTTAGGGGATTCCCATATACCCCATGTGATTTCAAATCAATCAAAACTACGGCCACCAAGGCCTTTCCAAATCATTAATTAAATCAAACCGATTTAGGTTCCATTACCATATTATGCAATGCAAAGTTTTCAATAAAAGTCAAACTATGTGACAAAACCATTCTCATAGGCATTTTATCAAATATATTGAGGGCATCTAGTTTCCAAAACCAAAACCATGAATCAATTAACCATTCCCATACAGCCACATGTCCAAACCAATATTATAACATGAAAAACCATAAATAAAATATTGGAAAACATTACCCAACCATTAGTAACCCAAACCCCCAATATATATTTCAAAACCAACATAAACCAAAATAATATCATGAAAACCATTTGTTAAAACATGATTTTAGTTGAACTAATAATGAGGGAGGAGTAACATGCCTTAGATACAAAACAAGATAGTGAAAAACTACCCTTGTAAGCCCCAAATTGATTGTATTGAAGAAACCCTAGCCTTTCTTAAGCTAAAATCCTTGAAAGAGATTTGAGAGTGTTTAAAGTATTTTTGATTGAAAATAATAAGGTAAATAAAGTCCCAATAGTGTTTTAAGTCATAGGGTCAAAAGAGATTAAGAGGATAAATATCCAGAATACCCCTAACTTAAACTATATAAATCACCGCAGGAGGGTAAGGTTTGGACACTTCACTTGTATCCGCATCATACAAGTGGTACCCTCTACTCGTACCTTGATCAGAAGTTTGAACATCACACACTATCCATCATACGACTCCCATTTCCCAAGTCATACTAATACTATATGACTAGTACCCTCAAACCTATCCAAGATAAAATCAAAGGGGGTTGTACACTGGGTAACATACGAATTAGACTATACCTGTAATACCCCACATTTTGGACTAGAATGGAAATCCATCATTCATATGCGTAGATATTCCTAAAGCCTCAAATCCTATGTAATTTAGTGTGTTAATCAATTATGTAGTGTGGGAATCTATTTGAGCATGAATTAAGATTATAGAGGTTCCCTAACTCAAGGATGAGTTGAAAGCTTTCCTATCATTCAAGTTTTAGTGAGTGTCAAAACTTGGGTCAACTTCAATCAACCATAACTCCTTGTATATATCGAATTAGAGGATCTAATATATATCAGATGAAATCTCTTTGAATTATCTTTCCAACGATACCAATTTTGTCAAAAACTAATATCGGTGTAAGGATTTATTATCATTTTACTCCAGCATGTCAGGCTGGGAAATTGAGTGCTGACATTCGTGATAAGCCGTCAGGCCCGTGATGACCTATCACCAATGTCGTCATCCCTGGGTAGATTTCTACACCCAGTAAGACATTTTGTGACAAGCCGTCATGCCCGTGATAGCCTATCACCAATGTCGTCAACCTTAACCAGAAAATCAAAATTTTACCCTTTTGTGATGACATTTCATGACGACTTATCACCAGCTTGACGGCTTGTCACGGATGTCGTCAGCTATTTTTTTCCAGTAATTTAAGGATGTTTTTACAAGGGTATTTTGGTGTTTTCCCATCTTTTGGAGGTCTCTATAAATATGAGGAACCCCATCCAAACCCTAATTTCATCATTTACTCTTCCCTTAAGAGAAAATATCTAGGGTTTTATTCAAGAACCCTAATCTTTCAAAAATCATCCATAAATTCTTCAAGATTTCTTCAAGAATCAAGTTCCTCATAGTGTGGTTTTTGAGAATCATTTATTACAAGTGTGGATAGAATCTCAAGCATTAGAATTCATCCAATTTCAAAGATTAAGGTATGTAGATGTTGATTCTTGGGTCCCTTTCATCCAAGAAGCTCAAGAACCCTTTTTAAAATATAAAGATTTTATGTTTGTGAGATTCCATGATTTGTATGAGTTGAAATTGATGTTACATGTGTTGTTGAGTTTTAATTCATGTTTGTTTACAACATTCATGAGCTTTGACCCTAGTAGGTGGAATCCATGTGATATTTGTGATGAATTCTCCTTATGTTGCTTTCAATGTGATGTGTTCATGACTTTTGGGTGTAGAAATGGTTGAATAAGCGAAGCATGTCCCCCATAGGTTTGATAAAGAGCTTAGGTGAAGTATAAGGGCCATTATAGTATGTTGAATAGGAAGCCCCAAATTGTGAGTTAGTTTATGCATGCCTAGTGTTTGATAAAATGCCCAAGTAAATGAATTATTCCATGGTAGTAGGAAATCCCCAAATAAGTGTGAACCCGTGCATGTCTAGTGCTTTGTTGAAGTACCTTAGTGAACAAGTGGAGATGTGATAGTAGTAAATTCCCCAATTATGTGCTCTTGATGTATGCTAAGTTTTTAATACATGCCAAGTGGTTAGCAAGTAAGTTATGACATGATAGTATGAAGTCTCCCCAAGCCATGGTATATCCAAACATATGTCAAGACTGATATAGGTATGAAATAGTTGAGGTAAAACCTATTTGAATGGAGTACAATCTAGTAGCATGTTTCCCCTACGTTATTATATGATTATGATTCCGAGATACTTAAAGTGACCCCTTGGCGACTGTGATGATGAATAGACGTTTGAGATCCTTAAATGCTTGAGGTGATGTCTTAATGATTGTGGGAATGAGCATATGACATGATTCCTAATTACTTGAAAATATGCTTTAATGATTATGATGATGAATGAATGTTTGTGATGATGAATGAATGCTTGTGATGATGAATGAATGATTGTGGTGATGACTAGTCAAGAATAATTATGATTTACTTTTATGCTATTGAATCCTGGGGGTATTTATACCCGACAATAGAGTTGTTGTCTAGAGCCCGTGTTAGTTTCTCGATAATTATAGTCGATCCATGATTCTTAGATCTCAGTGAACTATAAAACTCTGTATCCTCAGACAAGTGCAAAACTTAAGAAAGCTCAGTAATCTCTGTAATCTCAGTTATCTTTGTAATCTCTGTATCACTAGTAATCTAGCCTCAGTCCTGTAATCAGCTCAGATCTAATAGTATTTAAGTGATTCAATTTTAATCTCAGAAGTGATTCAAGTATGCTATTCAAGCTCTGGATCGTTAGTCAGATACCATGATTCAATACCATTTTCGACAGATACGAAACTAAGTGATTTCATCGTAACTCAGTCAGACATGATCAGTATCAGATTCAGTTCAGTTTTGTTCAGTTAAGAATTTAGTTCAGAGTCTTTCAGTTGGGAGTAGAAACTAGAACCGAGTGAGGAAAGGGATGGCGGCTCTTCCCGTCAATGAGAGAGGTCAGAGTCGTTAGTAGAAATCCCTGACCTATAGAAATGCATAGCCAGCACAGGATAAAGGATTCACCGTCAGGAAAGGCTGTCATCTCCAGAGACAGAGAGAGTATTTGACTATTATATTTCCTTAGGTCGACTTTTTGGTAAGGGTCATCCATTAGAGAGGATTGACCAAAGAGAGGTCTTTACCCGTGGAACGGTATTGATACCCTTCCAGCTGGGGTAATAGGTTGGACCCCACCTATGGTAGGTTGGAGCATATCGGTTAAGTAGCTACTTCCCACAGTTACAGTTTCAGCTTCAGATTCAATCTCAATTTCTGTATCAATCTTTAGAAATCAAGACTGGCAGATACAGTCATCTATCTTTATGAGAAACTCAGATAGTTCTATTGATTCATGGACCATACTGTCATATAGGCTTGGTCTCATATACAGTTATTTGATATCATATTCAGAGATATGTCGCCAGACATGCTTGATCATAGTATCAGATTTCTATTGAGTATTCTTGTTGTCAGATTTAGATATAATCATACTTCTTATCTTTGATAATCGCTTCTGGAATAATCTGTTAGAAAGTTGATCTCTAATCCTGTCAGTCGAAAGAAGTAAGCTCAGAATTCAGTCCTTGATGTAAGTACATCCAGACTTTAGTTATTAGTATCAGATGAGTCAGTGATTCAGTATCTCAGTATTAGTAGTGAGTTCAGTCTGCAGTAAAGTGGTATCCGAGTTTCAGTATCTAGAGTTGCGATAAATGTGTTCATAGTCTGTGCATTTATGTATGTGTTCTCATATGGCATCTTCATGATTATTCAGTTTAGATATTGTGTATGCATGAGACCTTGCATTATCCTACCTAGTCTACATACTCGGTACATTCCTGTACTGACGCATTTGCGTTATGGTGTTTTATTTGACACCATAGGTTCAGAGGCACAAAATCCAAAGTATCCTCAGCAGTTCAGTCCCAGTTAGCAGCAATAGCAGTGAGTCCTCTACTTTCGAGGATGAATCTCAATTTACTATTATTTCTTCAGACTTTGTTTATTTTTAGTTGACGGAGTTAGTTTGGGACCTATCCCATCAACTCCATAGTTCAGACAGTTTAAAGGCTTTTAAGACGTATGTATTAGTATTCATTGTTCTGTATTATGAGTATTCATATATGTGTTGAACCTTGTGGCTAGTTTCCGCATTTATTCAAGATATTATGCAATGTATAGGTACAGATATCAGAAAAGGGTTAGCTTGTGGTCTTTTGGGGTCATAAGCACCGTGTGACATCTCGGGATAGAATCTTGGGGTGTTGTAATACCACTCGTACCCTTAATGTATGAATCATCACCACCAACTCATACCCATAACATAAACTCACCCACCACACAGTGGACAACATACGAGATGGGTCATCTAAACCGTTCTCTCACCATACAATTAGTATGATGAGTCGTATGATGATCATAAGCTCAAAACTTTAGAAATTTCCAAGGACCAAAACCCAGGATGTTTCAATTCTCCCCCACTTAGATTATTTGTCCTGCAATAATAGAACAAAGCAGTAAAAGTAGAATTTTCACCCCATCACCTCAACTCTAACCTTTAACTAAGTTAGAAAACAAAGATGCAAGGAAGTCAATCTTTCCTATAATGAAGTTTGAAAAAAAAAGTATGATGAATAACATATACCATCTGCATGAATTTCTAGAGTAGAAAACAGGAACAAATACTAGGACTTCATGTCCTCTTTCGCTTCCCAAGTAGCCTCTTCGACCTTGTGGTGCCTTCATAGAACCTTTACCAAAGCTACGTCCTTGGTACGCAAATGATGAACCTGCCGATCCAAGATTTCAACTGGGACCTCCCCATAAGACAAAGAATCCATAATACCAATATCCTTGATAGGAACAATTTAAGACAAATCACCCATACACTTTCTTAACATAGAAACATGGAATACTGAGTGAATGGAGCTCAAACTAGAAGGCAACTCCAACTCATACGCAACATTGCCAACCCTTCTCAAAACTGAGTACGGACCAACATAATGGGGACTATGCTTCCCTTTCTTACCAAACCACATCACTCCCTTCATCTCGTTCTACCAATATATCTCCTTAAGGTTATGATGCATTTTTGTCAATCCAGGATGAATAAAATAATGCGACTCATGTGCCGTAGCCAAGATACTTTCTAAAAAACCATTGACATCGAGAATGTATAATCTTTCTTGGTACCTCAAAGTACCATCACCAATAATATCAAAGTCCGTCACCTTTTTCCCACTAATGTCACCTTTGATCCTCATTAACACAGGATCTAATACTTGTTTCTCCTTGATTTCAGCACCAAGAGATGACTATACCACTTTCTGAATGAACACACCACCATTCTCAGAGTCTCAGTGATGAACTACAAGGTTATCCAAACAGTGAATGCCCTTCACCAATTCTCTCCTCTCCTAATCCACATGAGCTAAATTCCCCATGGATAACTTACTAAGAGCATAAGAAACCACATTAGCTTTACTTGGTTGGTAGTGAAAACTCATGTCATAATCCTTGAGCAACTCAAGCCATCTCCTTTGCCTGGGTTAAGATCTTTCTGAGTGAACACATACTATAGGCTCTTATGATTAGAAAAGATGTCCACATGAACTCCATACAAATAATGATGTCAGATTTTTAATGTAAACACCACCGCTAGCAATTCTAAATCTTGAGTTAGGTAATTCCTTCCATGCACCTTCAACTATCTGGAAGCATAAGCTACCACCTTACCATGTTGCATCATAACACACCCAAGCCCCATATGAGATGCATTGCAGTAGACCACAAACCCATCTGTGCCTTTAGGCAAAGTCAAAACTAGAGATGAAGTTAGCTTATCCTTCAGCTTCTTAAAACTACCCTCACAAGCATTAGAACACAAGAATTTTACCTTCTTCTGAGTCAACTTAGATAACTGGGTAACTATAGAAGAAAAACTCTCCAAAAACCTCCTGTAGTATCTAGATAAACCTAGAAAGCTCCGAATATCGATTGGTGTCATGGGTCTATGCCCCTTATTAAATAGTGCAACCTTCTGTGGATCCAGTATAATTCCTTCACTAGAAATGATATAACCCAGAAAAGTGACAGCGTTCAACCAAAATTCACATTTAGAAAATTTGGCATACATCTGTTGTTCTTTCAAGGTCTGCTATGCCACACAGAGGTGATGGGCATGATCTACCTCACTCTAGAGTACAACAAGATATCGTTTGTGAACACAATGACGAATAAATCCAAAAACTGACGAAAGACCCCATTCATCAAATCCATGAATACCGTTGGGGCATTGGTCAACCCAAAAGACATAACCAAAAATTCAAAATGCCCATACCGAGTACGGAAGGCAGTCTTAGGAATATCCTTCTCCCTAATCTGTAACTGATGATACCTGAATCAAAGATCAATCTTGGAGAAATCACCCTGCAACTGATCAAACAAATCATCTATCCTTGGAAGGGGATAATTATTCTTTACCATCACCTTATTCAACTGTCGGTAATCAATACATATTCAAAGGGAACAATCCTTATTTCACACGAACAACACTGGTGCACCTCATGGGGACAGACTAGGATGGATAAAACCCTAATGGAAAAGTTCCTTTCATTGCTCCTTAAGCTCCTTCAACTCAGTCAGAGCCATTCTATATAGAGGAATAGAAATTGAACGAATGTCCAAAACAAGATCAATCCCAAACTCGATCTCTCTTTCAAGAGGAACACCAGGAAGGTCATCATGGAAGACCTCATAAAATTTATTTACCGCTGGGATAAAATGCAAAGAAGGACCCTCTAAGTTAGAATCATTAACCCAGACTAGATGATAGAGATACCCCTTGGAGATTAATCTCCGAGCTCTAAGATATGATATGAATTTTTTCTTAGGAGCTAAGGAACCACCCTCCCACTCAATATCTATCTCATTAGGAAATTTAAAGACAACTTTATGGGTCTAACAATCTAGAGATTCATAGCACGAGTGCAATAAATCCATCCCCAATATGACATAAAAATCCACCATATCTAATTCAAACAGATTCACCACAGTTTCTTTACTACCAATAGATACCATACACCCCCTATAGACTCTTTTAGAAATTGAAGAGTCACCTATTTGGGTAGAAATACAAAAATAGGTTTGAAACACACTCCAGACCAAAACCAAAATGCACATCTACAAATAGGGTCACCTAAGATAGAGTGGAACCCGGATCAAGTAATTAGTACATATCACAAGAAAAGAGTTTCAACATACCAATCGCGATATTAGGAGATGCCTCAGACTCCTGATGAGTAGTGAGAGAATAAAGATGGTTCCACCCAGTGTCGGGGCCAGATGGTGCACCCTTTGGTGCCGGAGCTGAAGAGAAGGCAACAGGAACCTTGTTTGCTCCTGAAGCAACCTTACTAATAGAATAATGTAACACCCTAAAAATAGGTCTCGAGACATCACACGGTGTATAAGACTATGAGTAGCCTTAAGCTAACCCTGTCAGCCTCTACTAAATCTGAAGCCCATAATAAAGGAAATATAAATATATCATCAAAACTAGAATGCAGAAATCTGTCTGAGCTAAGTTGAAATTATCTAAATTTAATATCTGAAAATACAAGACTCAAGAGTCTGAACAATAAATATTAGAAATCTAAATCGTATCTAGTAGTATGACAAGCCTCTACTACTATAAACTAAAGAGCCACTGGGAAAAAACCCCAGCTGACTCAAACTATCTAAAAAAAATAATGAATTATCTATACTAATAAGCTGGAAGAAAACTGAATAACTGGGTTCCTAAACTATGAGGACTCACTAACTGTCAGGGTGTTGGTAGAGATGCCCAAAATCATTCACGCTGCTGAAACTGAGCACCTGAACCTATATTATGAGATAATGTAGCACATAGACATATATGTAGATCAGTACTTCTAGATTATACTAAGTATATTGGGGTGAATGAAAAAGTAAATCAATATCTCAACTTTTTTGTAAATTTGTAAAAGAATGCAAGATAAGTGTAGATGACTCACTTAAGCTTGAATAACTGAAAGTTGAAAATCATAATCATGAGTAATAAACCATGTTGTATAAATCTGGTGAGTCATAACAGTTAGTTCTAAAAATTGTACTTGTATTCTATCTTTAAATCATGGTACCTAAGTGTAGAAAGGACGCACCACTATATCTAAAATCTAAAAGATTAAATCTGTAGCTAAGGTCTTATATAGAGCAGTATCTTAATAAAACTATGACCTTCACACATAGTTTCTAAAAGTTGTTCTGTTAAGATTATTTTGTAGTCTTTTCTATTAGGGAATTATTTTAAAAACTATTCTACAAGGGAGGTTCTTCTAACCGACATACACTATGTGATATATCATTGTGTCCAACGTTTAGTTCCCTTATGGGAAAACCTCACATTAGGGAGAGGTTTCATACTCTTGCCAAGGAGTATAACCTAATCTAAGTGATCACATCTATATTTGTCATCCATATAGAAATGAGACTAATCTGATAATCTGAATGTACATTGGCTCGTAGTTCTGGGGCATGAGAATATACCCAACTCGGTGCTAAATACTACTTTTTTTAATTTGTATGCTCATTCTATTGGAATTCCACTTTAAAACTAGTATAATGGTTTATAATGAAAACCAACTGTATATCTATTAATTAAAACTATAATTAAAACTTTAAAGTGGATTTCATGTCTAAGCTGAGATCAAAAGATCAAATCTTTATCAAAATCTGAAAATAACTAATCATGGGATGCTTAAACCATAGTCATTCTTGAAATATCAACATACAAACTAGGGCTTAATAAAACATTCATCAAATTCATGTCATAACATCATAATGTTCATGCTCGATAATGTAAATATTGATAATTCAATTCAAAATTTAGAAATTACTGCAATACGCATAAAAATACGAAAGAAGACATGCAATTCAACATCTACATTACTTGAAATCTTATAATCTTCAATTAGTGATAAGTGGGTATAAATCCTAAACTGAAATACATGTAATTTCATATAAAAATCGACTTTAAAACTAGTTTAGGGAACAAGGATGAAAGAATTATCCTTGTTGAAAACCCCCACATACCTTAATTGATGACTAGATAAATAAGCTTGAACTTTGAGTTCTTATTTGTGCTCTTGAAGATTGATTCTTGAATAATTGTATTGGGAATCTTGGATTTTGAGTTATCTTGGAAAAAGAATGGTAGAATTTGGATTTCTTAGGAATTAAGATTTGATGTTCTAGGGTTTTCTTGGAGAGTAATTTAGTGAAAAGAATATGTATAATGGTTAGAATAGGATTAATTCTCAATTATTCATGATTTGGGGGCTGGGGAAAAGACTAGATTACCCTTTGGAAAAATTAACTCAGAACTGGAAGTCCCAATTTCGGGACTCAGTACGATGTGCCGCTATCTAGTGGCTTACTGGAACAAGGACGAGTGCCATTTTGACCTCTGGCGTGATGTAGCAAAATCGTGTTGTGTCACTAGAAAAGGATGAGTGCCATTTTGTACTCCATCATGACGCGGTGGATGTCCAATTGGGATTTCTAATGCGATACAGGAAAATCGCAGTGAGCTACTGAAAAGGGATGAACGAGAACTAGAGATTAACTGCGATACGGGCTAATGGCAGTGCTTCACTGGAAATCGGACAATTGCGGTCCTCACCATGATGTGATGCTTATCACGGTGCTATATTACTTTTACTAAAATTGTCATAACTTCTCAACCATATATCGAATTAAGGTGAAATTGGTATTGTTGGAAAGATGATTCAATTATCTACACATTGGTGGGTATAGAGTTGGGAAATTCCATACGTATAAGGAGTTATACACTTTTGAAGCGGCCTCACCCACTTTGAACCAACCAACTGGTGATCTACATCTCTTTCCATAAAGAGCTTCAAACGGGGACATCCAAATACTAGAAGGGTAACTATTATTATAGGCAAACTTAATCAACGGCAAGTGATCATCCCAACTTCCTTTAAAGTCAATAACACATGCCCTCAACATATCCTCTAAGGTATGAATGTTCCTCTCTTCCTGACTATCTATCTGCAGATAAAAAGCAGAACTGAGATGAACTTGGGTACCAACACCTTTCTAAAAGGCTTTCAAAAACTAAGAGGTAAACTGAGTACCCCTATCTGAAATAATGGACAAAGAAACTCTGTGCAATCTAACCAACTCTCTGATATATAGCTTAGCATAATCTTCAGCTATGTAGGATATGTGAACTGGCAATAAATAAGTTGATTTGGTCAATCTGTCTACTATAACCCAAATTAAATCATGCTGACGATGCGAATGGGGTAACCCTGTCACAAAGTCTACGTTCACCTCTTCTTAATTCCAAGTGGGAATACCAAACTCCTACAATGTACCACCATGTCTTTGGTTCTCTACCTTAACCTGTTGGAAAGTTGCACACTTATCTACAAACTCTATGATATCTCTTTTCACACTACCCCACCAATAGATTTCCTACAAGTCATAGTACATGTTAGTGGCTCCTAGATTAATTTAGTAACGCGCACCATGTGCTTCTTCCACAATCCACTGCCTTAAATCATCAACATATGACACACATAATTTACTCTGGTATCTCAATACACCATCTCCCCCTTAAGAGAAAACCTTTACCTTTTGGTCTTTAATGAACCATTTAGTTTGATCAAACTAGAATCCTTATCCTTTTTCTCTTTTACTTCAGACACGTAGGAAGATTCTGATTTACACTAAACCCAAACATTTCCCTCAGCTGAGTCAACCAACCTTACACCCAATCTAGCTAACTGATGAACTTCTTGAACTAGTTCTTTTTTATCATCCTCCACGTGAACAACACTGCCCATAGATAGTCTACTAAGGACGTCTATCACTATATTGTCCTTGCTCGGATGATATAACACACTCATAACATAATTTTTCAACAATTATAACCACCTTCTCTGATGAAGATTTAACTCTCTTTGAGTAAATACATATTGCAAGCTTTTGTAATCTGTGAACACGTCAACATGTACCTCATAAAGATAGTGCCTCCAAATTTTCGAGCCAAATACAACAATAGCTAACTCAAGATCATGGGTCAGGTAGTTCTTTTCATAAGGCTTAAGCCGTCTAGAGGCCCCCTCTGTATCAAAACACAAACCAGACCAATTCTAGAGGTATCATAATATATAATAAATCCACTTGTACCATCAGGTAGTGCTAAAACTGGGGTTGAAGCGAGTCTTCAACTCCTGAAAACTCTTCTCTCAGGAATCTAACTGCTGAAACTTAACTTTCTTCTCAGTTATTCTATACATAGGGGATGAAATAGACGAGAAACCCTCAGCAAAACATCTGTAATAGCCATCTAAACCCAATAAACTTCTAATGTCTAATGGAGATATAGGTCTAGGCCAATTTCTTACTATTTTTATCTTTTTGGCATCAACTCTAATGCCCTTACTGGAAATAATATGACCAAGGAAAGCTACTGATCTTAGCAAAAATTCTCATTTACAGAATTTGGTAAAGAACTGGTGATCTCTAAGAGTTTGTAACATAATTCTAAGATGGTTTTCATTATCATCCTCACTATAAGAATAGATAATAATATCATCGATAAAGACTATGAAAAACATGTCCAAATACTGTTTGAACACTCTTTTCATCAAGTCCATGAAGGTTGTTGGGGCATTTGTTAGCCCGAAGGACATGACTAGAAACTTAAAATGACCATAATGGGTTCAGAAAGCTATCTTTGGAATATCATATTCCCTTAATCTAAGCTGATGATAGCCAAATATAAGGTCTATCTTTGAGAAATAACTTGCACCTTGGAGTTGGTCGAATAAGTAATCAATCCTAGGAAGAGGATATCTATTTTTTATTGTGACTTTATTCAGCTAACCATAGTCAATGTACACTAGCAAAGAACCATCTTTCTTTTGCAAGAATAGGATGAAAGCGCACCATAGAGAGACACTGGGCCTTATGAAACCTTTATCTAAGAGATCTTTAAGCTGCTCTTTTAAATCTTTAAGTTCAGTTGGAGCCATATGATATGAAGGAATAGAGATTGATGAGTATATAGAAGAAGGTCAATACCAAATTCTATTTTTCTTTAGGGAGGTACCCCTGGCAATTCTTCGGGAAAAAATTTAGGAAACTAATTGACTACACGGACTGACCGAACTATTGGAGTCTCAGACTTAGTGTCTTTGACTAGAACTAGATGATAGATACACCCTTTTGAGATCAACTTTCTGTCTTTAAGATAGGATATGAAATGAATTTTGGGAGACACTGAATTACCTTCCCACTCAAAGACTGGCTCATCAGGAAATTAAAACTTCACCACTCGGGTGCAATAATCTATGGATTCATAATAGGAATGAAGCCAATCTATACCAAGAATAAAGTGAAAGTCGACCATATCAAACTCTATTAAGTCTACTAACATGATTTTATGAAAGACAGTGATAGGACACTTTCTATAGATCTGCTTGGTAACAGCTGACTCACTCACTAAGGTAGAAACCAAGAAGGGCTTAGAAAGCTTTTCAGGACCTACTTCAAAATTTACTGCAACTAGTGGGGTCACATAAGAGAAACTCGACCCGGGGTCTAGCAACACATAAACAACAAGATGAAAGACACAAAGCATACCAGTAACAATATCTAGTGAACTTTCCTACTCCTGATGGGATGGTAAAGCATAAAATCAATTTTGGCGTTGACCGCCACCAGTAATGGATGATGCACCTTGTATAAGGACTAGGAGACCTAGAGGAGCTGGTGCACTAGTAGCCTAAGTCTTGGGACGGACATCCCTATTTCCCTGCTTAGCATGCGGACACTCATTGATTCCATGACCCAACTTACCACAACCATAACAACCTTTCTATCCCAACAAACACTCACCAAGATGATTCTTACCATACTTAGCACATGGAAGATAGCTGGGTTTTCCACTCACACTATTCTGAGATCTGGACATAGAAGTCTTACCCTACTGCTCTTTCCTAGCTTAGGGGGTGGGAGCACTAGATGAAGATGGAGCTGGCATAGATGAATCATTCTAAAACTGTGAATGATTTCCCCCTCCAAACCTAGTCTAGCCATACTCAAAATTCCCAGTTCTAGCCCTTTTATTTTCCCACTCTTCCCCCTTCTATTTTTCTTCCTCAATCTATTGAGCATGAATCATCAACCTAGAAAGATCCATATCCCCAATATATATGGCAGTCCTACACTCCTTAACTACCAAACCAGATACTTCAGTAACAAACTTACTCATACTTACCCTAGGGTCAGCCATCGTATCAGAGTTATACTTAGACAATTGATTGAACTGAAGGCAGTACTCATTCACTGTCATCGAGCCCTACTTCAGGTTCACAAATTCCTTAACCTTAGCTTCTCTTATTTCACATGGAAAGAACCTGTCTAAAAATGCATCCTGAAATACCTACCAACTCATAGGGACTGCATTCTCACCTCTACTAGTCTTCCACATAACAACCCAATCATATGCAACATCCTTCAATCTATAGGATGCCAACTCTACACTCTCCTCCTCAAAAATATGTATAATCTGGGGGATCTTCTTCACCTCATCTAAATAAAGTTGTGGGTTCTCATCTGCTTTTGACCCAAATAACTCTAGCGGATTCATTATCATAAAGTCACGAATTTTGGTTGCTGCTAAATCCCTATTCTGCTGAAGTGGGATTATCGCCTGATTGTTGCCCTAAACATTGGCAGTCATAGCTTGGGCCAACGCCTAAAAAGCAGCCTGAAATTCATCATGGGATACATTCTCATTCAGAGGGTTAGTAGGATGGGGTGGTTGGTTATTATTTTTGTGTGCATTAGTTCGACGGGAAGGCACATTCATATGTCATGTAAGAGAATGAGTTAAAAATAGATAGAGAAACTGTAAGCATGATAGATATAAAAGAGAAATATGATTTCCTAAAAACTTCCCATAGCCTCTTGCTCATAAATTTGGCATGCTTCATACCCATGATCAAGACTCTATGTAATGTGTCTTGTCTGACTCCCTAGGACTCTTGTAAACCTTAGGCTCTGATACCAAGTTTGTATCGCCCTGAAAATAGGTTTTGAGATGTCACACAGTACTCAAGACTATGAGTAGCCTTAAACTAACCCTTTCAGCCTTCTACTAAATCTGAAGCCCATAATAGAGTAAATATATATATATAATCAAAACTAGAATGCGGAAATTTATTTAAGCTAAGCTAAAATTATCTGAATTTAATATTTAAAAATACTAGAATGAAGAGTTTGAACAATAAATACTGGAAATCTAAATTGTATCTAGCAGTCTGACAAGCCTCTACTACTATAAACTAGAGAGCCACTGGGATAAACCCCCAGCTGACTCGAACTGTCTGAAAAAATACTAAATCATCTATACTAATAAGCTAGAAGAAAACTGAATAACTGGGTCCCTGAACTATGAGGATTTACCAACAGTTGGGGTGTAGGTAGAGATACCTGAAATCACTCACACTGCTGAAACTGAGCACCTAAACCTACATTATGAGACAATATAGCACATAGACGTATATGTGGATCAGTACTTTAGGATTGTATTGAGTATATGGGGGTGAATACACAAGTAAATAAGTATCTCAACATTTTTGTAAATTTGTAAAAGAATGCATGCTAAGTGTAAATGACTCACATAAGCTTGAATAACTAAAAGTTGAAAATTATAATCATGAGTAATAAAGCATGTTGTATAAATCTAGTGAGTCATAACACTTAGTTCTAAAAGTTGTACTTGTATTCCATCTTTAAATCATGATGTCTAAGTATAGAAATGACTAACCTTTATATCTAAAATTTGAAAGATGAAATCTATAGCTAAGGTCTTATATAAAGCAATATCTAAATAAAACTGTGAGCCTTTATACTTAGTTTCTAAAAGCTATTCTGCTAAGATTATTCTGTATTCTTTTCTATTAGGGAATTCTTTTAAAACCTATTCTAAAAGGGATGTTTTTCTAACCTATATACACTATGTGAGCTATTATAGTGTCCAACGTCTAGTTCCCTTATGGGAAAACTACATGTTGGGGAGAGGTGTCATATTCTTGCCAAAGAGTATTACCTAATCTAACTAATTATATTTGTATATTTCATCCATATAGAAATAGGAATAATCTGATAATCTGAACCTACGTTGGCTCATAGTTCTGGGGCATGAGAACATACCCAACTCGGTGCTAAATACTACTCCCTTAAATCTGTAAGCTCATTCTGTTGGAATTCCACTTTAAAACTAATATAATGGTTTATAATGAAAACCAACTGTATATCTGTTAATTAAAACTATAACTGAAACTATAAAGTGGACTCCATGTCTAAGTTGAGATCAAAAGATCAAATCTTTATCAAAATCTTGAAATATCAACATACAAACTAGGGCCTAATAACCCATGCATCAAATTCATGTCAAAACATCATAATGTTCATGCTTGATAATGTAAATATTGATAATTCAATTCAAATTCTAGAAATTACTGCAATACGCATAAAAATACAAAAAAGACATGCAATTCAATATCTACATTACTTGAAATCTCATAATCTTCAATTAGTGATAAGTGGGTATGAACCCTAAACTAAAATTCATGTAATTTCAAATAAAAATTAACTTTAAAACTAGTTTTGGGAAAAATGATGAAAGAATTATCCTTATTGAAAAACCCCACATACCTTAATTGATGACTAGATGAAGAAGCTTGAACTTTGATTTCCTATTTGTGCTCTTTAAGATTGCTTCTTGAATGTCTTGGATTGGGAATCTTGAATTTTGAGTTATCTTGGATAAAGAATGGTGGAATTTGAATTTCTTAGGTATTAAGATTCGATGTTCTAAGGTTTTCTTGTAGAGTAATTTAGTGAAAAGAATGTGTATAATGGTTAGAATAGGATTAATTCTCTGTTATTCACGATTTGGGAGATGGGGAAAGACTATATTTCCCTTTGGAAATATTAACTTGGAACTGGAAGTCCAAATTTTGGGCCTCTGTATGGCGCGCCGCTATTGTGGTGGCTTACTGGAATAAGAATGAGTGACATTTTGACCTCTGGCGTGACATAATCATGTTGCATCACTAGAAAAGGATGAGTGTCATTTTTCACTCCACCGCGATGCAGTGGATGTCCAATTGGGATTTTTGATGTTGTACAAGCTAATCGCGGTGAGCTACTGAACAGGGATGAATGGGAATCAGAATTTCACCATGACGCAGTCTAATCATGGTACTTCACTTGAAATTAAACAATTACGATTCTGCACCTCACCACGACGTGATGCTTATTATGGAGCTCTACTGCTTTCACTAAAATAGCCATAACTTCTCAACTGTATATTAAATTAAGGATAAATTGGTATCGTTGGAAAGATGATTTAATTATCTACACATTAGTGGGTCTAGAGGTGGGAAATTCCACAGGTATCAGGAGTTATACACATTTAAAGTTGACCCTTGACATATTAGGAACTAAACTGAGCTAGGAAAAGTACAAGGTATTACAAATAGTTTCTAAGCATATGCCCTGGCTGGCCAAAGTTGAAGCACATCTCTCTTCCCTCATCACAAAAACCTCGATGCAAGCAACCACAAAATTAGGTAGGAGGATATGATGTAGCTGACTGAGCCTCACTAACCTAAGATTAGGAACCCTATGCCCTGAAGTTGTCACCACCATCGAAACTCCTATTACCCGACGACTTTAGGTAGCGAGAACTAGCCGTCGCATAAGACCCCAAATTGCCTTACTTCTTTTTGGGCCACTTATTACCATCCATGCCACTCTACTATTGGCTACCACCCCACTCAGATAACCTAAACTTCTTTCCCTACCTCTCTTCTACCTCATCCTGCTTCTTTTTTTCTTTCTCTACCTGTTACATGTATACCACCAACTTGGAGATATCCATGTCCTTGATCAACAAGGCTTCTTTAATTTCAAGGATCAACTCATGAGATAATCCCAAAGAAAACTTCCTTATCCTCACCCTCATACCAGAAACTAACTTTGAAGCATACCACAATAATTGGTAAAACTTCAAGGCATACTCCTTGAGTAATATCTTACCCTACTTTAGATTAACAAACTCTTCCACTTTTTCTTCCCTAAACTCCTGAGGAAAGAAGCAATCCAAGAAAGCATTAGAAAAATCCTCCCACAGGGATAACTCAACACCACCACCCCTTGACTATTCCTATTCCTTATACCATTGGTATGCCACATCCTTCAGCTGGTAGGCAGAAAACTCCATGCCCTCTACATTCATGGCATGTATAACTCGAAAAAACTTTTTTGTTTTATCCAAAAAAACTTGAGGATCCTCCTCTACCTTATCACCTGTAAAGTTAGAAGGGTTCAACCTTATGAACTAGACAACCCTTATGGCCTTAGAAGATAGAGTAACAGAAATATCATGCTCAGACTGAGTATCTACCAGATATACCAACATGCAAATTGACTGACAAAACTCAGCATTCGTCATTTCAGCTTGAGGAATTTGAGATGGACTATAGGGAACCGGTGGAACTCTAGGAGGAAAATCAGGAACTGGACCCCTAGACCGGGTATGGATCCTATGAGTAGAGTGTGTCCTATCAGCATTGTCCCCAATTGGGACAGAGGAGTTTTCATGAGTTTTAAATCGTCGAGGCATGATCTGGAAAACAAGCAAATGGGAATTAGAGAATAATTTATAAATTAGACTCTCTAGCTTGAGAACAGAACATGAGAAAGAGAAATATTTCTAAATGATTTGTAGCTTCTCCCTTATGAGTGTGGCAAGCTACACACCCTTAAAAGAGACTCTGCTCGGTGTGGCTTTATGGACTCCCAAGTGACCATGAACCTAGGTCTCTAATACCAATCTGACATAAACCGAACTAACACCTTGTCATGTCAGGTGCTTCAAGCCCAACCAAAACCAGTCACCACCCCAATACCCACCATAACCGCCCTACACCCTATGTTGTATGAACTACAAATATATAAAAATATGGAACAATCATAAATTAAATGCATTCAAATAGTGTTAACCCCATTACTAATACCAATATTAACGCTGACACTAATACTGACACCACTCATGCTAACCAAAAGTAGTCTCACAAAGCCTCCATCCAAAATCAAAATAGTATTCGATCGGGATATTCCCCTGACCATAGCCCAAAACCAAAGTCTAAGAAATAACAACAATATGTAGAGAAGTCCATAACATGAAATGGAGTCTTCCAGAGTATGGAAGCTCACTACTTCAATCCAACACAAAGTTGTCCCTGAATCCAAGTCACTGAGCAAGAGGAGTAGTATGACCGGTTCCTGCATCACATAGGGATACAGTGCCCAAGGACAAGTTAGTGGGTGAATTCTAGAATTTACTCAAGAATAATGATAAAATAATGCCAACGTTTAAAACTAAGTAAGTAACCAAGTGTAATCACATTCATACATATATATATTTTACCGGGAGAAGGAATCGAGTTTAGAATGCATTTAAAATCATAACCTAGGTTGTGTAGCTTGACAATCCTAAAACCACCCATAGGATATATGCATTTAAAATCTTAACCAAAACCGCAACCTTCAACATCTTTTGACCTAGCAAGAGCTTAATGCTCACCAGTGTAGATAGATGGAGTTGCTAAAGGAATATACTATTTCCATCTTGTATCATCCAAGTAAGGAAAATATGGTAGATGATGACTTAAGTTGCAAGGTAGTGACTATGGGTATCTTGGCATGCATATCAGTTTCATAAAGGCCTAATGCACAAGTCATTTCATTCTTGGCAAATTTAATAGTTTTCTTTGATATTTCAGATATTGCAAGGATTTTAGCTTGTATAGAGGTAAGGTCCTCCCTATTTGAGTAGATTTGTGATTACCAATGTAAGGACAGTATGTTGTGCTTCCTCCCTATTCAGGTAGTGAGTAGTAAGTCTGGGAGGCACACCGTTGACTCTGAGGGTATTTTAAGATTTTAGGGTCGTATTTGTATTCCCCTGCTTGATGACTTAATTTAGCTAATTCTTTATGAGGCTCATAGATCTTGATATTCTATTCATCTTGATATGACTAAGATGTATAGAGATTTGAGAAAACATTACTAGTAGGATAATATGAAGAAAGATATGGCAGACTTTATGGCTTGTTTCCTATATTGTCAACAATTTAAGGCCTAGCATCAGTGTCTAAGAGGATTGACTCATAGGTTGCCCATTATCGAGTGGAATAGGAATGGATTACTATAGACTTTATTAGTTGTTTGCCTCACACTTCTTGTGATATTAATGGTATTTCATTCCTATTTAGATAACTTTCAGTGCTAAAAGATTAGCCCATATTTATGTGTGAGAGATAATTTGTTTAGATGGAGTGCCTATTTCTATCATATTAGACCGTGAATTTGTATTTACTTTGCGATATTACAGAGCATACAGGAGGAGTTAGGTACTCAAGAATGGAATTGAGTACAACTTTTTATTTGCAGATGGATAGTCAGTTTGAATAGACTATTCAGGTGCTTAAGGATATGCTTCGAACTTGTGTTATGGATTTTGGAGGACAGTGGGATCAACACTTAGCATTGGTAGAGTTTGCATACAATAATAGTTATCATTCGAGTGTTGAGATGGAACCTTATGAGGCTTTGTATGGAAGGTTATATCATTCTCTAATAGGATGATTTGAGACCTCCGAGGTGATACCTCGAGGTACGGATTTTCTTTAGGACTCATTGGATATATTCAAGGTGATTAAGGATAGGCTAAGAGTAGCCCAGAGTAGGAAAAAAGACTATGCCAATCGTAGGCTCCATGCCTTGAGATTCAGAGTTGGTGCCTATGTGTTCCTTCATGTTTCTCTCATGAGAGGTGTAATGAGTTTTAGGAGAAAGCATAAGCTCAGCCCTAAATATATTGGTCCTTTTGAGATTCTCTGCGTAATTGGTAAGGTGTCCTATAAGTTAGCCTTGCCTCCAGATTTTACTATTGTTCATATGATTTTCCATGTCTCTATGTTGCAAAAGTATATTCCTGATCCATCTCATGTACTTAGATGAGACTCAATCTAGTTAAATGAGCAGTTCACCTATGTGGAGGAACTCATGATTATTTTGGCTAGTTTTGTGTGGAAACTGCGTACTAGAGAGATTCATATAGTCAACGTTTAGTGAAAGCATCGCCCAATAAAGGATTCCACTTGTGATATCAAGAGAGAGATACAGGGCCAGTATCCTCACCTATGTAAGACTTAATTTTTCTCCATCTTTAACTTTTGAGGATGAAAGTTCCTTTGTAGTGGATGTTGTAATGACCCTTCAGGTCATTTCTCATGATTTCACATATTTTCACTGTTAGAGCTTTTCCATAGCTTCCCTAAGTCATTTATGTCTTTTTGAAACTGATAGATTGGTTACTATGTCGTTCGTTTGGTTTTTAGAACCATTTCCCTATTTAGAAGTCTTTATTGGTTCCAAATAACTACCAAGAAAACACTTCAGTAAAAGGATATCGAATGCAAATTCTAACTATGTCAGTAGCTAAAGAATATTGATTTTAGGTTGGGTAGACCTTTGGTTAGGGTCCCGCTGCACCCTAACTCATTTCGCCTATTGGTCAGAAAGTTGCTAAATTGGAAATTTGGGTGTAGGTCCCACATTTGGTCAAAACGACCTCAGATGGAAAATTTGACTTTTCCAACGCATCCAAAATGTCAAAAATAGTATGGTTGCATATTTTTTTTACTCATATTGGACTCAGGATGCATCCCAAGGCATTGGCCGAAACTTGGAATAAATTCCAAGTTCAGCTGTCATTTAGTGCAGAAAAGTATTAGGAAAGCAAAGGCTTCATAGTGATCTCAAAGATATGATCGTGGCCCACGTGTCTTTGTTATCACTTGATCTGAGGGACTGGGAAGGGTTGTTTAAATGCTCTTTTGGCCGAGAATTGGCCATTTCTCCATTATCTAGAGTCTCATAAATCCTAATAGAGTGTATAGTCCCCAAATTGAGTCTTGGGTGTTGATTAGGAGCTTGAATAACCAACATATTCATGATTAACATCGAATCTAAGGTATGAATCCCTCAGTATTAGTGTTAAATTCTTTATTATTTGATCCAAAACCCTAAATGGCTTGAGGCTTTATTTTTAGAGCAAATATGATTGATTTGCACTAATTTTTTGAGGGCTATAACTCCCTAGTGGTATTTGAATATTGGGTTAGTCTGTAAAACTTATTTTATGTTAGTGGGACTCACTTTGGGGTTTTTAGTGTTATTTTGGATCCAAAGCACAATGGTGCAATATGGGTGTTGATATTCTAGCAATAATGCATAGATTGTATTTTGATAGCTTATTTATTGAAGAAGCTTCGAGGAAAGAAAAAGAAAAGGTTATTGGTTCATGAGATATTTTAGATTAGAGGTAGTTTAGTCTTACTTATTGTTAGATTAATCTTTATTATAATATGACTTTAATATCTTGATAAGATTAGGTTTGGTTTTAGATTTTGAAGTGGTAGATGATAATGTTGGGATTAGTTGAATCGCTTAGGCTAATGAACTCGTAAAGTGTGGTACTTGAATTATAGCCTAGAACCTTGGTTAGTTGTACTTTATATATTGATTTTATGATGA
This sequence comes from Capsicum pubescens, assembly GCA_030864215.1. NCBI lineage: Eukaryota > Viridiplantae > Streptophyta > Magnoliopsida > Solanales > Solanaceae > Capsicum > Capsicum pubescens. Next base: position 212,044,103 of record CM061543.1, on the reverse strand, counting down.
TGCTCGGTGATTCTAGAAAATTTATTAATAATGTGATAATGCCCAATAAGTCTGAAGGATATATTGATGTTATGATGAGGCCCGATAAGTCCAGAGGACATATTAATGATGTAATGATGCCCAGTAAGTCCAAAGGATATATTATTGCTATGATGATGCCCGGTACGTCTGGAGGATATATTGATGTTATGATGATGCCCGGTAAGTCTGGAGGACATAATGATGTTGTGTATGGTAAGCATGTATATATATGTTTATGTGTGATGATACTTTTATATGATTACATCCATATGTGATTTGAAGGTATGACATTATTCTTTAGATGTCGGTTATAATTCTTTGATACTAATAACTTGTTAAGCGGTGTAGCTATTGCTAGAGTTGGATAGTGAGTAGAAGTAGTATATACCGAATAATAAATTATGACAAGTTGGTAATGGGATATTGTGTGGTAATTGAGGACTCACCTAGTGAGTTTAGATAATATTGGATAAATGAATTGATTAAGGTATATTGCTTATTTAAGTGAGTTATGTGGTGACTAGTTTACTACTAAGTGACTACCTTACTTGATGGGTTTAAGTCTAGAATTCTAGTTAGTAAACCTTGTTTGGTTAAAATATAGTAACTAGCAGTTGTGGTTGTTACGTGGCTAATGTCTATGATAGATTAGCATGGATGAGGATTAATGATATTGATGACTAAGTTATGATGTCATTCAGCCATTAATTGAGGATTTGTATAATATTGGTTGTAGATACTAAAAGAGATTAATGGTTAGATAAATAGAGTATAATGGAAATTAGCGGCCCTTTTCTAAATGGTGATTAGTGTTATTATGATGATTAGAAATTGGTATTATTTAGATTCATCTATGGTCTAGTAGTGAATCTTGCCTAGACGGGAACGTTGATTATGTAGTGAACAATGGTAAGATAGTATCTCGTGAATAAAGATTATATCAAGAACCGGTTAGTCTAATAACTAGAGGTCCTTTGATGACTAGTAAATTAGTAGTTAACAATGAGTATTGATTAGATAACAAGTAGTGCATAAATTGAGTATATCTATGAGATAGATTCCTAATGGTGATATGATTATGGTTGTGAATATTTGGTAAATATTATTCAATTACAGTATTTGATGAGGACTATGAATGTTGACAAATGACCGTTGGTGTGAAATATGGGAAACCATGGATAATGAGAAGTTGGTTGTATATCTATATACGTTGGTAATTTGATCTTTGATGCACTCTCTGGTGGTATGGAACGCCGTGATGGGCCTTTTACTTTATGTTCTTTTTGGTGTACTCCCCAGTGGTATGGGATGTTGTGGTGAGTTCATTTACTTTATGCTCTAATGGATATATGTGCATTAGCATGGCATTTATACGGTAATAATTGTGTTAGTGTCGCTCTACGCTTCTGGATCAATTACCCATTATATATGGCAATTTTGGCATGTATTGATATGAGACGTCATAGTATTGTTCTAGTTGATCATTTATTTTATATAGAGATCAGGAAGAGGATTCAAGTTCGATTCTGTACCTTGACTTAGAGATATTGTCTTGCTTTATCTCATCTTATATCATAATTTAGCTCAGTCGATCGACAATGTCTACTGAGTACCCATTGTTTTGGTACTCATACTACACTTCTGTACCTATTTGATGCAAACCCAGGTACTAGTTACTACCACTGAGTTAAGATCGTGCAGTGTATATCTTGTATAGAGAGGGTGAGCTCTTTGAGTTTTGATTCTCATGTTTCCCTCTATCATTATTCAGTCTTTTGTATTTGAGAAGAATGTATTGACTATTTTAGACTTATAAGTTGTATTTTCTATTGACACACTTAGATGCTCTTGTACTAATATTACCAGGTCGTGGGATTGGTATCCATATTTTACTATCTTATTTTAGTGGAACACTATTGGTTATTATGTTCATGTATGTTGTCCCATGTTGGGCGGTTCTACCGAAGTAACCCATTTCCTTAACTCTGAATTATGGTGTTGTCTTACCTAGTGATGGCTTTTAGTAAGTGTCATCATGACTCGTGAATCGAGTCATAACAAATTGATGTTAGAGCTAAATTTCACCGATATTATCGGTATAAGAGCAAGTGTCTAATAGAGTCCTGCGGATCGGAACATTTGATATCTATTTCCTATCTTTGAGAGGCTATGGGACATTTTTTGAAGTCCTTCCTTTCTTTCACTCGTATCATGCTAAGAGTCTGGGTTGGTTTGTAGGGTATTTTATTAACTTTACTCTCTCATAGATTCCTAGGACACATGCTACAGCTATGCGTGGGGAGGGTCCTGAGACTAAGCCCAGGGATTCTACTCCTGTTTGAGGACAACCTAGTGATGCATCCCCAGTTAGGGATCAGTATGGGCCTCCCCAAAACCCCATTCCTGCACCTGATCTAGAGATACCTCCGCCATAGCCAGCGGTGGGCTAGGGACCAGCCCAGACTCCACCAGGTTATATTCCCTCTTTATTGCTTAGAAATGCCTTTGTTCAGCTATTGGGTATTATTGATGGTACGCAGACTACTAGCCAGGAGTTCAGCCTGTAGTTACTCTTTCTGGGGTTGAGGTTCCTCCTATGCCGGCAGTTGTTCAGCCAATGGTCTCTCTTCTAGTTTTGACCTAACCTGTTATGTCTGCTGAGAAGCAGAAGATATTGGGTATATTTCTGAGGTTAGCTCTGCCAAGATTTTCTAGTACTCCTGGAGAGGAGGCATTTGAGTTTCTTATTTCTTGTGAGGATAGAATTTACGGTTTAGGCCTTGTTGAGACTCGTGGTGTGCATTACACCACATGTCAGTTGCATTAGTCTACTCGATACTGGTGGAGAGGTTTTATGAGTTCTAGGCCAGTCAAATCTTTCCCCTTGTCATGGATTTTATTCTTTGAAATGCTCTTAGAGAAGTATATACTGCACAGACTTAGCGATCGACTGAGGGATCAGTTCACCAGATTAGAGCAGGATTCTATGACAGTCTCTGAGTATGAGGATTATTTCCATGAGTTGGCCAGGCATGCAAATTCTATTTTGGATACTGTGTGTGAGAGAGTCCGTTGCATTGTGAGAGAATTAAGGCTCCCTATTCAAATGGCTACTCAAAGTCTAGTTTTTACGTGTAGGACTTTTGTGGAGGTTTCGGATCATGCTAGAGTGATAAAGGACATGCATTGTGAGGGTCTTGATAAGAGGCCAAAGTACTAAGGCAGATTTAGTGAGAGTCATAGCAGTTCCTGATTCAAAGGTGGTAGTTCTCATATTGGGTATCCTTCGCATCCATCTTTTTAGCCTCAGAGTCAGACTAGTTGACCTATTTAGGAAGCTATTTAGACTACTTATGGAGGTTAGTTTGGTACTAGTGGTTTCCTTGGTAAGGGCAGTGATCAGTCTCTGGGAGGTTCATCTGCAGGCCATGCTTGACGTGGTGGTTACTCCAGTTCAATCAGATCTATGAGTTCTTATTCTGCTTGTGACTCTTATTTTAGTTGAGGACTTTCTGGACATTTTTTGCGAGATTGCCCTGGTTGAGGGGCGATAGTTGTTTCAGCCCAGGGTTCTACCCCTATTAGGGTAGTTTATCCCTCAGATAGAGGTGCTTTGCGAGGTCGTAGGGGTGGTTACCAGGGTTCTCGAGGTGGTACTCAGGCAGGAGAGATAGGAGGTTGGTCAGGTGCCCATCCAGGTGGTGGGCATGGTTATTTATATGCAGTTCCTTCTAGACCCGAGGCTAAAACTTCAGATACTGTAGTTACAGGTACTATTTTGGTGTGCCACGAGTCAGCTCTTGCTTTATTTGATCTAGGGTCCACTTATTCTCATATATTTACTTATTATGCACCATAATTGGACTTGACTAGTGACTTATTATCTATGTCATTGCATATATCTACTCTTGTGGATAATTCTTTAGTAGTTGGTCGAATATTCAGATCATGTGTTATGATAGTTAGAGATTTTGATACTTATATTGATCTTATTATTCTGGATATGTTGGATTTTGATGTGGTTCTAGGTATGGACGGGTTATCCCACTATCATGTGTTCATGAATTGTTTTTGCCAAGACTGTTACATTAGCCATGCTCGTCATGACCCCAGTCGTGTGGTAGGGAGCGGTTAGCCGCGAGACAACGGGGATTATTTCTTATTTTTGTGCTAGGAGACTTATATTGAGAGGTTGTGAGTCTTATCTCATTTATATATGTGATACTCATGTAGAGAGTTCGTCGCTTGACTCTGTTCCTATTATTTGTGAGTTTCCTGACGTGTTCCCTACCGGCTTACCTGGCATTCCCCCTGATTATGAGATTGAGTTTTCTAGTGACCTTGAGCTTGACACCCAACCTATTTCTATGGAACCTTACCAAATGGTTCCTACTGAGCTTAAGGAGATGAATTCTTAGCTTCAGGATCTTCTTAGTAAGGGTTTCATTAGGCTAAGTGTGTCCCTATGGGGAGCTTTTGTAATGTTTCTGAAGAAGAAAGATGGCTCTACGTGTATGTGTATTAATTATAGGAAGCTTAATAAGGTGATAGTGAAGAAACATTATCCTATGCCTCGTATCGATGATCTATTCGACCAGTTTTAGGGTGCAACCGTGGTTTCTAAGATTTATTTGAGGTCTGGTTATCATCAGCTATGTATTCGGGATGAGGATATCCCGAAGACAGTTTTTACGACCTGTTATGGTCATTATGAGTATTTGGTGATGTCTTTTGGGCTGACTAATGCCCCAGCAGCATTCATGGATTTGATGAACCGTGTGTTCATACCCTATCTAGACTCCTTTATTATTGTGTTCATTGATGAAATTCTTTTGTATTCGAGGGGTAGTGAGGTGCATGTGCAATATTTGAGGATCGTGCTCCAGACCTTGTGAGATCATGTACGTTTTGCCAAGTGCCTTATGTGTGAGTTTTGGCTTGAGTCAGTGTTATTCCTTGGTCATGTGGTATCTAAAGATGGTATTATGGTAGACCAGGCTAAGATTTTAGCGATTCATGATTGAGATAGGACTACGTCTCCCACTAAGGTTCACAGTTTCATTGGTTTGGCCGATTATTATAGGCACTTTGTTGAGAGCTTTGCTACTATTTCAGCCCTTATGACTAGGTTGACTTGGAAAGAAGTTCCTTTTTGATGGCCCGAGGAGTGTGAGTTAAGCTTTAGAAAGTTCAAGGATTGTCTTACTTCGTCTACAGTGTTAGCTCTTTCTATTAAGGGTGAGGGATTCATCGTGTTTTATGATACTTTAGTGTTGGTCTTGGTTGTATTTTGATGTAGTAGGGTTGATTCATTGCTTATGCTTCTAGACAACTTACAGTGCATGAGCGTAGCTACCCCACTCATGATTTGGAGTTGGTCGCGGTAGTTTTTGCACTCAAGATTTGGAGGCATTATTTGTATGGGGTACATTCTGAGATTTTCACTAATCACTGCAGCCTTCAGGATCTTATGACCCAATGAGAGCTTAATGCTCACCAGCATAGATGGATGGAGATGCTAAAGGACTATAATATTTCCATCTTGTATCATTCGGTTAAGGAAAATATGGTAGATGATGCCTTGAGTCGCGAGGCAGTAAGTATGGGTAACTTGGCATGCATATCAATTTCTCAGAGGCCTATGGCACGGAACATTCAGTTCTTGGCCAATTTGATAGTTCGCCTTGATATTTTGGATCCTATGAGGATTTTGGCTTGTGTGGAGGTGAGGTCCTCCCTATTTGTGTAGATTCATGATTGCTAGTATGAGGATAACAAATTGTGCTTCCTCTCTGATCAAGTGGTGAGTGGTGAGTCTGGGAGGCACATCGTTGACTATGATGGTATTTTGAGATTTTAGGGTTGTATTTGTGTTCCCCAGCTTGATGACTTGATTCAGTCGATTCTTTATAAGGCTGACAGCTCTAGATATTCTATTCATCTTTGTACGGCTAAGATGTACAGAAATTTGAGGCAGTATTACTGGTGGGATGGTATGAAGAGAGATATGGCAGACTTTGAGGCTCGTTGCCTATGTTGTCAGTAGGTTAAGGTCAAGCATCAACGTCCAGGAGGATTGACTCAGAGGTTTCCCATTCCTGAGTGGAAATGGGAACATATTATTGACTTTAATAGTAGTTTGCCTTGTACTTCCCGTGGTCTTAATGGTATTGAGTTATTATGGATCGTTTGACCAAGTCAACATATTTCATTCCTAATCAGATGACTTTCAATGTTGAAAGATTAGCCCAAATTTATGTGCGAGATATAGTTCATTTTCATGGAGTGCCCATTTCTATCATATCATATAGTAAATCTTTATTTACTTTGCAATTGTAGAGAGTATTCCAGGAGGAGTTAGGTACTCGAGTGGATTTAAGTATAACTTTTTATCCGCAGATAGATAGTCAGTATGAATGGACTATTCAGGTGATTGAGGGTATGTTTTGTGCTTGTGTTATGGATTTTGGAGGAAAGTGGGATCAACACTTAGCATTGGCAGAGTTTGCATAAAATAACATTTATCATTCGAGTATTAAGATTTCCCCTTATGAGACTTTTTATGGCAGGAGATATCGTTCTTCAATAGGATGGGTTGAGACCTCTGAGGTGAGACCTCGAGGTATGGATTTCCTTCAGGACTCATTGAATAGAGTCAGGGTGATTCATGATAGGCTGAGAGCATCCCAGAGTAGGCAGAAGGCCTATGCCGATTGTATTCTCCGTGCCTTGAGATTCGGAGTTGGTGACCACGTGTTCCTTCGTGTTTCTCCTATTAAGGGTGTGATGAAGTTTGGGTTGAAGGGTAAGCTCAGACCTAAATATGTTGGTCCTTTTGAGATTTCCGCGTAGTTAGTGAAGTGGCCTATGAGTTATCCTTGCCTCTATATTTTACTATTGTTCATCCAATTTTCTATGTCTCTATGTTGCAGAAGTATATTCCTGATCCGTCTTATGTGCTTAAATGGGACTCAGCCCAGTAAGATTAGAAGTTGACCTTTATGGAGGAACCCATGCTTATTTTGGTTTGTGATGTGAGGCAGCTGCATACTAGAGAGATCCATGTAGTCAAGGTTCAGTGAAAGCATCGCCTAGTGGAGGAGGCCACTTGGGAGATCAAGAGCGAGATGCAGGCCTAGTATCCTCACTTGTTTGAAAGTTTAGGTATTTTTCTCCATCTTTAACTTTCAAGGATGAAAGTTCCTTTGTAGTGAATATTGTAATGATCCTTCAGGTTATTTCTCGTGATTTCGCTTATTTTTTCCGTTAAAGTTTTTTCATAGATACCCCAAGTCATTTATGACTTGCAGAAACTAATAGTTTGATTATCGGGCAGTTCGTTTAGTTTTTAGAACTATTTCCCTATTTAGAAGTTTTTGGTGGTTACAAATACCCACCGAGGGAAAACTTCAGTAAAATGATATTGGATGCAAATTCAGACAGTGCCAGCAACTCTGGAATACTGATTTTAGGTTTGGAAGATGTTTGGTTAGGTTCCCGCTGCACCCAAACTCATTTTGACCTATTAGTCGGAAAGTTGATAAATGGAAAATTTGGGCGTGGGGCCCACATTTGGTCAAAATGACCTTAGAAGGAAAATCCTACTTTGCCAATGCATCTGGAATACCAAAAATACTATGGTTGCATATTTTGTTTGCTCATATTGGACTCCGGATGCATCCCGGGGCATTAGCCAAAACTTTTCAATTTTCAGCTGTCATTTGGTATCGCAATTGTGGAGGTTTTATAGAGATCCCGATGCTGTAATCGTGGCCCACATGTGTTAGCGATCGCTCGATCTTAGGGCATGGGAAGGGTTTTTTAAATGCTCTTTTAGCTGAGAACTAGTCATTTCTTCATTGTCTTAGGTCCCATAAACCCTAATATATTGTGTAGTCCCCAAATTGAGTCTTGGGTGTTGATTGGGAGCTTGAATAACTTGCCTATTCGTGATTAACATCGAATCTAAGGTATAAATCCTTTATTATTAGTGTTGAATTCTTGATTATTTGACCTAAAACCCTAAATGGCATGAGGCTTGATTTTTATCCCAAATATGATTGATTTGCATCAATTTCTTGAGGGATATATCTCACTAGTGGTATTTAAACATTGGGTTGGTCTCAAAAACTTGTTTTCAATAAGTGGGACACACGTGGGGGATTTACTATTATTTTGGCCCCAAAGCACAATGGTGAAATATGGGTATTGATATTCTCGTAATAATGCATAGATTGTGTTTTTGATAGCTTGATTCGTTGAAGAATCTTTGAGGAAAGGGAAAGCGAAGGTTGTTGGTTCATGAGCTATATTTGAATTAGAGGTAGGTTAGGCTAACTTATAGTTAGATTGAGCTTTATTATAATATGACTTTGATATCTTGATAAGATTGTGTGGGGATTTAGGTGTTGAAGTGGTGGATGATAATGTTGGGATTAGTTGAATCACTTTAGCTAATGAACTCATAAAGTGTGGTGCTTGACTTATATCCTGGTGCTTGACTTATAGCCTATAACCTTGGTTAGTTGTACTTTTTATCTCATGAATAGCATGAGAATGCTATAGTTGCTCTAGTTAGGTGGGAGTGACCTTGTCACTCATATTAAATAGTAATTTAACCTTTTATATGCATAGTTATGGAAATTGCCCTAGTAGCTTGGATGATATAAAAGTATTGCTTGAGGAAGAATTGTACGATAGAACTAGTATGGAATGACAAACCTCAAAGACCTGACTTAGATAGCTTAGCTTAGTCTCGGGTATAAGTTAGACTTAAAGAGGAAATTGGGTTATTAGAAGAAGAACTTGACTTGCCTTATTTTTGGACTGTGTAGTTTCATTAGCGAACTAGATACTTGTTGAATGCTTAGAATATGCCTTTGGTAAAATATCATGGCTAACCCTGGTAAATGGTTTATTCATGATGTTGGTATTGGAAATGATCTTCATGATTGCTTGATAGATCATTGGTAATGCTTGAATAGCAATGAGTTGTCTTATAGATCGAACACACGATTATGATGTCACTTACGTCATTGACTAAATCGCCATACGAGCCTTGGATTATGTTATTACTCGTACTATGTTCAAGTATGGTGACTAAACTAATGTGATGCTAAAAAATCCTCTTGTGCTAATATTGGGAATCATGCTAATAAATAGGGGCTCTAGAAGGTATAACAATGGCTTGTATAATAAATGCTAATGATTATGTTAAGCCCAGTAAAAATAATGATCATTCATATCATATGAATATACTTGTTCATGTTCCTTGTAATATTTTGTATTGATAATGAATGATGAAGTACGATGGCAAGTCTTTCCTTACTTCTCCTTTACCCTATCCCTCGTAGGGCCTGTATTTATTATCAATTGGATTGACTTATATATATATATATATATTGATGGTATAATGATGCCCGGTGATTCTGGAAAATATATTGATGATGTGATGATTCCCGGTAAGTTTGGAGTATATATTGATATTATGATGATGCTCAGTAAGTTTAGAGGATATATTGATAATGTGATAATGCCCGGTAAGTCCGGATGATATATTGATGATATGATGATGCCCGATGATTCCGGAGGACATATTGATATTATGGTGATGCTCGGTAAGTCCGGAGGATATATTGATATTATGATGATGCCTGGTATATCCGAAGGATATATTGATGTTATGATGATGACCGATAAGTCTGGAGGTCATAATGATGTTGTGTATGGTAAGCATGTATATATATATATATGTTTATGTGTGATGATGTTTTTATATGGTTACATCCATATGTGCTTTGAGGGTATGGCATTATTCATCTCTAAGCAATGAAGAAGAAATTAGAGCCTAGGCTGCCCCCTAACCCACCAATGGCTAGGGTGGCAAAATATCTGGCTTGAGAACAATAATAGGATCTGGTAAAGGTTCCTTATCCTAAACCCTAGATGGCGTTATAGCACTTGCCTGACCTCGGCCCTTAATTAGCCACAACCTCTAACGGGAGGCCTAACTGCGGACTTGGGGTCCTTAGTCATCGCAGATCGTGTCCTGACCGTCTATGAAAGAGTGAATTAATGTGACTTTTAGAAATCAACATAGACTCAAAGTATAAAATAAATGAAGAGAGTGAAGTTCTCCTAAGAATTCCTTAATGCCTCTCAAAGATAAGAAATGGACGTCATAGTTTTGATTCAGAGGACTCTACTAGACACTTGATCGTGTACTAACAATACCAGTAAAGCTAGGTTCTGATACCAATTTGTTAGGATCTGATTTCTCAAGTCATAATAACACCTACTTTAACCCACCAATAGGTAATACAAATAGTAGTTTGGGATGCTATAATGGGCTAATTGATGGACGACATAAGAAATATTGAAAATGAAGAATACAACTAGATTGTAAATAGGTAAATATAGGTGAAAGAAACTAAATAAAAGTGGAGAATAAAAAAAGTGTATAAAAAAGTATCCCATGACCTAGTAAGGTCATTACAAGAGCCACTAAATACAAAATAAAAGTACTAAATAATGTCAATTACAGGCTATCTCAAAAGTAAATACTATCCAAAAATAGTAAAGAAGAGAAGATAAGCCTCGGATCTAAAATCTCACCCTATCTCTAAGTCCTAAGGAAAGCTAAATGTATCATCAATGATAGTGTCTAGTGTTTGGATCTGCATCATAAAAAATGCAAAAGTGTAGTATGAGTACCAAAACAATGGGTACTCATAGACATCATCGACCGACTGAGCTAAATCATAGTAAAAGCATAATAGGATGCAAGAATGTAAACTAAAGTTATGGATGTTGTATCTTGTTTTGATGATAAGCAGATGACTACAAGGGGCCCGGTCCCTGAATGTTCAAGGCAATGGTATAGTTGGCACGCGTCTGCACAGTTTTGTCCTTTTGTGTAACAAACTGTATAGGTGTTGCTTGTACTATGAAGGACACCTGGTCCAATAGCATTTCAACCCTATTCATCACTTAACTATAAAAGAAAAATGATGCTTCTTTATCAAGTGGCCATTCAAAAGAGTGAAAAGAGAAAAAGGCAAAAACTCAATTTAGCTTATGTTCTTAGTGTGCTGATAGTGAAAACATTCTTGAGTTAGATATTGGTTTGTAACTGAATTACTCATTCGATAAGAGTAATGCATTGTTATTATTTCTTTGAGAGTACTTAGATAGAGTTGCCTAAGTCCAAACATTGTTCGAGTTAACCTTTGTTGAGAGAGTATCGGCAGAGTTGTCAAGGAGAGGTTGTAGTAGAGTTACTACAAGCAGGAGGAGCCTAAAGTTAGGCTAAAATCTTGTCTGTAATCAAGAGATTAATTATAGTATATTTTTTAGGAGCTTGTGAGGAAAACCCGTGGTTTTTCCTCCCTTGAGAAAGGGGGTTTCCATGTTAAATCTCTGTGTTATTAATTTCCTGCAAAGCCTTTATTTTTTCTAGAACTTCATAGTGGATTCATTGTTCAATTGTCTATGACTGATTTTGAGGGACCAGGTCCCTCACTATATGGTGCAACCACCAAGGGTTCCAATAATTGGTATCAAAGCAAGTCCAATCTAAAAGGTCCATACCTAGAGTGTTTTGGTCATCATGGTTGCCTCACTGAATTTGGAAATAGAAGAAAAGGTTTCCTTATACAAAGAGGTGAGAACAATCTCAGGAGTTATTCCAAAATCCTGCAAAAGTAAAGAAAATGCAATAACTGAGCTAGGGGTGGAAGAAAGCAAAAAGGGAGAGATTTCTTACTTTGAAGGCTTTAGAGTCTGGCTCATGTAAGGAAGACACTGATGTTGCAATTTTGGAAATAAGGATTGTTAGAGAAATGAAGAAAAGTGTTTAGCTTAGCAAAAGGAATGGAAAAATTGAAGTGTGTCAAAGATTGTAGTTCTGAAGATTTCATTAGGAATTGCCCAATGCAAAAAAGGGAGCAAAATCCTGAAAAATCAAGAAGAAAAGATACAGCTAGTTGTATAGTAAAGAAGGTGTTGGCTTCATGGAAAGACTCCTCTAATGAATCTAAGAAAGATAAAGAGTATGGAGTTGGGTTCATGCTGAAAAAGAATGATAAGAAAATCATCTCAAGTTCCTGCTTTTCTCTTATGGAAACTAATGAACATAAATAAGAATGTGGGGCACAAAAGGGGATTTCACCTAAAATTGTTTTATGGATAGTGGTTGTTCAAGGCACATGACTGGAAGAGTTGATTGTTTTCTGTCCCTCAAGACACTTCAAAGGGGAGATGTGTTATTTAGAAATGGTAAAAAGGGGTATATCCTAGGTGTTGGAAGGATTAAAAATCACCTCATCATGCAATAGAAGATGTGTATTATGTGAATAGCCTTAAGTACGGTCTTCTAAGGTATTTCAAATCTGTGAAAAGGAAATGAGGTAAAATTCTCATCTGATGGATATACTGTATCAAACATAAAATCTAGAAGAATTATTCTCAACGCCAAAAGGATCAAAAACATGTATGTAGCTGATTTGGAGTCTGTGGAATAACTTGTTTAAGTGCTCAAGGTAAAGATGCTAAGTTATGGCACAGAAGACTGGGACATATAAGTTCATCTTCATTAAACAAGTTAATTTCAAGGGACCTATTCCGTGGCTTGCCAAAGCTAAAATTTCCATACAATTGAGTTTGTGATGCTTGTGTTAAAGGTAAACAGAACAGATCCTCCTTCAAATTGAAGAAGCGGGTGAGTACTTCCAGACCTCTTGAAATACTACACATGGATTTATGTGGACCTATTAAAGTCCAGAGTAGAGGAGCGAAGAAATATGTGTTGGTTATTGTAGATGACTACTCCAGGTTCACCTGAACAATGTTTATAAGAACCAAGGATGCAACATATAAGGTTCTTATGTCTTTTTCCAAGAAAATACAAGTGAAGCTAAATTGCAAAATTGCAGAATTCAGATCTAATCATGGAACTGAATTTGAGATTCTCAAGTTGATAAATTTTGTGTTGATCATGGAATAAGTCACAACTTTTCTACTCCTAGAACTCCACAACAAAATGGAGTTGTTGAAAGGAAAAATAGAATTCTCATAGAGATTGCTAGGACTATGTTAATTGATAGTGGTCTTCCAAAGAGTTTTGGGGCTGAAGCAGTAAATACTGCTTGTTATATGAGTAATAAGTGCTTAATTATATAGCTTCTATATAAGACTCCATATGAACTGGTATTTAATAGAAAGCCTAATCTAGACTACTTCAAACCATTTGGATACAAATGTTATGTGATAAACAATGGCAAGAAGGAATTGGGAAAATTTGACTCCAAAAGCGATGAAGAAGTGTTTGTAGGCTATTCCTTAAAAAGAAAGGATTATAGAATGTTCAATAAAAAAACTCTGTGTGTTGAAGAAAGTGTTTATGTGATCATTAATGAGTCAAGAAATCAAATAAACTCAGGAGATGGTGAAGATTCAGAAGTTTAAGAACTCATTCCTGCTCAAAGGGATGTTATTGCTGAATATAATGATCAAGGGATAAATGATACAGATAAGAGTGATGGTAATCTAGGATTTCAATCAAAAATTCTAGATCCAGTAGAAGAACAACAAGAAGAAACTAGTCAGAATTTACAGAGACCTGGTCCTAGTGGTATCAAACTCAAAAGGAAAAACTGGAGGCATAACTCCTCCTAGCCCTTTGAGAACTTGACTACACCTTTTGAAACATGAGTCTAAATAAGAGCTTAAGCCAGAAATGTTAAGGGATTTTCAGCCTTTAGTCTCAAATTGAGCCTAAAAATGTGAAAGAAGAACTAAAAGATGCTAATTGGATCAATGCAATGTAGGAAGAACTCCTGCAATTTAAAAGAAGTAAAGTCTGGCATCTGGTCCCCAGGCCCGTTGACACAATAATTAGTAGGACCAAATGGATTTACATAACTAAGCAAGATGAGAATGGAACTATCAACAGAAACAAGGAAAGGCTGGTTGTTCAAAGTTATAACCAGGAAGAAGGGATTAACTATGATAAGACTTTTTCCCCTGTAGCAAGAATAGAGGCAATAAGAATTCTTGTTGCATTTGATGCATATATGGGAATCAAACTATTTCAAATAGATATCAAAAGTGCCTTCCTGATTGGAAACATGAAGGAAAAAGTCTATGTCAAACAACCTTCAAGTTTTGAAGGTACAGGTTTTCCTCATCATGTACTTAAATTGGATAAAACTTTTTATTGTTTGAAGTAAGAACCAAGGGCCTAGTATGAGAGACTCTTAAATTTTCTCCTAGAAAATGGCTTCAAAAGAGGGAAAATAGATAATACTATATTCGTAAAGGCCATAAGTAGCAACCTATTGATTGTCTAGATATATGTAGATGACATAATCTTTGGAGCTACTTCTGAATCCCTATGTGAAGAATTTCCTATGATAATGGGGAGTGAATTTGAGATGAGTATTATGGGTGAATTGAGCTTCTTCTTAGGCCTGCAGATTAAACAAACTTCTCAAGAGACAATGATTTGTCAAGAGAAGTACATCAAGGAGTTACAAAAGAAATATAACATGAGAGATGTCAAGCCAATTGATACTCCAATTAGAACTAGCTTAAAATGGATAATGATGAATTAGGTCCTTCAGTAAATGAGACAATGTATAGAGAGATTATTGGATCCTTATTGTACCTCACTATAAGTAGGCCAAACATTGAATTCAGTGTAAGAATGCATGCCAGATTGAAATCCAACCCAAAAGAATCTCATTTGAAAGCTGCAAAAAAAATTCTTAGATATTTGAAGGGGAAAGGGGACCTGGTCCTTTACTATCCATCAGGAGACAGTGTTGACTTGGTGGGATATGCTGATGCTTACTATATAGAATATTTTTTATATAGAAAAAGCTCTTCAGGAATGGCACATTTTCTTAGCCCATCCTTAATTTCCTGGGGATATAAGAAGCAAAACTTAGTTTCCCTATCTACTGCTGAAGCTGAATATATGGCTACCACTTCTTGTTGTTCTCAATTGTTATGGATGAAGCGGTAATTGAAAGATTTTGGTATTATCACAGATACTATCCCTCTAATATATGATAACACAAGTGCTCTAAACATGGCCAAGAATCCAGTGCAACATAAGAGGACTAAGCATGTTGATGTAAGATAGCTCTTCCTAAGAGACAATATTAAGAAAGGGGCTATCTGTATGAAGTTTTTCAAGACTGAGGATCAGATAGCAGATATATTTACTAAGTTACTTCACAAGGAGCAATTTGTGAAAAACAGTTTGAACCTAGGTATGATAAAAATGATCTGACCTACCATATAAATTAGTGTTTCTCCACAATAATTGGCTATGATTAGTAGACAGGTATCCTTGGTAAAGTATGTATTTGTTAGTCTAAATCAATCTCATACCTTTACAGGTATACACCTATGGGAACATCTTTGGAAGAAAATAGATGAAGAAAGCACAAATTTGAGAATTCACTCAAAGAAAGAGAGGGACCTTCTCCTTTCTCTCAAGTTAGTATCATGAATGTATATGTTTTTTCTTGTTATGTTAGAAAAGGACACATCCACTCTCTCCTTGTTAGGAAATTTGTCTTATCCAAAATTGAAATCAAACTTATTTTTGCATTAACTCCTTAGACCCTGCCCAGCTCAGTTATCCTAACAATTCAAAGCCAAACCATTTCTTCACTTACATTTCTGATAAGGATTTATCTCTGAAAAAACACATTACCT
Organism: Capsicum pubescens; assembly: GCA_030864215.1. NCBI lineage: Eukaryota > Viridiplantae > Streptophyta > Magnoliopsida > Solanales > Solanaceae > Capsicum > Capsicum pubescens. Next base: position 212,028,356 of record CM061543.1, on the reverse strand, counting down.
ATCTGATAGTGTGATGACTAGTTGTAACGACCCGAAATAATCTCCCGAGATGTCACACGGTGCTTAAGGCTACACATAACCCCAAGCTAACCCTTAGAGATAGTTTCTACCAATAACACTCAATTCAAGATGAAATAGACTCAACACTTGCATAGTCATATCACATGAAAGGAAATACGGGAAAGATACTCAGTCCATATGACCACAATACAGAGAAACTTCAACAAAACCACAATACCGAACCCTCGGCACATCACAAGTATGATACTAGTCTGACAAAACCTCTATGAATCGAAAACTAGAGAGCTGCTGGGACAGGTCCCCAACTGACTCAAAATGAACTGAAGATAAAACATAGTCTCTCAAATATAAAAAATATCTGAAGATCGGTCCTCGAACCATGAGGACTCACCACTGTAGAAAATGTAGGCAAGGTACTAGAAGAATCACGGATGAGGCTGGGACTAAGCACCTGAACCTACATTATAAGACAATATAGCACATAGACATATATGTGAATCAGTACTTTGGAATGTACTGAGTATGCAGGGGTGAATGCATATGTATAAAAATAGTACAGATCTTCTTTAATCAAATCATGTATGCAAAATGAGATGACTCACATGGCTTGAACAAGTATAAAATATAAAGCTCATAAATCATGTAGAATGAGGCATGCAACACAAATCTCGTGAGTCATCACTCTTTAGCCTTAAAAATCAGAAATCTTCTCTTATTCTCAATACCCAAAGGCTAAAGGACTTTGAACAATACTTTCCACTCATGCATATGTCTCATGGAGAGTAAAACATCTTCAATGCTCAACATTTCATAATTATTTAGAACTCATATACTTGGAATTCGGAATCATATGACTTAGAAACATATTTGAAGGCATTTCATTCACCTTAGGAAAATATCTCATTTCAAGATTTAGGAAAATCATTCTATCTCAAATGGAAAAGTACTCTAGCTCAAGGAAATAACTTATATCAAAGCTTTATGAAAAGTACTATATCAAGGGAAGATACTTTCATTTAGGGAAATAACCCACCTCAAGGAAGCACTTTAATTAGGGAACAACTTTTCAATCAACCATTTAGGAAAATAACTCATAGGAATAGAAAATAAGTATCAAATTTCAAAGTTTAAAAGGGCAAGGGAGGTTCTTGTAACCGACATAAACCATGCGAGCTACATGGATTCCAATGTTTTGTCCTCCTAAGGAGGAGACCCCACATTGGGGAGTAGCGGCATACTCTTTCCAGGGAGTATAACCTAGTTCTAGTGATCACTAAATGAAGCTTGGCCTCTAGCCCAATCATAATCATCATAAACTCGGCCTCAGGACCAACCTACGGTGGAACGTAGTTTTGGGGTAAGAAACCATAGTGACTTACCCGCTCGGTGCTAAGTACTACTCCCTTTATATTATCTACACTCATCTCATAAAAATCCACTTTTAGAGTAATCTCATGGTTCACCACTAACCCAATAATCAAATCGATAATCTCATATGATGAAGTGGATTTCAAAGCTTTCGGACCATTAGGTTAATTCATTTCTCAATCATCTCAAAATACTCAAATCATGGGTGCTTATAGCACAAGAGTTCATAATTTCACAAGTCTCGAATTGGGATTACTAATCCATAGTTCAATCTCAAGTTAAATCTCATCAAAAGCATAATATATAGCATATAGATTCATAAATCATATGGAAATCTGGGAATTTCAGTAATTTATCACAAAATCTCAATATAGTCATATGCTTCAATAGCTCAACATTGCAAATATTAGCTTCTCAAGGAGTAAAATCATGGGATTTATACCCAACTGTAAACACTCAAGAAAACATGTAGAAATCATGCCATTTAACTCTCAATTTATGGGAAATATCAAGATAATGCACTCAATAATAATGGATGAAAAACCCTAATTCAAATTCATGTAAAAAAAACCCATAGATTTTAGCAAAAATCATGATGTAAATAAGTTTTTTGGGAACAAAGGTGAAAGGGTTACCATAGTTCAAAACCCCACATACCTTGAATTAGAAGCTTTGGATGAACTCTCACTTTTGGAACTCTATTCGTACTCTTGAATGAGGGTTCTTGATGCCCTCGACTTGGGAACCTTGAATCTTGACTCAATTTAGAAAATCCATGGTGGATTCTTGAGATTCTTAGAAGAGGTTTTGGATATTTAGGGTTTTTTATGAGAGAAAACTTGAGAAATAACTCATAGGATGCTTGCAAAGGACTTTGATTTGGTGTTTGCACGGTTTTATAGGCTTGAAAAAAGTTCAAAATGCCCCTTTTAACATCTATACGAAGCTGGAAAAAATTGAAATGGAAACCTGATTTGAGGGGTCACTGCGAAGAGCCATTTATTGTGGTGGCTCACTGGAAATTGATAATTGGCAATATGGGAGTCATCGCGATGCGGAGCCATCGTATTTTCCCACTGGTTGGGATCTGGAACCTCAGTGTCACATACCAATATCGCGGAGTTCCACTGGAATTTTACAATTGTCAAATCGACCCTCTCCGTGACGCGCCAAGCACTAAAATGACACAGTTTAACGACTAGGTCTTAAATTAGGCATAACTTCTTACTCGGGTATCGAATTTGGGCAAATATTATATCGATGGAAAGCTTATCAAATTTTTCACATTATAAAAATTCAAAATTAGGGAAATTCTTATGGTTAACATGATACTTACTTAGGAGTCACTCCCATATCTTTTTGGGTCGGAATTACGCTTCATTCGACATGCTCCAAGGCTCAAACTATGGGGGAACTTTGAGGAGTCTTACACTGGTGATCCTTGGGTTATTGAAAATTTCATTCTTCTATCATATAACCTAGAAGGAAGTTTGTATGGTCCAAAGAACCAAAATTATATCCTGGAAACAAATGTCTCCAAAGTGAAATTGGAAATCCTACTAAAAAACACCAGACTTCTGAAGGACCAAGTCCCAAGAAGAAGAGAATGACTAATGACACACTTAGTAGGGACTACAAAAAAAGAGAAAAACAAAAGCTAAGGGTTAAAAAGACAAAAATTGGGAGATTGTAGAGTCAAATTCAATAATAATTTTAAAAATTAGGGAGGGTCCAAGGGTCTTTGCAGAACTTAGGAGTGAGAATGATGAACTCAAGAAGAAGGTTAAAATTTTAACCAATGAGTCCTCCGAGCTTGAATACAGATTTCAAGTTGCTAACCAAAGAATTGTTACACTGATGGCCTTACTTCTCCAAACCTTCTCCCCAAATACTCTATTTTTATTAATTCCTCAAACTTTTATGGCTCTTTATGTGGAACAAAAAATATAAATCTTGCACTGCAATGATACCTAAACTGTTAAATATGAATGAGTTCTTGTTTATGTGCTCTTAATATGTATCTTTTTCCCTTTAAAGGTTGGTTTTCATGTTAGTGTTGCCACAGTAGCCATGAGTAAACTAACCTATGCTTATTTTACTTTTAGTTTACTGTTTACACTTTTTAATAATACCAAAAGAGGGAATACTAATTTCAGGTGGTAGGGACCAGGTACCATGTTGAACTGAAGATGTGATTTAAAATACAAATATGAATGGCATGTTGACAGGGGAAAGTATGTGATAGATGGTATGAAGGAATAATGACAGAGTAGGAAGTAATGGTGGTGCAAAAATATTGGTGCTTTGCTGACAGAGGGAAGCAAATAAGTTAAGTTTTTCCTACAAATGACAAGCGACCAAGTCACTATGTTGTATAATGGTGGAAGCATGGTGCCTCATGATAGGGTAAACATTCATCTTCAGTATTAGTTATCACACTGATTAAATATGATGAATGTGTATTGATGCTCAAAACTCTATGGTTAGTTTGTCATCATCAAAAAGGGGGGGGGGGGATTTGTATCTTATTTTGATGATTAGCAGATGACTACAAGGGACCAGGTCCTTGGATGTTCAAGGCAACAGTACAGCTGGTACGCGTCTGCACAATTTTGTCCTCTTGTGTAACAAACTGTGTAAGTCCTTCTTGTACGATTAAGGACACCTGGTCCAATAGAATTTCCAACCTAGTCAATACTCAACTACAAAGGTAAAAGGATGCTTCTTTATCAAGTGGTTTTTGAAAATTCAAAAGAGTGAAAAGAGAAAAAGGCAAAAACTCAATTTTAGCTTAAGTTCTTAGTGTGCTGATAGTGAAAACATTCCTGAGTTAGATATTGGTTTGTAATTGAATTACTCATTCTATAAGAGTAATGCATTGTTATTATTGCTTTGAGAGAGCTTAGGTAGAGTTTCCTAATTCCAAAACTAATTACAGTTAACCAATCTTGAGGGAGTCTTGGCAGAGTTGTCAAGGTTAGGCTGTAGTAGAGTTACTACAAGCAGGAGGTACCAAGAGTTAGGTTGAAATTGAGTCTATAATCAAGAGCTTGATTATAGTGGATTTCTAAGGAGCTTGTGAGGGAAAGTCGTAGTTTTTCCTCTCTTGAGCAAGGGAGTTTTCACTTTAAATCTTTGTGTTGTTAATTTCCTGCAAAACCTTTAGTTTTTCCAGCACTTTATAGTTGCATTGTTTTATTTCCTATGACTGATTTTGAGGGATCAGGTCCCTCACTGCGTGGTGCAACCCCCCAAGGGTTCCAACGAGGGATAAAGGGGAAAACCTAAAACACTACTTCGACTGATAGATAATAAATAATGGTGTAAATAAAGTCAAAGGAATACAATCTAATAATAGCCTAACTAGGTCCCCATAAGCCCAAAAGGTGCAAACAAAATAAAGATAATCTCGTCGATCCCCCATAAGCTCGATGGAAACAATAAAGAGGGAACCACTAATGATAATAATAATAATCATAATGTAACTGATAACTGAAACCATATCTTTGAATCTCTTTCATATCATAACCGTCGGACTTGAACCGAATCCTTAACATTATATGTGAACAGTAATTGCCAAACTTATACCGAACACTAGTATCATAAATACGGTACTCAAACCAATAGTTTAGTATCATCAAAGAATAGTAAGTACTGGACTCGAATCGATCTTTAAAGTAAGAATAAGGTAAAAATTCTATTAAAGAGTTAGAACAATGTCTAGATCATCCTAAGGCTCAATAATATATATAATTCTATGAAAAAAGGTCTACAAAGAACTATTTAAATATTTGACCTAAAAAAGAGGATCGATAGGGCCCACTACTAATCCTCAAAAGTCCATACTAAGGAAAAATCTACCCAAAAATAGACTAAGGCTTCCAGGTTCTACTAATAAGTATTAAATATGTCTAATCAAGTACTAAATCAACAATATATCTCAAGGAAAAGGAGAATGGGCCAATTCTACCTAAAAATGACACTCTAATCGGCTAAATATTTCAAATTTCACAAAGCATGCAATAAAGTTGTGAATTCCAACCCAATTCTAAAATAATACTATACTAATAACATAAAAAATCTTAATCTATGAGGAAAGTAAGTCTAACCTACCTGGAAACTGATGAAGCCTAAGAAAGTCCACTAGACCAAAGTTTTTCCCTTCTGAGAAACCTCCTCACGATGATATGCTATCAAAATAATGATTTATGTATTAATATGAGAATAAAAACACCTATTTTTCATATAAAAGCATTGGTTCAAAAATCAAACAAATAATTCCACGTAGGGCTTGCTTGTGGAATCACAACTTTAAAACTGTCGAAATATTTATCTAAGCTCAATGGTCCTTTGTCCTAAAAATGGGTGGAATCCAAGAATAAGCCCAAAAAATTTAAGTGATTTGGGTTTAAATTGGAGAATTAATTAATAAATTAGAAGAAACTTATGTAAATTTAGATGAGAAAATGATCCCAACGAACTCTCCAGATCACCCCGATCACCTAATGACAAAAATCCACAATTTTCAAACTTCATAGAGTTTTATGGACTTGTGAAATTAAATAAATAAGGAAGGGCTCAGTTTCACAACTTTAAATATTGTCAGGGGTCCTTTCTCTGTGATCATGTAAATCCTATTGCAAACGTGACACTCAACCTAGAGTACCTTTTACGAATGCGTAAACCAGCCCATGATCACGATAGCCAATGGACTTGGCCTTTGCAAATGTGAAAATTTCATCATGATAGCCATTTACTTTGGCCTTCACGAAAGTGAAGGCCATTTTTGGTCTGCACCAACAACTTTTGCTAAGTGTCGAAACTCCGATCGAACCCTCGAGATTCATTTAGAATCTGATGAATGCAAACAAACTATGCTACCCTATAAAATTCTGTATTCTAGGCTCAACAATGCCATCAAAATTTTCATCTGGGTTATTTTGATGAAATGTGGGTCCTACACCTAAATGATCATTTTAACTAAAATTCACCCAATAGATCAGAATGTGTTTGAAAGACTTGGGACCCAAACCAAAGATCCTTCTAGCTTAAAATTGACATTTCAGATCTAACGAAATGATCAAAATTAGCATACGAGATCATTTACCTGTAGTTTAGGCCCAAACCCAATTTTTAATAGCAAAAACTTCAAAATAGGAAATTGACTCTAAAAATCAAATAAACTACCTAGTAAGGAAATTATCAGCTCCTGCAAGTCATAAATGACTTGAGGAAGCTATGAAAAAAGCTCTAAATGATGAAATAGGGTGGAAAAGTAGAAAATAACATGGAGGATCATTATACTATTGTCTCAAATTAGAAGGCTAAGGTACTATTTATCTTTGTTTTTATATGGCTGATAATCTTATGAAACTTGAGTTCATTGCCCTTCAAAGTTCAGGCAAGAACTATCTTTTATGGGTGTTGGCTACTGAAATCTACTTAGATGCAATGATTCTTGAAGATGCCATTAAAAAAAGAAATACAACATCTAACAGAAATCATGCTAACACTGTGATATTCTTGCATCATCATCTTGACAAAATTCTAAAAGTCAAATACCTTACTACTAAGAATCTACTTGTTTTGTGGTATATCCTGAAAGAAATGTATGACCACCTGAAGATGGTCATCCTTCCAAAAGCACGATATGAATGTATGCATCTAAGGTTTCAAGACTATGAGTTTGTTTATGAGTACAATTTTGTCATGTTGAAATTTCTTCTCAGTTGAAACTATGTGGGGAGACTGTTAATAATAATGATATAATGGAAAAGATGCTCACTACCTTTCATGCCTTGATTGTGTTCTTGCAGCAACAATATCAAGAGAAAGGTTTCAAGAAGTATATTGAACCAAGTTCTCATCTTCTCACAGACGAATAACATAATGACTTGTCAATAAGAAATCACGAGAATCGACTTACTAGATCCGCACCATTCTCTGAAGTAAATGAGGTATATGTTCACAAAACTTGGTGTGGAAAAGGTTGCAGTCAAGGAATTAGAAATAAATAATATAGATGTTGAAGAAACAGACAATTATGATTCAGAAGATAGTGAAACATATACAGAAATATTAACAAATACAAAAAATTTAGAAATCAATGAAAAACAAGAAGTAAAATTTTCTTATTTCTTTACTTTCTTCTATATTATATGCTCCTTTATAATAATATTCTTTAAATGCGCAAGTATATTCATCTATGTAGCACATATTACATATTGCTAATTTTAACATTAAATTCCTATTTATATCTTTCTCTTCATTTTGTTCTTCTTCTGTTGTTGTCATGCTACTAAATTCGTCTTTTATAGATGTTTCATATTTTTTTTAATAATTCTATAGGTGTTAATTTTGTTAATATTGTTCCTTCTGTGGGTTTGTCAGTTCTTAATATTCTTTTAGATCTTCCATTATTTTTTTAATTCGGTTTCTGTAATTAATTTCATTATTTAGATTATCTTGGTTTTCCCTAGTTTTTCTAATATATTCTAACATCCACAGTCTTGATCTGAATAATATCCTTCTGGGTAAATGTCTTCGTATATCTGTTCTAACGCATTTATTATTTCAATTTCGTAGTTTATTACTTCTTCTAATATTATTTTCTTAATATCTATAATTTCTATTTCTTTAAGTAGGTTGTCGAGTAATATCTTCTGGTATAATCATATCTCGGGTCATTCCTATCTTTAAAACTTGTATAGGTGATTTAACTTCATCATACAATATCTCTGCTGGTGCCGTATAAAATTTTATAAAAAATAGGTTACCTTTGGTTATTCTTTTAAAAATGTTAAATGAATCATATATTTCTGGTATAGTGGATATTTCATATCCGTCTTGGGTATATACGGTGCTAAGTAGTCCATATTCGTAACATGTTTTAACTAGACCAGGTTTGGTTTTGGGTTAATCGGACATAAATATCCAGACCATCAATGTTCAAAATGTAATGGAGAAGATAATATTGTACTAGAAGTTCAACTCGAATAAAGAAGAACATAAGAGTGACAGCTGGAAGATAAGATAAGAAGCAATAATGAGCTTGATGATTCCGGTTTATCATAAGCCGTTCTTTTTGTTGTACTTATTCTGTCATTTATTATTTCTAGATTTTCTTCTACGTCTATGTCTCTATAGCTATAATCATTATAATCTATTGTTTTTACAAATTGTTCGAATGGGCTATCTATTTGTATCTTGTTAATCTTATTTTTTCCTGTTATTTTATGTTTTGTTGTTAATACATATAAATTTTTGCATCTTGCTGTAAATATTTTACTTCCTGGGGTTATTTATTGAAAATATAGTTATTTCTGTTTTATTTATTGAAAATACGACTAGTTCTATTGTATCTTCAGTATTTTTTATATTTTCTAACTTTTGTGTAATTTTTTCATTTCCTTTTATCCAATCAGTTTTCTTTCTTATTTTATTATTAACTCTTTTTGCTCTTACTTTCTGTTTACATGGTGTTGTAAACCACCAATCTGTTCCTGATATCTTCCAATATAATACTAGTGATTTATCTATATTTCTATCCGTTACTGCTACTGAATAATTCGCACTTATTATAAATTTAGAATAAATAAATTATAATAAATTTATTCTATAAATTATAGAATAAATAAATGTTAAAATATATAAAAAAAAAATAGAGAAAGGCAAAATTGGATATATGAAGAAGTTAATTACAAAAATCAACTTGAAATAGAAAAAAGACAACTAGAAGAAAAATTACTTAAAATAAAATTAACCTTAGAAAAGGAAGATACAAGTAATAATTTATTTAATACCTACGAAAAATTATTTAATACAAATGGAAAATTACTTATACATGAACAACAAATACTAGTTAGTCAGATAAAGAATATAAACCTACACATTGAATATAGCAAAGTTAGAATAAAATACTACACAGAAATTGCTAAAATTTCAATAGGATAAAATAATAAACCAAACAAATTAATGAATACATCTTACGAAAAGAATAAATCATTAAAAGAGATAGAAACCCAACTATATAGTCTATACCTAGAATACAAACGGTTACATATTACTAACGAGGATCCTAAAATACTAGATAATCTAATTACGATAATATCTAATCTAGAACATGAATTAATAAAACATCTTAAGTCAAGAAGATAAAAATGAAAATTATTCCAATCAATATTATTCATTATAAAAATAAATACCTACGTATTTATTATCTAGTTGAATCTACGCACCTAATCCGCACCCCCCTCCAAATGGTATCAGAGCCCAGTTATTTAAAAAATACAGAAGTAGTATACATGTTTAAATTTACGTGTTTATGAATTTAGATTGGATTTACTTGACAATAATTAATCAATATTAATTATGAGAAGACCATTTAAAAACAGAGAAGCTTTTAGAAAAATAAAAGAAACTTTAATTAGTAATTATTCAGAATATATAAGTCTAAATAAAACAAAAGAAAACCCACAAAGATTAGCTTACCTAATTACCTTAATATCTAGTATTGAAGCAAAATTAATAATCCATTTAAAATCTAGAAGAATGAGACATATACCACCTAATTATGATAAAATTAGATTTAGATATCCACCAAAATACTATAAATACGGTTAAAATGAATAAAATACCGAAATACAAAGAACTAAAACAAACTATTTCTGAAAAACGTAAAGAATTAAGAATAAGAATAGAAAGATTAAATTATAATATATTTGCCGGAGTTAGTAAAAACTCAATAAATGCACAAAAAGATGAAATATCAAATTTAGAATCACAAATAGATAGTTTAGAATATATATATCAACATGAACTATTTACAATAAAATGAACAAAGAAGAATTTATAATAGACGAAAAAATATATGAAAATCACGAAGGATTAAAAATAAGAATAGTATTTTCTAATCTAGGAAGAAGATATAAGAAAATAGGCGAACATTTATATTTAATGTTAGAAAAAGAAGAATTAAAATTAAAAGATAAATTGACAGCTATGGTAAGAATAGAAAGAGAAAACGAAGAAATAGATAGAAAAAAGGAAATAGAAAAAATAAAACAACAAACTACAGAAGAAATACGAAAAATAGAAGAAACTAAAAATAGTAGGATTGCTGAATTAGAAAAAGAATTACAAATGTTAAAAGATCTGTATGAAAAAAGACAGAAAGAAAAAGAAGAAAAAGATAAAGAACAAAAATTATTAAACGAGATAAATCAATTTAAAGAAAAACTAGAAATAGACAATAAAGAAATAAAAAACAAGGAATTAGAAATAAATAATATAGATGTTGAAGAAACAGACAACAATTATGATTCAGAAGATAGTGAAACATATACAGAAATATTAACAAATACAAAAAATTTAGAAATCAATGAAAAACAAGAAGTAATTAATGAAGAAAATTTAGAAAATATCAACACAGAAATAAATACTCTTGATAAAAAAAGAGATCAAAATATAATACCTAGTACATCAGAAATAAAGAAACCTACATATTATAAGAATAAGTTTAAAAGATATAATATAAAGAATGAATATGACAAATGGACACCAAAACAAATAGTTAATAAAAAATATAACTTTTTAGACTTAGATTGTGTAATAGATACAGAAAAAACGATACAATTAAGGATAGGATATATGACAAAACAATTATTAGATAATAATATAAGTGTAACAGATGCATCAGAATATATAGAAAGAACACTAATAGGAACAGTGAAATTATGGTTTTTAAATCTAACTGAAAATAGTAAAAGACTATTAAGAACTGACAAACCCACAGAAGGAACAATATTAACAAAATTAACACCTATAGAATTATTAAAAAAATATGAAACAGCTATAAAAGACGAATTTAGTAGCATGACAACAACAGAAGAAGAACAAAATGAAGAGAAAGATATAAATAGGAATTTAATGTTAAAATTAGTAATATGTAATATGTGCTACATAGATGAATATACTTGCGTATTTAAAGAATATTATTATAAAGGAGCATATAATACAGAAGAAAGTAAAGAAATAAGAAAATTATATTTTAATAAATTACCTGAACCATTTAGTTCAAAAATAATAAAAAGTTGGGATGAAACAAAAATAGTAGATACTCTAGGAGCAAGAATAAAAATTTTACAACAATGGTATAGAAACTTATGTGAAAAGTACAGAGAAGAAATAAAAATGGAAAAAACATTAATAAGAAATTTAGCATGTTGCAAAGATAAAATAGCACATCAATTTGGATGCGAAGAAAGATATTATAAGAAAAGAAAAAAACATAAGAAATATAAGAAATACAAAAAATCAAAATATAAGTATAAGAAATCAAGAAAAAGATATTATGTAAAAAATTATAAACATAAAAGACCATATAGGAAAAAGAAATCTATAAAGGAATGTACTTGTTATAATTGCGGAAAAATAGGACATTTAGCTAGAGATTGTAAATTACCTAAAAACCCAAAAAATAATTAAATATCAGAAATAAAAATAGAAAACACAGAATATATGCAGATAGATTACATAGATTACGAATTAGAAAGTGAAGACAGTATATATGAAATTTCAGAGAATGAAACAGATAACGAAATAGATAGTGAATTAGACGAATTAAATGACTGAAGAAGATATAAAAATATTAACAAAAGAAGAATATTTAAATGACGAAGGAACAGATCAAAAAATAATATTTGATAACAATGTATTTGATGAAATAAAAGGAAAAGAGTTAGACTTAAGTGTAGAAAAAATATTTAAAATACCAACAATAAAAAATATATTTACTAGAAAAAAGGAAGAATATTATGTAGTAAGTCAAAAAGAACATGTAATAGGCTGTAGATATGCAAAAGGTAAAGCTAGTATACCACTAGTAACAAAAAGAATAATTAATAAAGAGATAAACGATATAAAAAGTAGAGACCCAATAAAATATGTACACCTTAGAGGTACAAAAATATTAATAAAAGCATGTTTTAGAGAAGGAATAGATACACCAATAGAATTATATTTAGCAGATGATAGAATTATAAAACCTATAGAAAAAAGTATAATAACTGCCATAAAAGGAAATTTAATATACCAAAAATTTAAATTTATAATAAGTGTGAATTATTCAGTAGCAGTAACGGATGGAAATATAGATAAATCACTAGTATTATATTGGAAGATATCAGGAATAGAATTAACCCCAGGAAGTAAAATATTTACAGCAAGATGCAAAAATTTATATGTATTAACAACAAAACATAAAATAACAGGAAAAAATAAGATTAACAAGATACAAATAGATAGCACATTCGAACAATTTGTAAAAACAATAGATTATAATGATTATAGCTATAGAGACATAGATGTAGAAGAAAGTCTAGAAATAATAAATGACAGAATAAGTACAACAAAAAGAACAGCTTATGATAAACCGGAATCATCAAGCTCATCAAAAAGAATAAGTTATGAAACAAGTTCAATGGATAATTCAAACTAATATTACATAACTGGAAAGGTAAATGAAAAAGAATATTTAATACTCTTAAATACAGGACAAGAAGAAAATTATATAGCAAAATATCTAGTAAAAAATGAGGAAATAAAAACCGACAATAATATATGCCCAGATCTACCAAGAAGTTTAATAAATACTAAAAATATAGCAGAAAAAGAAATAATAATAGGAATAAGAAAAATAAAAATAGAATTTGAAGTAAAAGAAGAAATGCAAAAAACAGACATAATATTAGGAATAAAATGGCTAGAACAAGTAAAACCATGTAATATAGAACATACACAATTAACTATAACATATAACAGAGAGAAATTATTCTTAAGAAGAGCTTTAACATAAAATGAAAATATATGTATTAATGAAGATAGTAGTAGAAGGATATTACATTAGATATTATACGCCTATGATACATACAGGAGCAAATAATTTATGTAGATATAATTGCTTACCAGAAAGTAAATGGGATAAATTAAAAACACCAATAATAGTTAAAGGATTTAATAACGAAGGAAGCTTAATTACTTATAAAGCTAAGAATGTAAAAACACAAGTATGGGATAAAATATTAACAATAGAAGAAATTTATAATTATGAACTAACATCAAAAGATATACTTTTAGGAATGCCGTTTTTAGATAAATTATACCCACATATAATAACTAGAACAGATTGGTGGTTTACAACACCATGTAAACAGAAAGTAAGAGCAAAAAGAGTTAATAATAAAATAAGAAAGAAAACTGATTGGATAAAAGGAAATGAAAAAATTACACAAAAGTTAGAAAATATAAAAAATACTGAAGATACAATAGAACTAGTCGTATTTTCAATAAATAAAACAGAAATAACTATATTTTCAATAAATAAGGATTTTATGAATGGAATGTACTACCATTTGGATATAAAAATGCACCAGGTAGATATCAACATTTTATGGATAGTTATTTTAAACAACTACCTAATTGTATAGTATATATAGACGATATACTATTATATACAAAGACCAAAGAAGAACATTTAAAATTATTGGAACAATTTACGGATATAATAGAAAAATTGGGAATAAGTTTAAGTAAAAAGAAAGCTGAAATTATGAAAAATCAGATAGAATTTTTAGGAATACAAATAGATAAAAGTGGAGTAAAAATGCAACAACATATAGTACAAAAAATAATAAATTCGAAAGAAGAATTAGATACAAAAAAAAAATTACAATCATTTTTAGGATTAGTAAACCAAGTTAGAGAATATATACCAAAATTAGCAGAAAATCTAAAGCCCTTACAGAAAAAATTAAAAAAGGATGTAGAATATAATTATAACGAAGAAGATAAAAAACAAGTTCAAAAAATAAAAATACTTTGTAAAGAATTACCAAAGTTACAATTTCCAGATGAAAATAGAAAATTTATATATATAGTAGAAGCAGATGCTAGTGAATGTAGTTATGGAGGAGTACTTAAATATAAATAAGAAGAAGAAAAATTAGAACACCACTGTAGATACTACTCAGGTACATTTAATGAAACAGAAATAAATTGGGAAATAAATAGAAAAGAATTATGTTCATTATATAAATGTTTGTTAGCGTTTGAGCCATATATTGTATATAACAAGTTTATTGTACGATCAGATAATACACAGGTACGTTGGTGGCTAACAAAGAAAATACAAAATTCAGTTACAACAAAAGAAATCCGGAGACTAGTATTGAATATATTAAATTTTACATTTACAATTGAAGTAATTAGTACTAACAAAAATGTTATTGCAGATTACATATCAAGACAAAGCTACACAGACTGATATCATAGAAGAAGATACTCTAGAAAAAATACTCAACACCCTAACTACGCTTTCAATAAAAGTGGATAGTATGGGTAATGAGATAGAAAAGCTAAAGACTAATGAAGATAAATTGAAGTCTATGGCTACAAATCAGCTAACTCAGCAGTGTGCAGAGCTATGTCGATCGGAAGACATTAAAATTCCAGAGCTAGAAGGAGACGTTGGGATACTCCATAAAACTCATAACATTTATCAATCTACTTCTGCAGGTACAAGCAAAGGAGTTAGGAGAAATACTACAAATATGAACCTAAACAAGCTATTTGATAAACCATTTATTCCAAATACACCAAAAAATCCTATGTTTATACCCCCACAAATTACCACATACCGAGAAAGTCTAAACCAAGACAAAAAGACCTACAACTATACAGCCCGAACATACATAGAAAATATTTACAAAATACAAACCCTCTTAAATACCAACCCCAGAGCTATAAACGTCCAAGAACCACATACAAATTACATAACCCAAAAGCTAACCGGATACAATAAGCTAATTGCTTTGCCCAAAACCAAACCTGGTCTAGTTAAAACATGTTACGAATATGGACTACTTAGCACCGTATATACCCAAGAAAGATATGAAATATCCACTATACCAAAAATATATGATTCATTTAACATTTTTAAAAGAATAACCAAAGGTAACCTATTTTTTATAAAATTTTATACGGCACCAGCAGAGATATTGTATGATGAAGTTAAATCACCTATACAAGTTGTAAAGATAGGAATGACCCGAGATATGATTATACCAGAAGATATTACTCGACAACCAGAAATACCTAGAATTGAGATACCAAATTTTTATGCAAATAAAAGAATTATTGGACTATCTACGATTCTTCAAGAATTAGCAAACAATTATCGCAACAGAAATCACATATGGAGCTATTATTCAAGAGGTAATGTAATAATATACTCGAATTCAAAGGAGCTACGAGAAGCAGATATGGAAGACGTAAGGCAATGGATTTTGACCTTACTCAATCCAGAGAAAAAACCTATTGCCAGAGCCATTAAAGAAAAATTTATTTCGGAAGAACTATTAACCAGATATTGCAAGTTAATCGGACATAAATATCCAGACCATCAATGTTCAAAATGTAATGGAGAAGATAATATTGTACCAGAAGTTCAAATCGAATAAAGAAGAACATAAGAGCGACAGCTGGAAGATAAGATAAGAAGCAATAATGGAGATATAGCGGAGACAAGATATTGTACAAATTTCATTTACGTATAAGTCTTTAAAATTATTGTAAAACATTAAATGTAGTGTAGACTTTTTAGGCCTTTGTAGACTTTTTAGGCCTTATAGGCTTTTTGAATTTTTTTCTTTTAGTAGACATTTAAAAAACATGTAAACAAATGTAAAGTTCTTTCTTTCATTTTATAAATAGAGAAGGCAGAAGGCATTGCAAGGCAAGCCTTCATGCGTTGAAGCAAATACTCTCTCAAATTCACA
Source organism: Capsicum pubescens (assembly GCA_030864215.1). NCBI lineage: Eukaryota > Viridiplantae > Streptophyta > Magnoliopsida > Solanales > Solanaceae > Capsicum > Capsicum pubescens. The sequence continues at coordinate 212,012,133 of CM061543.1, read as the reverse complement.
ACAAATATTTTGCTCAGTTAATTAAAAACAGGTATATTTCAATGGAAAAATCTATGGAGGAACAAAGCTCAGAAATATCAAACCTACCCGAACAGGTATATCTATTTATGATTATGAATAGCTAAATTCATAATTCCCAACAATCATGGTATGATAAAATAAATTCATGTTAGTTACTTTATAGTAGAATTATTCGAAGAATAATATGTTAAGAAGTTTATTAGCAAAGTGGAAACGGAGAAAAATCCCTAAGAACTATGTCATCCTAAAGGTGAAACCAATAAGGCAAGAAGCCGTGGTGGGGAGTAACCAGAGTAGAGGCACTGTTTAAGGGAAAATATCCAAATTACCATGTTAATAGTGACCGAAGAACATGTTATTTAAGAATAATCTAGTATATAGTAATCTAAGATGACCATATTTTGTTATGTATGTGGTTGAAGGGAATATTTTGAAAATAGCAATTTTATGAAAATGAATAATTACTTATCTGATACAATGGTAGATAAATTTAGAATACTTATTTTGTATGCACTTAAAGATATAAAAGTAGTAGATATAAGAAAAATCATATTAGAAAAAGCATTTGATAAATATTACATGACTAGAGTAAATTATATACCATACCTACCTAACTACTCTTACAAATACTTACCATGATAAATTACATAGAATTTTTAGAAAAAGATATGAGAGACATACAGTTACTAGAAAAACAGATGAAAATAAATATAGACAAATACATGGAAAATAAAGATATAAAATATATAGAATTTCTTAATGAAAATATGCAAGAATTACTTAGACTAAAACAAACAACTAGAAAATATTATGAAAAAGCATGATAGATGATATTAAAATACTTGTTTTATATATACTTAAAGATATAGAGATTATAGACATAAAGAAAATAATATGGGAAAAATTAGAAGATTATGAAGAGGAAGAATTATTAAACAGTATAGAAAATTTACGCATATATTATGAACATCAATATTACTTAGATTCAGATGAATATTATTCATCTGAATCTAAGTAATATTGATGTTCATAATTGATGATAGGCGAATTTACACGCCTATATCAATATATTTTGCCCATATTTTAGCCTAGTTTTGAGAACAAATTATATATTTCATGCACTTTTAGTCCTTTTTTCTGTAAATGAGCTAACGAACATGATTAGTAAAGTTTCAGGTATAAATGATGCAGAATTCAGCATTTTATGGCTTACTTGACGCAAAAGAAAGCTCACGAAGGAAGGGAAGGGAGTTTACACGCCTAAGGACCAAAATTGCTGCATGGAAAATCTGTCCCGAGCTAAAACAGCAATTCTGAAGACTTTGGGGACTTACAGACACAAAGCTGGATTTTGACAATGATACATTAACCTAGTACAATTAGGTTATGTATTTCATTATCTTATGTGGATTATGATAATGTTACCTTAACCTAGTACATTTGGGTTAAGGATTTCATTAGTCTAGTAGGATTTGGTTATTTATTTCATTAGCTTAGTAGGATTAGGATATGGGTATTATAAATACCATATCATGCTAGAGATTTTAAAATATCTTCTAACATCTTCTGAACTTCTCATCTTACAATTCAATTCTATTTTTCTTCTTCTACTCTTCCATTCTTAAATTCCACAACAAGAGAATCGTTACTTTGCCTAGGAATTCACGCCTCACGCCTACCACCTAAGCCACACGAAATTACTCAATCTTGTGGTATAACAACAATGTCAATCGTGATCTCCTTCGCATTCATGGGTAACTAAACTTCTCTGTTGGGGTTATGGAAGCCGAATGAGTTACTATCTATTGCTGTGAGTTTGTGAGTTCGAGGCACGTATATTGCTTATATCATTATTCTCTTCATCTTAATCTACATTCTTTGCGGTTTCAAACGCAAGAATACGCCAGTCTAACATTTAACTTGTTCGAGAGAAAAGTTATTTGTCTGGAAAAGAGATAATGTCAAGGTAGTAGGACAACCTTTCCTATTAAAAAGCTAGTGTCGTAACTGGACTAACCTCTTGGAGAATTCGTACCGTTAGATACGCTTTAAGATCGAGAGAGTTAAAGTGAAATAGTCCTTGTTTAGGTCGAGAGACGCTTGGATTTACCATCGACTACAATCATCTATAAGCAATTGCATGTCAGAATTCTACACACTCATAGCCAATAGAGACGTATACCTCAGAAGGTGGACATAACCCCAACGCTTCAATTCTCATTGTTTACAACCAACGTAACAATCTCTCTCTTTTTACTTTATTATTTTCAGCTTTTGTTTATATTACTTGCAAAACAAGAATCCCCCCTTCTTACGAGACTTGCACCAAAAGTTTAGTAATTTTACTTACTTATTGGCCAAGCTATTCCCTGTGGGATCGACACCCAACCCAGGTTGGGTTCTATATTTGCTAACGACCGCTTTACACTCAAACGAGAGCTGTAGATTAAGCGTTATCAAAAATTGGCGCCGTTGCCGGGGAATACAAGTGTCAATTAAGTTCGTGAAAATTACTAGACCCTTTGGTCAAAGATTCTCGTACTTTTACTTTTAGTTTTTGTTTTTGTCTACTGCAGGTTTTTATTTTAGTGCATGCCCCATACTCGAAGTTCTGGTCAACCGTTATTACTAATCAATCCTGAACCACAACGCATTGGTAGAATGGAAGCACAAGGCTAAATCGCAAGGATGGCTGCTCAATAGGAATAAGCAAGATTGGCTGCCCTTGCCGCAGCCCAGGTTCAACAGCAGAACATTGATAACCCTGCACGAGCACCAAACCCTGACGATGAGAATTTAGGTGATGACGAGTTACTAAACCCTAGGCGTGATGCTGAAATCGTAACACCTGCCAACAGAAGAGGTCGACAAGCTCGGTATAGACATGATCACCAACCTATGCAGCCAGCCTTCGACGATGATGATGATGATCTTGATGGTGCCGGAGCCACTGGAGCTATAATTCTACCACCATTAGCGCCCGGAGCCAAGTTCAACATCATAAGCACCATGATTCAGTTATTGCAACTCAAGGGATTATTTGGTGGACTAGCAGGCGATGATCCGAATATGCATCTCATCAACTTTATTTCTACATGCAAATCTTTTGACAATCCTGGTGTTGGTCAGAATGCAATTCGATTACGTCTATTTCCATTGTCTCTGTCTGGGGAGGCAACACTATGGTTGAATGGGCTGACTCCTGATTCTATTACAAATTGGAGGCAATTGAGAGACGCTTTCCTAGAAAGATTCTTTCCGCCATCCAAAAGAGCACAATTGAGAGATGAAATCAGCAACTTTCGTCAGCTTCCCACTGAAGCTCTTCATGAAACATGGGAGAGGTTCAAGATAAAGCTAGCGAGGTGTCCAAACCATCATATGACTAATGTTCACCTAATGGAGATACTATACAGAGCCTTGAATTCAATAACTAAACCAGTGGTGGATAATGCGGCTGGAGGATCTTTTATGGACCTCACCTTTGGTCAAGCAAGCAATATGCTAGATCGTATGACGAAACAAAGTAGAGCTTGGCATACCAGGGATTCTGAGGTAGCAAGCCTCACTTTATCTATAGGCATGACTGCAGACCAAAGAAGAAGACAAGAAGAACGTGATCAAGATTTAGCGCACATGAAGACGCAAGTGGATCTTCTGACAAAGCATTTATTATCAGGGAAGACCGAAAAAGTGAAAGCTGTGGCGCTAAAAGGAAGAGACGAATCTGATTCGGAAGAGGAGGCCAACTACTTGAACAATCAGGGGGGTTTCCGTGGGAATACCCAAGGAAACCAAGGTCGGAACTATTATGATAAATCTGGAAGCAAAGACCAAGGAAGTTGGAATAAAAACAATGAAAAGAGTGGTTTGTACGTTCCCCCTGGTAGACGTGATACCACCACATCTAATTCTGGAAGTATGGAAGACATGATGGCTAAATTATTAAAAGGAGTGGAAGCAACAAGCGCGGGAGTTACTGAGGTAATTAATGATTTGTCCTCCATGAAACAACTAGTTGATTCTCATTCCACTTCAATCAAGCAAATAGAGCAGCAACTGAGCCAACTTTCAGCAGCACTCAATCAAAGAAAAGCTGGCACTTTACCTAGCGATACTGTGCAAAACCCAAGGAATGATGGGTCATGCATGGCCATCACTACCAGAAGTGGTAAGGTGCTGGAACCTTCAGCAAAAGGCAAGCAAGTGGTTGACGAAGTTGCGGACATGGATGATAACGCAAAAGGAGAAGATGCCGCAACAACCAGTCCTGACATCAAGGACGTCACGCCCAGTGACGTGCAGCCTGAAAAAATGGAAAAACGGAAGCAAGAGGAGAAGAAATCCATGGAGAGAACACTTCCATACCCACCACCACCTTTTCCCCAAATATTGAAGAAGGTGGCGGATGACACTAAGTTCAGCAAATTTATGACTATGTTGAAGCAGCTGACCATTAATGTTCCATTGGTAGAGGCACTTGAACAAATGCCTGGGTATGCGAAGTTTATGAAAGATCTTTTGACTAAGAAGAGGGAAGCAAGTTATGAGCTGAAGGATGATGTGCATCATTGTAGTGCAATTGCTACCCGATCGATAGTTCAGAAGAAGGTCGACCCCGGAGCTTTCACTATTCCTTGCACCGTCGGATCTTTAAACTTTGCCAAAGAATTATGTGACCTAGGAGCCAGCATCAACTTGATGCCATTATCGATCTACAAGAAGTTGGGGTTAGGAGATCCTACACCAACTAATATGAGGCTTGTTATGGCAGATAGGTCGGTAAAACGACCGGTTGGTGTTCTGTGCGATGTCTTGGTAAAGGTTTCTTCATTTATCTTTCCAGCAGACTTTGTCATCTTGGATTGTGAAGCAGATTCAGAGGTTCCCATAATCTTGGGACGCCCTTTCCTTGCTACAGGAAGTGTGCTCATTGATTTGAGAGCTAATGAACTTTCATTCCGAATAAATGACGAAGTGGTTCGATTTGATGTTTTCAAATCAATGAAGCAACCCAAAGATCTGAGTATATTTTCTGTGGCTGATATTGTCTTTGATGATGAGAAAGAATGACTTGAAGAATAGCAAATTCTTGATAATCCTTTGGAGGTTTTGCTCATGAAAGGAGAGAATGAGGATGCTGAAATTTCTGAAGAAGCTATTTGTGCCCTATCGGGATTAGGGACATATCGCTATACTCCCAAGAAGCTGGATCTTGATCTCAAAAATCGACCCACACCACCAGCCAAGCCATCTATTGAAGAACCACCCACACTAGAGTTGAAGGAGCTGCCAAGTCATTTGAAGTACGCATTCTTAGGAAGTGGAAACACACTTCCAGTCATAGTGGCAGCCGATTTGGGTGAGCAACAAGTTGCAGCTCTTATTGCGATCTTACGCAAGTATATTAGAGACATTGGATGGACCATTGAGGATATTATTGGTATTCCACTTGGGATTTGCACACATAAAATTCAGCTTCAAGAAAAGTGCACACCCACCATTGAACATCAAAGGCGTTTAAACCCACCTATGCAAGAAGTGGTGAAGAAGGAGATTATCAAGTGGTTAGATGCAGGAATTGTATATCCTATCTCTGATAGTACATGGGTAAGTCCTGTACAATGTGTTCCCAAGAAAAGAGGAATGACGGTGGTCACAAATGCAAAGAATGAGCTTATTCCACTCAGGCCCGTTACTGGATGGAGAGTATGCATGGACTACCGCAAGCTGAATTCTTGGACACTCAAGGATCACTTCCCCATGCCATTTATGGACCAAATGCTAGATCGATTAGCGGGGAAATGAAGGTTTTTCTTCTTGGATGGTTATTCAGGTTATAATCAGATTTGTATTGCTCCCGAAGACCAAGAGAAGACAACGTTCACATGCCCATATGGTACGTTTTCCTTCAAACGCATGCCATTCGGGTTGTGTAATGCACCAGCCACCTTTCAACGTTGTATGATGTCTATTTTCTCTGATATGGTTGAAGACACTTTGGAGGTATTTATGGACGACTTTTCAGTTGTCGGTGAGTCTTTTGAAGCATGTTTGGCAAACTTGAGCATGGCATTGCAAAGATGTGTAGAGTTCAACCTTGTGCTGAATTGGGAGAAGTGCCACTTCATGATAAAAGAAGGAATCGTTCTTGGGCACAAGATCTCTGAAAGAGGAATAGAGGTTGATCGAGCAAAAATAGAGGTAATTGAGAAGCTACCACCTCCAATTTCGGTGAAGGGAGTTCGTAGTTTTCTTGGCCATGCTGGTTTCTATCGTAGATTCATCAAAGACTTTTCCAAAATTTCTAGTCCATTGTGCAAACTATTGGAGAAAGATGCGAAGTTTGACTTTAATGACAATTGCTTAAAGGCATTCGAATGCCTTAAAGGAAAACTCATTGAAGCCCCTATCATGGTAGCACCAGATTGGACGCTCCCATTTGAGGTCATGTGCGATGCTAGTGGTGTAGCCATTGGTGCTGTTCTTGGACAAAGAAAGGAGAAATTATTTCATCCTATCTACTATGCGAGTAAGGTCCTAAATGAAGCCCAAAGGAACTACACTATTACTGAACAAGAGCTCCTAGCGGTTGTATATGCGTTTGAGAAGTTTCGTGCCTATCTATTGGGTACTAAGGTGATCGTCCATACAGACCATGCAGCTCTTAGGTATCTAATGACGAAGAAGGATGCCAAACCAAGGTTTATTCGATGGGTATTGCTGCTGCAAGAGTTTGATTTTGAAGTCAAAGATAGAAGAGGTTGTGAGAACCAAGTGGCTGATCACCTATCTAGACTTGAGAATGAACATGTGGCGCAACCTGAAATTCAGATTGATGATGCATTCCCTGACGAGGAGATATTAGCGACAAAAATGGAGAAAGTACCATGGTATGCCGATTTTGCAAATTTCGTAGAGAGTAATGTGCTACCTGCCAATTTATCTTACCACCAAAGGAGGAAGTTTATGCATGACGTTCAGCACTACTATTGGGATGAACCTTATTTGTTTCGAAGATGTGCGGATGGGATTATTCGACGATGTATATCCCATGAAGAAGTGCCTACTATATTGGAAGCATGCCACACTTCGCAAGTTGGAGGACATCATGCAGGAAATCGAACGGTAAGAAAAGTATTGCAAAGTGGTTATTATTGGCCTTCGATATTCAGAGATGCATACGACTATGTGAGAAGGTGTGACCAATGCCAACGTCAAGGTGCTATTTCAAAACACCATGAAATGCCCATGTCCAAAATTCTGGAGGTAGAACTTTTTGATGTGTGGGGTATTGATTTCATGGGTCCATTCGTGAATTCGTTTGGAATGAAGTACATCTTGGTTGCTGTGGATTATGTTTCGAAATGGGTTGAAGTTGTAGCATTGGCCGACAACGAAGGAAAGCGTGTTGTAGCGTTCTTAAAGAAGAATATCTTCTCTCGCTTTGGAGTACCTCATACTATCATAAGTGATGGAGTATCTCACTTTTGCAACAAGCTATTCAAATATGTATTGGCCAAGTATGGTGTCAAGCAACACAAGGTAGCTACGCCTTATCATCCCCAAACTAGTGGACAAGTAGAGGTTTCCAATCGCGAGATTAAGCAAATCCTTGCAAAGACGGTTAATGCAAATAGGAAGGATTGGTCTCGAAAGCTAGATGATGCACTATGGGCATATAGGACTGCATTCAAGACACCCATTGGCATGTCTCCTTATCAACTAGTTTATGGGAAGGCTTGTCATCTACCCATCGAGCTTGAATACAAGGCATTGTGGGCATTGAAGCACTTGAATCTGAATTGGGATGATGTGAAGAATCTGAGGTTGGAGCAGCTGAATTAATTAGATGAGTTCCGTCTCCATGCATATGAAAGATCGGATTTATACAAGGAGCGGATGAAGAAGTATCATGATCAGCGGATTGTTCGATGAAACTTCCAAAAGGGTGATATGGTACTACTCTTCAACTCCAGATTTAAGCTCTTCCCAGGTAAGTTAAAATCTAAGTGGTCTGGTCCATTTAAAGTTATCCAAGTCTACTCGTCTGGAGTAGTCGAATTGGAAGGCAATAAGGGTGTTGTCTTCAAAGTGAATGGCCAACGTGTTAAGCCTTATATCGGTCCTCTTGACTCGATGAATGACATGGCCATCACTTATCTCGACGAAGTCTAAGTACTCGAGATTACTACGTCGAGCCACGACAATAAATAAGGCGCTAGATGGGAGGCAACCCATCGTTTATCGTTTATCGTTTTTCATTTTTCATTTCGTTCTAGTATGTGTTTTGCTTTTGATAAATAAAAATCCAAAAATAAGAGTCGTGCCACGACCAAAACTAAGGCGCTTGGTGGGAGGCAACCCATCGTACTAATCGTTTTCATTTTTTTGAGCGAATATAGGTGCAAGAAGTAGTCAACGAGGAGATTGATTTCAATTGACGATTTGGACGCATTGTATGGTAAAGTTGGTAAGTTAGGAAGGGTGATGCATAAAGCTATGGATTTAGCCTTTCTCACGCCAAAATAGGCTTCGAGGAAGGCTAGGCCTTGGTAAAACTAGGCCACGAACGATGCACAACCTATCCTATAGCCTAAGGTCTCGGAATCTAGTGTGCTATACACTATGCGCCGCCTATTCCTAGGTATGCTTTTGACTATGCGCCGCCTATGCTATGGCATTTGGTCTCAGTATCTCATATGCCATAGACTATGAGGCGCATATGTCCCATTATTCCATAGACAATGCGCCGCATATGTCTACAAATGCCATAGACTATGCGGCGCATATGTCCCATTATGCCATAGACAATGCGCCGCATATGTAGGATTCTTGTCTCCAAAACCGATTGTAAATGGGTCATAACCCGACCCATACTCGTCCTATATAAAGGGGACTTAGTTTTATAACACAACCACAATAGAAAATACCCTAAAGGCGCCGCATACTCTTCCAAATCTTCTAAAAATTTTCTTCTTTTGCTCTTCCAATTCACAAAACCATCTCCACAAGTTTCAAGCAAAGTAAGTACTCTCTTATTCTTCATTTATTTCTCGTAAGTACTACGTTGCTATGGCTATTATTAATTGCTAAATTATATAAGATTGTTGGTTATGTTCATGTGTTTGGATTGTTGTTGCAAAATCATGTGAGTGAACATATACGTAGGAAAATCTTGACTTGTTTCCGACTTGAATTTGGTTTCAATAGCATTGTTATGATATTTGCGGAATTGCTATGGCTATGAATATTTCTTAAGATTGTTGTTTGGATACTTACATGTTAGACTATCCCGGTCATAGGGATAAGACTTATAGTGCCTACCGACATAGGAGGTTGTGATTGTTGTAAGAATAACGATTCAATGTGGTAACCCCTATGTAGTAGTGTTGCTATATCTACCATGAAAGTAGTCCAATGGCTGCAAGTAAGTGATGCATTGCTGATTTTCTTGACGGAATACAATCCTAAAACGTATCTCGATGAAATCTGAGTAAATCGACTACTTTCACCTCACTGATTTGTGTTAACAAAACTAAGTGTGGGGTGGTACCCCTAATGCTTGCTTATAGATTGTATCAAGTGAGACTGTGCTGCAACTAACACTATTTCTAGTCTCAGGTACAATGGCACCTAAAGTGAGGCAAGGCAAGGAGAAGGCGACCACTTCCCAAAAGGGCAAGAAGAGAAGTCGAAAAGACCAAGGAGAATCATCCTCAGCACAACTACCACGCAGAATGTTCGGAATAAAATGGGTTCTTGAGGAAGAAGCCAAAGCATGGTACAGTAGCAACAAAGAAAGAAAATATGTGCACGTCGACTTGATCAACAAGGATACCTTAGCAAAGAAGGAGCCGCGTATGTTGGAAAAAATAATGGCTTTGAAGTTGGATTTCATCTTCCACGACATGGGAGAGTGTAATCTTGATCTAACAAGAGAGTTTTATGCCAACTGGTCGCCGAACACAACAGGCAATGAAGTCAAAATTCGGGGCCAGGTGTTACAGCTCACCGCAGACTGGATCAACTCTTTTCTTGGCTTACCTTCGATCGACACAGCACCATTCAAAGAGCTGTACAGCAGGCCTCCTTATAGAGCAATACGACACACGCTTTATGGAAGCAGATCAATGGCAAGGTGGGGCAGACATAAAGAAACCGGCCGACACAACACCTTCCCCTATGCTCCACTAAATAGGGAAGCAAGAATCTGGATGCGCATTGTTAACTCATGTCTTATTCCTGGGACTCAATACACCAAGATATCGAGAGATAGAGTGTGTTTGGTCTATGCTTTGATGACGAATGTCCCTATCAACTTTGGGGCAATCATTCGATCTACCATGAGGAAGGCCAGACTCCACAAAAGGTCCCATTTCACATTTGGCAATTTGTTGACAGCAATCTTGCGGAAGGAGGATATCGAAGAGGAACCAGCTGATCATAAACTCCCACACAATCCGAAGAAGGTTGACCTCACAAAGTTCAAAGATGCTGAATCAACACATGGCATCAACCTTACTACGGCAGAGAGACATGCTCGGGATGAGAGTTTCTCCCGCCATATGTACGGCATGATGAGGTTTACAATGATGAGCGGAGGTCGTGTTCCAACTGCTGCAGAGCTCCAACAGCTGGACCACGACTATCCCATGAACATGCATGCACGGGAGATGTGTGGAGTGGGCGTATACTTTGAGGAACCTCTAGATGATGATGTGCCGACTGATGACGATCGACGCTTGCCAGACTCTGACGAGGAGCAGAACTCTGACGACGACTCTTATGATGATTCCGACGAAGGGGGTATGACCCCCGACAATGAGGAAGAGTCCGACTAACCAGGTTCCTTGTATTTATTTTCCACTGAGGGCAGTGTCCCGTTTAAGTATGGGGTGGCGGTATCGTATGCTATACTTCTCTATCGCATCTATGTTTGCTTGCTTTGTTTTTTTTTGTTTTTTTAGTAGTAAATTTTTTCTAGCTTCGCATGAAATTATTTTGATAGGCAGCATGAGATTATAACAAGAGTATGTGCTACAATTGTGACTATTGAGACGTTTAGGCTCTAGTTGTGACTCATTATGTGATATTGTGTGGTTCAAGTCCTTCACTTGTTGGGTCGAGAGTCTATATTACTTCCAAGCAAGTCGACCATGTGCCTTGTGTGTGTGAGATAATCGTATATTCTATGTGTGTGGCTGATGCTAGAACTTGTCTGGTATGTATGCAAAGCGAAAATAAGGAGTGTAAGTTTAGGATATGATTTAGGCATTTCTTTGGCAACCTATATTTGTTTACCTTCAGTTTTACCTACCCATGGAAATCATCCTAGTTAAACCCTTTTGAGCCTTTAGCCTATTTTCTTTGACAACCTTGTATGTAAGCCTAATCCATTTTTTTCAAGACCGTAATTTGATCCAAACTCCTAAGTGCTTTAAAGTGAAAAAGTCATGTGACAACATAAGAGGAAATTGGGTGAGTATGATGCTATAAATTGTAATGGTGCTTGAATGTGTTATGAAAAAGAAAGTGCTATCATAAGAGGTATGTTGTGAAAAGAAAAAGGAAAAGAAAGATGAAAAGCGAGTTGTGCTTAAAATTGAAAAACAAAAGAGGAGAACAAGGGTGGTAGAATAAAAGAAAGAAAGGTTGAAAGAAAAAAAAAGTGTCAATGATACAAAGTGATGTATTAAAACGCTTAGGAACTTAGTCACTATTCCTGGCCAAAATAGTCCTACCCGTCCCTTAGCCTACATTACAACCATCAAAAGACCTACTTGATCCTAATCTTAGCATTCTGACATTTAGTAGAGCATTACACTAAGGGCAAGCCTATGGTCATCAGTTGCTACATATGAATTCTTTGTGAGAGTGAGAGCAAGGACATTTTGATACCCATGTTTGAAAAATATGCTATACTTGTGAGTGATTATGGGTACTATAGTGTGAGACACACATGGTTGATGAGTTTTGGGTAGTTATATATGATTCCTTGTACTTTAACGTCTGCATGCGAGTTGATCACCATCACGAGTCTATGCTAGAGGTTAAATTGTTTCTACCTATAATCGAAAAGCTACTCTTTGTTGATAATTGTTGTGCCTGTCTGGACAAATGTTTTGTGTTGTTGCTGTGAAACCCTAAGTTGATGTTTAGAAGGACATGGTATTTCGTTCGAGGACGAACAAAGCTTCAAGTGTGGGGTGTTGATGATAGGCAAATTTACACGCTTATATCAATATATTTTGCCCATATTTTAGCCTAGTTTTGAGAACAAATTATATATTTCATGCACTTTTAGTCCTTTTTCCTGTAAATGAGCTAACGAACATGATTAGTAAAGTTTCAGGTATAAATGATGCAGAATTCAACATTTTATGGCTTACTTGACGCAAAAGAAAGCTCACGAAGGAAGGGAAGGGAGTTTACACGCCTAAGGACCAAAACTGTTGCATGGAAAATCTGTCCCGGGCTAAAAAAACAATTCTGAAGACTTTGAGGACTTACAGACACAAAGTTGGATTTTGACAATGATACATTAACCTAGTACAATTAGGTTATGTATTTCATTATCTTATGTGGATTATGATAATATTACCTTAACCTAGTACATTTGGGTTAAGGATTTCATTAGTCTAGTAGGATTTGGTTATTTATTTCATTAGCTTAGTAGGATTAGGATATGGGTATTATAAATACCCTATCATGCTAGAGATTTTAAAACATCTTCTAACATCTTCTGAACTTCTCATCTTACAATTCAATTCTATTTTTCTTCTTCTACTCTTCCATTCTTAAATTCCACAACAAGAGAATCGTTACTTTGCCTAGGAATTCACGCCTCACGCCTACCACCTAAGCCATACGAAATTACTCAATCTTGTGGTATAACAACAATGTCAATCGTGATCTCCTTCGCATTCATGGGTAACTAAACTTCTCTGTTGGGGTTATGGAAGCCGAATGAGTTACTATCTATTGCTGTGAGTTTGTGAGTTCGAGGCACGTATATTGCTTATATCATTATTCTCTTCATCTTAATCTACATTCTTTGCGGTTGCAAACGCAAGAATACGCCAGTCTAACATTTAACTTGTTCGAGAGAAAAGTTATTTGTCTGGAAAAGAGATAATGTCAAGGTAGTAGGACACCCTTTCCTATTAAAAAGCTAGTGCCGTAACTGGACTAACCTCTTGGAGAATTCGTACCATTAGATACGCTTTAATCTCGAGAGAGTTAAAGTGAAATAGTCCTTGTTTAGGTCGAGAGACGCTTGGATTTACCATCGACTACAATCCTCTATAAGCAATTGCATGTCAGAATTCTACACACTCATAGCCAATAGAGACGTATACCTCAGAAGGTGGACATAACCCCCAACGCTTCAATTCTTATTGTTTACAACCAACGTAACAATCTCTCTCTTTTTACTTTATTATTTTCAGCTTTTGTTTATATTACTTGCAAAACAAGAATCCCCCTTCTTACGAGACTTGCACCAAAAGTTTAGTAATTTTACTTACTTATTGGCCAAGCTATTCCCTGTCGGATCGACACCCAACCCAGGTTGGGTTCTATATTTGCTAACGACCGCTTTACACTCAAACGAGAGCTGTAGATTGAGCGTTATCAATAATATATGCGTAAATTTTCTATACTGTTTAATAATTCTTCCTCTTCATAAGTGTAACAGATGCACCAGAATATATAGAAAGAACACTAATAGGAACAGTGAAATTATGGTTTTTAAATCTAACTGAAAATAGTAAAAGAATATTAAGAACTGACAAACCCACAGAAGGAACAATATTAACAAAATTAACACCTATAGAATTATTAAAAAAATATGAAACAACTATAAAAGACGAATTTAGTAGCATGACAACAACAGAAGAAGAACAAAATGAAGACAAAGATATAAATAGGAATTTAATGTTAAAATTAGCAATATGTAATATGTGCTACATAGATGAATATACTTGCGCATTTAAAGAATATTATTATAAAGGAGCATATAATACAGAAGAAAGTAAAGAAATAAGAAAATTATATTTTAATAAATTACCTGAACCATTTAGTTCAAAAATAATAAAAAGTTGGGATGAAACAAAAATAGTAGATACTCTAGGAGCAAGAATAAAATTTTTACAACAATGGTATAGAAACTTATGTGAAAAGTACAGAGAAGAAATAAAAATGGAAAAAACATTAATAAGAAATTTAGCATGTTGCAAAGATAAAATAACATTTATATAATGAACATAATTCTTTTCTATTTATTTCCCATTTTATTTCTGTTTCATTAAATGTACCTGAGTAGTATCTACAGTGGTGTTCTAATTTTTCTTCTTCATATTTATATTTAAGTACTCCTCCATAACTACATTCACTAGCATCTGCTTCTACTATATATATAAATTTTCTATTTTCATCTGGAAATTGTAACTTTGATAATTCTTTACAAAGTATTTTTATTTTTTGAACTTGTTTTTTATCTTCTTCGTTATAATATGGTCATGGACGTGATCGTGATCGTGGTCGTGATGATTAAAAGAAATTATGTTCCTGGTATTAATCATTCATCAAACAAAATGCACCATTGCAAAGAAAAAGACAAAAGTTAAAAATATGTAGCAATTCCTTGCTTCTAATGTGGTGAGAAAGGACACTATGCAAGTGACTGGCGTGCTCTCAAACACTTGATTGAGCTTTATCAAGCCTCACTAAAGAAGTAAGATAAAAATTCTAAGGCTAATTTATGTCTGAAAAGTATGTTGACATCACATATTTGGATGTAGCAGATTTCTTCTAGCACCCTGAAGGAAAGATAAAACACTTGATTGGTGATGATTCTAGGACTACGAAAGAATGAGCAGTTCTTAATTTTTACTAGTAATAATAATTAGTGAATAAAAATTCATGTAAAAATAATTTTTTGCATGATTACTAGTCGTTTAATTTGTATTGATTGATTTAGTTATATTATCTTAGTTCATCAGTGAATTGAATTCAATTATGTTTCATTTTAATTGAAGATTTCTCACTGTTGGTCTTAAATATTGTATTTAATTACTATCATATTTCTGGCTTACTAAAAAATTGTATTAGTTTAATTTGGTTTCCCTGTACCTAGTTTTAAAATTATACATTTGTTGAATTGTTTTACCAATTCTTCAAGAATGTACTTAAGTTACAAATTTCCATGTGATAATTGTTCAATAAATAATAATACGGTACTACTGTAATAGCAACTTTTGAAAAAGTTACGTGAGTAATGCAACAAAAGTTTATTTTCTCCCTTTTGCTTTTTGGTTAATGTGAGTATATGGAAAATCTTGGAATGATATACTGGAATTGCTATTAAAAGTAATAGTGCGTACTGGAAAAAAAAGGAAAGAAAACTAGTAACAGGCAAATGATATTAATGAAGCATTATGTACCGTCCCTTTTTTTGTTTTGTTTTGTACAAATTTTGAAACATGTCATTGTCCTTTAATTTATTATCATATTGCAACTTAGTATTTACTTTGTAGTTTCTGACAATACAAATATTAATATATATGTAGTACTAGTTATCTACTAGTTATCCAAAATATAACTTATCCACGCAAGTTACCCAAGTTATCCGCACCCCCTACAATTGGTATCAGAGTTATGTTATTTAAAAAATATAAAAGTAGATGTGTTTATTATGAGAAATGTTAGAGATGTTAATTGTTTATCATGAGACTATTATTAATTAAGTTATCTTGTTAACTATGTTGTTATTTATTCGTTAAATATGAGAAGACCATTTAAAAATACACAAGTTTTTAGAGACATTAAAAGAATTTTAACTAGTTGCTACCCAGAATATAAGAAGTTAAATAAAACAAAAGAAAACCTCCATAAATTAGCTTACTTAATTACCTTAATATCTAGCAATGAGGCAAAATTAATAATTCATTTAAAATCTAGAAGAATGAGATACATACCACCTAATTATGATAAAATCAGATTTCGGTATCCACCAAAATATTATAAATATTGTACAGATGAATAACATAACAAAATCACAAAAATACAAAGAACTAAAACAAATAATATCTGACAAACGAAAAGAATTAAAAATAAGAAAAGAAAGACTACAATATAACATAATTGTTGGAGTATGCCAAAAATCAATAAAAGCACAAAAGAAAGAAATATCATATTTACAATCACAAATAGATAATTTAGAATACATATATCAACATGATCTACACACTATCAAGTAGATAAAATGAACAAAGAAGAATTTATAATAGATGAAAAAACATATGAAAATCACGAAGGATTAAAAATAAGAATAGTATTTTCCAATTTAGGAAGAAGATATAAGAAAATAGGTGAACATTTATATTTAATGTTAGAAAAAAAAGAAATAAAATTAGAAGATAAATTAACAGCTATGGTAAGAATAGCAAGAGAAAATGAAGAAATAGACAGGAAAAAAGAAATAGATAAAATAAAACAACAGACTACAGAAGAAATACGAAAAATAGAAGAAACTAAAAATAATAGGATTGCTGAATTAGAAAAAGAACTACAAATGCTAAAAAAGTTGTATGAAAAAAGACAGAAAGAAAAAGAAGAAAAGGATAAAAAAACAAAAATTATTAATTGAGATAAATCAATTTAAAGAAAAATTAGAAAATAAAGAATTAAAAACTAATGAAATAGAAATAAACCCAATAGATGCTGAAGAAACAAATAATTATGATTCGGAAGATAGTGAAACATATACAGAAATTTTAACAAATATAGAAAAACTAGAAATAAATGAAAAACAAGAAGTAATTAATAAAGAAAACTTAGAAAATACAAACACAGAAATAAACACTCTTGATAAAAAGGACGATGAAAAAATAATACCTAGTACATCAGAAATAACAAAACTTACATATTATTATAAAAATAAGTTTAAAAATATAACCTAAGGGATGAATATAACAAATGGACACCAAAACAAATAATTAATAAAAATTATAACTTCTTAGACTTAGACTGTGTAATAGATATAGATAAAACTATACAATTATGGATAGGATATATAATAAAAAAATTATTAGACAATGGTATAAATGCAATAGATACACCAGAATATATAGAAAAAACACTAATAGGAACAGCAAAATTATGGTTTTTAAATTTAACTGAAAATAGTAAAAAGGTATTAAGGAATGATAAAAAAAAAGAACAATAGTAACTAAACTAACACCAATAGACATATTGAAAAAATATGAAATGGCTATAAGAGATGAATTTAGCAGTATGGCAACAGAAGAAGAAAAAAAAACAAAGAAAAAGATACAAATAGGAATTTAATGTTAAAACTAGCAATATGTAATATGTGCTATAAAGATGAATATACGTGCGCATTTAAAGAATACTATTATAAGGAAGCATATAATACAGAAGAAAGTAAAGAAGTTAGAAGATTATGTTTTAGTAAATTACCTGAACCATTTAGTTTAAAAATAATAAAGAGTTGGGATGAAACAAAAATAGTCTAGGAGCAAGAATAAAATTTCTACAACAATGGTATAGAAATTTATGTGAAAAATACATAAAAGAAATGAAAATGGAAAAAACATTAATAAAAATTTTAGCATGTTGCAAAGATAAAATAGCACCTCAATTTGGATGTGAAGAAAGATATTATAAGAAAAGAAAAAGACATAAGAAATATAAGAAATACAAAAAATGAAAATATAAGTATAAGAAACCAAGAAAAAGATATTATGTAAAAAATTATAAATATAAAAGACCATATAGGAGAAAGAAATCTATAAAAGAATGTACTTGTTATAATTGTGGAAAACTAGGACATTTAGTTAGAGATTGTAAAATGCCTAAAGATCCAAAAAAAAAAACAAATATCAGAAATAAAGATAGAAAATGCAGAATATATGCAAATAGATTATATAGATTACGAATTAGAAAGTGAAGATAGTATATATGAAATTTCGGAAAATGTAACAGATAATGAAATAGATAGTGAATTAGATGAATCAAACGACTGAAGAAGATATAAAAATAATAACAAAGGAAGAATATTTAAATGAAGAAGAAACAGATCAAAAAATAATATTTGATAATAATATATTTGACGAGATAAAAGGAAAAGAATTAGATTTAAGTGTAGAAAAAATATTTAAAATACCAACAATAAAAAATATATTTAGTAGACGAAAAGAAGAATACTACGTAGTAAGTCAAAAAGAACATGTAATAGACTGTAGATATGCAAAAGGTAGAGTTAGTATACCACTAGTAACAAAAAGAATAATTAATAAATAAATAAACGATATAAAAAGTAAAGACCCAATTAAATATGTACACCTTGGAGGAACAGAGATATTAATAAAAGCATATTTTAGAGAAGGAATAGATACACCAATAGAATTATATTTAGCTGATGATAGAATTATAAAACCTATAGAAAAAAGTATAATAACTGCCATAAGAGGAAATTTAATATACCAAAAATTTAAATTTATAATAAGTGTGAATTATTCAGTAGCAATAACAGATAAAAACATAGATAAATTATTAGTATTATATTGGAAAATATCAGGAATAGAACTAACCCCAGGAAGTAAAAATATTTACAGCAAGATGTAAAAATCTATATGTATTAACAACAAAACATAAAATAACGAAAAAAAATAAAATTAATAAAATACAAATAGAAAGTCCTTTTGAACAATTTGTAAAAATAATTGATAACAATGTTATAGTTACAAAGACATGGATATAGAAGAAGATTTAGAAATAATAAATTATAGAATAAGTACAACAAAAAGAATAGCTTTCGAAAAAACAGAATCATCAGGATCATTGAAAAGAACAAATTATGAAATAACTTCAAGAGTTTATTTAACTCAATATTATATAACGGGAACAATAACTGAAAAAGAATATCTAATACTTCTAAATACAGGACAAGAAGAAAATTATATAGAAAAATATCTAGTAAAAAATGAAGAAATAAAATCTAATAGTAATATATGCCGAGATCTACCAAGAAGTATAATAAAGATGCAGCAGAAAAGGAAATAATAATAGGAGTTAGAAAAATAAAAATAGAATTTTAAATAAAAGAAGATATGAAAAAACAGACATAATATTAGGAATAAAATGGTTAGAACAAGTAAAACCCAACAATATAGAACATGCACAAATAACCGTAACCTATAATAGAGAAAAATTATTGAT
This sequence comes from Capsicum pubescens, assembly GCA_030864215.1. Classification (NCBI taxonomy): domain Eukaryota; kingdom Viridiplantae; phylum Streptophyta; class Magnoliopsida; order Solanales; family Solanaceae; genus Capsicum; species Capsicum pubescens. Next base: position 211,992,867 of record CM061543.1, on the reverse strand, counting down.
AAAAAGAGATTTGACATGATATGAAAATATATTTACTTATGAAAATGATAGTAGAAGGATATTATAATAGATATTATACACCAATAATAGATACAGGAACAGAAGCCAACTTATGTAGATATAATTGTTTACCAGAAGACAAATGGGATAAGCTAAAAATACCAATAGTAGTCAAAGGATTTAATAATGAAGTGAGTTTAATTACCTATAAAGCTAGAAATGTAAAAATACAAGTATGGGATAAGATATTAACAATAGAAGAGATCTATCATCAAAAGATATGCTTTTAGGAATGTCATTTTTAGATAAACTATACCCACATATAATAACTAAAACACACTGGTGGTTTACAACCCCATGTAAACAAAAGGTAAGAGCAAAAAGAGTTATTAATAAAATAAGAAAGAAAACTGATTGGATAAAAGGAAGTGAAAAAATCACACAAAAATTAGAAAATATAAAAAGTACTGAAGACACAATAGAACTAGTTATATTTTCAATAAATAAAGAAGAAATAGCTATATTTTCAATAGATAAGGTAGAAATAATAAAGAAAAAATTAAGACAACTATACAATGAAGATCCATTAAAAGGATGGGAAAAACATAAAACTACTGTAAAAATTGAGCTAATAGATAAAAATAGTACAATAACCCAAAAACCATTAACATATAACTTTGATGATTTAAAAGAATTTAAAATGCTTATAGATGAATTATTAGAAAAACAATGCATACAAAAAAGTAATAGTAAACATATTAGTCCAGCATTTATAGTAAATAAACATAGTGAACAAAAAAAAGGAAAAAGTAGAATGGTTATTGATTATAAAAACCTAAAGCCATTACAGAAAAAATTAAAAAAGGATGTAGAATATAATTACAACGAGGAAGATAAAAAACAAGTTCAGAAAATAAAAATACTTTGTAAGGAATTACTAAAATTATAATTTCCAGATGAAAATAAATTTTTTACATATATAGTAGAAACAGACGCAAGTGAATATAATTATGGAGGAGTACTTAAATATAGATATGAAGAAGAAAAATTAGAACATCATTGTAGATACTACTCAGGAACGTTTAATGAAACCGAAATAAAATGGGAGATAAATAGAAAAGAGTTATGCTCATTATATAATTGTTTATTAGCATTTGAGCCATATATTGTATATAACAAGTTTATTGTATGAACAGATAATACGCAGGTACGTTGGTGGTTAACAAAGAAAATACAAAATTCAGTTACAACAAAGTAAATTCGAAGACTAGTATTAAACATATTAAATTTAACATTTACAATTGAAGTAATCAAAACTAACAAGAATGTTATTGCAGATTGCATATCAAGACAAAGATACACAGACTGATATAATAGAAGATGGTGCTTTAGAAAAGATACTCAAAACCCTAACTACACTTTCAGTGAAAGTGGACAGTATGGGTAATGAAATAGAAAAGCTAAATACTAATGAAGTTAAACTGAAGTCTGCAGCTATGACTCAGATAACTCAGCAGTGTGCAAAGCTATGCCGATCGGAAGACAATAAAATTCTAGAGCTAAAAGGAGACGTTGGGACACTTCATAAAACCCATAACGTTCATAAATCTACAATTGCAGGTACAAGCCAAGGAGTTAGTGGACAAAGATATCAGAACATAAACATGAACAAGATATTTGAAAAACCATTTATACCAAAAACACAAAAAGATCCCTTGTTCATACCCCCACAAACTACCACATATCGAGAAAGTTTAAACCAAGATAGAAAAGCCGATAACCATATAACTCGAGCATACATAGAAAATATCCACAAAATACAGACTTATCTAAACCTTAACCCCAGAGCTACAAATATCCAAAAACCAAACACAAACTATATAACCCAAAAATTACAAAGTTACAACAAGTTAATCGCACTACCGAAAACCAACCCAAGCTTAGTTAAAACTTGTTTCAGTTATGGATTATTAAATACCGTATATACCCAAGAAGGAGATGAACTAACAGTTATACCAGAATTATATAGAGCATTCTCCACCTATAAGAAAATAACCAAAGGAAATCTATTTTTTATAAAGTTTTATACCGCACCAGCAGAGATATTATATGAAGAAATTAAACCAGTTATACAAGTTGTAAAAATAGGATTAACCAAAGATATGATTATACCGAAAGATATTGTTCAATAGCCAGAGATACCTAAAGTTGAGATACCTGATTTTTATGCAAATAAATAAATTATTTGAATATCTTCAATTGTTCAAGAATTAGCAAATAACTACCTAAATGAGAACCCAATATGGAGTTATTATTCAAGAGATCATCAAATGATTTGTTCAAATTCAAGGGAGCTACGACAGTCAGAATGGAATAAGCTAGACAATGGATTTTGACACTACTCAATCCAGAAAAACAACCAACTGCAAGAGCAATTAAGAAGGGATTTATTTTAAAAGAATTATTAACAAGATATTGCAAAATGATAGGACACAAATATCCAGACCACCTATGCTCCAAATGCAATGGAGAAAATAACGTGATTCTAGAAGTCCAGCTAGAATAAAAGAAAAAACTAACCAAGAAGATAAGAACGCCAGCTAGGAGATGAACGACAAAAGATATAAAGCAGCATTGACCGATGAAGAAATAATAAAAGAAAGAAGACAAAGCATTGAAATATGAAAATGACATATGGAGAAAAAAGATAACTTTGTGGAATATGAAATACGTAAATTATGTAAACATTTAATAGCATTTACTATTTCTAGACTAGCCTTTTTGACTTTTCTTGTATCATTTATTAGTTTTTTGGCACTTGCCATTATTTTTTTTTTACTTTTTTGACAAATGTAAAGATAGGACAATTATTAGTCTTTTACTTTTTTGACAGATGTAAAGTTAGGAATAGTGTTTTCCATCTTTTAGGATTATAAATATGTAAGTCATACGACAATCTAAAGGTAAGACTTTCATGTGTTGAAAGCAAGCCTTCTCTCTTGTACACAGAAAAGTTTGAATATTTAATAAAAACAGATATATTTCTAAGGAAAAGTTATGGATGAGCAAAGCACAGATTTATCAAATCTACCAGAATAGGTATTTTCATTTATAATTATGAATAGCTAAATTCATAAATTCCTGACAATCATGATATAATAAAATAAGCTCATGTAAGTTACTTTATAGTAGAATTATTCGAAGAATAGCATGTTAAGAAGTTTATTAGCAAAGTGAAAAAGGAGAAAAATTTCCAAGAACTATGCCATCCTAAAGGTGAAACCGGTGAGGCAAAGAAGCCGTGATAGGGGAGTACCCAGAGTAGAGGCGTTGTTTAGGGAAAAAGTATCCAGATTACAATGCTAATAGTGACCGAAGAACATGTTATTTAAGAATAATCTAGTATATAGTGATCTAAGATGATCATATTTGTTATGTATATGGTTGAAAGGAATATTTTGAAATAGCATCATATGAAAAAGAAAGACTACCTACTTATCCAATGAAATGATAGATAAATTTAAGATACTTGTTTTGTATGTACTTAAGGATATAGAAATAGTAGATACAAAAAACATCATATGGGAAAAAATATTTGATAAATATATTATGACTAGAATAAATTACATACCACACCTACCTACCTACACCTACATATACCTACATGCCAAACCTACGCATCAACCATGATAAACTACGAATATTGGAAAATGGATATGAAAAATATACAATTAATGGAAAAACTGATGAAAACAAATTTAGAAGAATATATGAGAACTAAAAATATAAAATACATAGAATACCTTAATGAAAATATAGAAGAATTAATAAGATTAAAACAAACAACTAAAGAATATTATGAAAAAGCATTTAATCAAGCCTAAATGACAGATAATCTTAAAATAATTGTTTTATATATACTTAGAGATATAGAAATCATAGACGTAAAGAAAATAATATGGGAAAAGATATGGAATTTTGAGGATAAAGATGAAGAGTTATTAAGTTCTATAGAAAACCTACACTTATATAATGAAAGCTACTGATCATATTTAGATAGTTATTATTCAGATGGATATTATACAGATTAAAAATGTTAGAATATATAAAAAGAGTTAGAGAAAAATAAAGTTGGCTATACGAAGAAATTAATTATAGAAACCAGCTTAGAAGAGGAAGAAAATAATTAAAAGAAAGATTAATTTGGATAGATAAAACCTTGGAACAACTAGAATTAAAAGATAGTTTAGATTATGATTTGGACATAGAATTATTCATAGAAGAAAAAGACAGGATAATTAACAAAATAAATAACCTAGAATTTAATATCAGATACAGTACAATTAGAATAAATTATTACAAAGAAATTTGCAGTATTACAACTACTATAGGATAAAATAATAAACTATGAATACTTAGACTATTGGAGATAAGATATGGAGGAAATAAGATTAATAGAAACACTTATGAAAAAGAATCTACTTGACTACATAAAAACTAAGAATATGGAACATATAATATACCTTATAGATAAATAATATAGAACATATAATGACATAGCATTTCAATTAACATGATAGAACTAGTAAGTACTAGTTATCCAAATACAACTTATCCACGCAAGTTATCCAAGTTATCCGCACCCCCTACAATTGAGATACCTGATTTTTATGCAAATAAACGAATTATTGGAATATCTTCAATTGTTCAAGAATTAGCAAATAACTACCTAAATGGGAACCCAATATGGAGTTATTATTCAAGAGATCATCAAATGATTTATTCAAATTCAAGGGAGCTATGACAGTCAGATATGGAAGAAGTTAAACAATGGATTAGTTATCTACTAGTTATCCAAATACAACTTCTCCACGCAAGTTACCCAAGTTATCCGCACCCCCTACAATTGGTTTCAAAGCTATGTTATTTAAAAAATGTACAAGTAGATATGTGTTAATTATGAGAAATATTAGAGATGTTAATTGTTTATCATGAGACTATTATTAATTAAATTATCTTGTTAACTATGTTGTTATTTATTCGTTAAATATGAGAAGACCATTTAAAAATACGCAAGCTTTTAGAGACATTAAAAGAATTTTAACTAGTTACTACCTAGAATATAAGAAGTTAAATAAAACAAAAGAAAACCCTCATAGATTAGCTTACTTAATTACCTTAATATCTAGCAATGAGGCAAAATTAATAATTCATTTAAAATCTAGAAGAATGAGATACATACCACCTAATTATGATAAAATCAGATTTCGGTATCTACCAAAATATTATAAATATTGTACAGATGAATAACATAACAAAATCACAAAAATACAAAGAACTAAAACAAATAATATCTGAAAAATGAAAAGAATTAAAAATAAGAAAAGAAAGACTACAATATAACATGATTGTTGGAGTATGCCAAAAAACAATAAAAGCACAAAAGAAAGAAATATCATATTTAGAATCACAAATAAATAATTTAGAATACATATATCAACATGATTTATACATTATCAAGTAGATAAAATGAACAAAGAAGAATTTATAATAGATGAAAAAACATATGAAAATCACGAAGGATTAAAAATAAGAATAGTATTTTCTAATTTAGGAAGAAGATATAAGAAAATAGGTGAACATTTATATTTAATGTTAGAGAAAAAAGAATTAAAATTAGAAGATAAATTAACAGCTATGGTAAGAATAGCAAAGGAAAATGAAGAAATAGATAGGAAAAAAGAAATAGATAAAATAAAACAACAGACTACAGAATAAATACGAAAATAGAAGAAAATAAAAATAATAGGATTGTTGAATTAGAAAAAGAACTACAAATACTAAAAGAGCTGTATGAAAAAAGACAAAGAAAAAGAAGAAAAGGATAAAGAACAAAAATTATTAATTGAGATAAATCAATTTAAAGAAAAATTAGAAAATAAAGAATTAGAAAATAATGAAATAGAAATAAATACAATAGATGCTGAAGAAACAGATAATTATGATTCTGAAGATAGTAAAACATATACAGAAATCTTAACAAATATAGAAAAATTAGAAATTAATGAAAAACAAGAAGTAATCAATAAAGAATACTTAGAAAATACAAACACAGAAATAAACACTCTTGATAAAAAGGACGATGAAAAAATAATACCTAGTACATCAGAAATAACAAAACTTGCATATTATTATAAAAATAAGTTTAAAAATATAACCTAAGGGATGAATCTAACAAATGGACACAAAAATAAATAATTAATAAAAATTATAACTTCTTAGACTTATACTGTGTAATAGATGTAGATAAAATGATACAATTATGGATAGAATATATAACAAAACAATTATTAGACAATTGGATAAATGCAATAGATACACCAGAATATATAGAAAGAACACTAATAGGAACAGAAAAATTATGGTTTTTAAATTTAACTGAAGATAGTAAAAAGGTATTAAGGAATGATGAAAAAATAGAAGGAACAACTGTAACTAAACTAACACCAATAGACATATTGAAAAAAATATGAAATGGTTATAAGATATGAATTTAGCAGTATGACAACAATAGAAGAAAAACAAAACAAAGAAAAATATACAAATAGGAATTTAATGTTAAAACTAGCAATATGTAATATGTGCTATAAAGATGAATATACGTGCGCATTTAAAGAATACTATTATAAGGGAGCATATAATACAGCAGAAAGTAAAGAAATTAGAAGATTATAGTTTAGTAAATTACCTGAACCATTTAGTTTAAAAATAATAAAAAGTTGGGATGAAGCAAAAATAGTAGATACTCTAGGAGAAAGAATAAAATTTCTACATCAATGGTATAGAAATTTATGTGAAAAATCCAGAGAAGAAATAAAAATGGAAAAAATATTAATAAAAAATTTAGCATGTTGCAAAGATAAAATAGCACCTCAATTTGGATCTGAAGAAAGATATTATAAGAAAAGAAAAAGACAAAAGAAATATAAGAAATACAAAAAAACAAAATATAAGTATAAGAAACCAAGAAGAAGATATTATGTAAAAAATTATAAATATAAAAGACCATATAGGAGAAAGAAATTTATAAAAGAATGTACTTGTTATAATTGTGGAAAACTAGGACATTTAGCTAGAGATTGTAAAATGCCTAAAGACCCAAAAAAGAAACAAATATCAGAAATAAAGATAGAAAATGCAGAATATATGAAAATAGATTATATAGATTACGAATTAGAAAGTGAAGATAGTATATATGAAATTTCGGAAAATGTAACAGATAATGAAATAGATAGTGAATTAGATGAATCAAATGACTGAAGAAGATATAAAAATAATAACAAAGGAAGAATATTTAAATGAAGAAGGAACATATCAGAAAATAATATTTGATAATAATATATTTGACAAAATAAAAGGAAAATAATTAGATTTAAGTGTAGAAAAAATATTTAAAATACCAACAATAAAAAATATATTTAGTAGACGAAAAGAATACTACTACGTAGTAAGCCAAAAAGAACATGTAATAGACTGTAGATATGCAAAAGGTAGAGCTAGTGTACCACTAGTAACAAAAAGAATAATTAATAAACAAATAAATGATACAAAAAGTAAAAATCCAATAAAATATGTATGCCTTGGAGGAACAGAGATATTAATAAAAGTATGTTTTATATAAGGAATAGATACACCAATAGAATTATATTTAGCAGATGATAGAATTATAAAATGTAACGACCTAAAAATTTGATGAAATATGTGAAATTTATGATTTTCTGTGATTTGACTATTTTACCCCTTCCCGTAGTTGCATTATGGTATTTCTGAGGTGTGGAAGTGATTGACATGATTTTTGATGCATTTTGGTAGCATTTATGCAATATTGTGGTTTTTGATGGCTTCGAGAGCCTTATTTTGGACTTATGTGGTTATATTTTGATCCGTGCGACGGATGACCAAACGGACTGCGTTAGCAGCTCTGGAATATCGATTTTAGGCTAGGTTGATCTTTGATTCTGGTCTTGGTTCACCCGAGCTCATTTCGACCTATTGATCGGAAAGTTGGAAAATTGGAAATATGGGTGTGGGGCCCACATTTGATCGAAACGACCTCGTATGGAAAATACGACTTTTCCAACGGATACGGAATGTCGATTTTAGTGTGTTAGCATGTTTGGTATAATTTTACGGCTTTTAAATCTCATTTCGACCCTCGATTTGCAAAATTGTGATTTTGGGTCTCGGGGGTTAATTTTGTGAAAACGAATTTTTCTGGAAAATATGGTATCGCCATCGCGTACGTAATGTCTAATTTAGTGTGGTTGCATAGTTCGTTTGCATAAATCGGACTCCGAACGAATTTCGAACACCCCGTCGAAGTTCATTCGAGTTAGAATAAAAAAACTGCTCAGTTATGCAGAAAAATCTGCAATATATATAGTAGCTTTTTCACATTTTTGGCCCATTTTATTCATTTTTCATCTTGTCTCTTGAGATTTAAACCCTAAATATTTTGGAAGTTTAAAGTGAAGTTTGTGAGAGCTTGGGAAGCTAGATTAACACCTATTTCTTGATTTTAATTACGAATTTAAGGTAAGAATTCACCCTTTTTTTAGAAATTTCTTGATAAATTTCTCAAAACCCAAAAAATCTTAGGGCATGATTTTAAACCCAAATTTCATCCCCTTTCACTTGAATAATATTTTTATCTTATAATTACTAGTTTTTCATCAATTTAACCTTCAAAACAACTCCGATTCTTGATTTTAACTCGGATTTCAAGGATTTTACCCGATAAAGCTCAAAAATGATTTTTCTTCGATTTGAACCCCGTTTTTCACTCGATTTAACATGAGTTTTCAGCTGTAGGTTCCTAAAAATATGGAAAACATATTTTTGAAGTAAAGCTCCAATTTTGCCCTTCTTTTTCGGAAACCTATTTTGGGGGTCCGTTTTGACCCCGAACCAAAAGTAGTCAATATGGGTGTCGTTGATTTTGTTTTGATGAGTAGATTTCATATTTGATTTTTTTAGTAGAGTTTAGGGTTGTTCGTGAAAAGTAAGGTCGCGGGTTCAAGTGTAGTGGACCGGTTTCAGCTTTCGAGGTAGGTTATGGCTTAACTCTTCAGACTGGGCTGGGTAGTAAGTGATGATACAAAATACATGTTAAGGGTGGGAACTAATCATGAAAAATAGCTATCTACATGTTGTGCCTGTGTGGGGGCCTATATGTGATGTAATTGTCGAAATTAAAATATTATGTGATATGTTTGACCGTGTGGGGTCCTATGTGACACAGATAGCCTTGAATACATGTGAGTAATTGTATTTTTTTGTTTAATTTGGTACCATGGGTGTATTGTGATTATATTCATACTTTACTGGCATATGAGACATTTGGAAATTCATGGATGAAATGAGAATAACGAGTGAATATTGGCTCATGTGGTTGTGGAAATGTATCATTGTGGTTGGTTGTGGAAATATATCATGTGGTTGGTCGTGGAAATACTTATTGTGATTGGTTGTGATCATTACATCTTCATATCATACTCATTCATGAAATATTGGTAACCACTGTGGCAACATCTGAGAAACACTGGCAACACCTTTTTAAACATATTGTAACACCTTATAAAACCCTTTTCGAGGGATGTGCCGAAAAGAAGATATGAGATATGTGGATTGTATATGGGTTGAAGAACCCCCCATAGGTCCTACGTCGGGAAGCTTTAGCTCCGTAGGTGTATACGGGGATTGTGCGATGATCCCGGAGGTTGTGCGACAACCTCGTGCATCATCATCATCATCATCATCATCACTATCATATACATCGCACTTAATTTATTGTGTTTATGTTGTGTTGTATTGCCTTATTGACTTGTCATCTATGTGTTTGTCTTACTTTTCTTTACTTGTATTTGATGATCTTGTATCTACATATTCTTTCTTGTTATATTATATATGATATAATGTGTACTTTTATTTCGTATCTTGGTGTGTTTTTGTAATATATGTGAGATATACTATAACTGTTAGTGCAAGCGGTGTGGGCTACCGTAATGGGACATTATCTGATTGCAGGTGACGTGCCCTTAGTGTATATTTTGTATGCTTTATTTACCACTTTGCTTGGTCGGCCTATGATACCAACTAAGTATAAGTGGACCGTACTCATGCCTACTGCGCACTTTTGGTGCAGGTCCTAGCTCGAGTGCGCCTCAGCTTACTTGATTCGGGCGATTGTTGGAGCTTCCAAGGTAGCGGTTAGACATTCATGCATCCGAAGTTTACCTCTATCTTTCTATACTAGTTATATCTTTATTAGTATTCGGAGATAGTTATTATTCCTTTTTGGTTATTTTTTCGATGTATTTGACTCTTTGATTGTATTAGTAGTTCTTACACTATTAACACCTGGTTTTGGGCATGATTGGTAGTTTGGATAAGTTCTTTCTGCATTGTTATGATTATTTATAGGGTTCGGCTTCATTCTACAAGCCTTACCTTAGGGTATTTCTGTTTTTTTCTCTATTCATATCAGTTTGGGTGATAGACTTACTTGTCAAGGTACGCCGCGACATGTGCCATCATGACCCTCATTTTTGGGTCGTGACAAATTGCTATCAAAGCAGCCAGGTTTCATTGGTCTCAATAAAGTAAGAATGAGATGTCTAATAGTATCGCAGATCGGTATATAGACGTCTGTATCTATCTTCGAGGGGCTATAGGATGTCTTTAGGAAAATTTTCTTATTTTTATTCCTTACCGTGCGAAGTTCTTTCATATCTTGTGTTCTGAGTTATGTTTCACTCTTTTTGCGCATATGGTGTTGACTAGGTTTCGCGAGAGTAGTGATGCAGAGCCTTCACCCCGAGGGCGAGCCTCGAGTCGTGGGAGGGGACATCCACGTGGTGCAGTCCCGTCTAGGAGGAGTGCTAGGGACTCTCTCCTGAGCCTCGTGTTGAGAAGGTTGGAGGGGCAGGCCCTACTCCAGTTCTTCAGAGTTCGTCTGCCCCAGTGTTGGAGGGATTTTTGGTGCGGCTGCTGACCCGTCTAGAGGGTTCTCCTTTGGTTATGCCGGGTGTTCCTCCAGTTCAGAGTGTGGATCCTCCTGTCACACCTATTTCTGGTTTGGGTACTCCTCAGACCCCGAGTCCTATTCCTCCTTCAGTGCCGACATCTGACTATGGGGTTCCAAGATCAGAAGCCCAGCCGTCATCCATGTTACCTCCCCAGATGGGATCACAGTCTGCTGGATTTACTATGCCCCCTCTCATGGCTAGTGCAGTGAGTTTTTTTGAGGATCAGAAGAGGTTTGAGAGGTTTACTCGGTTGGGTCCTCCCAGATTTGGTGGCACAGTGGGCGAGAATGCCTATGAGTTTTTGATTGATTGCCAAGAGAAGTTGCACAATTTGGGTTCACTCGAGTCTCATGGAGTTATTTATACCTCTTATCAGTTCAGAGATGCAGCGAGAGATTGGTAGAGGTCGCTTGTCAGTTGTAGACCCCGTGAATCTCCCGAGATGACTTGGGATCAGTTCACTGAGGCTCTCCTAGATAGATTTGTGCCTTTCAGTTATAGAGATCGTATGAGGGACGAATTTGATCATTTGAAGCAAATCTCTATGACAGTTGCTGAGTATGAGGCACGCTTCCATGCCCTATCCAGATATTCCTATAATAGCATTTCTACTGAGTCTGAGAAGATTCAGAAGTTTGTGAAGGGTTTAGATGTCTCCCTTCAGTTGGCTACGTCTTAGATAGTTGTGTTTGGGGCTTCTTTTCAGAGTATTGTGGATCATGCTAAGATGACAGAGGTTATTCTTAGTGCATCTCATGGAGGGGCCAAGAAGGCTCGATATTTTGGTGAGTTTCGAAGTCAGACTTCTCGAGGAAAATTTTTTAGAGGTTCTCGTGGATACCTTGGTAGGCCAGTTCAAGTGGCATTACAGAGTTTAGGGGGTGGACCTTCTAGTCCAGCAGTTCAGGGTGGCCGTTCAGGCACATTTGTACCTTCTACTGTTGAGACTAGTCGCAGAGGTTGTTATGTGTGTGATGAGATTGGCCATGTGGCCAGGGACTGTCCCCGCTGAGTGGTTCAAGCTACTCCTATTTCATTTATGAGGGGTAGGGGTACTACCAGAGATGCGAGGGGTAGAGGTAGTAGAGCTCGTGGAGGTGGCCGTGGGTCCACTCAGGTATTTGGTGGTCATGGGGCTACCCAGGCAGCTGGTGGTCGTGGCCAGTGTTATGCTATACCAGCCATACCTGAGGCAGAGGCGTCTGATGCTGTGATTACAGGTATTGTCCCCATTTTTTTCAGACCTGCATCTGTATTATTTGATCTCAGGTCGATCTTCTCCTATGTGTCTGTATATTTTGCTTCGGGTTTTGATTCTGTTAGTGAGCCTCTTGCCATGCCTATTCGTGTATCCACCCCGGTAGGTGATTCTTTAGTGGTGGATCAGGCTCATCGAACTTGTGTTGTGACTTTTACCGAGCGTAAGACTTTGATAGACTTGTTTGTGTTAGATATGATCGATTTTGATGTTATTTTAGGTATGGATTGGTTGTCTCCTTATCATGCTGTCTTAGGTTATTTTTCCAAGACCGTTACTTTAGCTTTGCCGGGGGTGCCAAGGATAGCTTGGAAGGGTGCACTTCATTCGGGTCCTAAGAGGATTATATCTTATGTTCAAGCTCGTAATTGGTTGAAAGGGGATGTTTATCTTACTTGGCCCATATTTGTGACACCATTATTGTTTTACCTCCTTCTTTAGATTTTGTCCGTATTGTCCATGATTTTATGGACGTGTTCCCTATGGACTTTCCTGGTATGCCTCTAGATCGAGATATTGATTTCTCCATTGATGTTGAGTCGGGCACGAAGCCCATTTCTATCCCACAGGATGTCCCCAACAGAGTTGAAGGAACTGAAGGATCAGTTGTAGGAGTTGTTGGATAAAGGATTTATCCGACCTAGTGTTTCACCTTGGGGTGCACCTATCTTGTTTGTGAAGAAAAGGGATGGGTCTATGCAGATATGTATTGATTATCGGCAGTTGAATAAGGTGACGGTTAAGAATAAGTATCCTTTTCCTCGCATTGATGATTTATTTGATCAGATCCAGGGTGCTTTGGTATTTTTGAAGATTGATTTGGGGTCTGGTTATCACCAGTTGAGGACTAGAGCTTTGGATATTCTGAAAACTGCTTTTTGAACTCGATATGGTCATTATGAGTTCTTGGTCATGTCCTTCGGGTTGACCAATGCCCCTGCCGTATTCATGGAGTTGATGAACCGAGTGTTTCAACCGTATCTTGACTCTTTTGTTATTGTATTTATAGATGATATCTTGGTTTATTCCAAGAGTGAGGTTGAGCATGAGGAGCATTTGCGAATTGTGCTTCAGAGATTGATGGATGAGAAGTTGTATGCTAAGTTCTCTAAGTGCGAGTTTTAGTTGGAGTTTGTTTCCTTATTGGGTAATGTGGTGACTAAAGAAGGTATTATGTTGATCCAGCCAAGGTTGCAGCGGTTCATGACTAGGCTTGACCTACTTCGCCCACTGTGATTCGGAGTTTTGTTAGGTTGGCCGGGTATTATCGACGTTTTGTTGAGGGTTTTTCATCTATTGCAGCTCTATTGACCAAGTTGACCCAGAAGAAGATTTCTTTTCAGTGGACCGATGCTTGTGAGGCGAGCTTCCTAAAGCTCAAGGAATTATTGACTTCAGCTCCTATATTAGCTTTCCCTAAGGAGGGCATGGGCTTTACTGTTTTTTGTGATGCTTCAGGTGTTGGGTTAGGTGTTGTGTTGATGCAGGAGGGCAAGGTAATTACTTATGAATCTCGTCAATTAAAGCCTCATGAGAAGAATTATCCATCCCATGATTTGGAGTTGTGCGAAGTTTTGTTTGCCTTGAAGTTGCGGAGGCACTACTTGTATGGAGTCCGTTGTGAGATCTTTTCAGATCATCGTAGCCTTTAGTACTTCTTCACTCAGTAAGATCTTAATATGAGGCAGCGCCGTTGGTTTGAATTACTTAAGGATTATGACTTAACTATTCTCTATCATCCGGGCAAGGCTAATGTTGTTGCGGATGCCTATGCCTTGAGCCGAAAGTCAACTAGCATGGGTAGCTTGGCGCATCTTTAGACCTAGGATAGGCCTTTGGCCTTAGAGGTTCAGTCTTTAGCTAACCAGATGGTTAGACTTGATAGCTCGACACCGGGGTGTATTTTGGCATTTGTGGATGCTAGATCTTCTTTGATGGAGAAGATCCGAGCTCATCAGTTTGATGATGTTGGATTGAGGTCGATTCGAGACAAGGCATTAAGTGGAAAGGCTAAGGAAGCCTCACTTGATTCGGATGGAGTTTTGCAGATTAGAGGCCGAGTTTGTGTGCCAAAAGTGGGTGATTAGATTAGGTTGATCTTGGAGGAGGCTCATTGTTCCAGATATTCCATCCATCCAGGTGTGACAAAAATGTATCGTGATTTGAGACAGCACTACTGGTGGGGTGGTATGAGGCGAGATATAAAAGATTTTGTGGCTCGTTGCCTATGTTGTCAGCAGGTAAAGGTCGAGCATATGAGACTTGGTGGTTTACTTCAGAGATTACCCATTCCTGAGTGGAAGTGGGAACACATCACTATGGACTTTGTGACTAGTTTGCCTCATACATCTCATGGTTCTGATAGTGTTTGGGTTATCGTGGATCGATTGACCAAGTCAGCTCATTTTATTCCGGTTCAGGTCTCATTTAGTGCTGAGAGGTTGGCCAGTATCTACATTCGTGAGATTGTGCGTCTGCATGGTGTGCCGGTGTCTATTATTTCAGATCGAGGTCCTGTCTTCACATCTCACTTTTGGAAGATTTTTCAGGATGAGTTGGGTACTCGAGTGGATCTTAGTACAACGTTTCACCCCTAGACTGATGGCCAGTCAGAGGGGACTATACAAGTTTTGGAGGATATGTTTCGCGCATGCGTGATGGATTTTGATGGCCAGTGGGAGCAGTATTTGGCTTTAGCAGAGTTTACATATAATAATAGCTACCGTTCCAGTATTGATATGGCTCCTTTTGAGGCATTGTATGGTAGGCGTTGTCTCTCTCCGATAGGTTGGTTCGATGTTTCAGAGGTGAGACTTTGAGGTACAAACTTGCTTCGTGAGTCTTTGGATAGGATCCGAGTCATTCAGGATAGACTTAGAGCGGACCAGAGTAGGCAGAAGTGTTATGCTGATCGTAGACGTTGTGCCTTGAGTTTTGGTGTTGGTGATCATGTTTTCCTTCAAGTTTCACCCATGAAGGGTGTGATGAGGTTTGGGAAGAGGGGTAAGCTTAACCCCAGGTATATTGGTCCATTTGAGATTCTTCGGACTGTTGGTGATGTAGATTATGAGTTGGCTTTGCCCCCTGATCTATCAGTTGTTCATCTAATTTTTCATGTTTCTATGTTTCGTCGTTGTATTACTGATTAGTCTCATGTCATTCATTGGGATTCGATTCGGTTAGATGAGTGGTTGTCCTTTGTTGAGGAACCGGTTTCCATTTTGGCTAGGGATGTTAGGCGGTTGCGCTCTAGAGTGATCCCTGTGGTTAAGGTCCTATGGCGACATCGACTTGTAGATGAGGCTACTTAGGAGGTTGAGTCTGATATGCGCAGTTCCTATCCCCAGCTTTTCATTGATTCAGGTATTTCCTTGCCTTAGTTCGAGGACCAATTAGATTTTTAGTATTGGATGATGTAACGACCTAAAAATTTGATGAAATATGTGAAATTTGTGATTTTGTGTGATTTGGCTATTTTACCCCTCCCCGTAGTTGCATTATGGTATTTCTGGGGTGTGGGAGTGGTTGGCATGATTTTTGATGCATTTTGGTATCCTTTATGCAATATTGTGGTTTTTGATGACTTCGAAAGCCTTATTTTGGACTTATGTGGTTATATTTTGATCCGTGCGATGGATGACCAAACGGACTGCGCCAGCAACTCTGGAATATTGATTTTAGGATAGGTAGACCTTTCGTTCGGGTCCTGGTTCACCCGAGCTCATTTCGACCTATTGATCGAAAAGTTGGAAAATTGAAAATATGGGTGTGGGACCCACATTTGATCGAAACGACCTCGTATGGAAAATCCGACTTTCCCAACAGATCCAGAATGTTAATTTAGTGTGTTAGCATGTTTGGTATGATTTTACGGCTTTTAAATCTCATTTCGACCCTCGGTTTAGAAAATTGTGATTTCGGATCTCGGGGGTTAATTTTGTGAAAACGAATTTTTCTGGAAAATATGGTATCTCCATCGCGTCCGGAACGTCGAATTTAGTGTGGTTGCATAGTTCGTTTGCATAAATCGAACTCCAAACGAATTTCGAGCACCCTGTCGAAGTCCATTGCAAGTTAGAATAAAAAAACTGCTCAGTTATGCAGAAAAATCTGCAATATATATAGCAACTTTTTCACATTTTTGGCCCATTTTGCTCATTTTTCATCTTGTCTCTTGAGTTAAACCCTAAATATTTTGGGAGCTTAAAAGTGAAGTTTGTGAGAGCTTGGGAAGCTAGATTAACACCTATTTCTTTATTTTAATTACGAATTTAAGGTAAGAATTCACTCTTTTCTTAGAAATTTCTTGATAAATTTCTCAAAACCCCAAAAATCTTAGGACATGATTTTAAATCCAAATTTCATCCCCTTTCACTTGAATAATATTTTTATCTTATAAATACTAGTTTTTCATCAATTTAACCTTCAAAACAACTCAAATTCTTGATTTTAACCCGGATTTCAAGGATTTTACCCAGTAAAGCTCAAAAATGGTTTTTCTTCGATTTGAACCCCGTTTTTCACTCGATTTAACTTGAGTTTTCAGCTGTAGGTTCCTAAAAATATGGTGAACATATTTTTGAAGTAAAGTTCTAATTTTTCCCTTCTTTTTCGGAAACCTATTTTGGAGGTCCGTTTTGACCCCGAACTAAAAGTAGTCAATATGGGTGTCATTGATTTTTTTTTTTGACGCGTAGAGTTCATATTTGATATTTTTAGTAGAGTTCGGGGTTGTTCGTGAAAAGTAAGGTCGCAGGTTCAAGTGTAGTGGACTGATTTTGGCTTTCGAGGTAGGTTATGACTTAAGTCTTCAGACTGGGCTAGCTGTAAATGATGGTACAAAATGCATGTTAAGAGTGGAACTAATCATGAAAAATGGCTATCTACGTATTGTGCCCGTGTGGGGGACTATATGTGATGTAATTGTAGAAATTGAAATATTATGTGATATGTTTGACCGTGTGGGGTCCTATGTGACATTGATAGCCTTGAATACATGTGAGTAATTGTATTGTATTGTATTGTATTGTATTGTATTGTATTGTATTGTATTGTATTGTATTGTATTGTATTGTATTGTATTGTATTGTATTGTATTGTATTGTATTGTATTGTATTGTATTGTATTGTATTGTATTGTATTGTTTAATGTGGTACCATGGGTGTATTGTGATTATATTCATACTTTACTGGCACATGAGACATGTGGAAATTCATAGATGAAATGAGAATAATGAGTGAATATTGGCTCATGTGGTTGTGGAAATGTATCATTGTGGTTGGTTGTGGAAATATATCATGTGGTTGGTTGTGGAAATACTTATTGTGATTGGTTGTGAGCATTACACCTTCATATAATACTCATTCATGAAACATTGGTACCACCGTGGCAACATCCGAGAAACACTGGCAACACCTTTTTAAAAATATTGTAACACCTTATAAAACCCTTTTTGAGGGATATGCCGAAAAGGAGATATGAGATATGTGGATTGTATATGGGTTGACGAACCCCCCATGGGTCCTACGTCGGAAAGCTTTAGCTCTGTATGTTTATACGGGGATCGTGCGACGATACCGGAGATTGTCCGACAACCTCGTGCATCATCATCATCATCATTATCATCATCATTATCATATACATTGCACTTACTTTATTGTGTTTATGTTGTGTTGTATTGCCTTATTGACTTGTCATCTATGTGTTTGTCATACTTTTCTTTACTTGTATTTGATGATCTTGTATCTACTTGTTCTTTCTTGTTATATTAAATGTGACATAATATATACTTGTGTTTCGTATCTTGGTGTGTTTTTGTAATATATGTGAGATATACTAGAACTGTTAGTGCAAGCGGTGTGGGCTACCATTGTGGGACATTATCTGATTGCAGGTGACGTGCCCTTAGTGTATATTTTGTATGATTTATTCACCACTTTTCTTGGTCGTCCTATGATACCTACTGAGTACAATTGGACCATACTCATGCCTACTGCGCCCTTTCGGTGCAGGTCCTAGCTCGAGTGTGCCTCAGCTTACTTGATTCGGGCGATTGTTGGAGCTTTCAATGTAGCGTTTGGACATTCATGCGTTCGAAGTTTACCTCTATCTTTCTATACTAGTTATGTCTTTATTAGTATTCGGAGACATTTATTATACCTTTGTGATTATTTTTCCGATGTATTTGATTCTTGGATTGTATCAGTAGTTCTTACACTATTGACACCCGGTTTTGGGCATGATTGGTAGTTTGGATAAGTTCTTTCTGCATTGTTATGATTATTTATATGGTTCGGCTTCATTCTACAAGCCTTACCTTGGGGTATTTCTGTCTTTTTCTCTATTCGTATCAGTTTGGGTGATAGGCTTACTAGTCAAGGTACGCCGCGACAAGTGCCATCATGACCCTCGTTTTTGGGTTGTGACATAAAACCTATAGAGAAAAGTATAATAACTGTCATAAGAGGAAATTCAATATACCAAAAATTTAAATTCATAATAAGTGCGAATTATTAAGTGGCAATAACAGATAAAAACATAGATAAATCATTAGTATTATATTGGAAAATATCAGGAATAGAGCTAACCCCAGGAAGTAAAATATTTACAGCAAGATGTAAAAATCTATATGTATTAACAACAAAACATAAAATAACGGGAAAAAATAAAATTAATAAAATACAAATAGAAAGTCGTTTAGAACAATTTGTAAAAACAATTGATAACAATGATTATAGTTACAAAGACATGGATATAGAAGAAGATTTAGAAATAATAAATGATAGAATAAGTACAACAAAAAGAATAGCTTTCGAAAAACCAGAATCATCAGGATCATCGAAAAGAACAAATTATGAAATAACTTCAACAATTAATTTAACTCAATGTTATATAACGGGAACAATAAATGAAAAAGAATATTTAATACTTCTAAATACAGGACAAGAAGAAAATTATATAACAAAATATCTAGTGAAAAATGAAGAAATAAAATCTAATAGTAATATATGCCCAGATCTACCAAGAAGTTTAATAACTACTAAAGATACAACAGAAAAGGAAATAATAATAGGAGTTAGAAAAATAAAAATAGAATTTGAAATAAAGGAATATATGCAAAAAGCAGACATAATATTAAGAATAAAATGGTTAGAACAAGTAAAACCCTACAATATAGAACATACACAAATAACCGTAACCTATAATAGAGAAAAATTATTGATAAAAAGAACTTTGACATGATATAAAAATATATGTACTTATCAAAATAATAGTTGGTAGAAGGATATTATATTAGATATTATACACCAATGATAGATATAGGAGCATAAGCCCACTTATGTAGATATAATTGTTTACCAGAAGACAAATGGGATAAGCTAAAAACACCAATAGTAGTAAAAGAATTTAATAATGAAGAAAGCTTAATTAACTATAAAGCTAGAAAGGTAAAAATACAAGTATGGGATAAGATATTAACAATAGAAGAGATCTATAATTATGAACTAACATCAAAAGATATGCTTTAAGGAATGTCATTTTTAGATAAACTATACCCACATATAATAACTAGAACATACTAGTGGTTTACAACCCCATGTAAACAAAAGGTAAGAGCAAAAAGAGTTATTAATAAAATAAGAAAGAAAACTGATTGGATAAAAGGAAGTGAAAAAATCACACAAAAATTAGAAAATATAAAAAATACTGAAGACATAATAGAACTAGTTATATTTTCAATAAATAAAGAAGAAATAACTATATTTTCAATAGATAAGGTAGAAATAATAAAGAAAAAATTAAGACAACTATACAGTGAAGATCCATTAAAAGGATGGGAAAAACATAAAACTACTGTAAAAATTGAGCTAATAGATAAAAATAGTATAATAACCCAAAAATCATTAACATATAACTCTGATGATTTAAAAGAATTTAAAATGCATATGGATGAATTATTAGAAAAATTATACATACAAAAAAGCAATGGCAAACATAATAGTCAAACATTTATAGTAAATAAACACAGTGAACAAAAAAAAGGAAAAAGTAGAATGATTATTGATTATAGAAACCTAAATGCAAAAACTATGACATATAATTATCCAATACCAAATAAGATATTAAAAATAAGACAAATACAAGGATATAATTACTTTAGCAAATTTGACTGTAAATCAGGATTTTACCACCTAAAGTTAGAAGAAATTACAATCATTTTTAGAATTAGTAAACCAAGTAAGAGATTATATACCCAAATTAGCAAAAAACCTAAAGCCATTACAAAAAATTTTAAAAAATGATGTAGAATATAATTACAACGAAGAAGATAAAACCCAAGTTCAGAAAATAAAAATACTTTGTAAGGAATTACCAAAATTATAACTTACAGATGAAAATAAATTTTTTACATAAATAGTAGAAGCAGACGCAAGTGAATATAATTATGGAGGAGTACTTAAATATAGATATGAAGAAGAAAAATTAGAACATCATTGTAGAAACTACTCAGGAATGTTTAATGAAACAAAAATAAAATAGGAGATAAATAGAAAAGAATTATGCTTATTATATTAATGTTTATTAGCATTTGAGCCATATATTGTATATAACAAATTTATTGTACGAACAGATAATACATAGGTACGTTGGTGGTTAACAAAGAAAATACAAAATTCAATTACAACAAAGGAAATTCGGAGACTAGTATTAAACATATTAAATTTTACATTTACAATTGAAGTAATCAAAACTAACAAGAATGTTATTGTAGATTACATATCAAGACAAAGTTACACAGACTGATATAATAGAAGATGATGCTTTAGAAAAGATACTCAAAACCCTAACTACACTTTCAGTGAAAGTGGACAGTATGGGTAATGAAATAGAAAAGCTAAAGAATAATGAAGTTAAACTGAAGTCTGCAGCTATGACTCAGATAACTCAGTAGTGTGCAGAGTTATGTCGATCGGAAGACAATAAAATTCCCGAGCTAAAAGGAGACGTTGGGACACTCCATAAAATCCATAACGTTCATCAATCTACAATTCCAGGTATAAGCAAAGGAGTTAGTGGATAAAGATATCAGAACATGAACATGAACATGAACAAAATATTTGAAAAACCATTTATACCAAAAACACAAAAAGATCCCTTGTTCATACCCCCACAAACTACCACATATCGAGAAAGTTTAAACCAAGATAGAAAAGCCTATAACCATATAACTCGAGCAAACGTAGAAAATATCCACAAAATACAGAATTATCTAAACCTTAACTCTATAGCTACAAATATCCAAGAACCAAACACAAACTGTATAACCCAAAATTTACAAGGTTACAACAAAGTTAATCGCACTACCGAAAATCAACCCAAGCTTAGTTAAAACTTGTTTCAGTTATGGATTATTAAATACCGTATAAACCCAAGAAGGAGATGAACTAACAGCTATACCAGAATTATATAGAGCATTTGCCACCTATAAGAAAATAACCAAAGGAAATCTATTTTTTATAAAGTTTTATACCGCACCATCAAAGATATTATATGACGAAATTAAATCAGTTAAACAAGTTGTAAAAATAGGATTAACCAGAGATATGGAAGAAGCTAGACAATGGATTTTGACACTACTCAATCCATAAAAACCACCAACTGCAAGAGCAATTAAGAAGGGATTTATTTTAGAATAATTATTAACAAGATATTGCAAAATGAAAGGACACAAATATCCAGACCACCTGTGCTCCAAATACAACGGGGAAAATAACGTGATTCCAGAAGTCCGGCTAGAATAAAAGAAAAAATCAACCAAGAAGATAAGAACGTCAGCTAGGAAATGAACGACAAAAGATATAAAGCAGCACTGACCGATGAAGAAATAATAAAAGAAAGAAGACAAAGCATTGAAATATGAAAATGACATATGGAGAAAAAAGATAACTTTGTGCAATATGAAATACATAAATTATGTAAAAATTTAATAGCATTTACTATTTCTAGACTAGCCTTTTTTACTTTTCTTGTATCATTTATTAGTTTTTTGGAACTTGCCATTATTTGCTTTTTACTTTTTTGACAAATGTAAAGATATGACAATTATTAGTCTTTTACTTTTTTGACAGATGTAAAGTTAGGAATAGTGTTTTCCATCTTTTAGGATTATAAATATGTAATTCATACGACAATCTAACGGTAAGAATTTCATGTGTTGAAAGCAAGCCTTCTCTCTAGTTCAAAGAAAAGTTTGAATATTTAATAAAAATAGATATATTTCTAAGGAAAAGCTATGGATGGGCAAAGCACAGATTTAGCAAATCTACCAAAACAGGTATTTTCATTTATAATTATGAATAGCTAAATTCATAAATTCGTGACAATCATGATATAATAAAATAAGCTCATGTAAGTTACTTTATAGTAGAATTATTCGAAGAATAGCATGTTAAGAAGTTTATTAGCAAAGTGGAAAAGGAGAAAAATTCCCAAGAACTATACCATCCTAAAGGTGAAACCGGTGAGGCAAAGAAGCCATGATAGGGGAGTAACCAGAGTAGAGGTGCTGTTTAGGGAAAAAGTATCCAGATTACCATGCTAATAGTGACCGAAGAACATGTTATTTAAGAATAATCTAGTATATAGTGATCTAAGATGATCATATTTTGTTAGGTATATGGTTGAAAAGAATATTTTGAAATAGCATCATATGAAAAAGAATGACTACCTACTTATCCGATGAAATGATAGATAAATTTAAGATACTTGTTTTGTATGTACTTAAGGATATAGAAATAGTAAATATAAAAAAGATCATATGGGAAAAAGATTTGATAAATATATTATGACTAGATTAAATTACATACCACACCTACCTACCTACTCCTACATATACCTACATGCTAAACCTACGCATCAACCGTGATAAACTACGAATATTGGAAAATGGATGTGAAAAATATACAATTAATGGAAAAACTAATGAAAACAAATTTAGAAGATTATATGAGAACTAAAAATATAAAATAGATAGAATACCTTAATGAAAATATAGAAGAATTAATAAGATTAAAACAAACACAACAACAACAACAAAAAACCCAATGTATTCCCACAAAGTGGGGTCTGGGGAGGGTAAGAGGTACGCAGTCCATACCACTACCTCCGAAGAAGTAGAGAGGTTGTTTCTGATAGACCCCCGGCTCAAGATAAAGAATAATAAACAAGGAGGATGGATGACACAATGGAAAAAATAGGAATAAGAAATAATAGAAATGAAACCAGAGAAAAAATAAAAATACGAGAAATAAAGGCAACACAAAATAAGAAAATAGGAACTAAGAATTAAGAAATAGGCCCCCCACCTAGTAATAACATAACCTCACATACCAATGACACCTACGTACACAGTCCTAGTCATGAGACTATTATTAATTAAGTTATCTTGTTAACTATGTTGTTATTTATTCGTTAATTATTAGAAGACTGTTTAAAAATACACAAGCTTTTAGAGACATTAAAAGAATTTTAACTAGTTATGACCCAGAATATAAAAAGTTAAATAAAATAAAAGAAAACCCCCATTGATTAGCTTACTTAATTACCTTAATATCTAGCAATGAGGCGAAATTAATAATTCATTTAAAATCTAGAAGAATGAGATACATACCACCTAATTATGATAAAATCAGATTTCGGTATCCACCAAAATATTATAAATATTGTACAGATGAATAATATAACAAAATCACAAAAATACAAAGAACTAAAACAAATAATATCTGAAAAACGAATAGAATTAAAAATAAGAAAAGAAACACTACAATATAACATAATTGTTGGAGTATGCCAAAAATCAATAAAAGCACAAAAGGAAGAAATATCATATTTAGAATCACAAATAAATAATTTATAATACATATATCAACATGATCTATACACTATCAAGTAGATAAAATGAACAAAGAAGAATTTATAATAGATGAAAAAAATATGTAAATCACGAAGGATTAAAAATAAGAATAGTATTTTCTAATTTAGGAAGAAGCTATAAGAAAATAGGTGAACATTTATATTTAATGTTAGAGAAAGAAGAATTAAAATTAGAAGATAAATTAACAGTTATGGTAAGAATAGCAAGAGAAAATGAAGAAATAGATAGGAAAAAAAATAGATAAAATAAAACAACAGACTACAGAAGAAATGCGAAAAATAAAAGAAACTAAAAATAATAGGATTGCTAAATTAGAAAAAGAACTACAAATACTAAAAGAGCTGTATGAAAAAAGACAGAGAGAAAAAGAAGAAAAGGATAAAGAACAAAAATTATTAATTGAGATAAATTAATTTAAAGAAAAATTAGAAAATAAAGAATTAGAAAATAATGAAATAGAAATAAATACAATAGATGCTGAAGAAACAGATAATTATGATTTGGAAAATAGTGAAACATATACAGAAATCTTAACAAATATAGAAAAATTAGAAATTAATGAAAAACAAGAAGTAATCAATAAAGAAAATTAGAAAATACAAACACATAAATAAACACTCTTGATAAAAAGGATGATGAAAAACTAATACCTAGTACATCAGAAATAAGAAAACCTACATATTATTATAAAAATAAGTTTAAAAAATATAACCTAAGGGATGAATATAACATATGGACACCAAAACATATAATTAATAAAAATTATAACTTCTTAGACTTAGACTGTGTAATAGATGTAGATAAAATGATACAATTATGGATAGGATATATAACAAAACAATTATTAGACAATGGTATAAATGCAATAGATACACCAGAATATATAGAAAGAATACTAATAGGAACAACAAAATTATGGTTTTTAAATTTAACTGAAGATAGTAAAAAGGTATTAAGGAATGATGAAAAAACAGAAGGAACAACAGTAACTAAACTAACACAATAGACATATTGAAAAAATATGAAATGACTATAAGAGATGAATTTAGCAGTATGGCAACAGAAGAAGAAGAACAAAACAAAGAAAAAGATACAAATACGAATTTAATGTTAAAACTAGCAATATGTAATATGTGCTATATAGATAAATATACGTGCGCATTTAAAGAATACTATTATAAGGGAGCATATAATACAAAAGAAAGTAAAGAAGTTAGAAGATTATATTTTAGTAAATTACCTGAACCATTTAGTTTAAAAATAATAAAGGGTTGGGATGAAGCAAACATAGTAGATACTCTAGGAGCAAGAATAAAATTTCTACAACAATGGTATAGAAATTTATGTGAAAAATACAGAGACGAAATGAAAATGGAAAAAATATTAATAAAAAATTTAGCATGTTGCAAAGATAAAATAGCACCTCAATTTGGATGTGAAGAAAGATATTATAAGAAAAGAACAAGACATAAGAAATATAAGAAATACAAAAAATTAAAATATAAGTATAAGAAACCAAGAAAAAGATATTATGTAAAAAATTATAAATATAAAAGACCATATAGGATAAAGAAATCTATAAAAGAATGTACTTGTTATAATTGTGGAAAATTGGACATTTAGCTAGAGATTGTAAAATGCCTAAAGACCAAAAAAAGAAATAAATATCAGAAATAAAGATAGAAAATGCAGAATATATGCAAATAGATTATATAGATTACGAATTAGAAAGTGAAGATAGTATATATGAAATTTCGGAAAAAGAAACAGATAATGAAATAGATAGTGAATTAGATGAATCAAATGATTGAAGAAGATATAAATATAATAACAAAGGAAGAATATTTAAATGAAGAAGGAACAGATCAGAAAATAATATTTGATAATAATATATTTGACGAAATAAAAGAAAAAGAATTAGATTTAAGTGTAGAAAAAATATTTAAAATACCAACAATAAAAAATATATTTAGTAGACGAAAAGAAGAATACTACGTAGTAAGCCAAAAACAACAAGTAATAGACTGTAGATATGCAAAAGGTAGAGGTAGTGTAGCACTAGTAACAAAAAGAATAATTAATGAAGAAATAAACGATATAAAAAGTAAAGACCCAATAAAATATGTACACCTTGGAGAATAGAGATATTAATAAAGGCATGTTTTAGAGAAAGAATAGATACACCAATAGAATTATATTTAGCAGATGATAGAATTATAAAACCTATAGAAAAAAGTATAATAACTGCCATAAGAGGAAATTTAATATACCAAAAATTTAAATTCATATAAGTGTGAATTATTAAGTGGCAATAACAAATAAAAACATAGATAAATCATTAGTATTATATTGGAAAATAACAGGAATAGAGCTAACCCACAGAAGTAAAATATTTACAGCAAGATGTAAAAATTTAAATGTATTAACAACAAAACATAAAATAATGGGGAAAAATAAAATTAATAAAATACAAATAGAAAGTCCTTTTGAACAATTTGTAAAAACAATTGATAACAATGATTATAATTACAAAGACATGGATATAGAAGAAGATTTAGAAATAATAAATGATAGAATAAGTACAACAAAAAGAATAGCTTTCGAAAAACCAGAATCATCAGGATCATCGAAAAGAACAAATTATGAAATAGCTTCAACAGTTAATTTAACTCAATGTTATATAACGGGAACAATAAATGAAAAAGAATATTTAATACTTCTAAATACAGGACAAGAAGAAAATTATATAGCAAAATATCAAGTGAAAAATGAAAAAATAAAATCTAATAGTAATATATGCCCAGATCTACCAAGAAGTTTAATAACTACTAAAGATACAACAGAAAAAGAAATAATAATAGGAGTTAGAAAAATAAAAATACAATTTGAAATAAAGGAAGATATGCAAAAAGAAGACATAATATTAAGAATAAAATGGTTAGAACAAGTAAAATCCTACAATATAGAACATGCACAAATAACCATAACCTATAACAGAGAAATATTATTGATAAAAAGAGCTTTGACATGATGTGATAATATATATACTTATGAAAATAATATTATACACCAATGATAGATACAGGAGCAAAAGTCAACTTATGTAGATATAATTATTTACCAGAAGACAAATGGGATAAGGTAAAAACACCAATAGTAGTAAAACGATTTAATAATGAAGGAAGCTTAATTACCTATAAAGCTAGAAATGTAAAAATACAAGTATGAGATAAGATATTAACAATAGAAGAGATCTATAATTATGAACTAACATCAAAAGATATGTTTTAGGAATACCATTTTTAGATAAATTATACCAACATATAATAACTAGAACACACTGGTGATTTACAACCCCATGTAAACAAAAGGCAAGAGCAAAAAGAGTTATTACTAAAATAAGAAAAAAAACTGATTGGATAAAAGGAAGTGAAAAAATCACACAAAAATTAGAAAATATAAAAAATACTGAAGACACAATAGAACTAGTTATATTTTCAATAAATAAAGAAGAAATAAGTATATTTTCAATAGATAAGGTAGAAATAATAAAGAAAAAATTAAGACAACTATACAGTGAAGATCCATTAAAAGGATGGGAAAAACATAAAACTACTGTAAAAATTGAGCTAATAGATAAAAATAGTATAATAACCCAAAAACCATTAACATATAACTTTGGTGATTTAAAAGAATTTAAAATGTATATAGATGAATTATTTGAAAAACAATACATACAAAAAAGCAATAGCAAACATAATAGTGCAACATTTATAGTAAATAAACACTGTGAACAAAAAAGAGGAAAAAGTATAATGATTATTGATTATAGAAACCTAAATGCAAAAACTATGACATATAATTATCCAATATCAAATAAGATATTAAAAATAAGATAAATACAATGATATAATTACTTTAGCAAATTTGACTGTAAATCAGGATTTTACCACCTAAAGTTAGAAGAAGATTCTAAAAAATTAACTGCATTTACAGTACCACAAGGATTTTATGAATGGAATGTGTTACCATTTGAATATAAAAATGCACCAAGTAGATATCAACACTTTATGGATAGTTATTTTAAACAACTATCTAATTGTATACTATACATAGATGATATACTATTATATACAAAAACTAAAGAGGAACATTTAAAGTTACTAGAACAATTTGCAAGTATAATAGAAAATTCAGGAATAAGTTTAAGTAAAAAGAAAGCTGAATTTATGAAAAATCAGATAGAGTTTTTAGGAATACAAATAGATAAAAGTGGAGTAAAAATGCAACAACATATAGTACAAAAAATAATAAATTCTAAAGAACAATTATATACAAAAAAAATTAGAATCATTTTTAGGATTAGTAAACCAAGTAAGAGAATATTAACCAAAATTAGCAGAAAATCTAAAGTCATTATAGAAAAAATTAAAAAAGGATATAGAATAGAATTACATCGAAGAAGATAAAAAACAAGTTCAGAAAATAAAAAAACTTTGTAAGGAATTACCAAAATTACAATTTCCAAATGAAAATAAAAATTTTACATAGATAGTAGAAGCAGACTGATGTTGGGTGTATTTACACGCCTAAACACCATAATTTACCCATGTTACAGCTAAGTTTTGAGGATAAAATATATAATTCCTGCACTTTTAGTCCATTTTCCTTTAAGTGAGCTAACCAACGTGATTAGCATGTTTTCAGGTATTAATGATGAAGATTTCAGCACTTTGTGGACCTTTGGGCAGCAAAGGAAAACTTCGCATAAAAGGGAAGATAGCTTTTGGAAGCTTATGGACTGAATGTGACGCATGGAAAACTTGTCCCGGGCAAAATCAGTATTTTTAAATACTTAGGGATGCAGCAGTAATTTAGTAGACAAAGACCTTATAAAAACCCTATTGCTGAATTTTTCAGCATGTTATGTTTTTATTCATAATTCACGTTACAGAATCTGTATGTTTTAAGACAGGGAAAAACGGCAAACACGTGAGCAACGAGGGGAGCAAAATCGTCAATCCCTTTTGACGCCAATCTCATCCCCACCGTGAGATTATTCGAGCTTTGGTATGATGATGATGTCTATTGTGATCTTCGTTGTAATCATGAGTAGCTAAACTTCTCTGTTAGGGTTATGGAAGCCTTTTGATATACTATCTATTACTATGAGTTTGTGAATTCTTGATACGTATGCTACTTATATCATTACTCTCTTCATCTTAATTACATTCTTGTGGTTGCAAACATATAGAATACGCCATTATAGCATTAACTTGTTCGAGAGAAAAGTTACATGTTTGGAAAAGAGAGTGTGACATGGAAATAGGGCTACCAACCCCTATTTACACGTTAGTGCCGTAACTGGGTTAACCTCTTGGAGAGTTCGTATCGTTAGTTATACGCTTTAAGATCGAGAGAGTTAAAGTGAAATAATCCTTGATGGTTGAGAAACACTAGGATTTACCATTAGAATACGAATCTCTATAAGTGCATGCATGTCTGAATTCTGCATTACTCATAGTAAATAGATACGTAGAACTCATAAGGTAGACATAACCCTAACTTATAATTCTCATTGATTAAATCTTACTAAACAAAGCATTCCGGTTTTTTTTACTTTGCTATTAGAAATTCACGCCTAAACCATCCCCCCTTTCTGTAGAATTTTCGACCAACAGTCTGCTAATAATTGCAACACTTAGTGACCAAGTATTCCCTGTGGGATTCGACACCCAACCCAGTTGGGTTCTATATTTGACAGCGACCGCTTACACTCTTACGAGAGCTGTAGTTTGGGTGTTATCAAACTTTGGCACCGTTGCCGGGGAATACAGTTGTCAACTAAGTTTGTGATAGTTACTAGACCCTTTGGTCTAAAATTCTTGAATTTTACTTTTTGTTTGTTGTTTTTTGTTTTATTCAGGTTCTGTTGAGTGCATGCCAAATACTCGTAGTTTTGGTCAGCCATTATTACCCATAAATCCTGAACCATAACTTATTGGCAGAATGGATGCACAACGTGACATTGAAAGAAGGGCTGCTCAACAGGAGCAAGCTAGATTAGCTGCATTGGCAGCTGCTTAAGTGCATCAACAGAATATTGATAACCCAGGTCGGAAAACAAATCCTGATGATGAGGACCTGGGTGATGATGAGTTACTTAATCCACGACGTACAGATGAGGTGGCAGCGCCTGTGAACAGGAGAGATCGCCAAGCTAGAATGAGACCTGAACGCCGAGCTGTGCAGGCTCCTTTTGATGATGATGATGATGATCTTGATGGAGCTGGTGCCACAGGGGCTATTATTCCTCCGCCCTTGGCACCTGGAGCCAAGTTCAATATCACTAGCACCATGATTCAGCTATTGCAGCTCAAAGGTTTATTTGGTGGACTTGCAGCCGATGATCCGAATATGCATCTGGTAAATTTTATTTCAACATGCAAGTCGTTTGACAATCCAGGAGTTGGACAAAATGCAATTCGGCTGCGCTTATTTCCATTGTCTCTGTCTGGGGAGGCAACTCTATGGTTGAACGGGCTAACTCCTGATTCTATTACTAATTGGAGGCAACTGAAAGATGCTTTCCTAGAAAGATTCTTTCCGCCATCCAAGAGAGCCCAATTACGGGATGAGATCAGCAATTTTCGACAGCTTCCAACTGAAGCTCTGCACGAAACATGGGAGAGGTTCAAGAAGAAGCTTATGCGGTGCCCAAACCATCAGATGACGAATATCCACTTGATGGAAATATTATATAGGGCTTTGAACTCGGTGACAAAGCCAGTGGTTGATAATGCTGCAGGTGGGTCATTCATGGACCTTACTTTTCTTGAGGCAAGTGATATGCTAGATCGTATGACAAAGCAGAGTAGAGCTTGGCATACTAGGGATTTTGAGGCAGCAAGCTCTACCGTATCTGTTGGCATGACTATAGAATAGAGGCATAGACAAGAGGAACGTGACCAAGATATGGCTCACATGAAAACGCAGATGGATCTTCTTACCAAGCATTTATTATCAGGGAAGACCGAAAAGGTTAAAGTCATTGTATCACAGGGAAGATATGATTCCGATTCTGAGGGGGAAGAAAATTACTTAAATAATCAGGGGGGTTTCCGAGGAAATGCCCAAGGAAACCAAGGTCGAAACTATTATGATAAATCTGGATACAAGGACCGCGATCAAGGTGGTTGGAAGAATAAGACTGACAGGAGTGGTTTGTATGTTCCTCCTGGAAACCGTGAGGCTGTGGCGTCTGGTTCTGGAAAGATGTCCATGGATGATATGATAGCTAAGCTGTTGAAAGGGGTGAAGGCAACCAATATGAGAGTTACTGAGGTAAAGAATGATTTTTCATCAATAAATCAATTGGTCGATTCGCATTCTACCGCGATAAAACAGCTGGAGCAATAATTGAGTCAACTATCAGCGGCATTCAATCAAAGAAAGGCTGGCACCTTACCTAGCGACACTGTGCAAAACCCAAGGAATGTTGGATCATGCATGGCTATTACTACCAGGAGTGGTAAAGCGTTGGAAAATCCATCCAAAGGCAAGCAGGTGATTGATGATATAGCAGAGAATGTTGATGAAGCAGAGTTTGAAGATGCCGTAGAAGCTGAAGTGAGTGCTCATGATGTTACACCTAGACGTCACCATCCTGAAAAGAGTGATAATTGGAAGCAAGATAAAAAGGAAGTGGTGGAGAAAATAATTCCTCTTCCACCACCACCTTTTCCTCAGAGACTGAAGAAGAAGGATGATGACACTCCTGTAAAGGTTGATAATCGAAAGCAAGATAAAGAGGAAGTGGTGGAGAAAACTATTCCCCTTCCACCACCACCTTTTCCGCAGAGACTGAAGAAGAAAGCTGATGACACCAGGTTCAGTAAATTCATGACCATGTTGAAGCAGCTGACTATTAATGTTCCGTTGGTGGAGGCGCTGGAACAGATGCCTGGGTATGCTAAATTCATGAAGGACCTTTTGACAAAGAAGCGGGCAGTAAGCTATGAGCTGGCAGATAATGTTCATCATTGCAGTGCAATTGCCACGAGGTCTTTAGTACAGAAGAAGGCAGATCCTGGTGCTTTCACTATTCCTTGCACGATTGGATCGTTGGATTTTGCTAAGGCGTTGTGCAATCTGGG
This sequence comes from Capsicum pubescens, assembly GCA_030864215.1. Lineage (NCBI taxonomy): Eukaryota > Viridiplantae > Streptophyta > Magnoliopsida > Solanales > Solanaceae > Capsicum > Capsicum pubescens. The sequence continues at coordinate 211,960,430 of CM061543.1, read as the reverse complement.
GGCTAGCATCAATTTGATGTCGTTATCCGTTTACAGAAAGTTGGGGTTGGGCAATCCTACACCAACTAATATGCGGCTCGTGATGGCAGATAGGTCGGTAAAATAGCCTGTTGGTATCTTATATGATGTGTTGGTGAAGGTTTCCACCTTCATCTTTCCTGCAGACTTTGTTATTTTGGATTGCGAGGTGGATTCTGAAGTTCCCATAATCTTGGAGCATCTTTTCCTCGCAACTGGAAGTGTGCTGATTGATTTAATAGCTAATGAGCTTTTATTTCGGCTGAATGACGAAGTAGTCCATTTTGATGTATGCAAATCGATGAAGAAGCCTAGAGATATGGATGTGTTCTCTGTAGCTGATGTTTATTATGAGGATGAGAAAGGATTATCTGTAGAGAAGCATCTTACTGTTGAGCCATTGTCTGCTGTGCTGTTTAATTTTGAGCATGAGGATATTGAAGAATATGAAGAAACTGTTTGTGCTCTAACAAGAATAAAGTCCTATTCTCATGCTACTAAGAAGCTGGACCGTGATCTTAGGAATCAACCTTCACCAACAGCGAAGACTTCCATTGAAGAACCACCAGTGCTAGAATCGAAAGAGCTCCCCAGTCACCTAAGGTATGCGTTCTTGGGAAGTGGAAATACACTTCCGGTGAGTGTTACGGCTGATTTAGGTGAACAACACGTAGAGGCTCTCATCTCTTCTCTGAAGAGGTACAAGAGAGCTATGGGTTAGACTATTGATGATATAATTGGTATTCCTTCTGGGATATGTATGCATAAGAGTCATCTCGAAGAAGATTGCATGCCTACAAGTAAGCATCAGCGTCGTCTGAATCTATTCAGAAAATGATGCACCATCTATCTCGATAAAGTCTAAGTAATCGAGATAGCTATGTAGTGCTGCGACAATAAATCAAGTGCTAAATGGGAGACAACCCATCATTTTTAATCGTTTTGTTTTACTAGGAGTTTTTTTTTTAAAATAAAAATCCAAAAAGAAGAGTCGAGCCACGACCAAAACTAAGGCGCTTGGTGGGAGGCAACCCATCGTTCTAATCGTTTTTGTTGTTTTTGATTAAGTGTAGGGGAAGACGTATAAAGGAGGAGCTTGGTCCCAAATTTTAATTTGGAATTGTGTCATGTTGAAGGTGGTAAGTTTGGAATGAAGAAACAAAGGCTATTGGTTAGGCATTGCCTATGCAAATCTAGGCAACGAACAAGGCAAGACCTATGTAAATATAGGCAACGAACAAGGCAAGGCCTATGCTATGGCCTAAGCTCTCTGAATCTGCAATGCCATAGCATAGGCGCCGCCTATGCCCAATAATGCCATAGCATAGGCGCCGCCTATGCCATTGCCTTTGCTCTCTGAATCTACAATGCCATAGCATAGGCGCCTCCTATGCCTAACAATGCCATAGCATAGGCGCCGCCTATGCTCAACTAGGCTTTGCAAAAGGCGCCGCCTATGCTAAGCATAGGCAAAGCATTAGGCGCCGCCTATGCTTACTTTTTGGTCTCCTAACCCGATTTTAAATGGGTCAAACCCGACCCAAGCCTTGTCCTATAAATAAAACTTCAACATTAGAACAAAACACGCTTATTTGCTCAACCTAGGCACCGCCTTTACTCTCCAAATCTCTCAAAATTTTTCTTTTTGCTCTTCTAACCTTGCACGATCATCTTCCGAGGCCATCACCAAGTAAGTACTTCTTTTATATTCCGTAGTTATTACAATACTACGCCTATAATGATTTGTTAAATCTTGAAGTAGTGTTTGTGATTTGAATGTAGTTGATTTGTTATGATACATCTAGTTGAGTGAAAGAATACGTGTGGGTGTTCTTGACTTTGTTCCGACTTGTATTTGATTGTTATACACTGTCATAGTTTTATGAAGTCGAATTTGTGAAGTTAATACATAATCTTGTAAGTTGAAAGCTTAAATGTTTGAATGACTCGTTCATCGAGATACCGATTATGATTGACCTCAAGCATAAGATGGTGTGATTATGCCTATGCAATAACTTGTTTCTATTTGTGGTACGATCCTTATGTGGTAGTTTGGTTCAAAAAGTGCATTCATCCAAACATGAAAGTATAGACAAGATTACATGAAATAGAATTGAAAAGGATAGTTAAGATGACATGAACGTATGACTGTGCTGAACATGTTGTTGGAACATATAACCTAAATGTATGTCGATGAAGTCTGAGTAATCGACATCACTCACTTAATTAGTCTGTGCCAACAAATTAAGTGTGGGGTGGCACCGCTACTGTTTGTTTTTTGATTGAATCTTTCGAGATGAAGCTAACATGACTCTATTTTAATCTCAGGTAGAATGGCCCCAAAAGGACGACAAGGAAAAGAAAAAGCGACCACCTCACAGAAGGGACAAAAAAGGTCAAGAAAGGAGCAAGCTGAGTCCTCCTCTCTACAAATACCTCGACGCACTTTTGGGATTAAGTGGGGTACATTTTGAGGAAACTCTGAGGATGACGACTCTGATGATGATTCTGACGCAGGGGGTATGACCCCAGACATAGAAGAGGAGTCCGACTAATCAGGTTTTCCTTATTTATTTTCCACTGAGGGTAGTGTGTCCCGTCTAAGTGTGGGGTGCTGGTATTTGTGTGCTTCCTGTACTTCTTTGCCTACATTTATTCTAGTTCTTGTTTGTTTTAATTAGTCGTAATTAGTTAGTTTAATTTTAGATTTTGCATAAAATTGTTCTGATAGGCGGCATGGTATTATGATAAGAGTTTGTGCCAAAATCATCATTACTATTGAGACGTTTAGGCTCTAAGTGTGACTCAATGTGTGACAAGTGTGTGGTTTAATTCATTCATCTGTTGGGCCAAGAGTCTATACTGCTCCCAATAAAGTTGACCATGTGCCTTGTATGTGTGAGGTTATAGTATATTCTGTGTTATGACTGATACTAGAACTTGCCTGGTGTGTGTGTAAAGCGAAATAAAGAGTGTGAGTTTAGGAGATGATTTAGGCATTTCTTTGGCAGCTTGTGATTGTTTACCTTCTTTTTACCTACCCGTGGACATTATCCTAGTTAACCCCCTTTGAGCCTTTATCTATTTTCTTTGACAGCCTCATATGTAGCCTAATCCATTTTTTTTCAAGACCATAATTTGATCCAAATTCCTAAGCGCTTTAAATTGTAGAGTCATGTGACAAAATAAGAGGAAATTGGGTGAGAGTGATGCCTCAGAGTGTATTGGTACTTGAAATTGTTGTGAAAAGGAGTGGCTATCATAGAGGTGTTTTATAAAAAAAAAAGAAAAAAAAAATAAGTTGTATATTCTCATCTTTGTGTTTATAATTGAATAACAAAATAGGTGAAAAGGGGTGTTAGATGAAAAGAAAGGTAGAAGGGTTGTTTAAAAGAGAGTGTTAATGGCATAATGTAGTGTATTAAAGCGCTTAGGGAACATAGTCACTATTTCTGGTCAAAATAGTCCTACCTGTCCCTTAGCCTACATTACAACCTGTAAAGACCTACTTGATCCTAAGCTTAGCATTCTGATATTAGTGGAGCATTACACTAAGGGCAAGCCTATGGTCATCAGTTGCAACATATGAATTCTTTGTGAGAGTGAGAGCAAGGAGAATCTTGTACCCATGTTTTGAAAAATGCAAAACTTATGAGTGATTATGGGTGATATATTGTGTGAGACACACATGGTTGATGATTGTTGGGTAGTGTTATATGATTCTTTGTGACTTAACTTGTGGATACGAATTAACCATCATCACAAGTCTATGTTGGAGGTTGAATTGTTTCTAGTAGTGAACAAGAAAACTACTCTTTGTTAATAATTGTCGTGCCTGTCTTGTTGAACATTTTATGTTGTTGCTGTGACATTCTAAGTAGATGATTGCATGGACGTAATATTTTGTTCGAGGACGAACAAAGCTTTAAGTGTGGGGTGTTGATGTTGGGTGTATTTACACGCCTAAACACCATAATTTACCCATGTTACAGCTAAGTTTTGAGGATAAAATATATAATTCCTGCACTTTTAGTCCATTTTCCTTTAAGTGAGCTAACCAACGTGACTAGAATATTTTCAGGTATTAATGATGAAGATTTCAGCACTTTAAGAACCTTTGGGCAGCAAAGGAAAACTTCGCATAAAAGGGAAGATAGCTTTTGGAAGCTTATGAACTGAATGTGACGCATGGAAAACTTGTCCCGGGAAAAATCAGTATTTTTAAATACTTAGGGATGAAGCAGTAATTTAGTAGACAAAGACCTTATAAAAACCCTATTGCTGAATTTTTCAGCATGTTATGTTTTTATTCATAATTCACGTTACAGAATCTCTTTGTTTTAAGACAGGGAAAAACGGCAAACACGTGAGCAACGAGGGGAGCAAAATCGTCAATCCCTTTTGACGCCAATCTCATCCCCACCGTGAGATTATTCGAGCTTTGGTATGATGATGATGTCTATTGTGATCTTCGTTGTAATCATGAGTAGCTAAACTTCTCTGTTAGGGTTATGGAAGCCTTTTGATATACTATCTATTACTATGAGTTTGTGAATTCTTGATACGTATGCTACTTATATCATTACTCTCTTCATCTTAATTACATTCTTGTGGTTGCAAACATATAGAATACGCCATTATAGCATTAACTTGTTCGAGAGAAAAGTTACATGTTTGGAAAAGAGAGTGTGACATGGAAATAGGGCTACCAACCCCTATTTACACGTTAGTGCCGTAACTGGGTTAACCTCTTGGAGAGTTCGTATCGTTAGTTATACGCTTTAATCTCGAGAGAGTTAAAGTGAAATAATCCTTGATGGTTGAGAAACACTAGGATTTACCATTAGAATACGAATCTCTATAAGTGTATGCATGTCTGAATTCCGCATTACTCATAGTTAATAGATACGTAGAACTCATAAGGTGGACATAACCCTAACTTATAATTCTCATTGATTAAATCTTACTAAACAAAACATTCCATTTTTTTACTTTGATATTAGAAATTCACGCCTAAACCATCCCTCATTTCTGTAGAATTTTCGACCAACAGTCTGCTAACAATTGCAACACTTAGTGACCAAGTATTCCCTGTGGGATTTGACACCCAACCCAGTTGGGTTCTATATTTGACAGCGACCGCTTACACTCTTACGAGAGCTGTAGTTTGGGCGTTATCACAGACGCAAGTGAATATAATTATGGAGTACTTAAATATAGATATGAATAAGAAAAATTAGAATATCATTGTAGATACTACTCAGGAACATTTAATGAAACAGAAATAAAATGGTAGATAAATAGAAAAGAATTATGCTTATTATATAAATGTTTATTAGAATTTGAGCCATATATTGTATATAACAAGTTTATTGTACAAACAGATAATACACAGGTACGTTGGTGGTTAACAGAGAAAATACAAAATTCAGTTACAACAAAGGAAATTCAGAGACTAGTATTAAACATATTAAATTTTACATTTATAATTGAAGTAATCAAAACTAACAAGAATGTTATTGCAGATTACATATCCAGACAAAGCTACACAGACTGATATAATAGAAGACGATGCTTTAGAAAAGATACTAAAAAACCTAACTATACTTTCAGTGAAAGTGGACAGTATGGGTAATGAAATAGAAAAGCTAAAGACTAATGAAGTTAAACTGAAGTCTGCAGCTATGACTCAAATAACTCAGTAGTGTGCAGAGCTATGTCGATCGGAAGTCAATAAAATTCCAGAGCTAAAAGGAGACGTTGGGACACTCCATAAAACCCATAATGTTCATCAATCTACAATTACAGGTACAAGCAAAGGAGTTAGTGGACAAAGATATCCGAACATGAACATGAACAAAATATTTGAAAAACCATTTATACTAAAAACACAAAAAGATCCCTTGTTCATACCCCCACAAACTACCACATATCAAGAAAGTTTAAACTAAGATTGAAAAGCCTATAACCATATAACTCAAGCAGACATAGAAAATATCCATAAAATATAGACTTATCTAAACCTTAACCCCAGAGTGTAATGCCCCGCAAAATCCTCTTCCAGTCTGAGCCTTAGAGCGTATTTGGTAAAGTGAAAATCCGAGTCAAAATATTTAAGAAATATCCTCCCAAGTATAAAATACTTTAAAACCATTTGGGCATCTATTTGAGCATAAATTAAGATCATAGAGGTCCCCTAACTCATGAAAGAGTTGAAAACTTTCCTATCGTTCAAGTTTTAGTGGCCGTCAAAATTTGGGTCAACTTCAATCGACAATAACTCGTTATATATTAAGAACTGGGTGGTTTTCTATATATCAAATGAAATATCTTTGAATTACATTTCCAACGATACCAATTTCACCTAAATTCGATATCGAAGCAAAGAGTTATGCCCATTTTATTCCAGCATGTCAAGATGGAAAATAGTGACAACGTTTCTGACGGGCTATTACGTTTCTGACGCCCTTTTTGACGACGTCGTCACATTATGAAGATTTCTGATGACGTCGTCATCCCTGGGAAGAAAATCAAGAATTTAGACCCCTTTTGTGATGACCATTCATGACGGCCTATCACGAACCTGATGGCCTCTCACGGATGGCGTCAAGTATATTTTTCCAGCAATTCAAGGGAGTTTTTGCAAGGGTATTTTGGTCATTTCCCACCCATTTTGAGCCTCTATAAATATGAGTAACCCTCATTCAAATCCTAATTCAATCATTTTCTTTTTCAACTCTCTTAAGAGAGTATAACTAGGGTTTAAATCAAGAACCCTAATCTTCCAAAAATCATCCATAAATCTTCAAGGTTTCTTCAAGAATCAACTTTCTCATAGTGTGGGCTTCAAGAAAGTATTTATTTCAAGTGTGGATAAAGTTTCAAGCACTAAAGTTTATCCAATTCAAAGGTTAAGGTATGTAGATGTTGATTCTTGGGTCCCTTTCATCCAAGAAGCTCAAGAACCCTTTTTAAAACAAAAAGATTTTTATGTTTATGAGTTGTTAATGATTTGTATTATTTGAAATAGATGTTTAATGTGTTGTTGAGTTTTGATTTATGTTTGCCTACAAAATTTATGAGCTTTGACCCTAGTATGTGGAATTCATGTGATGTTTGTGATAGACCCTCTTGAAGTTGTTTTTCCATGTGATGTGTTCATGACTTTTGGGTGTAGAAATGGTTGAATAAGTGAAGAACATTCCCCATAGGTTTGATAAAAAGATTAGGTGAAGCATAAGGGCCGCTATAGTATGTTGAATAGGAAACTCCAAATTGTGAGCTAGTCCATGCATGCCTAGTGTTTGATAAAATGCCTTAGTGAGTGAAATGTACCAAGATAGCATGAAATCCCCAAGTAGGTGTAAAATAGGTTGTGTCTAGTGGTTGTTGAAAGACCCTAGGGAACAAAGGAACAAGTCGAGATATGATGGTTGTAAATTCCCCGATTTTGTGCACTTTGATATATGCTAAGCTTTTAATACATGTAAAGTGGTTAGCAAGTAAATAGTGACATGTTAGTATGAAGTTTCCCCCAAATCAAGTGATATCCAAATACATGACAAGACCGATATAGGTATGAAGTACTTGATGTAAGATCTCATTGAATGGGGTATAATCCAATAACATGTCTTCCCTAGGCTAGTATATGATGATGAATAGAGGTCTATGTTTCCTAAATGCTTAATGCGATGTCCTAAGGATCTTGAGAGGGAAAGTATGTTGTGATGCCCGACTACTTGAAGTGATTCTTTAATGATTGTGATAATACATGAATGATTGTAATGATGAATGAATACTTGTAATGATGAATGAATGATGGTAGTGATGAATGGATGACCGTGATGATGCATGAATGATTTATGATGAAGAATGATTATGTCTTACTTTTTTGTTATCGAGTCCTGGGGGTATTTATATCCAAAAATAGAGCTGTTGTCTAGAGCCCGTATCAGTTTCTCGATAATTCCAATCGAGCCATAATTCTCAGAACTCAGTGAACTATAGAACTCTATTTCCTTAGACAAGTGCGAAGCTTAATAAAGCTCGATAATCTCAGTTATCTCTTTATCGCTAGTAACCTAGCCTCAGACCTCTAATTAGCTCAGTTCTAATAGTATTTAAGTGATTCAATCCTAATCTCAGAAGCAATTCGAGTAATCCATTCAAGCTCTGTATCGTCAGTCAGATACCATGATTCGATATCTTTTCCGTCAGATACGAAAATAAGTGATCTCAGCGTAACTCAGTCAGACCTTTTGAGTAATATGATCAGTGTTAGATTCAGTTCAACCAGTGTTCAGTTGAGAATTCAGTTCTGAGTCTTTCAGTTGGGAGTAGAAACTAGCACCGAGCGAGATCAATGATGGGATCTCACCTAATAGTAGAGGGAGTGATTCTTAGAAGCAATCCTTGTGCTCCAGAACTACGTAGCCATCGTAGGTTAATATAACACACCTATTATTTGAGGGTGGATGAGAGACATCATACCTGCTAGATGAGGGTAGATGAGGTGGCTTGACCTGCTAGATGAGGGCTCCACCGTTCTCATTTTAGGACCTGCGAGATGAGGGTCACATAGAGTTGTCTTTACCAGTGGCGCGGTAATAACACCTTTCCAACTAGGGCACAGGTTGGACCCCACCTGTGGTAGGTCGGGGCTTATCGGTTAAGTGACTACTTCCCACAATTTCAGTTTTAGATTCAGTCTCAGTTTCAGAATCAGTCTTCAGAAATCAGGACTGTCAGATACAGTCATCTATCTTTATGAGGAACTCAATAGTTTTGTTGATTCATGGACTATGCCGCCAGACAGGCTTGATCACAGCATCAAATTCCTATTGAATATTCTTATCGTCAGATTCAGATATAATCATACTTCTTATCATTGATAATCGCTTCCAGAATAATCTGTTAGCAAAGTTGATCTCTAATTCTGTCAGTCAAAAGCAGTAAGCTCAGAGTTCAGTCCTTGATGTAAGCACATCCAGATCCTCAGTTATCAGTATCAGATGAGTCAATAATTCAGTATCTCAGTGTAAGTAGTGAGTTCAGTCTGCAGTAAAGTGGTATGCGAGTTTCAGTAACTAGAGTTGCGATGATTATGTTCTATTTTGTGCATTCATGTATGTGTTCTCATGCGGCATCTTAATGATTATTCAGTTTAGATATTGTGCATGTATGAGCCCTTGTATTAGCCTACCCCGTTTACATACTCGGTACATTTTTGTACTGACGCATTTGCGGTATGGTGTTTTATTTGACACCATAGGTTCAGAGTCACATGATCCAGTTTTTCCTCAGCAGTTCAGTCCCAGTCAGCAGCAGTAGCACTGATTTCTCTTCCTCCAAGGATGAATTTTAGTGTACTAATATTGCTTAAGACTTTTTTTATTTTTAGTTGACAGAGTTAGTTGGGGATATGTCCCATCAACTCCACAGTTCAGACAGTTTAGAGGCTTTTCAGACGGATGTATTAGTATCCAGTTTTATATATTATGAGTATTCATGGATGTGTTGAACCTTATGGCTAGTTTCCGCATTTATTTTAGACATTGTGCAGTGTACAGGTACAGATATTAGTAAAGGATTAGTTTGTGGTCCTTCGGGGTCATACACACCGTGTGACATCTCGGGATGAGATCTCGGGGCATTACAAACTTGGTATCAGAGCCTAAGGTTCAAAAGTATCATAGGGAGTCTGAAAAGCCGCATCTAGTATATTCTTGTACATAGGTGTGTAGCGCGCCACATTTATGTACAAGAGGCTACAGATGTTCTTAGGAGCAGTTCCTCTTCTTTCAGTGATCATTTCGTGCGAGTGAGAAAGAGCTTAAGTTGGTCCTCAGTCTAATCCACTTCATTTTTTCATTTACAAAGTATACCTCATCGCAGAGACTTTGTCCATAGGGTTGATGATCAGCCCCCTCAGCCAGTAGATCCTGAAAATGAGAGTGTGTCACATGCAGAGTTTCGGGCAGTTTTCCAAGTGCTAACCCAGGCGGTGACTAATGTTCATGGTAACCATCAGGCTACAGTCCCCCCTCAGCAAGATAGAAATTCTGCCGCAGCCAGGATTAGAAGCTTCATGAAAATGAACCCGCCCGAATTCTTTGGGTCAGTAGTAGGTAAGGATCCGCAGTTGTTTCTTGAGGAGGTGAAGAAGATCACCCAGATTATGCATGTGTCAGAGGAGGATAGTGTTGAGTTAGAATCTTATAGGTTGAAAGATATTGCTCATGATTGGGTAGTGATGTGGGAGAAAAGTAGAGGGGTGAATGCAGCTCCCGTCACTTGGCTAGAGTTTTAAAGTGCCTTTCTAGATAGGTTTTTCCCACTACAAATGAGAGAATCTAAGGTAGAAAAGTTTATGAACCTAAGGCAAGGCTCGATGACAGTGAAAGAGTATTGTCTTAATTTTAACCAATTAGCTAAGTATGCTCCCGACTTGATAGCTGACCCTAGAGCGAGTATGAGTAAGTTTTTGACTGGGGTATCAAGTAATGTATTGAAAGAGTGTAGAGCTGACATGCTCAATAGAGATATGGATATTTCTAGGCTAATGATTCATGCGCAAAAAATTGAGGCAGATAAGATGGAGAGAAAGAGAGTGAGTAAGAGAGATAAGACAGGTAGTCGTGGTTTCTCTCAATCAGGGTCTCAAGGTGGTAGTAGTTCTCAGTATGGTCGGATATTTTTAGTTCCAACTCCATCTTCATCTAGTGTACTCGCACCTATATTTGGGGGTGTCATATTTGAGGGAGCGCCAAGCTCCAAAGCCCAGAGTAGTACTAGTGGTGTTCGTACCTACCCGTTGTGTGAAGAATGTGGTAAGAATCATAAGGGTGTGTGTAGAGCCGGTAGTGATGTGTGCTTTGGATGTGGCGAGACCGGTCACAAAGTTCGAGAGTGTCCTAAGCCAGGTCCTCGAAGTCAGCGTAGTCATCCTTCAGCTCATAATAGATTATATGCACTTCAGGCTCGCCTTGATCGGGAAATATACCCTAAAATTGACCCGGGTATGTTATGATCCCTTCATCTTTATGTTATGCATTTATAGATCCCTTTCTCTCATTTTGAGCTTATATGTTAGCATGAGTCATGCATAAGTTTCAGATCTTGATCGGTCAATTATGACCCAGTATGTAGGTGCCCCGCGCACCGCTCCAGTATTTTAGCGAAGTGTGTTTAGAGGGACATAGAGTCCCACGGGGGAGATACCCCATGGTATTATGATGTTGCATTACATTAGATTCATATCGATGTATGTTCAGATTTTCCTTATAATGTTAGCATCAATCATTGTTGCATTGTCAAGTCGTGCTTTCAAAAGTCAGCTTAGCCGGACATTCATGCATTAGATATGCACATTCAGTAGAAAAATTTCAGCTTGTCAGCGTGTGTTCAGTCGTGTATTCATGAGATCATTCCAGTTATGAGTCCATTCATCAGATATGCATGTGTATTATGAGAATTCAAGTATGAGTATCATCAGTCGAGTATTCCATGCATCATATATGCATGCCCAGTGTGAGAACTCTATATGTCAGTCATTCCAGTTGCATAGTCCTGATCTGAGATGTTTCCATTTCTTGAGTAAGTTTTGTTGATCCGTCTTCTCATTCTATCAAACGACATTCGAGGACGAATGTTCTCAAGGGGGAGATAATGTAATGCCCCGCAAAATCCTCTTCCAGTCTGAGCCTTAGAGCGTATTTGGTAAAGCGAAAATTCGAGTCAAAATATTTAAGAAATATCCTCCCAAGTATGAAATACTTTGAAATCATTTGCGCATCTATTTGATCATGAATTAAGATCATAGAGGTCCCCTAACTCATGAACGAGTTGAAAACTTTCCTATCGTTCAAGTTTTAGTGACCGTCAAAATTTGGGTCAAATTCAATAGACCATAACTCGTCATATATTAAGAACTGGGTGGTTTTATATATATCAAATGAAACATATTTGAATTATCTTTCCAACGATACCAATTTAGCCTAAATATGATATTGGAGCAAAGAGTTATGCCCATTTTACTCCAGCATGTCAAGCTGGAAAACGGTGACGACGTTTTTGACGCCCTTTTTGACGACGTCGTCACATTCTGACGATATATCTGACGATATCGTCAGCCCTGGACATATAATCAAGAATTTGGACCCCTTTTGTGACGACCATTCGTGACGGCCTATCACGAACCTGACGGCCTGTCACGGATGGCGTCAAGTATATTTTTCCAGCAATTCAAGGGAGTTTTTGCAAGGGTATTTTGGTCATTTCCCACCCATTTTGAGCCTCTATAAATATGAGGAACCCTCATTCAAACCCTAATTCAATCATTTTCTTTTTCAACTCTCTCAAGAGAGTATAACTAGGGTTTCAATCAAGAACCCTAATCTTCCAAAAATCATCCATAAATCTTCAAGGTTTCTTCAAGAATCAAGTTCCTAATAGTGTGGGCTTCAAAAATTTATTTATTTCAAGTGAGGATAAAGTTTCAAGCACTAAAGTTCATCCAATTTCAAAGGTTAAGGTATGTAGATGTTGATTCTTGGGTCCCTTTCATCCAAGAAGCTCAAAAACCCTTTTTAAAACTAAAAGATTTTTATGTTTATGAGTTGTTAATGATTTGTATTAGTTGAAATGGATGTTTAATGTGTTGTTGAGTTTTGATTTATGTTTGCCTACAAAATTTATGAGCTTTGACCCTAGTATGTGGAATTCATGTGATGTTTGTAATAGACCCTCTTGAAGTTGTTTTTCCATGTGATGTGTTCATGACTTTTGGGTGTAGAAATGGTTGAATAAGTGAAGAACATTCCCCATAGGTTTGATAAAAAGCTCAGGTGAAGCATAAGGGCCTCTATAGTATGTTGAATAGGAAACTTCAAATTGTGAGCTAGTCCATGCATGCCTTGTGTTTGATAAAATGCCTTAGTGAGTGAAATGTGCCAAGATAGCATGAAATCCCCAAGTAGGTGTAAAATCGGTCGTGTCTAGTGGTTGTTGAAAGACCCTAGGGAACAAAAGAACAAGTCGAGACGTGATGATTGTAAATTCCCCGATTTTGTGCTCTTTGATATATGCTAAGCTTTTAATACATGTCAAGTGGTTGGCAAGTAAATAGTGACGTGTTAGTATGAAGTTTCCCCCAAATCAAGTGATATCCAAATAAATGACCAGAATGATATAGGTATGAAGTACTTGATGTAAGATCTCTTTGAATGGGGTATAATCTAATAGCATGTCTTCCCTAGGTTAGTATATGATGATGAATAGAGGTCTATGTTTTCTAAATGCTTAATGCGATGTCCTAAGGATCTTGAGAGGGAAAGTATGTTGTGATGCCCAACTACTTGAAGTGATTCTTTAATGATTGTGATAATACATGAATGATTGTAATGATGAATGAATACTTGTACTGATGAATGAATGATGGTAGTGATGAATGGATGATCGTGATGATGCATGAATTATTTGTGATGAAGAATGATTATGTCTTACTTTTATGTTATTGAGTCCTGGGGGTATTTATACCCGAAAATAGAGTTGTTGTCTAGAGCCCGTGTTAGTTTTTCGATAATTCCAATCGAGCCATGATTCTCAGAACTCAGTGAACTATGGAACTCTATTTCTTCAGACAAGTGCGAAGCTTAATAAAGATCGGTAATCTCAGTTATCTCTGTAATCTCTGTATCGCTAGTAACCTAGCCTCAGATCTGTAATCAGCTCAGTTCTAATAGTATTCAAGTGATTAAACCCTAATCTCAGAAGCGATTTGAGTAATCCATTCAAGCTCTGTATCGTCAGTCAGATACCATGATTCGATAGCTTTTCCGTCAGATACGAAAATAAGTGATCTCAGCGTAACTCAGTCAGACCATTTGAGTAATATGATCGGTGTCAGATTCAGTTCAGCCAGTGTTCAGTTGAGAATTCAGTTCTGAGTCTTTCAGTTGGGAGTAAAAACTAGCACCGAGCGAGCTCAAGGATAGGATCTCACCTACTAGTAGAGGGTGTAATTCTTAGAAGCAATCCTTGTGATCCAGAACTACGTAGCCAGCGTAGGTTGAGACATCACACCTATTAGTTGAGGGTGGATGAGAGACATCATACCTGCTAGATGAGGGTAGATGAGGTGGCTTAACCTTCTAGATGAGGGCTCCACCATTCTCGTTTGAGGATCTGCGAGATGAGGGTCACATAGAGCTATCTTTACCAGTGGCGCGGTAATGATACCTTTCCAACTGGGGCATAGGTTGGACCCCACCTGTGGTAGGTCGGGGCATGTTGGTTAAGTGACTACTTCCCACAGTTTCAGTTTCAGATTCAGTCTCAGTTTCAGAATCAGTCTTCAGAAATCAGGACTGTCAGATACAGTCATCTATCTTTATGAGGAACTCAGATAGTTCTGTTAATTTATGGACTATACCACCAGACAGGCTTGATCACAGCATCAAATTCCTATTTAATATTCTTATCGTCAGATTCAGATATAATCATACTTCTTATCATTGATGATCGCTTCCAGAATAATCTGTTAGCAAAGTTGATCTCTAATTCTGTCAGTCAAAAGCAGTAAGCTCAGAGTTAAGTCCTTGATCTAAGCACATCTAGATCCTCAGTTATCATTATCAGATGAGTCAATGATTCAGTATCTCAGTGTAAGTAGTGAGTTCAGTCTGTAGTAAAGTGGTATGTGAGTTTCAGTATCTAGAGTTGCGATGATTGTGTTCTGTTCTGTGCATTTATGTATGTGTTCTCATGCGGCATCTTCATGATTATTCAGTTTAGATATTGTGCATGCATGAGCCCTTGTATTAGCCTACCTCGTCTACATACTCGGTACATTTTTCTACTGATGCATTTGCTCTATGGTGTTTTATTTGACACCATAGGTTCAGAGGCACATGATACAGTTTTTCCTCAGCAGTTCAGTCCCAATCAGCAGCAGTAGCAGTGAGTCCTCTTCCTCCGAGGATGAATTTCAGTGTACTATTATTACTTAAGACTTCGTTTATTTTTAGTTGATGGAGTTAGTTGGGGACATGTCCCATCAACTCCACAGTTCAGACAGTTTAGAGGCTTTTTAGACGGATGTATTAGTATTCAGTTTTCTGTATTATGAGTATTCATGGATGTGTTGAACCTTATGGCTAGTTTCCGTATTTATTTTAGACATTGTGCAGTGTACAGGTACAGATATCAGTATAGGGTTAGCTTGTGGTCCTTCGGGGTCATAAACATCGTGTGACATCTCGGGATGAGATTTCAGGGCGTTACACAGAGCTACAAATATCCAAGAACCAAACACAAACTATATAATCCAAAAATTACAAGGTTACAACAAGTTAATCGCACTACCAAAAACCAACCCAAGCTTAGTTAAAACTTGTTTCAGTTATGGATTATTAAATACCGTATATACCCAAGAAGGAGATGAACTAACAACTATACCAGAATTATATAGAGCATTCGCTACCTATAAGAAAATAACCAAAGGAAATCTATTTTTATAAAGTTTTATACCGCACCAGCAGAGATATTATATGAAGAAATTAAACCAGTTATACAAGTTGTAAAAATAGGATTAACCAGAGATATGATTATATCGGAAGAAATTGTTCAACAATCAGAGATAACTAAAGTTGAGATACCTGATTTTTATCCAAATAAATGAATTATTGGAATATCTTCAATTTTTTAATAATTAGCAAATAACTACCTAAATGGGAACCCAATATGGAGTTATTATTCAAGAGATCATCAAATGATTTATTCAAATTCAAGGGAGCTACGACAGTCAAATATGGAAGAAGCTAGACAATGGATTTTGACACTACTCAATCCAGAAAAACAACCAACTGCAAGAGCAATTAAGAAGGGAATTATTTCAGAAGAATTATTAACAAGATATTGAAAAATGATAGGACACAAATATCCAACCACCTATGCTCCGAATGCAATGGAGAAAATAACGTGATTCCAGAAGTCCGGCTAGAATAAAAGAAAAAATCAACCAAGAAGATAAAAACGCCAGCTAGGAGATGAACGACAAGATATAAAGCAACACTGACCAATGAAGAAATAATAAAAGAAAGAAGACAAAGCATTGAAATATGAAAATGACATATGGAGAAAAAAGATAACTTTGTGGAATATGAAATATGTAAATTATGTAAACATTTAATAGCATTTACTATTTCTAGACTAGCCTTTTTGACTTTTCTTGTATCATTTATTAGTTTTTTGGCACTTGCCATTATTTGCTTTTTACTTTTTTGACAAATGTAAAGATTGGACAATTATTAGTCTTTTACTTTTTTGACAGATGTAAAGTTAGGAATAGTATTTTCCATCTTTTAGGATTAGAAATATGTAAGCCATACGGCAATCTAAAGGTAAGACTTTCATGTGTTGAAAGCAAGCCTTCTCTCTTATACATAGAAAAGTTTGAATATTTAATAAAAACAGATATATTTCTAAGGAAAAGCTATGGATGAGCAAAGCACAGATTTATCAAATCTACCTGAACAGGTATTTTCATTTATAATTATGAATAGCTAAATTCATAAATTTTTGACAATCATGATATAATAAAATAAGCTCATGTTAGTTACTTTATAGTAGAATTATTCGAAGAATAGCATGTTAAGAAGTTTATTAGGAAAGTGGAAAAGGAAAAAAATTTCCAAGAACTATGCCATCTAAAGGTAAAATCGGTGAGGCAAAGAAGCCGTGATAGGGGAGTAACCAAAGTAGAGGCGTTGTTTAGGGAAAAAGTATCCAGATTACCATGCTAATAGTGACCGAAGAACATGTTATTTAACAATAATCTAGTATATAGTGATCTAAGATGATCATATTTTGTTATGTATATGGTTGAAAGGAATATTTTGAAATAGCATCATATGTAAAAGAATGACTACCTACTTATCCGATGAAATGATAGATAAATTTAAGATACTTGTTTTGTATGTACTTAAGGATATAGAAATAGTAGATATAAGAAAGATCATATGAGAAAAAATATTTGATAAATATATTATGACTAGAATAAATTACATACCACACCTACCTACCTACTCCTACATATACCTACATGCCAAACCTACGCATCAACCGTAGTAAACTATGAATATTGGAAAATTGATATGAAAAATATATAATTAATGGAAAAACTAATGAAAACAAATTTAGAAGAATATATGAGAACTAAAAATATAAAATACATAGAATACCTTAATGAAAATATTGAAGAATTAATAAGATTAAAACAAACAACTAAAAAATATTATGAAAAAGCATTTAATCAAGCCTAAATGACAGATAATCTTAAAATATTTTTTTTATATATACTTGGAGATGTAGAAATTATAGACGTAAAGAAAATAATATGGGAAAAGATATGGAATTTTGAGGATGAAGATGAAGAGTTATTAAGTTCTATAGAAAACCTACACTTATATAATGAAAGCTACTGCTCATATTTAGATAGTTATTATTCAGATGGATATTATACAGATTAAAAATGTTAGAATATATAAAAAGAGTTAGAGAAAAACAAAGTTGGCTATACGAAGAAATTAATTATAGAAACCATCTTAGAAGAGGAAGAAAACAATTAAAAAAAATATTAATTTGGATAGATAAAACCTTGGAATAACTAGAATTAAAAGATAGTTTAGATTATGATTTAGACATAGAATTATTCATAGAAGAAAAAGACAGGATAATTAACGAAATAAATAACCTATAATTTAATATCAGATGTAGTACAATTAGAATTAATTAGTACAAAGAAATTTGCAGTATTACAACTACTATAGGATAAAATGATAAACTACGAATACTTAGAATATTGGAGACAAGATATGGAGCAAATAAGATTAATAGAAATATTTATGAAAAAGAATCTACTTGACTTCATAAAAACTAAGAATATGGAACATATAGTATACCTTAAAAATAATATATAGGAATTAATAAGGTTAAAACAAATAACTAAGGAATGCTATGACATAGCATTTCAATTAACATGATAGAACTAGTAAGTACTAGTTATCTACTAGTTATCCAAATATAACTTATCCATGCAAGTTACCCAAGTTATCCGCACTCCCCTACAATTGGTATCGAAGCTATGTTATTTAAAAAATGTACAAGTAGATATGTGTCACTTTATTTGAAGATATGGATAATTCTCAAAAGTAAGTTGTCCAATTATGAAAATATTTGTTTGATTGATTCTGACATAACACATGATATTCAAAGAAGAGAAATATTTTTCTCTTCTAAACATGGGTAAGATAAATGTTACTACAATTTTTGGTAGTGCCAATTTGATTCATGAAGGCTTCAAACAATCATTATAATCTTGCCTAAGGGAGCTAAACTCATCATAAAAATGCTATATTTTTTTTTAAGTCTTGGAGAAACTTGTTGAATTTTAAGAATATCCGTGAAATAGTATCATATCAAGACAATTGATGAGATGGAACTTAAATATCTTGGTATTACCAAGAATGTATTTGGACAAACATGTGTATCTTCTGGCTTGAATTGGACAAAGATTAGTGCAATTGAGACACATTCTACAGTAAAGCAGAAGTTTACTAATTCCAATAAGTATGTACTTTGGCATGATCGTCTGGGATATCCTGGATCTATAATGATGAGACGAATTCGAATGGACATCCATTAAAGAACTTGAATATTCTTTCAAATGGAGAATTTTCTTGTGATTCTTGTTATCAAGGAAAGTTAATTGTGAAACCATCACCAACAAAAATTGGGATTGAGTTCCGCATTCTTGGAACACATGCATGGGGATTTTTGAGGATCTATTTACTCACCTAGTGGGTCGTTTAGATACTTTATGATTCTAATAGATGATTCTTCTATATGGTCTCATGTGTGTCTATTTTCATCTCACAACTTGACATTTACAAAATTATTGGCACAAATAATACAATTATGGGCACAACTTTCTGATAATCAAATTAGGACCATTTTCATTGATAATGCTGCAGAATTTTCATTCAAGCATTTAATAATAATTTCTTATCAATTGAAATAAAATTTAAACATCCTGAAGCTCATATTCATATTCAAAATGGCCTTACTAAGTCATTAATGAAACGTCTACAGTTGATAGCAAGACCATTACTAATAAAAAATAGGGTGCCCACTTCTATTTGGAGTCATACAATTTGCATGCTGCAACACTTGTTCGTCTCATACCGAAAAATTATCATAAATTTTCTCTATTGCAATTAGTTTTGGATAAAGAGTCCAATATATCTCATCTGAAATTTCTTGGGTACGCTGTATATGTGCCTATAGCACCACCAAATCGCACAAAGATAGGCCCTCAAAGAAGATTAGAAATTTATGTTGGGTTTGAATCTCCCATCATATTTGCTATTTTGAATCATTAAGGGCGGATATGTTCACTACTCGATTTGCAGAGTTTTGATTTGATGAAATTGTTTTTCAAAAATTAGGGAGAAAAGATAGCGACACTAAAAGAAAAATTTTGTGGATAAATCTATCCTTATCTCATGTTGATCCACGTGCTTTGATGTCTCCCAAACTTACACCTCCACGAAATATAAAGCTGTCGAAGTCAAAAACAGTAACCTAATTAGGTTGGGGTCGATCCCACAGGGAATAGATAAACTTGTCTCTCAAACTTGCTAAAATAGTCGAGTAGTGCAAAAAAGTAAATGGTGGGATTTATATTAAACAACAAAAAGTAACAAGCTTTGGATGTCTTTGGTTGTAAAATAATCATAAATAAACACTAGGATTATATTCCCTCAACTTCTTAATTTTGTAAGTTTCTCGTAATCAGCCTGACTATCTCAATGGTACACATGCATAATATGACAAGACATGTATCACCAACCGTCTTATAGAATCGTCGGTAAATCTCACCATTCACCTGTAATACCCGTACTTTTTCTATCTTGAAATTTTTTTCCAAGAATATTAGAAGCCTTCTTTGAAAGATGAATCCACTTTTGTACACATGGTATTTTAAGATTTTCACTTTCTGTCATGTGGGAAATTCGATAAGCTTTTCATCAATACCAAATTTTCCCAAATCCGACACCCGAGCAAAGAGTTAGAGCCTTTTTAGTGATACAGTGTATCACCTAAGCCTTCAATGCGCCGCGGAGATAGCTCAAATGGTAATTGTCAATTTCCAGTGTTGCTTCGCGATAGTGGAGCGTCGTACCAAACTTCCAGGTCACAGACAAGGTGGAAACGCGATAGCTCTGTGTCGCACCACCGTGCAATTTCCCATTTGTCACTTTCCAGTGACTTGGCAACATAGTGGCGTGTCGCGTCAAGGATGAAAATCGGAAAATTATCTCAGAAATTAAATACATTTCCTAAGGTTAAAAGGGTTAATTTCCCACCCTATATAAGCCTTATAACACGAGATTTAGCCATAATTCAGCAACTTATACTCAATTACTCTAAAAAACTCTCAAGAACAAGCCCTAGGGTTTTCATAGAAGGTTCAATTCTAAGGGAATTCACCGTCGAATTTCAAGAATATATCCATCAATCTTCGTAGAATCACAATCTAAGGTATGAGTAGTGTTCATTCATGGACTTCTTTTGTCTATGAAGCCCGAAAATCTCTTTTGTAAGTTTAAGTTTATGAATTTCTTTATAAATTTCATGTTGGGTTTGTTTTGTTTATGTTAAGAATGATCAATTGAATTGAAATCCATGTTGGGTGATCAATTTTATATAGAATTGATTTGTATAGATGTATATTCATGTGAACCTATAAATAAACCCTAGGATGATGAAATTAGAGATGAATCATGATGATTAATTGTTGTATAAAGTTGCCTACATGTTTTATGTCTATCATGTGGTTCATTAAATTCCTAGATGAAGGAATACTGCCCAACTAGTATGATATCATGAAATCCCCATGTATGTACAAGCCTATGCATATCACATGTTTGATGAAGTGCTTCAACATATAAATTATGAATTGTGTTGTTGGTCATGTGTTTAAGTAAGCCATGCTATGTCAGTTTCTTCTCATCGAATCCTGGGGGTACTTGTACCCGAAGATTTAGCTGTGTGCCTAGATCCATGTCATGTTTTCATGATCTCTTCAATCAAGCTAGGATCCATAGAACTCAGTCAGTCATGTGACTCAGGAAATCTCAGTAATTTCAGTAGCTCAGTAATCTCAGTAACTTCAGTATTCTCAGTCAGTCCTCAGAACTCAGTACATTCTGTCAGTCAATGGAACTTAGTAAATTTTGTTTATCTCCACTAGATAATTCCACTAGTATCAGTTCAATTCAGTTAATCAACTCAGTTCAGTTAATTAGTTCAGTGTCTTTCAGATGGGAGTAGGATTCAGCACCGAGTGAGCCTAGGGATGAGGACTCACCCACTAGATAGGACTGAGATATCTAGAAGCAATCCTTAAGTTCCAAAACTATATAGCCAGCATAGGTATGAGATGTCACCCATTAGATAGGATTGACATACTCAGGGATCACCCGTTAGCGCATTTAAATATATAGGACTGATCCCAGGGGTCACCCGCTAGATTAGGATTGATTCCACAGCAGTTGCCTTTACCAGTGGCGCGGTACTGATACCTTTCCAGCTGAGGTTACAGGTTGGACCCCAGGTAGCTTAGTATGGGGCATATCGGTTAGATGAATACATCCCACAGTTTTAGTTACAGAATCAGGAGTGTTAGATACAATCAATTCAGCTCAGTAGTATAGATTTAGGACTGTCAAATACAGTCACTCCTTATCATTATAAGTAGACTCCGGGATCACCCATTAGACAGGACTGATCTCAACTATGGTCAATCAGTAATGATATCATCAGATTAAGATCACCCGTCAGATAAGACTGATCTCAGATTCAGTTACTCAGATACAATACGAAACTCAGTTAGTTCTATCAAATTTAGGACTGTCAAATATAGTCACTCATGTTATTAGTTATATCATTTATCAAAACTCATGTTATTAGTATTTAGCTCCAGGACTGTTAGACACAGCCAACCATACCAGTTCTTCATAATCAGAACTATCAGAAATAGTTATTCATGTATCAGTAACATAGTATCAGTCCTTCGGATATCAGTAATGCCATGTTATTAGTAAACTCATTAGTCTGAACTTAGCATTCCATCCTATCACGATGTCAGTTATAGTTACGTATGCATGCATGTATTCTCATGTTCATGTTAGTCAGTCAGTTAGTATTTTTCATGCATATGAACCTATTGTATTCAGCCTACCTCGCTTTCATACCAGTATATTCAAAGTACTGAAGCATTTGTGCTATGATGACTTATACCATAGGTTTAGAAGCATGAGCTCCAGAGAATCAGTTGCATCCCAGTTCAGCGACTAGAGTTAGCAGTGAGTCCTCATCCTTCGAGGACATGATGATCACATTACTATTTCAGCTTTCAGTTTATTTCAGTAGTTGGAGTTATTTGGGGACATGTCCCATCAACTTCTTATTTAGACAGTTTAGAGGTTTTCATACTATAGTATGTTCAAACAATTATCTCAGTTGTTTTGGTATTGTTATACCATATTTTCAGTTATATACTAGTATTGAACCTTATGGCCTTTCAGTTCATGTTTCCGCATTTACGATATTATTACTATTAGTAAGTGCTCAGTTTACAGATATCAGTCATGGGTTAGCTTGTGATCTTTTGGGGTCATGGGCACCGTGTAGCATTCTGGGTACCAGATTCAGGGCATTACAAACTTGGTATCAGAGCCTAAGGTTCAACAGTGTCCTGGGAAGTCTGAAAAGTCGCATCTAGTAGAGCCTTGTACATGCGTGTGTTGTGCACCACACTTATGTGCAGGAGGCTATGAGATGTTTTAGGAATAGTTTCCCTTCTTTCAGTATTCATGTCGTGCCAGTGAGCATAGGCTCAAAGTTAAAATCTCAGTCTAATCCATTTCTCCCTTTCTTCTACAGAGCATGCCTCCTAAAAGAAGAAACGGGAATCAGTCAGCCCCTCAGCCTGAAGAATATTTGGGCGAACATGTTTCTCATGCGGAGTTCAGGGCCATATTCACTACTCTTGATCAGTCAGTTACTACTCATAATAAATGACCATCTGTCATTCCGACCAACCCAGTGGCCAATTCAGTTGTAGCCAGGATTCGGGACTTCACCCAAATGAACCCTCTATCCTTTCTTGGGTCTAAGTCAGATGAGGACCCTCAGGAATTCCTAGATCAAGTTCAGAAGGTGACTGACATCATGGGGGTGAATACTATCGAGAGTGCTGAGCTAGCTGCATATCAATTACAGGATATGGCTCATACTTAGTTTAAGTAGTGGAAGTCAGAAAGGGCAGATGATGCAGGGTCAGTTGAGTGGGAAGTGTTTGCTTTCGTATTACTTGATAGATTCTTTCCCCTAGAGATTAGAGAAGCCAAGGTGCTAGAGTTCATCAACCTCAGGTAGGTCAATATGACACTGAAAGAGCATTCTCTTGAGTTTACTCAATTAGCCAGATATGCCCTTCATGTAGTTGCAGACAGTAGGGCCAAGATGAGTAAGTTTGTGTCAGGGGTGAATAATAGAGTGGTTAATGAGTGTAGATCCGCCATGCTAAATAGTGACATGACTTTATCCAGACTTATGACCCATGCTCAGTAGATAGAAGAGCAAAAGATTAAGATAAAGGAAAAGCATAATAAGAGGGCGAGGACAGGTAGTTTTAGCTTTGCTCAACCTAAGTTAGGGGGTGGTAGCCATTCTCAGTATTGTTATAAATTTTCAGTCCTAGCCTCATCTTCATCTAGTGCACCAGTACCCAAGTTTAGGAATGACAGTCGTGATGGGTCGCCAGGATTCGAGGCCCAGGATAGTGAGAACAGGAGTCTTACCTATCCGCTTTGTGAAAAATATGGTAAGAATCACCTAGGTGTATGTAGAGCAGGCAGTGAGGTATGCTATAAATGTGGTAAGCTAGGCCACATGCTACGGGAATATAGAGTAAGAGCTCAGAAGAGAAAAGATTTGCGCCAGCAGGGCATCACTTCCAGTACCACTAGAGGTCAGCGTCAGAACAGGTTTTATGCTCTTCAGACTTGCCATGATCAAAAAAATTCCCCCGGCATATATTCGGGTACGTTATAGGTCCTTCATACTCATGATATGCATTTCTAGACCTCTTGCTCTCATTTTAGCTTAAGATTTTTAGCATGAGTTATTCAGTCATGAATTAGTCCGTGGATGCCCTGTGCATCACCCCAGTATATCAGTAGGGTGAGCATTCTTAGAGGGACATAGTGTGCCAAGAGGGGATACCCCATTATTTACTCAACGTTCTCATGCATTAAATAAAGTTTCTCTTCACATAAGGAATCCAGTTTAGAATAGAGGGTAATCATAAGTTGACCCTCAAAGTCCCAACCTCAACTATGATCCAAGTATTCAGAGGCTCAGTTCAGTTTACGAAATTCAGTTTATATGTCATGGTTCATCCTTAGTCATGTTCTCAGGTTCCCGTTCATGCATGCTTCTAGCATAATCATGGGGTAATCAGTGTTTTTCAGTCACGTAACAGTTTTCTTAAACTTACTCAGTTCCCTATTCATATTACCATTACAAATTTGGTATTCAGTTCATTCTCAGATCCCCATTACAAACTTGGTACTAAGTACCCTTTCATATTCAGTCATGCATTCATATATCACTTCAGTCATGTAATTATGCATCAGACATGCATTCTCACTGTAGGAAAGTCAATTCACCAGAATATTCAGTCATGTATTCATGAGTTAATTATCAGTCATGCATCAGGTATGCATGAATTCAGCTTACTAGTCATGCATCAGATATGCATATTCAGTATGTTATATTCAGATCTTCAGTCATGTCAGTCATGAGATTAAGTTTCAGTTATTCATGTTCAGTATGTACGTAAGTTTATGTTCTTCCCCTCACTCTCAGTCTCATTCGAGGAAAAATTTTCTCAAGGGGGAGATATTGTAATACCCGTACTTTTTCTAGCTTGAAATTTTTTCCCAAAAATATTAGAATCTTTCTATGAAAGATGAATCCACTTTTG
This sequence comes from Capsicum pubescens, assembly GCA_030864215.1. Lineage (NCBI taxonomy): Eukaryota > Viridiplantae > Streptophyta > Magnoliopsida > Solanales > Solanaceae > Capsicum > Capsicum pubescens. Next base: position 211,935,298 of record CM061543.1, on the reverse strand, counting down.
TACATGAGGTATTTTTAAGATTTTCACTTTTTGTCATATGGGAAATTCAATTAGCTTTCCAGAGATACCAAATTCGCCCAAATTCGACACCCGGACGAAGAGTTAGAGCCTTTTTAGTGATACAGTGTACCACCTGAGCCTTCAGCGCGTCGCGGAGATAGCTCAAATGGCAATTGTCAATTTCCAGTGTTTCTCCGTAATAGTGGTTCATCGCACCAAACTTCCAGGTTGCAGACAAGGTGGCAACGCGATAGCTCCGCATCGCATCACCGTGCAATTTCCCATTTGTCACTTTCCAGTGACTTGGCGCGATAGTGGCGCGTCGCTCCAAGGATGAAAATTGGAAAATTTTCTCAAAAATTAAATGCGTGTCCTAGGGTTAAAAGGGTCAATTTCCCACCCTATATAAGCCTTATAACACAAAATTTGGCCATAATTCAGCAACTTATTCTCAATTACTCTAAAAAACTCTCAAGAACAAGCCCTAGGGTTTTCATAGAAGGTTCAATTCCAAGGAAATTCACCATCAAATTTCAAGAATCTCTCCATCAATCTTCGTAAAATCACAAGATAAGGTATGTGTAGTGTTCATTCATGGACTCCTTTCATCCATGAAGCCCAAGAATCTCTTTTCTATGTTTAAGTTTATGAATTTCTTTATGAATTTCATGTGTGGTTTGTTTTGTTTATGTTGAGAATGATCAATTGAATTCAAATCCATGTTGGGTGATCAATTTTATATGGAATTGATTTGTATAGATGTATATTCATGTGAACCTATAAATAAACCCTAGGATGATGAAATTAGAGATGAATCATGATGATTAATTGTTGTATAATGTTGTCTACATGTGTTATGCCTATCATGTGTTTGATTAAATGCCTAGATGAAGGAACAATGCCCAACTAGTATGATATTATGAAATCCCCATATATGTACAAGCTTATGCATATCACATGTTTGATGGAGTGCTTCAATATATGAATTATGAATTATGTTGTTGGTCATGTGTTCAAGTAAGCCATGCTATGTCAGTTTCTTCTCATCGAGTCCTGGAGGTACTTGTACCCGAACATTTAGCTGTGTACCTAGAGCCATGTCATATTTTCACGATCTCCTCAGTCAAGCTATGATCCATAGAACTCAGTCAGTCATGTGACTTAGGAAATCTCAGAAATCTTAGTAATTTTAGTAGCTCTGTAATCTTAGTAATTTTAGTATTCTCAGTCAGTCCTCAGAACTCAGTACATTCCGTTAGTCAATGAAACTCAGTAAATTCAATTTAGCTCCGCTAGACAATACCACTAGTATCAGTTCAGTTCAGTTAATCAACTCAGTTCAGTTAATCAGTTCAGTGTCTTTCAGATGGGAGTAGGATTCAGCACCGAGCGAGCCTAGGGATGGGGACTCACCCGCTAGATAGGACTGAGATCTCTAGAAGCAATCCCTAAGTTCCAGAACTACGTATCCAGCGTAGGTACAAGATATCACCCGTTAGATAGGACCGACATACTCAGGGATCATCCATTAGTGTATTTAAATGTATAGGACTAATCCCAGGGGTCACCCGCTAGATTAGGACTGACTCCACAGCAGTTTTCTTTACCAGTGGTGCGGTACTGACACCCTTCCAGATGGGGTTACAGGTTGGACCCCAGTTAGCTTAGTATGGGGCATATCGGTTAGATGAATACATCCCACGATTTTAGTTACAGAATCAGGACTGTCAGATACAGTCAATTCAGCTCAGTAGTATAGATTTAGGACTGTCAAATACAGTCACTCCTTATTATTATAAATAGACTCCGAGATCACCCATTAGACAGAACTGATCTCAACTATGGTCAACCAGTAACAGTATCATTAGATTTAGAGATCACCCGCCAAATAAGACTGATCTCAGATTCAGTTACTCAAATACAGTATGGAACTTAGCTAGTTCTATCAAATTCAGGACTGTCAGATACATTCACTCATGTTATCAGTTATATCAGTTATCAGAACTCATGTTATTAGTATTCAGCTTCAGGACTGTTAGACACAGTCAACCAGACCAGTTTTTCATAATCAAAACTGTCAGAAATAGTTATTCATGTATCAGTAACATAGTATCAGTCCCTTAGATACCAGTAATTCCATATTATTAGTAAACTCAGTAGTCAGAACTTAGCATTCAGTCCTATCACGATGTCAGTTACAGTTACGTATGCATGCATGTATTCTCACGTTCATGTTAGTCAGTCAGTTAGTATTGTTCATGCATATGAACCTATTAGATTCAGCTTACCTCACTTGCATACCAGTACATTAAAAATACTAACGCATTTGCGCTATGGTGTCTTATACCATAGGTTTAGAAGCACGAGCTCCAGAGAACCAGTAGCATCCCAGTTCTACGATCAGAGTTAGCAGTGAGTCCTCATCCTTCGAGGGCATGATGATCACATTACTATTTTAGTTTTCAGTTTATTTCAGTAGTTGGAGTTAGTTGGGGACATGTCCCATCAACTCCTTATTCAAACAGTTTAGAGGCTTTCAGACTACAGTATGTTTAGACAATTATCTCAATTGTTTTGGTATTTTTATACCATATTTTTAGTTATATACTAGTATTGAACCTTATGGGCTTTCAGTTCATGTTTCCGCATTTACGATATTATTACTATTATTCAGTGCTCAGTTTACAGATATCAGTTATGGGTTAGCTTGTGGTCCTTCGGGGTCCTGGCATCGTGTAGCATTCCGGGTACCAGATTTGGGGTGTTACATCACCTTGTGAGTCTCAGGGTGTCTCCTTACTAAACCTTGCCTTCAATCCCAGTTTAGCTTTTAACTTGTGGGTCTCAAGATGTTAGACGAGGATTGGTAGCCTTAAATCACTGTTGTGATCTTCTTTTTCCAGTATTGAACTTCCTTGTGAGGATGATCGAGAATACATGCAAGTCCTTAGCTTCTACAATAGCTAAGGATGAAATCAACATGAAGAAGATCACAGTATATGCGGCAACATTAATCTAACCGAACCTCGTACTTTCCCTACTTTGTTAAACTGTTAGTGTTCCCACAATCCTAGTTAAGGAGATTAGTTTATCATGGTTATGCAACAATCCATGAAAATTAATGAAGAAGACATAGAATTAATTGCACAATAATGAAAGAGAAAAATCCAAAATCTCAAATTAATTACGAAACCAAAAACCTAGAACAAGAGTATCAATGATGTAAAAGTGTGTAAAAATTATCAAAGGTGCGTAACATAATACAATAGTAACCCAAGGATATTTATATTATCCCAAAATAATAAAGAAAACCTAATTAAAACAAAATAGGAAAACTAGGTCGACAATGGTCACGCCTTTGGCAATGAGTCGTTAGGACTGACAACGACTAATTGCCTGCTATAATAGCTCTTTTCTACTTTCAGTGGTTACAACTCGTTAGGTGACTTAACGAGTCCAGTGCTACAAGTCATCATCACTCCAGTATATTTTCACTTTCAGGACTTTTGAGTTTGTTGTTAGAACGACTCCTCACAATGAGTCATAGTCAGCCATTACGACTCATGGTCTTCATTTGTTACTAGCAGATTTTCACTTTTAGGACTTTTAGCCACTGTGCTCAGAACGACTCTCCACCATGACTCGTAGTCACACATAACGAGTCATGGTCAGTCTTTACTTCACTCTTGGAACTTAGCTTTGACCACTGTTAACATCATGGTGCTTGCAACGAGTTGTTAGGTGACTACACAACTCGTTGCCTGGTCGGTACTTTAACTTTTCAGATCTTTTACATCCTTTATCAGTCAATCACCACTTCCAACCTAATTTACCTACAACATACAAAAAACACACATCATATCCGACGAAATGACCTAAGTAAATGCATATTTTCACCATTGTAAGCATCAAAAGTGTCATAAAACCATGGCACATCAACACCCTCAACTTAGAATGTTTGCGTGTCCTCAGGCAACAACACAAAAAAAAAATACGATGCTTAACCAGTAAGATCATAAGATGCCTATGGATATCGATTACCATGTTTAGTTCAAACTTAATTCCCCTCCTACTTTTAACTTTTTAAAACCCAACTGTGGGTATCGATGAAACACAATAACGTGACACAAAGGAGTTAAGTTATGACATTACATTAGCAACAAATAACCATGTATATATATAAGTTACACTACCTAGACAAACAAGTAATTTAACCACGCAACTCATGTACCCTCACTATCAAAGAAGTCCCAATCTCTCAGATAGATCAACATATTAATGAAGGGACTGTCAAGATACACTCTCACTCACAAAGAAGTTCCAGCGGTGTGCACAGAATGCCATAGGCTTTCCCGTATTTTCTTTACCTTAGCTTTCGGATAATACATTTAGGAATATTTAGTGACTAAACCTCTTTGGCACTACAATTAATTTGGTGTCAACTTATTTACCAACTTATTTTTCATTTTGATCTTACTTCTCCCTTCTTATTCTTTATTTTATTTTTTATTGTCTTTTTATTTTCTTTCTCTACCATACTCAACCCTACTTTATTTTTCTATTCACGCCCTTTCTTCATACCCACTTCTACTTGCGAACCCCTATGATAGCCACCCTCAACTTAGGCAACTTGCCTGAGTTGAAGTGCATAATGTCAAAGGAGGACCAGTGTCACACCCAAATACTGGATGAGGCGCACAATAACTATAGGAACATATACTATAACAACAGCCTAGATGAGAAAATAAATCACTATACAAATGGAATTGCTGATAAGAAGTTGTATATACAATACCAACCCATTAGCCGAACTAATACAGATGACATGTAAATCTATGAATATATATGACTGCTTTACAATGTCTACAAAGCCTATAATGAAATCCATGTCTGTAAAACCATTAAAATATATATTCTAAAGACTCGTCAAGGCCTAGAATCAACTTGGATCTTACCAACATCCGCTGAGTATCTTCTACTTCTATTGGGGAGATCTACTATCTAAGAACATGTGCTTGCAACATAGAATGTTGATCCCCCATGAGAGACGTCAGTATGAGGTAATGTACTGAATATGTAAGGCATGCGATAACCATAAGTGAAATAAGATATCAATGAAATTAGGGATCAATGTATAAATGTATAGATAAGGATGAACGCCCACCTTCACTTACACTTGTAGAAGCCTGTACATTACATGCTTTTCTTTTATTTACTGTTCTTTTCTTTATAATCTTTGTAAGCCATGTGATTTATATGACCACCTGATCACTGTTAAATATAATAATTGGGATCAAACCATGCTAGGCTTTCGCCCCTGAGTTGCCACCCATCCAAGAATTGGGATAGGCCCATGCTACGCTTTCAGCTCTGAGCTGCCACCCATAAGTTCAAGAATTGGGATCAATCCACGCTAGGCTTTCACCCGTGAGCTGCCACCCATAATATAATTATGTTTGCTTTACATTACTTCCTTAATCTTTGATATTGTTATTTTGGTGGTAATAGTGTGTTCAGCTTTGGTGCAATAAATCATAGTAGAGACATGTGAGAAGGGACTCAAGGTAGTAACAATGACAAAAGAATAAACTATAACACCAATACAATATTTAGAAGCTTAAGAGACACAATAAATACAATAAGTATTTAGGCATCTCAAATGGGAGCATACGTGTATATCAAGAGTAGACATCTAAGTGGAGACATCTAACCCCACAACAAAAAAGGTAAGAACTCTATACAATGATATAATAACTAGATACTTAGTAAAGATATAGATTAAAAGGGTTAAATGAGTATGAGAACTAGTGAAGCACCTGGATAGATTCAAATTGAGAAAAATAGTTTCGAGTAAGGATATATAAAATTATACAATAAAGATAGTAAGGATTCTATGAGCCACAATTATATACTAAGACACATGGGGTGATAACCAATGAGAGGGATATGTTATTATATGAGCAAATATAGTACATGATCAATTAAACCAGTTGGAGCCAGTTAGTGATGATTGGGCAGTTGTGTACCAGACAAATGAACATGCTTACCATGTGTAATCAAAGATATTATTGACACATCTAAAGGAAATATGTGACAAAGGTTCACTATGGAAGCAAGTATAGTAATAACCCCATATTGAAGTACTTTAACACACTAAGAGGTGGGGGAAGATCGTTAGCTACACCGGAGATTATACGTTGCTCCTTCACCCTATTTTCTAGGAAGAACACTTAGAACACTTACTTTGTAACACAAGCACTAGATTCATGACAAAGAATATGAAATCAAATAGCCTTACATACCTTATCTTCTGACCAATGTGACTACAACAATTCGCCTTTACTTTAAGTGTTACTCTATAATATAAGGACACAATGAAGTTAATATTAGAACCAACTCACATTATAATCCTGCAAAAATAGTAGCTAAACACTTGATGGGCAGCAAGACCATCCAAACTCCCAAACACATGATGTACCACCGTACCCTTATTTTATACTTCAATAAAAGCTCCATTATACCATTGTATAAGGTGACTCACTTCCTCACAACAACAATACATATAAAATAACTCATAAATAGTCACAAAATCCATAAACAACCAGAATAACGCCCCATGTCCGTACCTTCATTTCTGCCCCATAATAACATTAACCAAATATTTTTTAAGGTCAGCCATGACTTCCTAACTTCTCAATAAAATAATACAGCTCCAACATAATAATATAGTTAGAAAAGTTGAGCGCACACTCTTTTAATTACCGTCCCATGAGTTCCAATACACAAGTATGTCTAGAATGTGCAAATGAGCTAATAATTAGAAGTTGCTTACCTTGGATATCTTAATCTGTTATTTTCCCCCCAATTACTATCTTTGTGACCTTTTCTAACTCACAAAATAGGAAAGGAACATTAGCCCAAGCATCAGATGAAAATAGACCAACAACCCAAGCTTATGACATGAAATTCTTACCTTAATCTTTGAAAGATAGTGGAAGCACCTTGGCTGCCAACACCTATATATTCACTCCCCTTGAATAACATTCTAATATATTCGAAACTAAGGAGGAGAGAAGGTGATCTTATGGGCTGCTTTACAGAAAATATTTTGAAGAGCACTTAAACCCTAGTGAAAAATAGGGAGGCCGTTTGGAGAACATAAGAGAGAGATTAAAAGAATTGAGAGAAATTGAATTTGATGAGAAAAATATGAGAGTTTATTGATGATTTTTTACCTTTGAAGGCCTCACCTTCCTGGCTCATTCTCTTATTTATTTCCAGCCACTATTTGGCCCTAATTTGGACCACAAATCACTACTAGAAATTACCCCTATGGCAACGGTTCAAAAATCATAACAATAGACACATAAACCATTGCAATATAGCTACCACAACGGTTTGGAAGGTATTGCATAGTTGAGTGATGCGATTGATGTATCGCAACGACTTTTACGACGCTTACAACCACCGTTGCAATAGGTATATCTATTACAACTGTTATTTTTAACTCCTATTGGGACACTTTATATTTGTCTATAGCAACGATTAAGAACTGTTGCAATAAACCATATTGCAATGATATGAAAGTGTTGCAATAACCCTATTGCAACAATTTTCTAATATATACTACAACACTTATTGGTATAACTTTTTATACGATTTTTAAATATCTATTGCAACGCTTTTTGACACCTATTGCAATGATTTTTGAATCTTTTACAACATTTTTGTGCTACCTATTGCAATTATTTTAATTAGCTATTACAATGTTTTTTGCCATCTATTGCAACTACTTTCAACATTAATTGCCAATTTAGATGAATATATTAGTATTTATATATATAAACACATCACAACAAAATCTTTCATTAATAATATTCCAAATTAAAATTTTATTCAACAAACTAATAATCTAAACAAAAAAGCAAAATGTATAAAGTCAAATGATCATTAGTTTTTCCATATAGTATTAAGTTTGAGTGGCGATAAGTTTCACTAAATTCAATATCAAAAAGATCGATATTAAAGCATCTATCAACAATTCAAAAATCTTTCAAGTAAGGTCGATTTCTTCATCACTTCTTTCTTCATCTCTTTCTTCATTTTGGACACCTATAAAAATAAGAATAAATAAGCTCAATTAGCACTTAAATTTCAACATATTTAACAATCAAAACTTGCTACTCCAAACTGTAGATCTCATATTCTGGTGAACATGTGACTCCAATGCTTAAACCTCACACTTTACCCTACCCATCAATCAAAGCAGCTTCTCTATACAACATGTTTTCCACATATCTTGAGGACCCTTGTCTAAATGTATTTCCATGATTAACTATTAGTACTTAATAGAATAGCTGAAATAGATTTGAAAATGAACAAAATCTATTAAAGAACCAATCATATCAATCTGACCCCATACTTTAAGATTACTAAGGAAGTATATTAAACCCCTCAAAGTCAATTAAGGACAAATTTCAATACACACTACGAGAAAAATAGTAGGAGACAAGCAGTTGAAGATTATCATTTAAAGCTCTGACCTATGAAAACAACAAGAAGTTTGATTAGCCTCTTTGGAAACCTGACGAACAGTTTGAATTCACTGAACAACATAACAATCATGCACCAGAAAATTGCTCGTTCCCTGCAAGTTCTTATCACTTAAGAATTAAGCTAAATTGATAGAAAATCAAGATAAACCAAAATAATGAAGTAGCGCTAATGTCTTTACTTTTCTTAACACCAACATGAAAGCCAAAAATATGAAGCACATATATCTTCCTTATCTTCTGCAAGTACCACTGAGAGATAAGAACGTGTATTTAGGACAAAAATATTCTCAGGTTTAGCTTTGAACGGATCAACTATGGTCTACCGAGAATTTCTCAAAGTGAAGAAACTATCCAAATGCCCTCTTACTTCAGTCATAGGCACATGCAGCAAGCAGTTATAAAACTTCAAATTGCTTAGAAATTATAGTACATTTGCACAACCTCGCCCCAACAAACACAAAACAAATTGAAAAAAGAAAAACAAATAAATGGAGAAGAATGGAAATATATCCAGTCAAACTGCCATAAGATTTATTTGTTTAAAACATAAAAGCAAAATGCGGAAAAAGGAAAGTAACACATGATCTGCCTTGTGTAAGCTTTTGGGAAAACAAAAATATTATCAAGATAGATTCCGAAAAATTGACCGGTTATCAGTTGATCCCATAAAGTGAGCAAGCATTTCAATCATTGCTTAGCTAGTCAACTGACCAGAGAACATTTGACAAAAATACAAGCTTGCTTCTGCTTCATGTCCTGCATCTACAGTAGGACAATTGCCTGCATCTATAGCAGGAAAATGGCCCGCATATGTCTATGAAGTCCTGACAACAGCCTGTTGAATGAACTCAACAAGCTCTGGATGATTTGAATGTAGATGATATACGATATAACTGCAGTAATAGGGCCATTCAATCAGACATTTAATAAACCATGTCAGTGCCCCAATACCGAAAACAAACATCTGTAAGACAAGAAGCCATTAGTTGAGGGAAGCTAACTTAATATCTATGATAAACATGTTATTACTGGATGCAAATATTTGAACTAGGAAACTCGTGCAATGAATCCAAGACAGCTAGCACAGCAATCTAAAGCGTAAGATGAGTTATGAGCTGATTCTGAATAAGTGACCCTGCAAAAGTAAATTTCATATTGTATGAATAACAATACAAAGTAGAAAGAAGAAACTTTTTTTGTAACCTTAGATGCATAATGTGTGTGTTAATTAATGAAATTAGCTAACTACTATAAGGTACAATAATAAGTTAGTTACAACAGTTAAGTAGCTATAGTGAAAGTTAGGAGTCGGTTACTATCTTAGCTCCTTATCTACACACACACACACACATATATATGTGGATGAACTATTGTAATCAACACAAACGAATAATATAATTTACTAAACTTCTCTACTATCATCTAATCTTCTTTTTTTCTTCTTCCTTAATTTTGTATTCTATTCTGCTTGTATCTAAAAAAAAGGCTATGTCTCATCCTATAATCCTAATGCGACTTATGATCACTGTAAACTCAAGAAGTACTCTAAAATGGATTGTTATAAACTGATTGGGTATCTACCTGGACATCATAAGAATGAGGATTAGAAAGGTATAGATAATGGAGGAGATCAAGACTTAGTTCTTACAAATCAAGTGCAACAGAATGGGAACTGTTAAGCAAAATTTTAAAGTAGTTGTTGTTTCCCCTAATGGTCATTATCAGTCTTAGATGCAACTAAATGATCTAAGGTGGTTCTCATCCAACACTTAGGTTATGTAGGGTCTTGAATCATATTATATACATGTTAGGTTATGTAGGGTCTTGAATCATATTATATACATGTCATTCCCTCTTCCAGCCCAAATAGTGTAATTATGCCTCCCAAGTTCACTCAGGAACAATATGCACATATCTGCAAAATGCTGGAACAACATGACACTAAGCTTATGGACTCATCTAATATGTCATGTAACATTGGTACCAATAGAGCACTGGTAGTAATGATACAAGTGCTACTAATCATATGACATTAGATATTGAGTTATTGAACAAATCTTCAATAACACAGCCTAGAATGCCAAGAAGTGTTTATCTTCCAAATGGTGATATATCACAAGTTGAACACACTGGTACTAGTAATACTTCACCCCATAGTACCATTCAAAATGTGTTACATATACCACAATTCAAGTACAATTTACTGTCATTAGACAATTGAAATGTTTTGCTACCTTCTTTCCTAACTTTTATTTATTTTAAGATTTCTTCAATAGGAAGCTGAAGGAAATTTTTAGAGAAAGAGAAGCCTTAAATTTTCTAATAAATTAGAGATTACCTATAATAAACAATACAGAAACTGGTTTTGGGTTTATTGCCAAGGCTTATAGAGATAGAGAAGGTATCTCTTTATGGCAATGAGATGAGGACATGTTCCATATAAATGTCTACATCTGTTATTTCCTAGAAATAAATTTGAGATAGTAGAAACTTTAAAGAAATGTAGTATTTCTTGTTGTGCTAGACAAACTAGATTATATTTCCTACTAGTATGACTATGAGTAATAAAGCTTTTGAACTTGTACATGTAAATTCCTTAAAAAACCCTCTAGTTCCTTTACTTCCAGATACTCCACGCGACACAAAGTGGAACCATCTACCAAGTTTTTTTGATGGATTTCCCAACTCTCCATTACACCCCAGGTAACGAAAGCCTCTCTAAGACTACCAGGCAACACCCATTGTATTCCAAGTAGGCAAAGAAACATATCCCAAACATTTTTTGTTACATGAAATTGCAAAAAAAATATGATCAATATATTCATTCTCTGCCAAACATAAGTACACCTATTACAGTAGAATGGAAATTGCCAACTTACAACAAGTAGTTATAAGATCTGCAACTCCACAACTCTCAAAGAATGTATTATCTTTAACAGAAGGAAACAATAGCTTGGATAATGCCTTCATCTCTCTCAAGCCAATTCACATTATTGCAGCCTGTTCGATTATTTAGGAACAAACAAGACACATTAATCAAGGGAACAAATTGCTCCATTTCCTTAAAAAAATAGAAAGATTCTATATATTTTTGGCTGCTACTTTAGTGTTATTTCCCGTTTCTAGGCCATCCACAAACCCTGGTATATCATAAATTAGATTCTCCGTTACTCAAAGCTAAAATCAAATAATGATAAGATACATGAAAATAAAAGCACAAGTATATTTTACCTGCTGCTAGAGCCACAATATTTTTAAGAGTCCCAAAAAGTTTGACTCTTTCCACGTCTTGAACCTATTTATATTAGATTAATTGAATAAGTTAATAGAGAATGATTGATCAGTTTACATGTCAGAAAAGCTTAAACTCGTAATATGTTCAAATGCAAGTTATGCTGCACTCACAGCTGAGACCATAAAGTAAGAAGTATTGAATAGGTGAACCTATTTATCTGGTATCTCTTTGTTCTCCCTATATACTAGTGTTGCTTCACTGAACTTCTCGACTGCAATCTGTACTTGGAATTCTTAGTCACATTCACTATAATTTGACTAAGACTAACATGTAACAATAATTCTTGCAACTTTAACCTCATTAGCAATGTTGGCTCCCATTAGAACACAACAACTATTTCCAAGAATTTTAGAGATGAGGGTAGAGATCATGCATGGTCCTTCTCTCTTGACCTTCATTCCTTTTATTTGGGAAATTGCTACAGCGTCTTCCCTAATTTTCCCAACTAGCCTCTTGCAAATGCCCTCCATGAATTGATGAGGAATCACAAACACTAACATGTTAGCATCCTTCTCTGCACAATTTCCCCGACTATAAAATGTTAGGCTTGGACTCCACAAACTACACTTTAAGCTCAAATACAACAACATACCTTGTGTAATCCCACAATTGGTGTTGATCTTGGGTGTATTTATATGCCTAAGCACCATAACTTATCCATATTTTAGCTAAGTTTAGAGAACAAAGTGCCTAGTTTCTTATGTTTTTACTCTACTTCTATGTAATTGAGCTAACCGATGTGATTAGCATGATTTCAGGTATTAATGAGGTAGATGAAGACATAATGGGACTATGGAATGCGGATGGCATATGACACAAGAGAGAGAAGCAGTCTGGACCAAATGTGGCGCCTAGAAACTATGTCCAAGACTAATTTTTCATTTATATTTAGTTCAGGGACTTAGAAGGAAATTATGAGAGGAGATTATTAAAAGACTTAATGCTGAATTTTTATGGATTATTGAATTATTCTGTATTATTTTGAGAGAGGAGAGAGGCGGCTTACACCAAGGGAGAAACGCTATTCATCTTCTCCACCAAGATCGTCTTCAAGTTTTTGGTATGATGAATATTTCTATTGTGATTTCCGTTTTACCCATGAGTGGCTAAGTTTATTAGTTAGGGTTATGGAATCCTTGTAGCATACAATCTATCACTTTGGGTTTTGAATTCATTATGCATTGATTTGTTTACATTATACTCTTTTCGCTTATTTTGAATTCTCGCGGTTGCAAACATAGAGGATATGCCTTAAAACACAACTTGTTCGAAAGAAAGGTTGATGTTCAAAAAAGAGAGTAGTGACAAGAAAATAGGATTCCCAACCCCTATTTCATATGTTAATGCCTTAGCAAGATTAACTACTTGGAGATTTCGTATTGCTTTTGGTAAACGCTTTTGATTCGAGAGAACTCAAGTGAATTAGTCCTTGATGGTTGAGAAACACTAGGATTATGTTATTAAATACAATATGTTTCTCTGTAAGCATGATGCATGTATGAATTCGTAAAGCCCATAGTTAGAAAGTATTGAAAACTACAAGGTGGACATAACCCTAGCTTGCTATTTCTCTGGATTTGAATACTACTACACATATTTCATCTTGTTAAACTGAAACCATTAATTTGTGAACTGAATCAAATCCCCCTATTTATTTTACGGAAACGAACGATTAAAAGTCAACTAATCATCATACAACTTAATTAGCACCATATTCCCTGTGGGATTCGACTCCAACCTAGTTGGGTTATATATTTGACAATGACCGCTTACTCTCTCGTAAGAAAGGTGTAATTTGGGTGTATCAAATTTTGGCACCGTTACTGGGGAATATGGTTGTCGATTGAGTTTATGTGTTTTAATTGACTATTAGTCAAGTTTCTTTATTTTACGTTTATTTGTTGTTTTTGTTCATTACAGGCTCATTGTTGTTTATGCCACGAACCAGAAGTTTAGGGGAACCATTATTACCCTTCAATCCTGAACCTCATCTCATTGAAAGAATGGCTAACCAACAGGAAGCTGAAAGATTAGCCGCTTTGGCTAATGCTCAATTAAATCAACAAAATGCAGATAACCCAGGTTGAGTACCTAATCTAGATGAAGAGGTCCTGGGAGATGATGATTTAATTGACCCGGCTAATAGAAGGCATGCAGCAGGGGTAGTTGCACTTGTAAATCAAAATCGTCCATTCAGAGAGAGACTAGACCGCCAAGCTACACAGTTTGATGTTGATAACAATGAGGACGATTTAGATGAAACTGGATCTACAGGGGCAATCATTCTACCACCACTAGCTCCTAGGGTGAAATTCAACATCACCAGCACTATGACCCAGCTACTGAATCTGAAAGGACTCTTTGGTGGATTACCTGGTGATGATCTAAATCTACATTTGGTGAATTTCATCAGTATTTGTAAGTCATTTGATAATCCTGGAGTGGGACAAAATGCTATTCGTTTAAGATTGTTCCCACTGTCTCTGTCTATAACAAACTGGAGGCAATTGAAATAAGCTTTCCTAGAAAGGTTCTTTCCGCCCTCTAGAATGTTACAGTTGAGGGATGTGATCAGTAACTTTAGGCAATTAGCTAATGAAGCTTTGCATAAGACTTGGGCGAGATTTAAAAAGAAGTTGACTCAATGCCCAAACCATAAGATGACCAATGAACACTTGATGGAAATATTCTACAGAGCTTTGAACTCACTTACAAAGCCAATAGTGGATAATGCTACAGGAGGAGCTTTTATGGAGCTCACCTTTACTGAGGCTGCAGACATGTTAGAAAGGATAACCAAGACAAGTAGAGCTTGGCATACCAGAGATTTTGTAGTAGCAAGCAATACTGGGTTTAGTGTAATATTTGTAGGGTAGCTTAGGAGAGAAGAGGAGCATGATTAGGATATGGATCACATGAAAACCCAGATGGATCTGCTCACGAAATATTTGCTGTCAGGGAATGTAGAAAAGGTAAAAGTTGTGGGGTCCTACGGTAAGGGAGCTGAATCAAACACTGAGGAAGAGGCTAACTATTTGCATAACCAGTGGGGTTTCCGGACTGATGGTCAAGAAAACCAAGGTTGGAACCATCAAGGAGATTGGAAGAATAAAAGTGACAGGAGTGGACTGTATGTACCTCCTAGAAGCCGTGATAATGCTGCCACCAGTTCAGGCAAAATGTCCATGGAGGACATGATGGAGAAACTATTAAAGGGAGTTGAGGCGACCAATTCTGGGGTGACTACTATGAAGAGTGACATATCTTCCATGAGTCAACTAGTAAACTCGCACTCAATTGCTCTTAAACAACTGGAGCAGCAGATGAGCCAATTATCCGCAGCATTCAACCAAAGACAGAATGGGACTCTACCAAGTGATACAGTTCAAAATCCGAGAAATAATGGATCGTGTATGGCCATTACCACTAGGAGCGGTAAGATGTTGTCTAGTCCAGCATTGGGAGCATCCTCTCATACTGATGCAGTTGAAATGGATTGGGAGATGGTTGATGAATCTTCAGTGGTGCCTGTGGAGTTGGGAAGTTCGAAAAAAAAGAGTGCGGAAGTGGAACAACCACCTAAGCCGAAGCATGTTAGTGACGTGGAGCAAGGCATAAGAAAAGAGGTAAAAGTTGCTCTAACTGAAATCCCAAGGCCACCACCCCTATTTCCACAACGATTAAAGAATAAAGAAGATGATGGCAAGTTTAGCAAATTCATGGCTATGTTGAAGCAGTTGACAGTGAATGTGCCCTTAGTTGAAGCACTAGAACAGATGCTTGGATATGCTAAGTTTATGAAAGACCTGTCAACGAAGAAAAGGACTGTGAGCTATGGAATGGTAGACAATCTTCATCATTGTAGTGTTATTGCTATAAGATTTATTGTCCAGAAGGAAGCTGATCTGGGAGCATTTACTATTCCATGTACGATTGGATTGCTAAAGTTTGAAAAGGCCTTTTGTGATCTTGGGGCAAGTATAAATCTTATGCCACTGACGGTTTTCAAGAAACTGGGTTTGGGAGATCCTACGCCCACTAATATGTGGCTTCTAATGGCGGATAGATCGGTAAAAAGGCCAACTGGGATTCTACATGATGTACTTGTAAAAGTTGTGGATTTTATATTTCTTGCCGACTTTGTCATTCTTGATTGCAAAGTGGACTTTGAAGTACCCATAATTTTGGGTAGGCCGTTCTTATCAACTGGGAGAGTGTTAGTTGACATGGAGCTGAATGAGCTGAAATTTAGGCTCAACGAGAAAGAAGTTAGTTTTGAAGTATGTCGGTCTATGAAACAACAAAAGGAGATGAGTGTCTTCTCGATTGTTGATGTATTCTATGAAGATGAGTGAGATGTACCAGTTAAGGATAGGTCTGCTGTGGAGACCATAGCTGGTTTGGTTGAACTTGCAAGCAAGGATGTGAGTGACTTCAAAGTGGTTGGGCTAGGAATAAAGCATTGTCTTGATCCAACAAATGAGGTACAAATGCTATCATCGATGTATCTTGATGAAGTCTGAGTAGTCAAGATAATCGAGTCGTGCCGCGACGTTAAATCAAGCGCTGCATGGGAGGCAACCCATGATTTTATTTTCATTTTATCATGTTAAACAAAAATGCAAAAATAAGAGTCGAGCCACGACTGAAACTACGGCGCTTGGTGGGAGGCAACCCATCCTTCTAATCATTTTTGTTATTTTTGATCAAGTGTAGATGCATGAAGTACTAACAAGGATATTAGTATCAAATTTGGTTTGGAATTGAGCCATGTCAACGGTGGTAAGTTTAGGAGTGATGCGAACATTGCAGGTAAGTTGGAGTGGTCAAATGTGTAAGGCTTAAGTATGATTCATGTTAGAGTCGTGACCCGATTTATGTTAATCCGACCCAAAAAGTTTCACGGTGCGACTTTATTTTGTGACTTTCAATGAGGTCTGTGGTGGTAGTGTAGGGATCAGGCCGACAGGCCCGATCCCGAAGCCCACCACTGACCTCGATGGGGGTGCGGGGGCGAAGCCCCCGTGGTACGAACCTTTCTCAATGCTTTATATGAAGAATGGGGTGCATGGCGTCCAAGTTTAAGTGTACTACAGGGTGCGTGGTGCCCAAGATTACATAGGCCATGGCAAAGGCATCGCCTAAGACATAGCCTAAGATCATCGTCACGTATGCTATAGCTTATGCGTCGCACACCACTTTGGCGATGGCTTGTGCGTCGCACACCCAACCGCACACCCAACCGCTTTTACTTGTGTGATAACCAATGCGGCGTACAACCTAATCTGTGCGATACCGTGTGCGACACACACTTACCCTTGTGCGATAACATGTGCGACACACACTTAAACGCACATGCCCACTGCCTCACCTGTGCGATGCCCAATGCGCCGCACACCTTAATGTGTGTGATACCTTGTGCGGCGCACACTTAAACATTTGTCTTCCCTTGTGCGTCGCATACCTTTCCCAATTTAGCTTAGTACTCGACTTTTAATAGGGTCAATTCGATTCGGATTTCACCCTTTAATAGAATCCACACCCTAAATACCCAAATTCATCCTTATTTCACCCTTAATCCGTACAATATTGAGCTCCCACCATTCTCTTTGTCCTTCACTAATCTTCCATCTTCAAGGTAAGTTTTACTTTCTTAATCCTTAGTTATTGTGACTCTATGTTATAGTTAATTGATTTCTTAAGGATTACGAATTAAATTCTTTCCATGGCGATGTTGTGAAAGTGATGGTGTTTTGTATATTTTGATACGGTTGAAAGTGTAGAGCATGATTCTATTCAAAAAGTGCTTCATTGAAATAGAATTGGGGGAATTGAAGTGAGTGAATTGTTTTGTGACTAATGTTGATGCACCATGTCAAAGTGTCTGTCGGCGAAGTCTGAGTACCCGACAATAACACTTAATTGGTTGATACTAACAAATTAAGTGTGGGGTGGTGACTTCACCACCCTCATCTTAATTATAGTTAGTTTTATTATGTGTGGCTGACGTGGATGATATGATGAACACAGGAAAAATTGCTCTGATGATGATCTCAATGCAGGTGGCATGACTCCTAATATGGATGAAGAGTAGTACTAGCTAGGTTCTTTATCTTGTTATTTGCACTGGGGACAGTGGTTAGCCTAAGTGTGAGGTGGCTGGTTACTTAGCTACTTGTTTTGTAAGAAAATAGTACCTTCTCCTTAGCATTCTTCTGTGATAGGATTAGTTATTTTATTTATTTTGTTTCTTGTTAGATATTTATTCTATTTAGTCATAATTAGGTGTTTTTCTCGATGATGGATGGATGACGACCGTCTTAAGAGAAAATTAGTCATTTAATTGTATATAACTGTTCTTATGGATCACATGACATTATAACATAAGTATGTGATGGATCATTGTGTTTGAAACACCTAGGCTCTAGTTGTGACTCTTGTTGTGATTGTTGGTTTTATTTGAATTCATGTAATTGTTGGGTCGAGAATCTATAATGTTCCTAATTGAGTTGATCATGTGCCATGAGTGTGTAAGACTGTTGTATATTCCTTATTGCAACTGATGCTAGAACTTTCCTGGTGTGTGTGCAAAGCGAAATAAAGATTGTGAGTTTAGGAGATGATTTAGGCATTTCTTTGATAGCCATTGTTCGTACCTTCTTTTGACCTACCTTTGTACATTATCTTAGCAAGCCCCGTTGAGCCTTTAGCTTGTTCTTTTGTTAGCCTCATATGTAGCCTAATCCATTCTTTAATAGACCGTAATTTGATCCAAAAGCTCCTAAGCGCTTTAATGTAAAATCAATGTGAGTGAGGAGTTTGACAATAAGAGGAAAAAGGTGAAATTGATGCCCCAAAGTCTAGTTATTGGCGTGAGCAATTGATGTGGTTGGGAGTAGCAAAATTGTTGAAAAAGTTCCAAATTTTATCCCGAACATGTTACAATGAACCTGTTTTGGCCCTGGTCCTTCTTGGACATTGTGCACCTCAACTAAGGCAAGTCGCTTAAGTGGAGGGTGGCTATTATAGGGGTGCGTAACGTGAAAAAGGTGAAAAAAAATATTTGAAAGGGTTGTGCATACTCCCACCATAGTGTTATTAATTGAGCTTAACGAGTTGGGGTGAAAAGCAAATCTGTGAAGATAGCAGAAGTGGAAATTGGTTGTTAGAGATTGGTCTTAATTATATAATGTAGTGTATTAAAGCGCTTAGGGAAGATAGTCACTATTCCTGGCCAAAATAGTTCCTACCTATCCTTTAGCCTGCATTACAACCCGTAAAAGACCTATTTGATTCTAATCTTAACATTCTAATATTAGTGGAGTATTACACTAAGGGCAAGCATATGGTCATTAGTTGAAATTTGAGAATTCTTTGTGAGAGTGAGTCCAACTTGATTCTTGTACCCATTTTGTTAGAAATTGCATGATTATGAGTGATTATAGGTAACTTTCTTGTTGTGAGGGCACATGGTTGATGAAGGTTGGGTAATTTATATGATTTCTTTGCTTAAATGGTATGCATAAATTTTCCAACATAATGAGTTTATTCTTGAGGGTAGCTTGTCTCTAGTAATGATTCATGAATCTACTTCTTGTTCATAATTGTTGTGTGAGCCTATTTGAGCATCTTGTTTTCCTTTATGGGTGCTAAGACTTGTGTAGTATGCATAAATGGATATGTTGTTCGAGGACGAACAAAGTTTTAAGTGTGGGGTGGTGATCTTGGGTGTATTTATACGCCTAAGCACCATAACTTATCCATATTTTAGCTAAGTTTAGAGAACAAAGTGCCTAGTTTCTTATGTTTTTACTCTACTTCTATGTAATTGAGCTAACCGATGAGATTAGCATGATTTCAGGTATTAATGAGGTAGATGAAGACATAATGGGACTATGGAATGTGGATGGCATATAACACAAGAGAGAGTAGCAGTCTGGACCAAATGTGGCACCTAGAAACTATGTCCAAGACTAATTTGTCATTTATAATTAGTTCAGGGACTTAGAAGGCAATTATGAGAGAAGAGATTATTAAAAGACTTAATGCTGAATTTTTATTGATTATTGAATTATTCTGTATTATTTTGAGAGAGGAGAGAGGCGGCTTACACCATGGGAGAAACGCTATTCATCTTCTCCACCAAGATCGTCTTCTAGTTTTTGGTATGATGAATATTTCTATTGTGATTTTCGTTTTACCCATGAGTGGCTAAGTTTATTAGTTAGGGTTATGGAAGCCTTGCAGCATACAATCTATCACTTTGGGTTTTGAATTCATTATGCATTGATTTGTTTACATCATACTCTCTTCGTTTATTTTGAATTCTCGTGGTTGCAAACATAGAGGATATGCCTTAAAACGCAACTTGTTTGAAAGAAAGGTTGATGTTCGGAAAAGAGAGTAGTGACAAGAAAATAAGATTCCCAACCCCTATTTCATATGTTAATGCCTTAGCAGGATTAACTACTTGGAGATTTTGTATTGTTTTTGGTAAACGCTTTTGATTCGAGAGAATTAAAGTGAATTAGTCCTTGATGGTTGAGAAACACTAGGATTATGTTATTAAATACAATACGTTTCTCTGTAAGCACGATGCATGTATGAATTCGTAAAGCCCATAGTTAGAAAGTATTGAAAACTACAAGGTGGACATAACCCTAGTTAGAATGTATACTCTCTTCGCTTATTTTGAATTCACGTGGTTGCAAACATAGAGGATATGCCTTTAAACGCAACTTGTTCGAAAGAAAGGTTGATGTTCGAAAAAGAGAGTAGTGACAAGAAAATAGGATTCCCAACCCCTATTTCATATGTTAATGCCTTAGCAGGATTAACTACTTGGAGATTTCGTATTGTTTTTGGTAAACGCTTTTGATTCGAGAGAACTAAAGTGAATTAGTCCTTGATGGTTGAGAAACACTAAGATTATGTTATTAAATACAATATGTTTCTCTATAAGCACGATGCATGTATGAATTCGTAAAGCCCATAGTTAGAAAGTATTGAAAACTACAAGGTGGACATAACCCTAGCTTGCTATTTCTCTGGATTCGAATACTACTACACATATTTCATCTTGTTAAACTGAAACCATTAATTTGTGAACTGAATCAAATCCCCCTATTTATTTTACGGAAACGAACGATTAAAAGTCAACTAATCATCATACAACTTAATTAGCACCATATTCCCTGTGGGATTCGACCCCAACCTAGTTGGGTTATATATTTGACAACGACCGCTTGCTCTCTCGTAAGAGAGGTGTAATTTGGTGTGTCTGGGAGGATATATAGACCTTACCCCTCCAAGGTAGAGACATTGTTTCTGATAGACCTTGGCTCAAGTAAAAGCATTAGAAAGTAGGTCAAACAAAGAAACCACGGGAATGAAGAAGCCAATACAAAATGCTAAAGAAAGAATGACAATGCATACTAAAGATGGAACAGTCACTACCACAAACTAATAAGATAATTGAAATGCTAGAAACAACAAATAGTACTAGCAAAAATGGAATAACAAGAAACTCCTGGAGTGATACTACACAAATCAAGATCATTAATGGCAATAGTCATAAATAGAATTAGTAAAAAAGTTATAAAAACAAAAAAAAATTACTACTACAAGAAGAAGTTGAACAATGTGTAATACCTGCATGTTCGATATCAGGGTCAGCAACAACATTTTTAGGTAGTTTTATACCAGGAAGATAAATTTAACATTCTCCCGTGAAATAACAAAAAGTTAAAATATTAATCTCCAAATTATATGTATTAGGGATGGCTTCCCTCAATTGTTAGCACAGATAATCATACATAACTCTAATTGCCCTTTGCAGTTTACTTGTCGAACATTTCTAATCTCACAACTAAAAGACCTTCCTACCCAAACATACACAACTCTAATTGCGTCTTTTCCAAAACTTGAAGTTGGAATAATGAAAATATATGCACCTTTATAATCCAAAGCATCGATGCTACAAGCAGCAAGTTTCTCCAAGCTTGGCCAATGATAAACAACAAGTTTCACTAAGTTACAAGATGCTCCACCAGTATCCACTACACCGTTTAACACAGTCGAGCTTCTTTCATTGCATGATTTTTCCTCCCATGACTCATGAAAGCCACCAAAAATAGGAGCTTCTTTACCAGACAGATTGACAACGGCTAGAATATCTCTAGACATATGAATTCATCAACTTTGCTCTCATTTATTTCTTGTGGGGACTGTAAAATCTCTCTTGCAGCTGTTGCTTCCTTAAAAGACTCATTTGTCACTACTGATATGCCAATGTCACCTTGTTCATTGGCATCACACTTTAAATGACCAGGTTTTCTCTGAAAATCATCTGTCAGCATTGGCAGCTTGAGAAACTTCGACAAGCTACCTCTTCGCTCTACAATAGAAAGGGGAAAATTTTTAGATAATCCAGGAGCTAATTGTGAAGAAGTCTGGGAAGCAAAGTTGATATCTATATACTTTGAAGTTTTAGATATGGACTGTGGAGAAATCATCGAAGGGAGCACATACACACTGGAGTTAGATGGAGTTGAAGAAGTTAAGTCTGTATAAGAGATAACTGAAGGTAACACAACTGAAGAATTAAAAAGACATTTTGAATTGATGCTTGATGAGATAGAGTTATGAGAGAGATAAGGAGGTAATGAGGCTGAGGATGAAGAGGATAAAGATGATGTGGAAGATAACGATACTGTAGAGAAGAGAAAAGTTATCTCACTAGTAGCAACTCAATCTAAGAGTCAAACAAGCAAACTACATGATATGTTTACCCTATTATGTTTTTCCATAAACAGGTGCAGCCTCATAAATTGCTCGTTAGAATTAATCAAATAATCAATTTTGAACAATTTAATTGAATGTTACACGTCTTTCAGGCTACAACATTACAAATAGTACTATTTATCTATTTGAATTTTCGCTACAAGAATCACATCATTCTCAAAACCTTAAATCAAAAACTACTTCAGGTGTTCTTAATTATGATACACAGCCTCTATACTCAACGAATTTCAGTTGAACAACCATTAAAAAACAAAAATTTCAACTTACTAAGCATTTTAACACAATCACATTAGGATAAAGCATGAAATAATAAACTACTCAAAAATTGCAATAATTATAGCTAACCACAATAAAATAAGAGCTGAACATCGAACCAAACAAAACAACGATACCTGATGAAATTGGAGTCATCGAGAAGACCACGGTGGTCGACTACTATTATTTCGACAACTATCGAGCTGCCACAGTTTAAAATCACATCGAGCTACCACCGACCAGATTTCAAATCATAATTGTTTGGGTTCTAACAAAAGAATAGAGCTCCTAGGGTTTTAAATCACAAATTGAGCTGACAAACAGAAGCATAAATGGACAAATTTTGGATGGAGTTGTGAAAATTTGAGCCGAGAAACTTTAGAAGAAGAGAGCTTTGGGCGGACTTGCGAAATTTGGGCGAAAGAGTATTCTTATTAAAATGGATTCTTTTTAATTTGGGGGAGTAGTGAATTTATTTTGGAGGAAACCAAAAGAAACCGATGTAATATATATATAAGTGTTGCCAGAGATATTTTATGGCAACAGTTTCCATAACCATTGCTATAAGTGTATCTATTGCAACAGTTAATCTTTAATAGTTACGGTTATAGAGCTTCATCGTAGATAGTAGAATAATTATTTTTTATAATAATTGGAACCGTTGCAATAGACATTCTATGGTAATACTTTGACAACCGTTATCAAAAAATCCATTGTCATAGGAGTAATTTCCAATAGTGAATGCTAAGTAGGTGCCGCACCTACTTTGGACATTTAAGCTGGTCAAAAGTAGGTGATGCACCTACTAGCACATTTTTAAGTAACCTTTGTGGGCTTGGAAAGATTGGGCCTTGGGCTTCCATTCTCCTTATTTTCTTTTAGTTAATTTGGGCCTTAAATAAGTCCATCAATATAGGCCTCAATTTGGTCAATTAGTCTAAGTAGGTGATACATCTACTTGTCATACTTGTCACCTACAAGCTTAATTAAGTCAAGCAAGCACCTCATTTATTTTATCCTATATTTCAAACATCTTAAATCCTCTACTCTAACTTAACACTATAACTTTAATTTTAAGCTTATATACCTCCTTAAAATCTCAAGTTTAAATATTTTGTCAGTGATAAGTTGATTGTGTATGTTTGGAAATATATACGGGGTGTTACATCATCCCCTCCCCCTTTGAATCATTTGTCCTTGAATGAAAAGTGTAGCTAATGGCTTGATTAACCCTAGAATTTCCCAAGAAAATTTGTTAGCGTTTTCTTTGTAAATAGGACTACACCAAATCTGTTGTCTAACTAAAATCATGAACAGAGCCTCACGGGGCGTCTCAATAGATATAATACATAAGAAATGAGAATATGATAAATAAAACTCCTCTCTCGACCATGTATTTTAATGCAGGTCCTTTCAGTTTAGAATAATTTTACTCATTTTCTTCTTTGGACAAGTATAATACATTGAATTAAGGAATTTAAGCATAAATCAATACCTAAATGTATGACATCTGAGTGAGATATCAAATAAGAAACGCTGATGAAATATGTGATTATGTGAGGAAAGTACATGTTTTAAAATCCTCTTATTGGTGTTTGGAATAAGGATAGGTATTTAGGATTCTTATCATATGTTACTTTCTAAGTAGCTTTTTCTATATTCTGGTTCACCCACAATCATTTTACTGGAGGCTATATCCCACAGACACTTTATTAGAGGATATATCTTTTGTCTTTAACTTCCTGACCTAACAATTAAAAAATGGCTATGGGGACTTGTTTGAATAATAGGTCCTTGGTATTTTACTATCCTTAAGGGGGTACAATAAAGAATGGATCTCCCACAAATTTCTATAAAATGGACACATGAAATCAGACTTTCTAGACAATTCTCTATATAATTTATAAGACCTGACATATTGAGGGCTCAATTTCCCTTGTTTCAAAAATCTTATGATGTTTTTCATAGGTGAGTCTTGTAAGAACACATAACTGTTAATGTGACCTCTAAATTTTTGTGTTGTACCCTAGGGTAGGCATTATACTAAGCCATTGTATAGGGTTGTACTAAAATTCACATATATGCTCAACCTTTTCTTACCATGATACTCATTTCATCAAGATACAGGGTAACTTTATCCCAACAATTTCAATACTTGAATCAATAAGCACAAAAAAACATATAACATATGATAAAATATGTCACATAGAGTCTATGACATATAAGCAAATTAGCATAAAAAGGACACTTAGCCTATGAACTAGTGAACCTAATAAGTATGCAACACATTCACAATTGAGCTATAAAAAACATATATTAGATAACATATACAAACTATAAAGTAGGATGTAAGCAAATAAAATATAAGACATGTAGCATGCGGGCAGATATATTATAAGTCCGATAGTATACAAGCAATTAAGATAACTCATGGACCAAATAATGCAAATAGTGTACAATACTAAAACTACGAAATCATATATACCATCTAAGTAGGCATACCATAGAACATGTAGTTATATAAGAAAGAGAATTATGGGGAAAAAATCACTTTGAGCAAGTGGACTATATCGCATGGATAAATAGACTAACATGTCAATGAATACACATATGGAATATGAGGAAAGGAGCATATGACACATGGAAAGATAACTAACTATCAGGCCTGTAATGGTTAAGCAAGTAGACTACAAGGCATGTAACATATAAGAAAATAGTTTGTTAAGCATATAACACGTAGACAAGTGATTTATGGAAAGTAACCTATGTGATATATAACATATTAGAAAAGATCTTATAAAACATATGGAAATAAGTAAGGGTCCTATGAAAGGGCTAACACCTACATGTAAGTATTCGGGTACACAAACTGCCCAATCATTACTAACTTGCTCCAACTGATTTAGTTGATCATGTACTTTATTTGCTCACATAATTACATGTTCCTCTCATTGGTTATCACCGCAAGTGTCTTAGTATATAATTGTGGCTCGAAGAATCCTTACTATCTTTATTTTACAATTTTATATGTCCTTACTCGAAACTCTTTTTCTCAATTTGAATCTGCCCAAGTTCTTTACTAGCTCTCATACTCATGTACCCCTTTTAATCGATATCTTTGCTAAGTATCTAGTTATCATATCATTGTATAGAGTTCTTACCTTCTTTGTTGTGGGGTTAGATGTCTCTACTTAGATTTCTTCTCTTGATATACACGTATGCTCCTATTTGAGATACCTAATGCTTATCGTATTTATTGCGTCTCTTAAGCTTATAAATATTGCATTGGTATTATAGTTGATTCTCTTGTCATTGTTACTACCTTGAGTCCCTACTCACATGTATCTACTATGATTTATTGCACCAAAACTGAAAACATTATGACCACCAAAATAACAATCTCAAAGATTAAGGAAGTAATGTAAAGAAAATATGATTATATTATGGGTGGCAGCTCAGAGGAGAAATCCTAGCGTGGGCTGATGCCAATTCTTGAACTTATGGGTGGCAGCTCAGAGTCGAAAGCCTAGCATAGGCCGATCCCAATTCTTGGATGGGTGGCAACTTAGGGGCGAAAGCATAGCATGGGTCGATCCTGATTATTATATTTACCACTGATCAGCTGGTCATATATATCATATGGCTTACAAAGATTATAAATCAAATAACAGTAAATTAATGAAAAACATATAATGTATAGGCTTCAAAAGTGTAGGTAAAGGTGGTCGTTCATCCTTATCTATACATTTATATATTGATCCCTGATTTCATTGATCTCTTATTTCACTTATGGTTATCTCATGCCTTACATATTCAGTACATTACCTCGTACTGATGTCCCTCATGGGGGATCAGTATTCTATGTTAAAGGCACATATTCTTAGCTAGTAGATCTCCCCAATAGAAGTACAAGATACTCAGCGGTTGTTGGTAAGCTCTAAGTTTATTCGGGGCTTTGCTGAGTCTTTGGCATATATATTTTAATGGTTTTTACAGTCATAGATTTCATTAGAGGCTTTGTAGATATTGTAAAGAAGTTATCTGTATTCATAGATTTATATGTCATCTGTATTAGTTCGGCTAATGGGTTGGTATTGTATATACAACTTCTTATCTGTGATTCCATTTGTATAGTGATTCATATTCTCATCTAGGTTATTATTATAGTATATGTTCCTATAGTTGTTGTCCGCCTCATTAAATATTGGGGTGTGACAAAAGTTCACTATGGAAGCAAGTACAGTAATAACCCCACATTGAAGTACTTTAACACACTAAGAGGTAGGGGAAGATAGTTAGCTACACCAGATATTATACGCTGCTCCTTCACCCTATTTTCTAGGAAGAACACTTTTTTTTTTATAAAGTAATAAGAAATTGCATTACTGGCATCAAGAAGATGCAGAATAGTACAAAAGTTAGAGAAAGACAGAAGTACATTAGCTCAAAAACAAAAGGCTACACTAGTACCAGGGAGCTAACAAAGTTCAGAAAGTTCTCAGGGGAATCTATAGGTAAAAGGTTATGCCAACTATATAGATACAAAAGACACCTAGCCTTAAGGGAGTGATTTGGAGTTAATAAACCTTCAAAACACCTGTTGTTCCTTTCAGACCATACGCACCAATAAATACAAGAAGGTATCATCTTCCAGATTGGCTTGATAGCCTTACCAACTCTCCAATTCCACCAACACTCAAAGGCCTCTTTGGTGCTATGTGTCATTACCCATTTAATATCAAATATAGACAGAAACATACTCCATAAGCCAACAGTAACTTTACAATGTAAAAATAGATGATTGTTGGACTCAATGTTTTTATGGCACTTAAAACACTTACTTTGTAATACTTAGAACACTTACTTTGTAACACAAGTACTAGATTCATGCCATAGAATATGGAATCAAAGAGCCTTACATACCTTATCTTCCGACCAATATGACTACAACAATTCGCATTTCCTTTAGGTGTTACTCTAAAATTTAAGGACATAATGAAGCTAATATTAGAACCTAATCACATTATAATCCTGCAAAATAGTAGCTAAACACTTGATGGGCAGCAAGACCATCCAAACCCCCAAACATATGATGTACCACTATACCCTTATTTTATACTTCAATAGAAGCTCCATTCAACCATTGTATAAGGTGACTTATTTCCTCACAACAACAATACATATAAAACAATCTATAAATAGTCACAAAATCCATAAACCACCAGAAAACCCCGCATGCTTGCACCTTCATTTCTGCCCCATAATAACATTAACCAAACATTTTTAAGGCCATCCATGACTTCCTAACTTCTCAATAAAATAATACAACTCCAACATCATAATATAGTTAGAAAAATTGAGCTCACGCTTTTAATTACCGTCCCATGAGTTCCAATACACAAGCATGTCTAGAATGTGCAAATAAGCTAATAATTAGAAATTGGGGCAGCACCTTATCTTGGATATATTAATCTGTTGTTTTCCCCTAATTACTATCTTTGTGGCCATCTCTAAATCACAAAATAGGAAAGGAACATTAGCACAATCATTAGATGAAAATAGACCAACAACCCAAGCTTATGACAGGAAATTATTACCTTAATGTTTGAAAGATAGTGGAAGCACCTTGGCTGCCAACACCTATATATTCACTCCACCTAAATAACTTTCTAATATATTTGAAACTAAGGAGGAGAGAAGGTGATCTTATGGCTGCTTTATAGAAAAAAATTTGAAGAACACTTACAACCCTAATAAAAAATAGGGAGGCCATTTGGAGGATAGAAGAGAGAGATTAAAAGACTTGAGAGAAATTGAATTTGATGAGAAAAATATGAGATTTTATTGGGGCCTCACCTTGCTAGCCCATTCCCTTTTTTATTTCCAGCCACCATTTGGCTCTAATTTGGACCATATGCTAAGCAGGTGATGCACCTACTTTGGCTATTTAAGCTGGTCAAAAGTCCAAGTAGGTGATGCACCTACTAGGACATTTTTAAGTAACCTTTGTGGGCTTGGAAAGATTGGGCCTTGGGCTGCCATTCTCCTTATTTTCTTTTAGTTAATTTAGCCTTAAATAAGTCCATCAATATAGGCCTCAATTTGGTCAATTAGTCTAAGAAGGTGATACACCTACTTGTCACCTACTAGCTTAATTAAGTCAAGTAAACACTTCAGTTATTTTATCCTATATTTCGAACATCTTAATCCCTCTACTCTAACTTTAATTTTAAACTTATATACCTTTTTACAATCTCAAGTTAAAATATTTTGTCAGTGATAAGTTGGTTGGGTATGTTTGGAAATATATACGGGGCATTACAACCAGGAGCAAAATAGGTTTATCACAATTAAAAATGGGAAGGTGAATTAGTGTAAACAAAAAATAGGTTTATTAAGCCTCAAAATCGGGATTAAGTGTTTCTTATTGAATTTGGTTGGTTATTTTGGTTAAGTGGACTAATTTCAAGAACGGCCTATGATCCTTTTATAGCTGACAATCCTACAACCTAGGCAAGACTAACCGGGCAAGTCTTGGATTCCACACACAGAGGAAACTAGGTAACATCTTACATGCACATGGTATAGGGTCACATCCCAAGTTATTATTTATCTGGTTCATGCAATTGTTTGCCACGATTTTTATGTTCCTAATCCTTTTCCATTTGAGATTCGCAGTGGACATATATATACACACATCACATAGTAGTAAAATAAATTATTAGGAGGGGTATCATTTTCTCAAGCGATTTCATAATTTAGGCATAATCACACAAAATCTATCAACTGCCTTTGGTACAAATTTTTTTCCTAATTAAACAACACTCAGACATCACAAAACAAAATACATTACGATATATTTATTTATCCTAGACTTGCTAGTTCTACATTCAAACCGCGGTTGATGGGAAAAAACACGACAATAAAAACATATGGCGGCTAAGTGGTACACCCTTACCCCAACTAAGAAACCACACACTGTCCCTAGCGTGTGACTTTAATATAAGCAAAAGAGGTGAAGACATACCTGGGCACATTAGTCACCATCTCATGCAGTGTCAGCTCGGGGGGCATCAAAATGATCCCCACTCTCCTTATCAGTGGCATCAATGGTGCCTGGGGCACTCATATCAACAGTGGCACCGATTGTGGCTGGTGTACTCAAGGGTGAAGTTAGTAGCGGAGTGGTACTACTGCTCAGATCAACAGTCACAACAACTTGGGAACTGCCAGTTCCCATCGCAACCTCATGGACCCTGTTCTGATGGTCCAACTAATCTTAAATACTTGCTGCTTTCTCAGTCTCAGTCCTTTCTTTCTCAGTTCACTTTCTCTTCTTTATCTTTCTACCTCTCTTACTATCATCAACATCAGATGCAGGGTCAACCCTCTAACACCCTAAATATCTTATATCTCCTCTTTCTCAATAGAGGGGAATGGTTTATCATGTAGGTCCTCAATAGCATTCCAGAGTACGGGCAACTCAACATGTATGCCTGCCAACTTCAGGGACTGTATACCCTATAGTCTTTAGCTGATTCACTGCTCAAACCCATCAAATCGGGTTTTTATGCTCCTCATCTCATTTCTAATATTCTGCACCCCTGGCTTGACACTCTACTCAATCAACTTCACATTGCCTCCCCAATGTCTAATAGCTTCCTTACCTTAGATAAGAATGGTTGTGGCTCTAAAGCATAACCGGAATAGAAGTAAATAAATGTAGTATCGTAGGAGATCGTGGGGTTGGAGTCTGAGAAGTACCTATTGTATCTGTTGAGGTCTAGGTCTCGGATAGTAGGGGTCTTACCAATGTCGGTAAGCCCTGTAGTGTTAATCCCGTGCCCTCCACCCCGAAGTGCCTTGCTAAGTAAATTATATGTCCCGACCTGGGGCCTTGTCGTTATGGTCATCCCAAGTCCAACCAGGATTGGAGAACACCCATGTTACCCAACCCAACCGACCTACGCATATCCTAAATTGGATAAATTTCAAACTTAGTGTTATTGTATAACCCGAGACTCTGGGATGGTTCTATGACCATGACCACCCAATCGAGTCCAACTGTCCGATACTGACCAACAACCATAACCAAACCAAACCATAAACGAAAACTATAACAATAACCAAACTAAGTTCCATAACGTAATATAAAAGAATAGAATAGTGAGAAATCTAGTCCAACAGTATCGCCCCAATACCAATGCCAATACTATGGCTGACACCAATACCGATCCTACTCATACCAACCCATAATAGTTCTACAAAAGCCTCTAACCAATATCCATAAATAAACCAAAGTGTGTAAAAACACCCATGAACATGAAATAGAGCCTTCCAAAATATGGAAGCTCACCACTTCAATCCAGAAGATAATCTCAAAGTTCGATCACTATACAGGAGAAGTGGAACAGTCAGTTCCTGC
The DNA here is from genome assembly GCA_030864215.1 of Capsicum pubescens. NCBI lineage: Eukaryota > Viridiplantae > Streptophyta > Magnoliopsida > Solanales > Solanaceae > Capsicum > Capsicum pubescens. The sequence continues at coordinate 211,903,965 of CM061543.1, read as the reverse complement.
ATCACGTGGGGATACAACCGCTCGAGGAAGGTTTAACGGGTAAACTCTAGCAAGTACTCAGGATAAGGATAAAATAATATCATCCAGTAAAACCAAGTAGACCAACCATATGCATACAAACCATACATATAATATATATAACCATGCCGAGAAAGGGAACCAGGTTTAGCATGCCTTTAAAACCATTAACTTGCGTATGAGTATCTTAATTGTCCTAAAACCACCTACAGTCCATATGGATCCAGTATAACCCCCTGAACAGGACTCGATGCGTGTAGCCGCATGAACTGGTGATACCATAAGAGTACGAGAGCTCAAGTACCCTTCGCTCTCCATGATACATATATAAAATTTAATTAGAGGATTCCCATTACCTCGTAGTATCATAGATGGTCAATATGACCAACCCCTCATGTTGGCAAACGTGAGTTTTCAGTGCTCGGCCATTGGACTCGTACCTTAACAGTTAGCTATCACACCCTGACATTATTGCTCATTTAAAACCATTTCCAACCAACTAAACCATCATACCATTATTATTAACCAAGGCTATGAGTAGTGGTATCGTTATACTGACTGTATCTTGCAAGCAATGTCCTTAGAAACCTTTTATTGTAAAGAGATTCCTATGTAACCATAGATTACATCAAGAAGTTAACTTGGGGTAATCCCAAGTACCCCCACAAGTATTCTGTTATTATAATTGCTCAGGGAAATCCCATGTACCACGCAAGTTGTTCATTACCATATTTACTTTGGGGATTCCATTGTACCCCACAAGGAGTTCAATTAACCATAACCATGACCACCAAACCATTTTATTTAACCATTCCAAACCATTTAAACTATTTATACCGTTTAGGGCTCCATTACCAAACCATACCAAACAATAGTTCCATTAAAAGTCCAATACTATAGCAAAAGCATTATCATAGGCATTTTATCAAACATATTGGTGACATAGTGTTTCCAAAACCAAATCTAATTACCAATTAACCTTTCCCATGCAACCAATTGTCCAAACCACCATTAAAGCATGTAAAAAAATAATTAAAACATGGGAAAACCATAACCAAGCATTTAATACTAAAACCCCAACATATATGTGAAAATCCTAAGATCATACAATAATCTTGCCATGAAAACCTTGTATAAAACATGCCTTTAGTTGGAACTAACAACGAGGGAAAAGTATCTTGCCTTAAATTGAGTAGATGGTGGAGAGAAATCACCAACACAAGCCCCAAATTGATCACCTTAGTAAAAACCTAGCCTTCCTTTACCCAAAAGCCTTAGAGAGGATTAGAGAATGTTTTCTAAGTGTTAATGAATAGAATAATAGGGAAAATAACCTCCTAAGTATGATATAAGTTGTGGGGTCATAATGAGTTAAGAGGGAAAATGTCCTGATTACCCCCAACTTAACTACATAAAATCCCCGCTGGTGGGTACGACTCTACCATACTAGTCATACCCTTCAATACGCGTGGTACCCTTCACTCGTATCCTAGACCTCCCTTACACCCCCGCACTATTCAACATACGACCATGCAAGACAAAAATAATCTAAGCATACAACTAGTGCCCTCAACCCGTACCCATAATAGAATCAAGAGGAGTTGAAACTATCCAACATACGAGTGGGACAATATGACTCGTACCCTATCTCACGACCCATGGTGAGCGACTCGTACTCAGATCCAAGTTAGTTTACTAAGTCTCAAATTAAGTGAAGGAAAACCCAAACCATATGACCCGCATTTGACCATATGACTTGTACCAACCTAAGTCGTACCTATTCTAGAAACCAATCCAACCCACCAACCATCACTGGTTATTATACGACCCAACCTTGTCAACCGTACCCCAGCATACGACCTGTACCCCCCAGTCATATCTTGTCTAGAACCAAGAAATCCAAGAAATATTCTAAGGGTCCCAAATCCAGGGTGTTTCATTCTCCCTCACTAGGATCATTCATCCCCTAATGCAGGAAAAGGTAGGTCAAACATAAGAATGATTCATTTGCATAATTAAATATCAATCCAACAGTTAACCAAGTTAGAAAATAAAGATGCAAGGATCTATTCTGTCCCTTAACTAACTTAAAAAATAATGATGTGATCAAGAACACATTCCTTCTGCACGAATATCTAAAGCAGAAAACAAATGCCGATATTTGGACTTCATATCCCTTTCTGCTTCCCATGTAGCCTCTTCCACCTTGTGGTTCCTCCATAGAACCTTAATCGAGGTCACTTCCTTAGTCTATAACCAATGAACCTGCCGATCGAAGATCTCAAAGGGATTTCTTCATAAGATAAAGAATTCGAGATATCCAACCCTTCCAAGGGAACCACCGAAGAAGGATCACTAAGACACTTCCTCAATATCGAGACATGAAATACTAGATAAATGGAGATCAAAGTAGAAGGCAACTCCAATTCATACGATACATTACCAACCCTTCATAAAACCGCATAAGGACCAACATATCGGGGACTGATCTTTCCCTTTTTACCAAACCGCATCACTCCCTTCATGGGAGATACCTTTAGGAACATTTAATCTCCAACCTCGAACTCTAGGTCTCTACACTTTATGTCCGCATAGGACTTTTGGAGACTTAGGGCTGCCTTAAGCCAATCCCGAATCACCTTTACCTTTTCCATAGCCTGATAAACTAAATCCAGACTGAATATATCCACCTCACTAAACTCAAACCACCCAATAAGAGATATACATATCCTCCCATATAATGCCTCAAAAAAGGCTATCCCAATGATAGAATGATAGCTATTATTATAGGCAAACTCTACCAAAGGTAGATTCTCAACCCAATTGCCACCATAATTAATCACACATGCCCGTAGCATATTCTCCAATGTCTGAATAGTCCTTTCTACTTGCCCATTCATCTGCGGATGAAAAGCAGTACTCAAACTAAACTTAGTACCCAACCCCTTCAGGAAAGACCACCAGAAGTGAGATGAAAACTGTGTACCATGATAAAAAATAATTGAAATAGGTACCCATTGCAGCTTTACAATCTCTTAAAGGTACAACCTCACATAGTCCTCAGTCAAAAAGTTAGTCCGCACCAACAAGAAGTGAGTGAACTTTTTCATCCTATCCACGATGACCCAAATTGAATCAAAATAACTCCAAGACCAAGGAAGACCGGTAATGAAATCCATATTGATTACCTCATATTTCTATTTCAACAATTCCATTTCCTGATACAACCCACCAGGCCTCATGTGCTCGACTTTAACTTATTGACACACCGTGCATTTGGCCACAAAATCAACCACATCCCTTTTCATACCATTCCACCAATACATCTTTTTGAGATCATGATACATTTCTATCGAATCGGGATGAACAACATAGCGCGATTCATCTGCCTCAACCAAAATCTTTTATCGCAAATTGTCAACATTAGGAACACACAAACTCCCTTGGTACTATAAAGTACCATCACCACTCATCTCAAAGAACATCACTTTTTGCACACTAACATCACTCTTGATTTTCATCAAGGCAGGATCCAACACTTGTTTCTCCTTAATCTCTGCACCAAAAAATGACCAAACCATTTCCTGTATCATCACACCACCATCATCGAAGTCTAGAAGATAGACTTCAAGATTAGTCAAGTGGTGAATATCCTTCACCAAATCCCACTTCCCCTTTTCCATATGAGCTAAAATCCCCATGGATAACCTAGTAAAAGCTTCAACAACCACGTTAGCTTTACTTGGGTGGTAGTGAAGACTCATACATAGTCCTTGAGAAGCTCTAATCATCTCCTCTACTTAAGATTTAGCTCTTTCTGAGTGATTACATACTGTAGACTCTTATGGTCAGGAAATATATCCAGGTGCACTCCGTACAAATAATGCTGCCAGATTTTCAAAGCAAAGACCACCACAAAAAGCTCCAAGTCATAAGTAGGATAATTCCTCTCATGTACCTTCAATTGCTTGGAAGCATAGGCAATCACCTTCCCATGCTGCATCAGAACACAACTAAGCCCCACCCGAGATGCATCATAATAAACCACAAACCCCTTATTACCTTCAGGCAATGTCAAAACTGGAGCCGAAGTTAGCTTATCCTTACACTTCTCGAAACTCCTCTCTCAAGCATCCGACCAAGAAAACTTTACCTTCTTTTGAGTCAACTTAGTCAATGAGAAAGATATCATAAAAAAACCTTCCATGAACCGCCTATAATACCCAACCAAAACCAAGAAGCTTTGAATGTCAGTTAGAGTCGTGGGTCTAGGCCACCTTTTAACCACAACCATCTTTTGCGGATCCATCATAATCCCTTCACTAGAAATAATATGACCCTAGAAAGTCACAACATTCAACCAAAACTCACACTTAAAGAACCTGACATACAATTATTGGTCTTTCAAGGTCTGCAACACCACATAGAGGTGATTAACATGATCCACCTCACTCTTAGAATAAACCAGAATGTCATCAATGAGCACAATGATAAAAAGATCCAAAAGCTACCTACAAACCCTATTAATCAAATCCATAAATATCGTTGAGGCATTAGTCAAACCAAATGACATAACAAAGAACTCAAAGTGCCCATACCGAATACGAAAAACTGTCTTAGGGATATCCTTCTCCCTAATCTTAAACTGATGAGACCCATACCGAAGATCTATTTTAGAAAAGAATTTGGCATCTTGCAACTGATCAAACAAGTCATCTATTGTCAGAAGAGGATACCTGTTCTTAATGGTTACCTTATTTAACTACCTATAGTCAATGTATATCTGAAGGGAACCATTCTTCTTGCACACGAATAAAATTGGTACACCCCAATAGGATATACTAGGATAGATGAAACCCTTATCCACAAGATCCTTAAGTTGCTCCTTGAGTTTCCTAAACTCAGTCGGAGCCATTCAATAAGGAAGAACAGATATTGGATGAGTGTCCAGAACCAAATCAATACCAAACTTGATCTCCCTATCTAGAGGAACACAAGGAAGATCATCCAAAAAGTCCTCGAGAAACTCATTTACCACCAAAACCGAATGTAAAGAAGGACCTTTCGAGTTATAATCTTTAACTCGTACCAAATGATAGAGACACCCTTTGGAAATTCATCTCGGAGCTCTAAGATAAGAAATAAACCTTTCCCTAGGAGCTAGGGAACCACCCTTCCACTCTATAATCGGTTCACCAGGGAACCTAAACACAACCTTATGTGTCTGACAATCTAAGGACATGTAAAAAGAGTGTAACCAATTCATCCCTAAAATAACATTAAATCCACCATATCCAGTTCAAACAAATCCACCATAGTTTGCCTACTACCAATAGGTACCACACACCTCATATATAATCTCTTAGCAACCACAGAGTCTCCTACCGGGGTAGAAACAAAAAAAGGATCTAAAATAACCTCAGGATCAAAACCAAAATACACAGCCAAAAATAGGATCACATAAGAAAGAGTGGACCCCAAATTAAGCAAACAATACACGTCACGAGAAAAATCTGTACCATACCAAACATGACATCAGGTGATACCTCATATTCTTGTCGAGTAGCAAGATCATATAACCTATTCTGACATGCCAGTACCAGAAGTAGAAATACATACAAAAACAGCACCCTTTGGTATAAAAGTAGAATATGAAGCAAATGGAGCTGTGACCTCTCCCGAATCATCTTTACCAGTCGGAAAATTCCTAAGCATATGGACCGGCTGGCTACATTTAAAACATCTATCCCTCCTATCATCATAAAATCCCCGATGAAGACGACTACAGAACCGGCAAGAATGGAATGAAAAAGTTGGATGAGACCCACTCACTTGAGATTGGGCACTCTATGCCTGGAAATTATTGCCACCTGCTGACGCCTATCACCCGACTATTTCATGTAAAGAGAACTAGAAGTAGAGAAGGAACCAAAACTCTTCCACTTCTTCTTTTGCCATTTTTCTCCATCCCAAACACCCTGCTGTTGAGTACCACCTTGCTCAAAGAACCTGTACCTCTTACCCTACCTTTCTCCAAACTCTGCATGTTTTCTTTTTTCCTCTCCCCCTGTTGCATATGAACAACCAACCTAGAAATATCCATATCTTTTATCATCAATACACTCTTTCTTTAAAGGATCAAATCCTAAGATAGCCTAGAAGTGAACTTTCTCATCCTCGACCTCATATCGGACACCAAGTCTGGATCATACCTTGATAGATGATGAAATTTCAAGGCATATTCCTTGACAGATATTTTCCTTTGCTTAAGATTCACAAAGTCCTCCATCTTTGTTTCCCTCAGCTCCCGAGGAAAAAAGCAATCCAAAAAAAGCATTTGACAAAGTATCCCATAAGGACAACTCCTCAACATCACCTCCATCCCTATCCCACTCCTCGTACCACTGGTACGCAACATCCTTGAGGTGATAAGTTGCAAAATTTACCCCTTCCACATTTGTGGCCTATATCACCTTATAGATTTTCTCCATTTCATCCAAGAAACCCTAAGGATCCTTCTCCACCTTCACACCAGTAAAAGTAGTAGTATTCATCTTCATAAACTGGCCAACCCTTGTGGCCTCAGTAGATGGAACACCAGATATATCCCGTTCAGCCTGAGCAGCAACCAACTAAGAAATAACATGAATCGATTGAGAAAATTCTACATTAGTCCCCTCACCCTGAGGAGTACTAGTAGAAACAAGTGGAACTCCAAAACTATTAGGGACTGGACCCCTAAACTGAGTAAGGATCCACTGAGTAGTACGTTTCCCTTCAATATTATCTCCAGTTGGTACAGAAGAGTTACCTTGTGTCTCAAATCATTGAGGTATGATATAAAAAGCAAACAAACTAGGATTAGAAGGAACCTTAGGCCTTGCATCTTGAAAATAGAATACCAAGAAAGTGAAACATTCCTAAATGCCTTGTAGCCTCTCCCTTATAAGTGTGGCGCGCTACAGACCCCTAAAAGAGACTCTAATCAATACGAATTTGTGGGCTCCCAATTGACCATGAACCTAAATCTTTGATACCAACTTGACACGACCTGACTTGGGGCCTTGTTATAATGGGCATCCCAAGTCCAACCAGGACTAGAGAAAACCCTCGTTACCCAACCCAACCAACCTACGTATATCCTGAGTCGAATGAATTTTAAATGTATAACAAGATAGAGTTATTATGTAACCCAAGACTCAGGGATAGGTCTCCGAACGTGACCACCCAATCGAGTCCAACTGTTCGATACCGACCAATAACCATAACCAAACCAAACCATAAACCAAAACCATAAAAGTAACCAAACCAAGTTCCATAACATAATATAAGATGATAGAGTAGTGAGAAATTTAGTCCATTAATATCATCCAATATACCAATGCCAATACTAAGGCTGACACCAATACCGATCTCGCTCATACCAGCCCATAGTAGTTCCACAAAATCCTCTTATAAAAAATAATAATATATGGTTGGTACATGCCCCAAACCAATATCCATAAATAAAACAGTGTGTAAAAACATACATGAATATAAAATGGAGCCTTCCAGAATATGGAAGCTTACAACTTCAATCCAGTAGTTAATCCCGAAGTCCAATCACTATGCAGGAGGAGTGAAGCGTCTGGTTCCTACATACCATAGGGATACAGTCTCCCAATGATGGGTTAGTGGGTAAATAGAAGTACTTATAATAAGGATAAAATAACGCCATCCAGTAAAATCAAGTAGACCAACCATATGTATACAAACTATACATATAATTTATATAATCATGCCGGGAAAAGAAATCGGGTTTAGCATGCCTTTAAAATCATTAACATAAGCATATGTATCTTAATCTTCCTAGAACCACCCACAGTCTATATGGAACCAGTATAACCCCCTGAACTGGCCTCGACGCATGTAGCCAAATGAACAGGAGATACCATAAGAATAGGGGATTCCTAAGTACAATTCACTCTCCATGATACATATGTGTAGTGTACTTAGAGGATTCCCATGTACCTTACAGTATCATATATGATGGCTATGACCAACCCCTCATGTTGGTAAATATAAGTTTCCAGTGTCTGCCCAGTAGACTTGCACCTTCACGGTTAGTTATCATACCTTGCCATTATTGCCCAATTAAAACCATTTCCAACCAACCAAACCATCATACCATTATTATTAACCAAGGCTATGAGTAGTGGTGTCGTCATACCAACTATATCTTACAAGCAATGTCCTTAGCCAACCTTTTAATGTAAAGGGATTCCCATGTACCCATAGATTACATTAATAAGTTAACTTGGGGGAATCCCGTGTACCCAATAAGTATTCCATTATTATAATTGCTTGGGGGAATCTCATGTACCCCACAAGTTGTTCATTACTATGTTTACTTAGGGAATTCCATTATACCCCATAAGGAGTTTAATTAACCATAAACATGACCACCAAACCATTCCATTTAACCATTCTAAACTATTTAAACCATTTATTCCATTTAGGGTTACATTACCAAACTATACCAAGCCATAGTTCCATTAAAAGTCCAATAATATAGTAAAAGCACTATCATAGGCATTCTATCAAACATGTTGGGGACATAGTGTTTCCAAAACCAATTCCAATTACCAATTAACCATCCCCATGTAACCAATTTTCCAAACCATCATTAAAGCATGTAAAAACATAATTAAAACATGGAAAAATCATAACCAAGCATTTAATACCAAAACCCCAACATATATTTGAAAACCCCAAAATCATAGAATAATCATGCCATGAAAACCTTATATAAAACATGCCTTTAGTTGGAACTAACAATGAGAAAAACGTATTTTGCCTTAAATTGAGTAAATGATGGAGAGAAATCACAAACATAAGCCCCAAATTGATCACCTTAGTGAAACCCTAGCCTTTCTTTACCCAAAAGCCTTAGAGAGGATTAGAGAATGTTTTCTAAGTGTTAATGAATAGAATAATAGGGCAAATAACCTCCCAAGTATGATATAAGTCGTGGGGTCATAATGGGTTAAGAGAGGAAATGTCTAGATTACCTCCAACTTAACTGCATGAAATCCCCGCAGGTGGGTACGACTCTACCATACTAGTCGTACCCTCCAATATGAGTGGTACCCACCACTCATATCCTAGACCTCCCTTAGACCCCTACACTAGTCAACATATAACCATGCAAGACAAACCGTATCTAAGGATACGACTAGTGCCCTCAACTCATTCCCATAACAAAACTAAAAGGAGTTGAGACTATCCAATATACGAGTGGGACAATACGACTTGTACCCTATCTCACGACCCATGGTGAGCTACTCGTACTCAGATCTAAGTTTCTTTACTAAGTCTCAAATTAAGTGAAGGAAAACCCAAACCATATGACCCATATCCGACCATACGACTCGTACCAACCCAATTCGTACCCATTTCAGAAACCAATCCAACCCACTAACCATCACTGGGTAGTGTACGATCAAACCTTACTAACCGTACCCAACATAGATATGTACCCCACAGTCGTATCTTGTCTGAAAACTAGAAATCCAAGAAATTTTCTAAGGGGTCTAAACCCAGGGTGTTTAAGTAATATTGCTCCCATTTTTGCAGCATTGTAGATGGGGTTTTATCATGACCCAAACCAGGACCTGGCCATGATGAGTATCTCAAGTACACCGAGGACCGAAGACCACCCCCTTTACCTATCCAAATAGAACACAAGATAGCTAGCAGTGGATGAATTTCGAACATATAACAAGATAAGTTGAGTTCCAAACATATAACAAAATAGACAACTCAGAAAAGAAATTTCAGAATTTCAACAACATCCCAATCCAAAGTAATTCAGAAAACCCTCAAACATACCAAAGCCATTCTAAGTTGGGACATGCCCCTGACAATAGCCAAAAGACTCCAATAGAATTAGTCTAAGACATAAATGAAACAAGACTTTAAAATGATAGCCCTTCTGGAGAATGAAAGCTCACCACTTTAAAGCTGACTATTGACAACCCAGAAGTCCTATTAGGGGTCGTTTGGTAGAGTGTATTAAGAATATAATACATGCATTTCTTGGTGTATTTGTAATACCATGTTTGGTACCATTTTTTAGACTATGCATAACTAATTCTTGCATTAGTTCTACACACTATTGTGTATTATGGTGTGTGTTATTAATACTCACCATTTCCTATGTATTAGTAATACCAAGTATTTCAACACATGTATTAATTAGTAAATGACAAATTTATCCCTTCAAAGCCCTACTAAAACATTTCCCCAAGCCTTTTTTCCATGGTTCTCTGCCTATTTTGCAGCTTACAACAAAGAAAAAAATTCAAAATCCATATTCCAAGTCAAGAAAAAACCAAGAGCTTCATATTCTTCATCTGAAAAAAAGATTTTGGTTTATACGTAATTCATACTTTTGTTCTATAACAAAACTGGGGTGACTTGTTTCATGAATAATTATGGACTCATCTCTTCTTTGAAACCAAACTAGCCTATAAGGTGAAACGACCACGTAAAATATGTTGGCTTTCTAGGTCACTTATAATGTAATTGAGAGGGTGTATGCAATGTATTTTTATGTTATGCCTATGCCATCTGCCGAAGGCTTGAAGTTTGGTATATGATATTTAACTGAACCTAATGTTCTAATCTCCATGATAATTTTTTCATTGAAGTATGCCAAGTCCATAGTTCTATAATTGGGGCATGGATATGAAATTGAATTTTTTTGTTTTGGAGGTTATAAATTTGGGGAAAAAGGGTTTGGGTTCTTATGTTTTGGATTTGTTTGAGGAAAAAGGGTTTGGGTTTTTATGTTTTTAGTTTGGAGGGTATTTTTGTAAATAAATATTATTTTATTAAAAATATATTTTTACATTTATTTTTAATACATCAAACCAAACAAAGTATAAATATTTATGTTGACATAACTAATACCAGCATTACTAATTCAAGTATTACTAATACAAGTATTACTAATACACAATACCCTACACTATTCTTATACATTCTACCAAACGACCCCTTACTATGTTAGAAAAGTAGAAGTGTCTCTAGTTCTTGCATCGTGTGGGGTACAACATCTGGAGATAGTTAGTAGGGTGAGTGCTAGCATGTAACTCAGGATAAGGATAAAATAATGCCAATTTGAAATCCAATCCAAACTTAATGTACATGTTCACATACATGCATACATACATATATACATAAGATGTTGGGATAGGGAACGAGGTTTAACATAAAAGTAAAACATTAGTCTGTACAATGTATCTTAACCGTCATAAAAAATGCATCCATGGGCTATATGGGTTCAGCTTCCCCTACTAAAAGGGCTCCAGTGCGTGTTAGCCGCACGAACCAGAGGTATCAAGGAAGACCAGGGAATTCCTCAACCCCATGTCGACCCAGGATATAAATAAATATCATTAGTGTGAACCATGCACAGAGTCATCAAGACCAACGCTCACGCCAACAAATGCGAGTTTCCAATATCGGTCCTTTGGGGCCTCCACCTCACGGCTTAGCTACATAACCCCCACTATGCCCACTTAAAACAAGTTTCCCATAACCTATCCATTTAACCAAAGAATTGACCACTAAGGCACACCATAGGTATCGTCATACCCTTACACTTGCAAGATTATAATTATACCATTTCAATTCCATGAACTTGGGAGAATGCCTCGACCCCCTTTGTTCATTAAATTAGGTTGAGGGAATGGCTCGACCCCTTTTTGTTATCAAATAAACTCAGGGGACTGCCTCGACCCCCAAGCTTCGAGTTTAATATCAAAACATGGTCAAAAGGCTTTCAAAACCATTTTTCATTCATTTAACCTTTTATACAATGTAATAATATAGGTGAAGGTCAAACCATGTGACAAATCATATTCAAAACTAATTACACAAGTGGGTTGAGGGAACATAATTTACAAAACTAAATTCCAAACCAAAATCATCAAATTTGAGGAATACCTTACCCCTCTTTCCAATTCCCATACCCATGCACCCAATTAGTTCAAAAACCATTGATAAAGCATTAATAATGCATATAAAATCATGGGAATCCAATTCAAATAACATTTATTCCAAAACCCTCAACCATATCAAAATCCATATTCAAATCCATATAAATAACTACTCAAATATATGCTTTAAGTAAAATAAGTTTAAGGGGAAGAGTAACATGCCTAAGATATCAAGAATTATAGAGAAAAATCAATCCTTTGATGCTCTAATTGCCAATTCCTTGGAAACCCTAGGTGTTTTTTACTTTGGGATTTGGGAGCGCTTGAGAGAGAGTATTTGATAGTTAAGTGTTTAAAATAGGGACCACAACATGTTTTATGGTCGTGGGTATTAAGTGGGGAAAGAGGGAAATAACAAGAATGTGCCCACTTAAAAGAGAAGAAAAGGACGCCCAGGCATCATAGGTCACCATACAACTCGTGATGACTCCTTATGAGTTGTCACCACGACTTGTGGTTTGGGCAGTAGCTCAAAGCACCCACACTGGTATGAGTATGAGTCGTAGTATGACTCGCTAGGTCCAACTATAGGCACCTCAGAAACAAGAGACCATTACACTAGTTTGGCAAGGGAAGGGACCCTACCACTCGTAAAGAGTCTTAACAGCTCATTTGGTGTAAGTCGTCACCAAGGCAGTGACATGGGCAACCTTTACTAGTCACTCTATTATTTGGGGTCCTATAACCTATTTGGACACCTTACAACTCATAAGGTAAGTCGTAGTTAGGGCAGTTAGTTCAAAAACTTTCTAGGCCCAAAAATCTAGGGTGTTACATTCTCTCCTAGGATCATTCATCCCTAAATGATAAGTCAAGGCATCTATTAGCATGACTTAACACAGAAACACAACCATAATTACCTTTAACTGAGACAAAAAACAAAGATATTAAGGAATACACAAACCTTAAGCAAGCTTATCCAAAGTGGAGAACAGGAATGGATATTTGGACTTCATGTCCTCTTCAGCTTCCTAAGTAGCTTCTTCAACCTTATGATTCCTCTATAGAACCTTCATCGAAGCGACATCCTTAGTCCTTCAATGAAAAACTTGCCTATCTAAAATCTCAACTGGGACTTCTTCATAAGACAAGGAATTCGAAACACCAACACTCTCCAGAGGAACAACCAAGGAAGGATTACCCACACACTTCTTTAACATTGAAACATGGAACACCAGATGGATAGAACCCAAATTTGAAGAAAACTCCAACTTATAAGCCATATATCCCACTCTTCTCAAAATCAAGTATGGGACAACATATAAGGGACTGAGTTTCCCCTTCTTTCAAAACCTCATTACCCCTTTCATGAGGGACACCTTCAAGAACACCCAATTACTAATATCAAACTCCAATTCCCTATGCTTCACATCTAAGTAGGATTTTTGGTGACTCTGAGCAATTTTAAGTCTATCCCTATTCACCTTTACCTTTCCCATGGCTTGATGAACTTAGCTAGGAACAAATAATCTAGTCTCATAAAATTTGAACCACCAATAGGAGAACGACATATCCTACCATACAAAGCCTCAAACGAAGCCATTTAAATACTAGAATGCTAGTTGTTATTATATGCAAACTCTATGAGAGGCAAATGATCAACCCAACTACCACTAAAGTCAATCACACAAGCCCTTAGCCTAGCTTCCAAAGTCTAAATGGTCCTCTCCTCTTATTCATCCGTTTGAGGTGGAAAGGGGTGCTAAGGTCCACCTTAGTTCCCAAATCCCTCTAAAATAACCGCCAAAAGTGCGATAAGAATTACGTGCCTCGATCCAATATAATAGAAACAAGAGCACCATACAACTTGATGATCTGCTAAATGAAAAGCTTAGCATAATCCTCTGTAGAATAACTAGTCCTTAATGGCAAAATATGAGTCAAACTTGGTCATCCTAACCACTTTGACCCAAAATGAATCAACCTGACTTCGAGATAGCGGAAGACTAGTAACAAAGTCTATGTTAATTACTTCCCACTTCCACATAGGCAACTCAATCTCCTGAGACAAACCACCAGGCCTTAAGTGCTCCACCTTCACTTGCTGACAAACCATACACTTGGCCACAAAATTGGCCACATCTCTCTTCATGTTATTCCACTAATAGAGCTCTTTCAATTATGGTACATCTTTGTGGAAATAGGATGGATAGTGTAAATCAACTCATGAGCCTCAAGCATGATCCTTTCTCGCAGCCTATCAACATAGGGAACACATAATCTACCTTAGTACCTCAAGATAACATATCCACCAATCTAAAAAACCATGACCTTCTGTTGACCCAAATCATTCTTAATTTACATCAAGATATGATCCAAAACTTGCTTCTCTATTACCTCAACACCAAAAGATGACTTCACCATCTCTTGAACAATCACACCTTTATCCTCAAAGTCTAAAAGCCAAACTCCAAGATTATCCAAACGGTGAATATCATTTACCAAACCTCACTTCTTCTCATCAACATGAGATAACCTCCCCATGGACAACCTGCTAATAGCACCAGCAACCACATTAGCTTTACTTGGATGATAATGAACACTCATATCATAATCCTTGAGCAACTCAAGCCATACCCTTTGCCCGAGATGGAACTCTTTCTGGGTGAACACATACTGTAGGCTCTTATGATTAGAATGTATATATCAATATGAACTCCATAAAAGTAATGGTGCCAAATATTCAAAGCAAAAACCACAACCAGCAACTCCAAATCATAAGTCAGATAATTTTCTCATACACATTAAGCTAACTAGAAGCATACGTCACAACCTTACCATGTTGCATCAAGACACAATCAAGTCTCACATGGGATGCATCACAATAAATAATAAATCCATCAGTTCCCTCGGCTAGGGTCAAAACCAGAACTGAAGTCAACTTATCCTCCAATATCTAAAAACTACCCTCACAAACATCGGGCCATAGAAAATTCACCTTTTTCTTAGTTAACTTAGTCAATGGAGCAGCAATCAATGAGAAACTCTTCATAAACCTCCTATAATACCTAGCTAAACCCAAGAAGCTCCAAATATCGGTTGGAGTTATGGGTCTAGGGCCACTTCTTAACTGTCTCAACCTTTTGTGGATCTACCATGAGTCCCTCATAGAAACACCATGACTAAGAAAGGTTACAACATTCAACTAGAACTCACTCTTTGAGAACTTAGCATACAAATATTGATCCTTAAGAGTCTGCAACACTATACGGAGATAATTGGCATGATCCTCCTCACTCTTGGAGTATACCAAGATGTCATCAATAAACACAATGATGAATAAGTCTAGAAACTAATGAAATACCAGGTTCATAAGATCCATGAATATCGTTGGAGCATTAGTCAACCCAAAAGACATGACTAAGAACTTGTAATGACCATACAGGGTATGAAAAGTAGTCTTAGGGATATCTACCTCCCTAATCTTCAATTAATAATAACCCAATCGAAGGTTAATCTTAGAAAAGTACTTAGCACCTTGAAGCTAGTCGAATAGGTCATCAATTCTAGAAAGAGGATACTTATTTTTCATAGTCACCTTATTCAACTATCGAAAGTCTATACACATTTGAAGGGAACTATCCTTCTTACGCATAAAAAAATAGGAGCACACCACGGTGAAACACTAGGGCAAATAAAACCCTTATATTGAAGATATTTTAATTATTCCTTAAGATATTTCAACTCTGTTCAAGCCATTCTATAAATAGGGATAGAGATTGGATGGGTATCCAGAAAAGATCAATTCCAAAGTCTATTTCCCTATTGGGAGGAATGCCAGGATGATCATCGGGAAACACTTTAGGAAACTCATTGATAAAAGAGACAGATTGAAAGGAAGGGCTCTCAGAATTAAAATCCTTAACCTAAACTAGATGATATAAACAACCCTTCAAAATCAATTTCCAGGCCCTAAGATAAGAAATAAACCTTCCCTTAGGTACTAGGGAGCTCCCTTCCCACTCAATCACAGGTTCATTAAGAAATTAGAAACCGACCCTTCAATTTCTACAATTAATAGACACATAGCACGAATGGAACCAATCCGTCTCCAATATCACATTGAAATCTAACATATCCAACTCTATTAGATCTACCAACATCTCTCTACCATAGATAGATACCACGCAACCCCTATAGACCTTTCTAGCCACAACAGAGTCACCCACCGAGGTAGACATAAAAAAGGATTAGAAATATATTTAGGACCAAAACTAAAATAAATAGCCACATAAGGGGTCACATAAGAAAGATTAAACCTTAAATTAACTAAGCAATACTCGTCATGAGATAAGAGTTGCAATGTACCAGTGACAACATCATAAGAAGCCTCAAATTCCTGACAGGTGGCAAGAGCATACAGACGATTTCAACCAGTGTCGGTACCAGAAGTAGCACCCTTCAGTACTAGAGTTGAAGACACAACAGTCAGAACCTTATTATCTTTAATAACAACATCGTCTATAGGATAGTTCCTCTGAATATAGCCAGACTAACCATATCTGAAGCATTAATTTCTTCCTTTATCACAAAAACCATGGTGCAACTATCCAAGCAATCTACAAAAAAGATATGATAGAGCTCTCCACTAGCCTGAGATAGGGAACCTTGTGCCTTAAACCAATTATTTCTCTAAAAATGACGATCACCAGATGGCTTAGGATATGGAGCACTAGCTGTAGAATAAGAACCATATTTTTTCCACTTTTTCTTAGACTACAGCCTGCCATCTCTACCACTATTTTATTGGCCTCTACCCTTCTCAGAATACCTAAATTTCTTACTCTACCTTTCCTCTATTTTGACTTGTTTCTTCTTTTTATCCTTAACCTAGTGCATATACACCAAAATCCTAGAGATATCCATGTTATTATTCAGCAAGGAAGCCTTAAACTCCAACACCATGTCCCGAGTCAAGCCCAACACAAACTTTCTCATCTTAGCCCTTATAAAAGACACCAACTCAGGGGCATAGCAAAACAACTAATGAAATTCCAAGGCATACTCCTTCACAGTTATTCTGCCTTGCTTCAGATTTACAAACTCCTCAGTCTTTGACTCCTTTAACTTTTGAGGAAAAAAGTGATCAAGAAAAAAACTAGAGAAGTCATCCTATATCGTTGGCTCAATATCATATCCTCTCAATTATTCCAACCCCTCATACCAATGATATGCCATATCTTTTAATAGATATATATAAAACTCCACACCCTTAGAGTCTGAAGAACGCATCACTTGGAAAATCTTTTCCATCTCATCTATGAATCTTTGAGGGTACTCCTCAACCTTAGAACCAGTGAAAGTTGGAGGACTCAACCTTATTAACTGATCAACCCTTGTGGCCTTAGAAGAAAAAGTGACAGAAGTAACACGCTCAGAATGGCGCAACGGGGAGGCCACCAACTAAGTAAGCAAATGAATTGACTGGCAAAATTCAGTATTAGACGCATCCCCCAGTGGCATTGGGGAAAAAGTATCATTATCCTGAGGAGGACTAGTAAGGATCGGTGAAACTCCATAAGGGTAATTAGAAGTAGGGACCCTAGACCAAGTTTGTACCCTATAAGCACGGCGAGTTCCATCCATATTGTCCTCAGGTGGGAAAAAGGAGTTTCCACGAGTATCAAATCTTCGAGGAGGCATGATTTGAAATGTGAACAAATAGAATTAGAGGAGATTTTAACATTCTAGACTCTATAGCCCAAAAGTAAAACACAAGAAAGGTAAACATTCCTAAATGCCTTGTAGCCTCTCCCTTATAAATGTGGCATGCTACACACCCATAAAATAGACTCTACTCAACACGGCTTTGTAGATACCCAGTTGGCTATGAACCTAGGGTTCTGATACCAACTTGTCATGACTCAAATAAGGACCTGGACACGATGGGTATCTCAAATCTATCAAGGACTGGAGACCACCCTCTTTACTTAGCCAAATAGAACACAATACAGCTAGTAGCGGATAAATTTTAAACATATAACAAGATAAACTGATTTCCGAACATATAACAAAATACGCAACTAAAAAAAAATTCAAAATTTCAACATAAGCCTAATCCATAGTAAGCCACATAGCCTCTAAATAGACCAAAATCATTCTACGTTGAGATATTCCTCCGACGGTAGCCAAAAAAGACTAATAGAAGTAGTCTAAGACATAAATGAAACAGGACTTTAAAATGATAGCCCTTTTAGAGAATAGAAAATCGCCACTTCAAAGTTGACTGCTGATAACCCAGAGTCCTAACACTGCACAGAAAAAGTAGAAGTGTCTCTGATTCCTGCATCACATAGGGATACAGTGTCTGGAGACAGTTAACGGGGTGAGCACTAACATGTAACTCGAGATATGGATAAAATAATGCCAGTTCAAAATCCAGTCCAAACTCAGTGTACATGTTCACATATATATACACACATAAGATATTGGGATATTGAATGAGATTTAACATGAAAGTTAAATATTATCTTGGACTATGTAGCTTAACCATCATAAAAAGGCACCCACAGGTTATATGGGTTAAGTTTCCCTTGCTGAAAGGGCTCCAGTATGTGTTAGCAGCATGAACCAGAGGTATCAAGGAGGACTAGGGAATGCCTTAACCCCACATCAACCTAGGATACAAATAAATATCATTTGTGTGAACCATGCAGACGGTCATCAAAACCAATCCTCATGCCGACAAATGTGAGTTTCTAGTATAGGTCCTTTGGGACCTCCACCTTTATGGCTTAGCTACATAACCCCCACTAAGACCAATTAAAACAAGTTTCACATAACATCCATTTAACCAAGAAATCAACCACTAAGGCACGCCATAGGTATCGTCATGCTCTTATGCTTGTAAGCTTATAATTATACTAGTTCAATTCTACTAACTTGGGGGAATGCCTTGACCCTCTTTGTTCATAAATCATGTTGGGGAATGCCTCAGCCCTTTTTTGTTAATAAATCAACTCAGGGGAATGCGTCGACCCCCGAGCTTCTAGTTTAATATCAAAACATGGCCAACAAGGCTTTCTAAACCATTTTTCATCTGTTTAACCTTTTTTGCAATGTAATAATATAGGTAAGTAAGATAAACAATGTGAAAAATCATATTTAAAGCCAATTACACAAGTGGATTGAGGGAACAAAATTGAAAAAACCAAATTCCAAACAAAAATTATCAACTTTGGGAATGCCTAGACCCTCTTTCCAATTCCCATACTCATGCACCCAATTAGTTCAAAAACTATTAAAGCATGAACAATGTATGTAAAATCATGGGAATTCAATTCAAATAACATTCATTCCAAAACCCTCAAACACATTAAAACCCATATTTAAATCCATATGAACAACCATTTAAATATATGCTTTAAGTGAAATATGTTTAAGGGGAAGAATAACATGCTTGAGATATCAAGAATTACAGAGAGAAATCAACCCTTTGACGCTCTATTTTCCAATTCCTTAGAAACCCTAAGAGTTATTGACTTTGGGATTTGAGAGAGCTTAAGAGGGAGTATTTGATGGTTAAGTGTTGAAAATAGAGTCCCCAACAAGTTTTATGGTCATGGGTCTTATGTGGGGATAGAGAGAAATGACAATAATTCCCCCACTTAAACGTGCAGAAAAGGATGTCCATGTGTCACGGGTCACCATACGGCTAGTTATGACTCCTTACAAGTCGTCACTCGACTTGTGGTTTGGGCAGTAGCTCAAAGAACCCACACTAGTCTGACTATGAGTCATAACCTATGACTCATACTCAAACTTTACGACTCGCTAGGTCCAATCGTAGGTACATAAAAAATAAGAGACCATTACACTGGTTTGGCTATAGAAGGGACCCTACGAATCATAAAGAGTCTTGACGACTTATTTGGTTCAAGTCATCACTAAGTCAGTGACATGGGTAACCTTTACTAGTCACCCTATGATTTTGGGTCCTATGATCTGTATGGACACCTTACGACTTGTAAGGTAAGTCGTAGTCAAGAAAGTGAGTTTAGAAACTCAGGAATATTCTAGGGCTAATAATTTGGGTTGTTGCAGGTCTGTATCATCATGAATCAACCCTAAATTTGTAGTACCTCATAATTGGAGAAACTACTCAACCCATGGAATCTATGTTACTCCCGTATCTAAACATAATTGTGTCAGCAAACATGGGAATGCCAAGACTATGTAGGTGCTCACCTCCCGATCACGGATCTCTCTAAGAATTAACTAGGCCAGATTAATGTCATAACCTGCCATAATGCTAGCTACCAAGGTTGCACAATCTGGACTGAGTGCATTGTCCCCATATGTAGGATGCAACCTATGACGCAAAAGCATACACCATGCCTTTACCAAAAATTTTAGGTTGCCCTTCGTAATCGATTGTGAACCAGGTTATGCACTTCCTAATACCCAAATGACCTCTTCTTACTCAGCCACAATGAGACTGGCTATCCACTGAAAGTGAATTAAATTATCTTTTTTGCCGATTTACTTTCTCTTAATTTCCCGCTTCTCATCCATGCAAAAGCCAATTTTGAAAATATTTGCCGGTGGTAAGAAATCTGGGCCATATAGCATTCTCGAAATGGTCTAAGTAGAGATTTTCACCTAAACACCTTTGATCATTACATCAGTCAATGGATCACCACCCCTCTACAAATACCTCTGTGGATATAACTGCTTAAGTTTGATCTGATAGGCGGCATAGAACTCAACAAATAATGTCTAGATGTACTATTCAAAAGTTGTGGGCATCCACTCAAAGTGGTAGCATCTAAATAGGGAATCAAATTGAGGCATTTCAGATATGCCTATGGTGGTCAGCCTTTGCTCTAAATAGAGCCCTCTCTGTCATTTTCTCGTGGAGGGATTTATGTCACTATCCTAATCATATAAGGCCTCTATTCCAAGGTACCCCCACAAGTTAATAATGAGCGCCAGAGCAGGCTCTATGGATAGTTATGTAACAGCTGGTGGTGGTAGAGAAGGGTGTACTTCAACTGAGGTGTCACTTGACTCGCTCTTACCCTCTTATTTATTTTTGGACCCCTTATCCTCAGAACCATCTTCTTCCTCATTATCTTCCTTCTCAGGACCAAAATTATTTTTTTATTCATTATTTTTGCCATCCTCTTTTAACTAGGAAGGTGAGTGGGGTCATGACTAGCTAGTATGTTTCACCCTTGGACTGGCTCAAGTGGTGTGACTTTTGCTATAGTAGATTTGGCCTCTCGAGGTAGCTATTTTCTTGTCTTAACCTGCCCCTCCAATGGGTATTCTTTGGTTATTCCACTCGACTCATCAGTTTCCTTGTTCAAAGGGAACGATTGGAGAAACGGGTTGGCTTCTTGGGAGTGTGCTTTATGGTTGAGTCATTCTTAGGTGCCATTGAAATTGGAAGAAACACACATGTTAGTACATCCTAGGAAAAGGAAAGAAAAATAAGAAATATAAGTGCAGGTTTTGCAAGGACTGGGTACCCTACGACCCAGGGTATAATTCATAACCACTGGTCACGAGTCATTATGAGACTCATGAAATGGAAGAGTTCCTAAACATTATTAATTAATTAGGTAATTAGTCCTCATAACGAGTTGTTATGTTGAACAACAACTCATTACCAACACTTATTGACTGACCAAAAATAATTTCCCGGTCATCATAACTCCTCACCATGATTCGTATCATGAGATAACGACTCAGGGTGTAAGTTATGGTGTCAACAGAATCTCAACTCCCTTTTACATCCATGTTTCTAATAGTTACGGGTCACATAACGACATGTTAGATGACCCTATGAGTCGTTACGAGCCCCGTAACCTTTGAAACATGTGTACTCAAGGGGTTGGATTCCAAATACCATATGTCCAACATACCTAAATGATTTCTATAGAAATTAACGACTCCTGCATTATACCCTACGTACAAAACATCGTACACATTGTATTTTACTCCCAATTTTTAACATTACAAGAAAACTTTCTTGAGAACCGAGTTAATAGATACTTCAAGAACTTCATCTAATCAATGAATTAAAGAAATTTGCACTATATTGAGTACCTACTTATGATAGTCACATGTAAAATCACAACTTACTTTATTTAGTCATTTGGATTCCTTGAAACAAATGCTTTAGAGATTATGTGCCTTAGTTGTTGAGAGTTTTCAATTTGGGAGAGTTTGATTCTTTAAATGTGATGCTTAGGGATGAATGTGGAGTGATTTTAATTCCAAGGGTGTAGGTTATTTGGGATGGAGGGAGTCACTAGTTTTAGAATAAGAAGTTGAATCTATGGGATTTAATTTCCATATTTAATCAATTTATACTGGACCAGTCAACCCGCTAGGCTCGCGATGTTAAGCCTGGCAATGAGTCAATGTCACAACTTATGATGACTGACTACAGATTATAGAATCCCTCTATAATGATTGGAAACTTAATTAGGTCTCCAGTCATCTTGAATCAATGTGATGAGTTGTATAGTAGGACACGACTCGTTCTGAGAGTCGTGATGACTCCAGAGATAAAAAAAAAGAGTGGTCTGAGCTCTTTCTAGTTAAGACTCTTTTCATGAGTCATGAGGTTTGATAATGACTCATGAGGTGAGTCATATGGCCTGGCAGCAAAAAAAATTTTTGGTCCTTTTATGCAATCTCCAGCCTGCACACTGAACACACGCATTACCCTATAATGAAACAAGTACAAAACAGGGGTTGCCTCTCATGCGATGCTTGATTTAATATCGCGGCATGATATGACTAGATTGGATACTCAGACTTCACAAACCAGCCCCATAGGTTGCCTCCCATCCAGCGCTTGATTTAACATCGCGGCACAACATAATTGCCTTGGTTACTCAGACTTCACCAAGGTCTATATCATCAACCAATTTTACTTTAATAGGGTTTCCCATATAGTGCTTCACTCGCTGCCCATTCACTATGAACTGGCTTCACCATCATTCTCTATATCAATATCACCATATGGGAATACCTAAACCATGGTGAATGGTTCATACAACCTAGACTTCAACTTTCTAGGAAACAAGCGGAACCTTTAATTATACAACCAGACCATATCACCAGGCTCAAACAACCTTTTCTTGATTTTTTGTCATGGTACAACTTCATTCTTTCTTTGGATATAGTTTAAATCTCATAAGCACGGAGTTGGAATTCATCCAACTCATTCACCTTGTTCAACCTCAATGTAGTTACATCAAGCCACTCCAAATTCAGCCTTTTCAACGCCTATAGTCCCTTATGCTCAAGTTTAATTGGAAAGAGGCATGCCTTTCCATACACAAGATGATATGGAGAGGCACCTATGGGGGTCTTAAAAGTTGTTTGATAGGCCCACAATGCATCATCCAACTTTCTAGACTAGTCAGACCTGTTGGCATTCACAGTTTTTGCCAATATGGACTCCATCTCTTTATTGGAGACCTCAACCTGCCCGTTTGTCTGAGGATAGTAAGATATTTATACCTTATACCTTACACCATATTTTTTGAGCAGGGACTTAAACAACCAATTGCAAAAGTGAGACCCACCATCACTAATGATCGTACACGGAGTGCCAAATTAAGAAAAAATATTTTTCTTTAGAAAGGTAGTGACACTTATAATTTATTATTTGGAAGCTCTACCACCTCTACCCATTTTAAAACATAGTCAATTGTCACCACCAAAATATACTTCATACTATAGGAGCTCATAAATGGACCCATAAAGTTAATTCCCCACACATCAAACAGCTCCAACTCCAAGATAGGTGTCATGGGGAGTTCATGGCGTGGTGAAATATTGCCTTGACGCTGACATTGGTCATAGGCTTATGCATAATCATGAGCATTCTTGAATATCGTGGGACAATACTACCCACACTGTAAAATCTTGTGGGTTATGTAGGTTCCACCATGATGACCCCCAACTAGTGATCAATGACAAGCCTCAAGGATGTTCATCATTTCCACCTCAGGGATGTATCTTCGAATAACTCTATTCGCACAAATCCAAAAAAGGAAAGGCTCATCTCAAAAGAACTTCCTCACCTCATGCATAAAACTTTTGCCCTACTGGAAGGAGAGGTCTTCTAGAATAAGATCACTTGCCAAATATTTAGAAAATTAGTAAACCAGGGTATTAAGTCTTTAGATGCTGTCAAGACCCATTCATCAAGAAAAGTATCATCTATATCAAGATCATCCCCTAATTTCAGCATTGCTTTCTCTTACAATCCTAGACAAGTGATCTACAACTTGTTTTTAGTGCCTTTTCGATCCTTCACCTTAAAGTCAAATTCTTATGGTAAGAGAACCCAATGAATCAATCTCGACTTTGCATCCTTTTTCAACATTAGATATCTCTAAGTTGTGTGATCTGTATGAACAATGACTTTGGTCCCAATCAGATAGGACCCAAACTTATCAAAGGAAAAAACCATCGCAAAAAACTCCTACTCAGGCACTGTATAGTTCTTTTGTGCGGGGTTCAATGCCTTGCTGGCATAATAATTTGAGTGAAGGATCTTATCTCTCCTTTAGCCTAAGATAGCACCTAAGGACATACCACTGGAATCACACATGACCTCAAATAGTACAGACTAATAATGGGACACATTGATAGGGGAAGACACCAATTGCTTCTTCAGAAACTTAAAGGCCTTAATACATGCATCATCAAATGTAAATTTCACCTTTTTCTCAAGAAGCTTGCAATCGGATTTGTAATCTTCAAGAAGTTCTTGATGAAACACTTGTAAAAACCTGCATGGCCTAAAAATCTCTATATACCATTCACCAAAACTATTGGTGATAATTTTTTTATCACTTTAATCTTTGCTTTATCTACCTCAATACCATTTTTTGAAATCTTGTGCCCGACAATGATAACTTATTTTGCCATGAAATGACACTTCTTCTAATTCAAGACCTAGTTGTATTCCTCATATCTATGAAGGGCATTGGCCAAATTGGCTCAAGAAGTCATCAAAAGAGTCCCTAACAACTGAAAAGTCATCCATGAAGACCTCAATCATATCTACCACCATGTCAGAGAATATCGATATAATACATCTCTAAAAAGTGGTGGGGTCCAAATGGTATCCTTTTGAATGCAAAAGTCTCATAAGGGCAAGTAAATGTCATTTTTTCTTGATCTTCAGGAGCAATAGTAAATTTATTATATCTCGAATACCCATAAAGAAAACAATACCAACCCCTCCTTACTAACCTGTCCAATATTTAATCCTTAAACTGTATAGGAAAATGGTATTTTTGAGTCCATGTATTCAACTTTCTATAGTGCATGCATACCCATTATCCAGTAATTGATCTCATGGGAACAATTTTGTTCTTATCATTGGGCACCACTGTGATTCAACCTTTTTTAGGAATATATTGACCGGGGCTAACCCACTTGCTGTCCGCAATGGAGTAAACTACTCCAATATCCATCCATTTGATAATTTCTTTCTTCATAACCTCCCGCAGAGGAGGATTCAACTATCACTAATGCCTAATGCCGGGAATGTACTCCGGATCAAGCTATATTTTATGGGTACAAATACCTAGTGGGATCCCCACAATATCTGTTAAGGTCCATCCAATTGCCCTCTTGAATCTCTAGAACACTGATAGCAATACCTCTACCTCTGTCTCTACTAAAATAACTGCAATAATCATCAGTAAGGTATTGTCCGTACTCAAAAATACATATCACAAATAAGATGGGAGGGCCTTCAATTCCAAAACCGATGGCTCCTCAATAGACAGTCGAGCTGGAGGAGTAGTTTTATTCTTCATATCAATATCAAGCTTCTTCGAAGCAAAACTGTAAGAACCTCTACCATACAATGTGCCCACTTTCTCATCATATTTATCAATACCATCACTATAGAAGTTTATAATCACTGCTGCTAATGCCTTAATGACTAGTCTCTCTATAATAAGCACAGTCGTTGTATTAACATCATCATCAATAGTGTCTATCACAAACACCACCTGCATATCGTCTGGATACAACATCAACTGACACACATTAAAGATCACTTGCTCATCATTGAGCCTAAACTTTATCTGTCCAATTCCATATCAAACAATGCCCTACCCATAGCTAGAAAGGGTCGCCCAAGATAATAGGGACTTGGAAGTCCACCTCACAGTCAAGAATAACAAAGTTATCTAGAAAGATGAAGGATGCCACCTTCACCAACACATTACAAAGAATACCAACTGACCTTTTAACAGTGTATCGGCCATCAATAATCTCATCAATGTCGATTTAGGTGCCTCTACCAGCGGCATCAGTTTTAAGTTGGCTCCCAAGTCACATAAAGCCCAAGCAAAGTTAAAGGATCCAATAGTACATGGAATAGTGAAATCTTCTAGGACTTCCTTCTTCTCTACTAATGATCTAGAAGCAACAACAATACAATGGTGCACATTATCAGCGGTCTCAAAACTCACCGTTCGCTATTTAGTGACCAAGTCCTTCATAAACATTGGATAGCCTAGCATTTACTCCAATGCCTCTAATAGAGGGATATTAACAAAGAGTTCCTTCAACATCAATAGGAACTTCTGATATTTCCCTTCCCCTTGCTTCTTTCTCAATCTCTAAGTAAAAAAAGAGAGGTCATGGAATAGTCTTCAACACTGGAACATCAACCTTACCCTTACCTTTATCCTTTATAACACCATGATCAACACTTGTTGCTTTCTCCGACTACACTCCAGGTGTCTCAATAACCACAGGAATATCATCTCTCAGCATATTAATAGTAGGAAATAGGGGATCGATAGTAGACTTACCAATTTTGGTGGTGATAGAGAGACAATGACCATCGTTCTTTGAATTCCAAATTGTATTTATCAGAATGGCATCTGGATGACTCTAATCCAAAGTGGCAAATTTCTTCCTAAACTATTGCTCTAACTACTTGATGCAGTCGCATGAGACTCAACCTTCTGGGTTAAACCTGAGATATTATCCTTAATCTTATTAAGGCATATTTGTTGATTTTCTTGACCCTTAACAGCTTGTTCTACATCGCTCCATTCTTAATTTAGTATCACAGCTGTCTGGTGGAACATACCTATCTTTCTTCTTCTTGTACTCACCTTTTCTTCCCGAGTCAATATCATGCCCCCCACTGCAATCTCTGTATCTATCTCCATAATAGATCCAACCTTTGTTTTCTTTCTCCTTGGCTTAAAAACCTACTAATTCTCAATCAAGATACATAGCCTCCTCATCTAAGTCACACTCATATGCTCTAGCGGTTGCACCCTATACACTTATAACATTCACCTTCATAAAATTCACTATCTCAAACTACTTCATTAGCAACCCAATATCAATCCTCAACTGCAAAATTTCTTGTGCCAAAAAATTATCAACCATTTTATGGTCGCCGAAAGCTCCAATATCATAAATGTATGTACCCCTCTCAGCCTCTTGAGTATGCCACCCTCAGTTGGTGAGAGAGATTTGGTCTAAAATCTCAGATGCTACTTCCCAGCGTAAATACATAAAATCTCCTCCAGTGATGGTATTTTTCATGGCTCTGGAACATATGTTAAGGGATCTATAAATATTTCTAGCAAGTTTGTCCCTGAAATGTGATGATTACGTACCATGCTCAACTTTTTATTAAACCAAAACCAAGCCTCATATATCAAATCAGAATGTAGCTACCTGAAGTTGTATATCTTATATTTTATCTGCAACATTCTAGTCAGAGGAAATAAATAGTTTAATAATTAACTGCTTTGCTTATTCTAAGTGGTGATTGGTCCTCTAGGATGTTCCCCTAACCACAAAGAAGATTCTCTAGTCAATGAAAAGGGAACAACCTCAGCCTGAGTGTCTCCTAATCTACCCCACGTATGGTATAAGAAGTGCATATCCTAATAAAATTAGCAAGATGCATATTTACATCATTTTTAGCTGAGCTCGTAAACATATCTTTCGAGTTTAAGAGTTAGATCATGGCACTGCAAATGTCAAATTTCACATTAGGGGGCAGTGCAAGAGGAATAATAGCTCTTGTTTCAGTCGGCTCAACGTATCCTATATCATCCTCATCATCATAAGGTTTTAAGAATTGATATGCTAGGATCACTTAAGATTGAACCAGTCTAGCTCTATCTCGATTACCGTTGAGTGCTGTTTGATGATCAACTACCGATCTTGGCCTTGCTAGCTCGCCCTACTAAGCTAAAAGTTGAGCCTTCTCATTCCTTTTCTGGTTAACAGCTACATCTACCTACAACTGCTCTATTTTTCCATCAGCAATGTTCTAAGGATCTCCTAGAACAGGGCGAGAAATAATATGCAGATCATCTCAAACTCCTTCAAGATGGCCATCATATATGTGTTCTGTCATCGTATGATTTGGCTGTAAAATTTTCTTTGGGTCCAACAGATTTTCACTTTCAGGACTTTTGCGTCTGTTGTCAGAATGACTCCTCACCACGAGTCGTAGTCAGTTATTACGACTTATGGTCTTTATTCATTACCAGTTGATTTTTACTTTTAGTTCTTTTATCCATTGTTCTCAGAATGACTCTCCACCACGACTCTAATAAGTCATGGTCAGTCTTTACTTCAATCCTGGAACTCAGCTTTGGACACTATTAACATCACGGTGCTGGCAACGAGTCATTAGGTGACTACACAATTGGTTGCCTGGTTAGTACTTTAAATTTTTAGATCATTTTCATCCTTTATTGGTAAATCACCATATCCAACCTAATTTACTTGTAAGATATAGAAAACACACATCATATCCAATGAAACGGCTAAAGTAAATACGTATTTTCACTATTTTAAGTATCGAAAGTGTGATAAATCCATGGCACATCAACACCCTCAACTATGAATGTTTCTATATCCTCAGGCAACAACACAAAACAAAAAAAAATATGATGTTTAACCAGGAAGATCATAAGACACCTACGACAGTCGATTATCAAGTTCAGTTTAAAACTCATTACACTTTTTACCATTAATTTTTTAGAACCCAGCCGTGTGTATTGTTGAAAACCAACAACATAAAACAAAGGAATCAAGTTATGGTATTACATTAGCAAGAAACAACCATGTATATATACAAGTTATACTACCTAGACAAATAAGTAATCTAACAATGCAACCCGTGTATGCTAACTATCAAAGAAGTCCCAATCTCTTAGAAAGATCAATATATTAATGTAGGGACGATCAAGAGATTCTCTCACTCACAAAGAAGTTCCAGCAGTCTGCACTGAATGCCATAAGCCTACCCTTATTTTGTTTACCTTAGCTTTTGGACAGTCGGGTTAGGATCACTATAGCACTTTAATTGGCTTGTATCGTAGTCTTGGGGGATGGTATGGTAAAATTGGGAATTTTTAGCAACTTATCCTCCTTGGCACTATGATTACTTAGGGGTCCATTGATTTACCAACTTATTTTTTATTCATCCCTTATTTCTCCCTTTTTATTTTTTTCTACTCTTTCAGGTTGAGTGTGATTTTTTTATTATTCATTTTTTTTTCAATTTTTTTTTCTTTTTTATTATCTTTGTCATTTTATTTTCTACCACACTCAACCTAACTTCTTTCTCTATTCACACCCATTCTTTATATCCACTTCTAGTTTCTCACTCCTATGATAATCACTTAAAACTTAGGTGACTTGCCTGAGTTGAGGTGCACAATGTCCAAAGATGACCAGGGCTGAAACAAGTTCATTATAATTAAAAATAGAAAGGTGAATCAGTGTAAACAAAAAATAGGTCTATTAAGGCTCAAAATAAAAATCAGGGGATTGTTATTGCATTTGGATGGTTATTTCGATTAAGTGAACTAATTTCAAAAATAGCTTATGATCCTTTTCTAAATGACTATCCTATAACCTAGGCAAGACTAACTGGACAATTTCAGGATTCCACACACATAAGGAACTAGGTAATATCTCACACGCACATGTTATAGTATCATATCACAAGTTACTATCTATCTGGTTCATGCAATTATTTTCCATGATAGTTATGTTCCTAATCCTAATGCCATTACGAGATTCATAATGGTCACACATATATACACATCACACAGTTGTAAAATAAATTTGTAGGAGGGGTATCATTTTCTCAAGCTATTTTACAATTTAAGCACAATCACACAAAATCTATCAACTGCCTTTGGTAAAAAATTTCTTCCTTATTAAACACCACACAGACATCACAATCACAACACAAAACAAAATACAATATAAAATAGTTATTTATCCTAGACATGTCGGATCTACTTTTAAACAGTGGACGATTGGAAAAGAAGCACAAAAACAAAAACCTATGGCGGCTAAGTGGTACACGCCCACCCCCTATTAAGAAACCACACACTATACCTAGTGTGTGATTGTAATATAACGCAAAGTAGGAAAAGACATACCTGGGCTCACTAAGAACCGTCTCATGTAGTGTTAGCTCGAGGGGCCTCAGAACGGGCCTCACTCTCCTCATCAGCAGCCTCAGTGGTTCTTGAGGCACTCACATCAATAGTGGCATCGGCTGTAGCTAGTGCATCCAATGCTGCAGCTGGTGATAGGGTGGTACTACTTCTTAGATCAACAACCACAACAACTCGATAACTACCAGCTCCCGTCGCAACCTTACAGACTCTTGTCTAAGGATCCAACTCATCCTGAATGCTTGCTGATTTTGCAGCCTCAATTTTTCCCTACTCAGTTCTCTTTCTCTATTTCCTCTTCCTATCTCTCTCACTATCATAAAAATCAGCCGTGGGGGTTGACCCTCTAATACCACTAATATCCAGTATCTCTTCTTCCTTATATATCTCCTAAATAATTAGAATAGAGGGGAATGGTCTATCATGCAGGTCCTCAACATCCTTCCATAGAACAACTAACTCAATAGTACGCCCGCTAAATCTGGTACTGTATACCCTCTAGTTTCGGATGATCCACTTCTCAAATTCATCAAATCAGGTATACAGGCTCCTCATTTCATTCCTAATCTCTCTCTGTACCCATGGATTCAACCCCTTCTCAATCAGCTTCACCTTTGCCTCTACATTGCCTAATCTCTTTCTTACCTCAGCTAAGAATAACTATGGCACTAAAGCATTACCGGATGGGGCCATTCTAGAAGTAAACAAATGTGGTTCCATAGGAGGCAGTGGGTTTAGAGTCTGAGAAGTACCTATTGCATCTGTCGAGGTCTGGGGAATCAAACTGGGATATCTCAGTAGAGTTCTCACTAATACCAGTGAACCCTATAGCATCAATCATATGCCCTCTACCCTGAAGTGTCTCACTTAATAATGTTGCTCTTATTTTGTAGCTATGGAGATAGGATTCACATTATCACGAATCACCCTAAATTTGTAGTACCTCATGACTGGAAGAACTGGTCATCCCTTGGAATCTCTGGCACTCTTGTATCTAAACATAACTGTGTCAACAAACATGGGAATTCCAGGACTGTATTGGCGCTCACCGCCCAATCATGGATCTCTCTAATAATTAACTAGGCCATATTAATATCATTTCCTATCATAATTCCAGCTACCAAGGTTGTGCAGTTTGAACTGAGTACATTGTCCCCATATGTAGGACACAACCTATGATGAAAGCATCCACCATGTATTTGCTAAAAAGTTATATCTACCCTTCATAATCGATTGTGAACCAGGTCCTGTACCTCCAACAATCCAATCAACCTCCTATTGCGCAGCCGCAATAAGACTAGCCATCCATAAAAAATAAATCAACTTATCTTTTGTGCCAATTTACTTTCTCTTAATTTTCCATATCCCATCCATGTGAAAGTCAATATCAAAAGTATGTGCTGGTGGTTGGAACTCTGGCCCATATAGAATTCTAGAAATGGTCTAGAGATGTTGACCCAGACACCTCTAATCATAACATTAATCAATGGATTACCACCCCTCCATAAATGCCCCTGTGGATATAATAGATTTAGCTTCATCTGATAAGTAACAAAGAACTCAAAAACTAATGCCAGGTTGTACTATTTGAGAGTAGTGGTCATCCACTCAAAGTGCTATTGTCTGAATGAGGCATCAAATTCAAGTATTTTAGACATACCTATAGTGGTCAGCCTTCTTTCTAAATGAATCATCTTCGTGGTTTTCCTATGAAGAGGTTTATGGTACTATCCTGGTCATATAACGCCTATATTACGAGGTACCCCACCCGTTGATGATGGGAACCAAAGCAGGCTCTATGGATAATGGTGTAATAGGTAGTGGTGGTGGAGGAGGGTGTACTTAAACTGGGGTGTCACTCGACTCGCTCTCACCCTCTTCTTTATTTTTGGATCCCTCGTTCTTAGAACTATCTTTTACCTTATCATCAACCTTCTATAGACCAAACTCCTCCTCTTCTTCATTATCTTTAACCTCTTATCCTCCTGAGTATGCCACCCATGGTTGGTGAGAGAGATCTTGTCTAGAACCTCAAATGCTACTTCCCAGTGTAAACACATGAAAGCTTCTCTAGTAATTGTCTTTGTCATGGCTCTAGAACTAATGTTCAGGGCTCTATAAAATATTTCCAATAAGTTTGTCCCTGAAATATGATGATTGGGTACCATGCTTAACTTCTTATTAAACCAGAACCAAGCCTCATACATCGACTCAGAATGTAGCTTCTTAAATTTGTATATCTTATTTTTTAATTACAGCTTGGCCGGAGGAAATAAATAGTTTAAGAATTGCCTACTCAGCTAATTCCAAGTGGTGATCGATCCTTTAAATAGTTCCCCCAACCGCAAAGAAAATTCTCTGTTCAATGAAAAGGAGAACAACCTCAGCTTGAGTACCTCCTGATCTACCCCAGGTATGGTTTAAGAAGTGAAGATCCTAATAAAATTAGCAAGATGCATATTTGCATCACTTGTATATGAGCCCGCAAACATACCTTTCATGTTCAAGAGTATGATCATGGCATAGGTAATGTCAAATTTCACATTAGGGGGCAGTGCAAGAGGAATGACAACTCCTATTTTAGTTGGCTCAACGTATCCTATATCCTCTTTCTCATCATAAGGCTATAAGTAACGATATGCTAGGATCAATTAATTTTGAATCATTTTGCCTCTATCTCGATTACCATCAAATGGTGCTCGATGATCAATTATCGGTCTTGGCCTGGATAGGTTTGTTTGTTAAGCTAACAATGGGGCCTTCTTAACCCTTCTCTGGTTAGAAGCTGCATCTTCCAACAACTGTTCCATTTGTCAATGATCAATTTTATAAGGATCTCCTGGAATAGGGGGATGTACTATAGTTGGATCATCCTGAAACCTTCAAGCTGGCCATCACGTATGTGTTTTGTTATCGTATGATTTCACTATAAAATTCTCTCTGGATTCGGATATGGTGGAGTAAGGGATTTTCTTGACTCTAGGTGTTAGGCATACAATGGATTACACCCAACTAAAATAGAAAAAAACCTAGAGAACTTCTGCAACTTCAGTCAATAACTCAACAACGTATTCCCCAACAATAGTACCAAAATTTGATGTCGCCCAAACTTGTACCTCCATTCAGTATAAAGTGAAAGAAGTCAAATAGAGTAGCCCAACTTGGTTGGGGTTGATCCCATAGGTAAAAGGTAAACTTGTCTCTCGAACTTGTTGAAATAATCAAGCAATGTGAATGGGGGATTTGTATCAAACAACAAAAAGTAACAACATTTGGATGTCTTTGGTTGTAAAACAATCTGAAATTAAAATAGGGAAATTTGTATCAAACAATAAAAAGTAACAAGCTTTGGATTTCTTTGGTTATAAAATAATATGAAACAAACACTAGGACCGTGTTCCCCCTAGCTTCTTAACACCATAAGTTTCTCATACTTAGCACGACTATCCCAATGCTACGCATGCATAATATGACAAGATATGTTTCACCAACTGTCTTGTGGACATGTTGGTAAATCACACCCTTCACCTTATGAGTCTTAGGGTGTTGCCTTACAAACCCTTGTCTTCAATCCCAGAGTAACTTTCACCTTGTAGGTTTCAAGCTGTTAGATGAGGGTTGGTAGCCTCAAATCACTATTGTGATCTACTTTTCCCAATCTTAAACTCCCTTGTGAGGATGATCATAAATACAAACAATTCCTTAGCTTATGCAATAGCTAAGAAAGAAATCAACATAAAGAATATCACAATACATGCGGCAACAATGATCTAACTGAGCTCGTACTTCCCATACTTTATTAATCCGCCAAGGTTCCCACAACCCTAGTTAAGGAATTATCCACCCATGGTTATGCAACAATCCATGGAAATCAATAAAGAAGACATAGAATTAATTGTACAATAATGAAAGAGTAAAATCCAAAATCTTAGATAAATTATGAAATCAACAACCAAGAACAAGAGTATCAATAATGACAAAGTGTGTAAAAATTATCAAAGCTGTGTAACATAATACAATAATAACCCAAGGGTATTTATAGTATCCCAAAATAATAAAGGAAACCTAATCAAAATAAAAAAGGAAAACTAGGTCGGCAGTGGTCATGCCTCTAGCAATGAGTCGTTAGGACTAGTAACGACTTGTTTCCCACTGTCGCAAGTCGTAGGTATTTTCTAATTTCAGTGATCATAACTCCTTAGGTGATGTATCGATTCATATTCTGCAAGTTGTCATTTGTCCAGTAGATACTTTGAAAATTTTTGAGTCTATTATCTTAAGGACTCCTCACTACGAGTCATAGTCAGTCATTATGACTCGTGGTCTTCATTCATCACCAGTAGATTTTAACTTTCAGGACTTTTAGCCACCTTGCTCAGAAAGGCTCTACACCATGACTCGTAGTCACACATAAAGAGTCATGGTCAGTCTTTACTTTACTCCTGGAACTCAGCTTTGGCTACTGTTAATAACACGGTGCTGGCAACGAGTCGTTATATGACTATACGACTCATTGCCTAGTTATTACTTCAACTTTTTTGATATTTTCATCCTTTATCAGTCAATAACCACTTCCAACCTAATTTACCTGCAACATAAATCTATAATTTGATTTATAATTTTCATCTGCAAAAAAATTATAAATCAAATTATAGATTTAAAAAGGATTACTAAATCATACCTGTCTTCAATTCACCATAATCCTTATAGATTTAAAAAGGATTACTAAATCATACCCAATAAGTATTTCTCCAATAAGGATTATAAATCCTGATGTCTTCAATAAGTATTTCTTCAATCCTAATTCACCTAATGAATTAGTATAAAACATTGGACAAATTTACCTGCAACATAATCCTGATGGATGAAACCCAATAAGTATTTCTTCAATTCAATCACAAGATGAAAAACCATAATATTTGATAAGTATTTGGAAAGAAAACAAGAAAAATATATGATGAAAAAAAAATGAAGCAATTTTACGTGCCACCCTCCGAGTTAATTGTCTGATAGATTCTCAATCATAAAAATCCAAAAAAAATGATTTAAAAAAACCTAAAACAAGTTTTAGAGATCCTCTTGGTGATTTGATATATGCAAAAGCTAAGGAAATTAGTGAAGGCACAAACACATTTTCAGAGACTATTGCAATTCTGGAGGCCGCTAGATATTGTGTTGCTCATAATGTGTTTACCGCTAGATATTGTGTTGCTCATAATGTGTTTACTTTGATATTAGAAACTAATTTGTTGTTTCTAAAAAATATAATTAAGGGTACCTGGAAGCCACCATGGAGTGTTACTGCGAAATTGGAGGAAATAGGCGAGCTACTGGAGAATCTAAACATCTAGATGACTCATGTTATGAGGGAAGGAAACCAGCTTGTGGACTACTTGGAAAATAGTGCACTAGAACGCGGTGACATTATAGTGCACTCATTCAACGAGCTAGACTCGCAAGGAAGGAAGATAATTAATAGCGACAAGCTTCAATGTCCATATTTGCAAGTTCACACTGCAAGAAGAAGATGGAGTGGAGATACTATTTTATGGGGTTGTGCTACTGTTTTAACCCCATAATGATGTTCGGGATTGATGGAAATCAATTGTACATCATACTACTATCTAGACGAGGAAAATTGATAGCTCGGTGGTCGATTTGTACTCGTTTGGCTCAAGTTAACAAGCTGCCAGGTTGCGGAATAGACACTTCTACCAGGGTTTTATTTACCGAGATAGTGCGTAGAAGTTTGAAGTGTGTCTCGTTATGCATTGCGGAGAAATGGTGTTACAAGAGGAGGATGATAGAGAAAGTAATGTATCGCCATGTTCAAGTCCATTGGGAGGAGAACATGGAGATAAATTTTATTTCTAATACCATTTTCTTTCTTGCGGGTTACAATATGTTATGCCAATTTTATTTTTTAATTATTTCTCAATGTGTGGTATTAGCATTCGTTGCTCATTCCATTAAGAAAATATTAATAAATGGAATTAGCATAGCATGGAAATGCAAATTCATCCTTTTTCCGGTGACCTTACTATTCTAGGAAATGGTGATTGTTTTATGGGGTTGTTTCACTGTTATAACGCAAAAATGGATCTCAAGATTGGTGGAACTCATTTTTGCATCATGCTACTATGTAGACGAGGAAAATTGATAACTTGTTGCTCAATAAGTACTCCTTTAGCTCAATTAAACATGCTGACAGGTTGCGGAATTGAGGCTTCTACCAGTGGATTTTGCATCATGCTACTATGTAGACGAGGAAAATTAATAACGTGTTGTTCGATCTATACTCGTTTATGTAGATTTGAGGTTGCTGTCAGGGATTTAGTTAGCAAGATAGTACGTAGAAGTTTGTGGCACGTCGTGATATGCCTTACTGAGAAATGTTGTTGCAAGAAGAGGATGATGGATAAAATAATGTATCGTCATGTTCAAGTCCATTGGGAGGAGAGCATGGAGATAAGTTTAATTTCTAACATTACTTTCTTTTTTCCAGGTAACAACATTTTATGCCAATTCTATTTTTTAACTTTTTCTCAATGTGTGGTATTAGCACTTGTTGCTCATTCTATTGAGAGAATATTAATAAATGGAACTAGCATAGGATGGAAATGCAAAAGTGGCCAGCCAGAGGTTGAGACTTTAAAATCGGAATTCATGTCCAGGTTAAGCGAATTCATCTTATTTTCCGGTGATACTACTCATACAGGAAGTGGTTTGGACAAATATTTGTCCAATGTTTTATACTAATTCATTGATCCTACATTTGAAGGAAAGGATATGGCCTGCTCGTGTTCCAATTTCGATAAAGTTTACTGTTTCATTGAGCCTATTTCACGAGGTGATGATTTGATACAAACTAAATGATAAATTGGTACTTGAGATTTTTTATTTTGCAAATGGAACTGCTCAACACTCATTCAGATGATACAAGACGCGATCTATCCACTAATTTGTGCACCAAGAGTTCCAGACTTGGGACACATTTTTGTCGACTAACTTTCTTTATACTTGAATCATTTTTTGGCAAATATATATGTCAGCACCCAAGTGGTTTTGCTTGCATTTTGAACAACCTTGAAGACCGGAATATGATGATAGAAGTTGTAATTCTAATGTGGGAGATGTAGAAGCAACTGTTTGAAGCAACGAACAAGCATCAATGCTCTTTAATCAACACTGTAAAGGAGATTTCAAGTTAGCAAAGGCAAGCTGGAAATTCAGTTCATGGATACTACATCATTCAACTATTAGTTTTGCAATTTTTAGTACATCTTTAGCATGTTTATCATATTTTATTCACACTTACTGTAGCACCAGATTAAAACATTCTATAAGTCTTATTTTGGTCACTAGCTTAGGTTTTGATTTTATTTTAAAGCTTTGGTCACTCAGCTCATTTCCTTTCAGTTCGTACCTCTTACTCAGCTAAGGATTATGCCAAACTCTATATTAGGGAGTTGTTCAGATTACACGGTGTTCCACTATCTATCATCTCAGACAGAGG
The DNA here is from genome assembly GCA_030864215.1 of Capsicum pubescens. Taxonomy (NCBI): domain Eukaryota; kingdom Viridiplantae; phylum Streptophyta; class Magnoliopsida; order Solanales; family Solanaceae; genus Capsicum; species Capsicum pubescens. Next base: position 211,865,938 of record CM061543.1, on the reverse strand, counting down.
TACCCAGTTTACCTCTCACTTCTGGAAAGCATTCCAAAAGGGTCTTGGTACCCTAGTTCATCTCAGTACAGCGTTTCATCCTCAGACAGATGGTTAAGTAGAAAGGACCATTCAGACACTAGAAGATATGCTAATGACATGTGCAACTAATTTCAAGGAAAGCTGGTATGACCATTTTTCCTTTGATTGAGTTCGCATACAACAACAGCTATCACTCCAGTATTTAGATGGCTCCATTCGAAGCTCTCTATGGTAGGAGATGTAGGTCTTCAATCGGTTGGTTCGAAGTTAGTGAGACCACAGGGCCTAACTTAGTATTCGATGCCTTAGAGAAAGTTCAGTTGATTAGAGAAAGACTCCGAGCTGCTTAGAGCTGACAGAAGTCTTATGCGGATGTTCGTAGAAAGGATATCGAATTCGAGGTTGATGACTATGTCTATCTCAATATCTCTCCCATGAAGGGAGTAAAGAGATTTAGAAATAAGGGAAAGCTCAGTCCCCGATATGTCGGTCCCTTTAGGATTCTCAGTCACTTCTGTAAGGTAGCCTATGAGCTCGAATTGCCTTCAGATCTAGCCCCAGTTCATCCAGTCCTCCATGTCTCTTTGCTCAAGAAGTGCATAGGTGACCCAGCAGTTGTAGCCCCTATTCAGAGCATTGACATTCATAATAGCCTCTCTTATGAAGAGATTCCAATCAAAATCCTCGACTATCAGATTCGTAGGCTGAGGAACAAAGAAGTCCCTCTAGTCAAGATTCTTTGGCGGAATCAGTCCATGGAGGGAGATACTTGGGAAGAAGAAGCAGACATGCGAACCAATTACCCTCATCTTTTCTTCGCTAATTCAGTCTTAGCTCGAGGTAACCATTTTCCTTAAGCTTATTCAGTTACATATTCAAAATTCCAGTATAAAATTGGTATCAAGTATCAGTGTATAGCTTATCATGCATTCATGAGTTCAGCTTATCAGTCATGCATCAGATATGCATGTTCAGTTGGGCTATATTCAGTTTAGAATTCAATTCAGTCCTAAAATCATATGCCAGTTGAGCATGATCAGTGTATGCGTCATTTTATCTTTTCTCCCCTCTCAAGCAGTCATCATTCGAGGACGAATGTTTCCAAGAGGGAGCTATTGTAATACCCCAAAAAATCCAAACCAATATTAGAGACATGTAACAAGATCATGCATAGTACATCAAGGTTCTTTTATAGTTTTATGAGTAGGTTAGATGTATATTAAGGCTTCAAATAACTCCCAGCTATCAGACGAATCAAAACACTCCTCACCGATCAAATTCTTGAGAAAGATATTACCATAGTTAGATTCAAACGAGCATATCTCTCATCATGACCTATCAAAATATAGATAATTAAATTATCTTTCTAACGATACCAATTTTGCCTAAATCCGATATCGGAGCAAAGAGTTATTCCTATTTTACTCCAGCATGTCAGGCTGGAAATAGTGTGACGACATTCGTGGTAACTTACCACATTTGTGACGCCCTACCATGAAGGTCATTAGCCTTAGGAAGAAACCAGATCCTAGTGACAACATTTGTGGTAGCTTACCACACTTGTGATGCCCTACAACGAAGGTCGTTAGCCTTAGGCAGAATCCAACTCCTGTGTGACGACATTCGTGGTATCTTACCACAGTTGTGACGCCCTACCATGAAGGTCGTCATCCTTAGGAAGAAACCATCTCCTAAGTGACAACATTCGTGGTATCGTATCACATTTGTGATGCCCTACCACAAAGGTCATCAGACTTAGGCAGAAACAATCAATTCCAGCTCCTGTGTGACGACATTTTTGACGGCTTACCATATTTGTGACGCCTTGTCACAAATGTCGTCAGACTTGATTGTCAGCAACTGGGAATTTATTTCATAAAGGTATTTTGGTATTTTCCCTTCACTTTCCATGACTTATAACCCTAAAGAGGCGTAATTTTTTCCATTTTTCTTCAATTATGCATCTCAAAAACCATCTCTTATGCTCTCAACCACAAGATTAGGGTTTCCATCAAACTCATCTCTCAAAAGCAAGATTCAAGCCTTTTTCCAAGATAATCAAGAATTAAGTTTCCTAATCCAAGAACTCTCCAGCAAATCATCAAGGTTTCCTTTCTAAGGTATGCATAGTGTTCATCTATGGATCCAATCCGTTCATAGAGCTTAAGAACCATGTTTTAAATATTATTTTGTAAACTTTTTGTGGTGATATGAGTATGTACATGTTGACGATTGTTGTTTAAGTTTCAATGTGATTTCTAAAGGAGTTTTCATGGAATATATATGTTTGTTAATTGAAAACCATGAACTTTAGGTGGTTTACTATGGTGCAAGTATGAAACCCACCTATGCCTTAAAGAATGCATGCAAGGTGTTTGATAAAATGCTTAGGATGCTAGAAATTCATGTTTGTATGGTTCTATGATGTCTAAATGACAAGTCCATGTTAGCTATATACTTCAATATGAATCCCATGCTTTTCATGTGTTGCTATTGTGGTGGTATGAAGCATGTAAGATAATGGAGATATACAATATGTACACAAAATATATCCATGCATTCCCTACAAGGTTTAAGATGTTGAATAACTATATGAAATATGATATCCCCTACTTATGATATTATGAATTGTGGACTCAAATCTTGTGATCAAGTCATGTCATGTGTGTCAGTTTCCTTCTATCGAGTCTTGGGGGTATTCGTACCCGAAAAACATAGCTTTGTGTCTAGATCCATGTCATGTTGTCATGATAATCTCAGTCAAGCTATAATCTATAGAACTCAGTCAGTCATGTGACTAAAGAAACCTCAGAAATCTCATGATCTCAGTTAACTCTCAGATAATAGTACTACTCCGTCAGTCAATGGAAGTCAGTTAATCTGTCCATGTACAGTCAGTTGAATCATGTTTAGTCTCTTTAGATGGGTAGTAGAAGTTATCACCGAGTTAACCCAAGGATTGGAAATCACCTACCAGTTTAGGGTGTGATTCTTAGCAGTCATCCTTGTGTTCCAGAACTACATAGCCAGCGTAGGTTGAGACATCTTAGCCAGTTAGATTAGGGTTGATGAGGTGGCTTAACCTGTCAGTTTAGGGTTGCACCGTTCTCACCTTAAGTACCTTCCAGATAAGGGTCACTTATAACTGTCCTTACCAGTGGCTCGGTATTGACACCCCTCCAGTCGGGGTAGAGATTGGACCCCAGCTTAGCCATAATGGCATACATGGGGTATGTCGGTTAAACAACTACCTCCCACAGTTTTAGTATCAGTCTCAGTAAAAGAACTCAGACAGTTCTTCAGATATCAGTATACCAGGACTGTTAGATACGGTCAAATTTAGTTATAGCACGAAACTCAGAGAGTTCAACAAGATTTAGGGCTGTCAGATACAGACATCCATGTTATCAGAACTACGGTTCCAGCCATGTATTAGCGTACAAATTTAGCCATTTCGTACTCATGATCTTAGTTACTATGTACGTATGTTTACGCTCTCACATTCATATCAGTCAGTCAGTTAGCATGTTCATGCATGTAAAAACTTTTGCATTAGCCTTCCTTACTCGTATACTCAGTACTCCAGTTGGACTGACGCATTTGCACTGTGGTGCTTTCCTTTATGTTACACCATAGGTTCCGAGACACGAGTTCCAGATCAGCAGTAGCATTCATCCGCAGAGTTGCAGTGAGTCCTCATCCATTCGGGGGCGATATTATTTTATTTCATTTATTATTTCTGCTCAGTTTTTCTAGATGGAGTTTGTTAGAGACATGTTCCTTCAACTCCTTATTCAGACAGTACTTAGAGGCTTTCAGATTCAGTATTCAGACTTATGTTCAGATTTGATTTAGTTTCCAGCTATTTTGGGTATCTTCCACCCATATGGATATTATGTTTTGACATATTATTTATTAAGTTGAACCTTATGTCCTACTTGTTCATGTTTTCTTCATTATTACGTTATATATGCAGTGTACAGGTACATATATCAGTCATGGGTTAGCTTGTGGTCCCTCGGGGTCATGAGCACACTGTAGCATTCTGATTCAGAAAAATTAGGGCGTTACAATTTACCTGAAGACAGTTAAGATTATGGATCCTGGGTCTCCGACCCTACTACTGCATCATCTGTTGTCTTCCCCCCACTCGTAGCATCTACCTTTGGAGTGGATGGAGCCTGGCTTGATGAAGCACCTGCTCTGATGGCTGCTTCCCATTTCTTTCTGTCAGCCAGAGACTCCAATCTTACCCTTTTTAAGTCTTCCTTCTCTGCCTTTTTCTTTGCTTTCTTTTTAGATTTTCTCTCCTCTTTTCTATCCGGCTCATCTCTCTTGTTCTTGCCTTTCTATTCCTTCTTTTTCTTCTTTTTTTTAGGTATCCGCAGTAAGATCAAGGATAGAAATTTCTTCCTCTACATAATGCATGGCTGATCCTGTTGGCACCATAATTTGGTGCTACTGCAGCATCCTAACCTCAGCCTTCACCTTGTCCAATGCAGCCCTGAAAGTGGCAAGATCATCCCCTGTCATCTCTCTTGCTCGGGCATTGAATCTGTTCTCTAGATCTGCCACCCGCCTAGACAAAGTCATGAAAGGTTTAAGTGCAGCCTTGATTCTTTTATCCATAGTAGCACCAAACTGTTTGGCGAAGGCCTGTAGTTGTACCTCGCACTAATTTTGTTTTCTATCCACCTTCTTGATATCAATCGGCTGAAATGCAAAACATGTTGCTGCTGGAGGAACTCAGGTAGTCGGCTCACTTTGAGGCACTGAGCCTGCCTGATCTGAATATGCTGGTGGTGGTGGTACATCTTCAGAGCTTTGCACCCCCATATCTGGTGTTGAAATAGTCTCAGTGACTAGAGGATCTACTGCGCCAACTGCATCTCGATCAAGTCGCAAGCTCGGCTGAATTTCATCTTTTCTGACAGGGTTGTAAGTCTTGTTGGCATGTAACTCAACATCAATACCTGAAATCTAAGGTACATTAGCTGCTTCACACAACCTAGTAATTAGACATGGGAATGGATATGCAGCATCGGGTCTTGCAAGTCGAATCTTGATCTCTTCCGCTATAATTTCTCCAAAATCCAAGGGAGTTCTATCTATCAAGCTTGCAACCAATAATGCTCGATCATCCCCCAATATGTTGTCTCCCTCGGTGGGTATCATATGAATCCGTACTAAACCCCACCAAAATCTTTCCTTTGAATTTAGAGACGCTTTGGTTATTTTTTCTGCAGGATTATTCAACCACTCATGCTCCCCATTTGCTATGACAGTCGCTAGCCATTTGTGTTGATTTTCCCGATGCTTCAACCGAGCATAGAATGTAGGTGACATAGTTCGTGGGACAAAGGATAGCCCATGAATAAACCTATTTATGATGGCGTCTGATACATCCACCCTCACTCCACGTACTGCAACTTTGGTTAGTAGAGGCTTATCTGAAGTTCTATCCCCTTCTTTGCACATATTTTCCATCGTAGCCTGGTAGTTCACGTAAAAATCCCAGGCTTACGAAGGATAGTAAACAACGCTTCCCCTAGTAGTCCACTCCAGGCCATAATTCTTGAGTTTTTGCATCACCTCAGGGTATCTGATTAATCCTGTAGTGATAATCTTTTTCTCCTCTAAAATTGGCCTTTGACCACTTCTTCGATCTATTCTACGAAGTCCATCCCAAAAGATTGTTTCAGCTCCAGGGATTTGCCATCTCACATTGTTCCTAATCTTGGGGTTTTTGCATTTCACCAAAGTTCCCTGTACTGGAGAATCCTTATCACCTTGCTGCTCCGATGATGGTGATTCAGACTCAGTTTCTTCAGCTGCAGGCTTCTCAGAACCCTCATTTTCAGATTCTTGTTTGGTGTCCTCTGACTCCTGCTCAGTGTATTCTGATCCTTGTTCCTCCAATGCTTGCTCAGATGAAGTTGTTACCTCAGCATCATCAGTATCCTCCACCTCAATAGGCTTAGGTGGAGGTGGTGTCTTTGGACCAGCCCTCTTTCTAGTCCATCTGAGCAATGGTTTGTCGTCTTCATAATTAGAGTCCTCATTGACAAGTTGCTGAGGTACACTCTCTTTATCCTCTTTCTTTGGTGTAGTTGGATTCTTTTTCTTGGGTTCCATGATCAGTTCTGCAACAACATAGAAATCCTCAATTAGTGTCCATAATCAAACAAGAGAATAAAAGGATCACCTCAGTTTAACCTCATTACTATTTTTAGTTTGAAGGTTTGATGGCCTTTCTGATTTGCCGTCACAAGTGTGACGGTGCTTCAAAGGCGTCGTCAACCTTATCCATAGTCTACAATATTTCCCAACTTTTGACAGGATTTTTAAAAAGTCGTCACACAGGTGCAAGGCCATAAAAATTGTCGTCAGACAAAATTACCACTTCCAATTCCTTTTTACTTGATTTTCATCTACCATTATTCTCAATTTCAACTTAGGTCATGTGATTCAACTGAAATTTCAATGAAATTGTACCACATGACCCTACAAACCCTAGTTTGTGAAGAAACTTAAAACATGTTGATGGGTTCAGCTCATTCCTTTGAAACCAATGTTTCTTATAGTTCACAATTTCTCCAAAGAAACATGAAGTTGAAGTTTTTCTCATACCTGAATGCCGACTCTTAGCTGATGTACTTTGAGCACTTAGAATTATGAGTGAGAAAAGACTGTAATGAGAGAGGGGGAAGGTTTCTTGACTTAACTCTCAAGCTTCAACTTACAAGGAAAGTATTAAAATTTTGCCTTAGATGGAAATAACTTTGAAAAAGGAAGGAAAATAATTCACTAAGCAAAGAAAACCAAAATTGAAAAAAAAGTATCTGTAGTACGCGGGAACGTGAATAGTTGTTGCTGGGCTGGACTAGCTAAAATTTTTAAACTGGGCCCAACTCGTTTGACGGCAGTTTTTACGGCCCGTCAGAGATCGTACGGCACTTCAAAATTGTCGTCAGCCTTAACAATATAAGGCTTTGACTTGATTGTTTTGACGACGTTTCTCACGGCTTGTCATACTTGTGATAGCCCATCAAAATTAACGTCAACCTTCTCAAGCTGACTGCAACCAGTTCACCTCCTTTGTACAACTCCTAGCTATAAAAATTAACACTAGTGCAACAAAATTAAAACTTTAGGTTGCCTCCCAAACAACGCCTGATTTAACGTCGCGACACGACTTGGTTATCTCAACTACTCAGACTTCATCAAGATACTGTATCAATACCTCATTACCATTTTCCTAGAATATATCCACAATCGAGAAGATATTTATCTCCTCCACTTGCTTTATAGGAGGATGTATTTTGAATCTGGTCTCCCTTTTTCGATACCTAAACCTTAACTCATTGAGCTCCATATCAACTAGTAATCTTACCATGGCTAATAGTGGTATACCCAAAATGATGGGTACCTCAAAATCAACATCACAATCCAATATCACAAAATTTACAGGCAGAATAAATTCATCCACCTTTACCGGAACATCATGCAATATACCAACTGGTCATTTCACCGATCTGTCTGCCATCACAAGACACATCATTGTGGGGGTAGGTTCCCCCAATCCAAGTTTGTTGTATATATCAAGTGTCATCAGATTAATACTTGCTCCTAAGTCACATAAAGCTTTGGTAAACTTCATTAACCCAACTGTGCACGGTATAGTAAATGCTCCAAGGTCAGGCTTTTTCTGCACTAAGGATTGTAAAGAAACAGCACTACAGTGGTGGATGTTTCCCACCGGATCATATCTTACCTTTCGATTCTTCGTTAACAATTCCTTCATAAATCTAGCATAGTTTGGCATTTGCTCAAATGCCTCCATCAATGGCACATTCACTGTCAGTTGTTTCAGTATTACCATGAATTTGCTAAATTTTTCGTTATCTGCTTTCTTCCTCAATATCTGAGGAAAGAGAGGTGGTGGTCTTGGCATTTTTTTCAATACTACTTCCCCTTTTTTTTCATCTCCTTTCTCTGAAATATCAACAAAACCATCCATCTTCTCAGACTCCACTTGATTTCTTTTTTCTGATTCATCAACACTTACCTCATTCCCCACAGATTTTCCCACAGGAGGTCCACATAATATCTTACCACTTCGAGTGGTAATCTCCATACAAGAGCCATCAGTCCGCGGGTTTTGAACCGTATCACTAGGTAAAGTACCAACTTTTCTCAGGTTCAGTGTAGCAGAAAGTTGGCTTATCTGTTGCTCCAACTACTTAATAGAAGCAGAGTGTGAGCTAACCAACTGACTAAGGGTAGAAAACTCACTCTTCATAGTAGTTACCCCCGAGTTGGTAGCTTCAACTCCCTTTAACAGCTTTTCCATCATGTCCTCTATGGACATCTTGCCAGAACTAGTTGTTGTAGTATCCCGACTTCCAGAAGGAACATACAAACCACTCCTATCATTATTATTTCTCCAGTGTCCCTGCTCCCTAACTTTATAATCAGGCTTGTCATAGAAATTTTGACCTTGGTTCCCTTGGCTATTGCCTTGAAAACCCCCCTGATTACTCACATAGTTTTCCTCCGTATCAGCACCTGCAAAAATAGTACCCTGAGATTTCACCGCTTTAACCATTTCAGTCTTACCGAATAGCAAGTGCTTGGATAGCAAGTCCATCTGCGTCTTCAAATGGTCCATGTCCTGATCTCACTCCTCATCCCTTCTACGTTGCTCCGTAGTTATACCACCAGCAACAGTCGAGCTAGCCACCACAGAATCCTTAGTGTGCTAAGCCCGACTCTATTTGGTCATTCTATTCAGCATATCAGAAGCATCTAAAAAAGAGAGGTCAATGAACGAACCACCTGCAGCGTTGTCAACATTGGCTTTGTTACAGAGTTGAAAGCTCGGTACAAAGTCCCTATCAAGTGAAAGTCCGTCATGTTGTGGTTCGGACATTGTCCAAGTTTCTTCTTAAATATTTCCCAGGTTTCGTGTAATGCTTTAGTCGGGAGATTTTTGAAGTTACTAATTTCATCCCTTAACTGTACCCTTCTGGAGGGTGGAAAGAATCGTTCTAGGAATGCATCTTTCAACTGTCTCCAGTTGGTTATAGAATCAGGCTCTAGTTCATTCAACAATATTATTGCCTCTCCAGACAGAGACAACGGAAACAACCTCAACCTAACCGCATTCTGGCTCACTCCCGGATTGTCAAAGGATTTGCAAATGGTGATGAAGTTCACCAAATGTATGTTCGGGTCATCACCAGGCAAGCCTCCAAATAACCCCTTCAGATTCAGAAGTTGGATCATGGTACTTGTTATGATGAATTTTGCACCTGGTGCCAACGGTGGAGGAATGATAGCACCCGTTGCACCAGCTTCGTCCATTCCTTCATCATCTTCATCAGCCTCATATTGAATAGGCTGTTGACCATATCTTCCTCGGACTGGATGATTTCTATTGATATTTCGCTGCACCGGTGCAGCAACTTGCTCAGTTATCCTTGGGTTTTGAGGATTCAGCAATTCCTCATCACCCAAGTCTTCATCATCAGGGTTTTGGTGACGTGCTTGTTGACCTAAATTCTACACATTCACCTGAGCCCTGGCCAAAGTAGCTAGTCTCTCTGCTTCCTGTTGTTCGGCCATTCTCCCTATCAGTTGAGGTTCCGAGTTGATTTGTAATAGAGGTTCTCCGAAACTTCTTGTTTTGACATAAATAACACAATACCTAAAATAGACAAAAACAACAAATAAACGTAAATTAAGAAAACTTAACTATTAGCAAATTTTTGTGCACAAACGTTTAGTCTACAACCGTATTCCCCAGCAATGGCACTATTTTTTATAACGCTCAAACTATACTCTTGAATGGGTGTAAGCGATCGTTGTCAATACAAAACCCAACTAGGTTGGGGTCAAATCCCACAGGGAATAGGGTGTGAACTTTAATTTGTTTATGAAATAGTTTACTAGTGGCTTACTGTTTCCGAAAATAGGGGCTTAAGTTTCACAGAGAGTCAATTGTCACTTTCAATACTTTAGTGTTTGTAACCAAGATAAATGGGAGACCAGAGTTATGTTCACCATGGGTTTTGGTAATTGACAGATACTAGGTAATGCTTAAGACTTTTGAAGTAAGTAGAAATAGCAGAATATCTCTGACGACGATACTATCTGACTTATCTCTCGACCTCACCAGACAATTTATTATCTAATTCTCTCGAACTTAGATAACTTATCTATTTTCAATAGGATTTTATCTCAGGTAGATTAATCCAGTTACGGCATCAATCATTAAACAGAAGGTTGGTAGCTTTCGAGTCCCTGTTGATAATTCACGTCATCTAGTTTATTTCTCTGTTAAAAGGAAATAAGCCTAAGGCATAACCTATTATTTGCAACCAATAGATTCAATTTAAAGCAATAGAATTTTAAGATGTCCTACTACTCTTTGAATCATTTAAATACCTAGCATCATATCAAACCCTAATCAATGGATCCCATAACTCAGGCTAATAGAATTAGCCGCTCATGATTTGATGAATGAAATAACAAGTTGAGTTCATAGTAATATGGATAAACTTACTGATGGATGAAACCCAATAAGTATTTCTTCAATTCAATCACAAGATGGAAACCCACAATATTTGATAAGTGTTTGGAAAGAAAACAAGAAAAATATCTGATGAAAAAAATAAAGCAATTTTATGTGCCACCCTCTGAGTTAATTGTCTGATAGCTTCTCAATCATACAAATCCAAAAAAAAAATGATTTAAAAAAACCTAAAACAAGTCTTTAAATAGTTACTTCTAAATAAGGAAACAAAAATTAAGATTTTAGTTTTCTCTTCAGAATAGTCGACGGTGATCTTAATGGCGTGTCAGACGTCTGATAACGTGTGCAAGATATCATCAAATATTCCAGTGATTTTTTATCTTCTGAGTCTTCTAACGGCAAATCTGACGGCATGTCAATTAAGTGACGGTGCGTGAAAAATGTCGTCACATCTTCATTGAAAATTATCATGTTTTGCTTTGAGTTGACGGCAATTTTGATGCCTTATCACAGTTGTGACGGTGCTTCAAAAAGGTCGTCACACATCACTTCAATTCTTCAGATTCTGTCTATGCTTGACGGTGACTTTAACCACCTTTCACATATCTGATGGCGCTTCAGAAATGTTGTCAACTTTACTTCAGCTTATTTGCACCAGATTCTAACTGATTTGTTCTTCTTTCGTTTTGTTTCCTCCCCTATCACTCACATCTGCATTAAGACAATAAAAATAATCAAAACTAACAAAAGTTGCTTAAGACTTTACAATTATTCTTAGTTAAAATCCTCAAATGTGTTAGCATCTGCTCACACATCACCTCACTTGATTCAGATGGTGTCTTGAGCATTGATGGATGAGTTTATGTACTGAGAGTGGGTAATTTGATTAGATTGATTTTGGAGGAGGCTCATTATTCCAGGTATTCCATCCATCGAGGAGTGACTATAATGTATCATGATTTAAGGTAGCATTAATGGTGGGGTGGTATGAGGAAGGATGTAGCAGATTTTGTTTAGCTTGTTGCTTATATTGCCAGAAGGTGAAGGTCGAGCATTTAAAACCTGGTGGTTTCTTCAGAGGTTATCCATTCCCAAGTGGAAATAAGAACGAACCACTATGAACTCTTTGATTGGATTGCCTCATACTTCCCATGGTTCTGATAGTGTTTGGGTCATCATGGATCGATTGACCAAATTTGCTTATTTCATTTTGATTAGGTTTCTTTCAGTGCTAAGAGGTTGGTCCATATGTATAATTCGTGAGGTAGTTTGTCTTCATGGTGTACCAATGTCTATCATCTCAAATCAAGGTTCAGTGTTCACATCTCACTTTTGGAAAACTTTTCAGGAAGAGTTTGGTACCCGGGTTGATCTTAGTACATCATTTCACTCTCAGACCGATGGTCAGACGGATCAAACTATTTAAGTTTTAGAGGATATGTTCTACGCTTGTGTTATGGACTTTGGAGGTCAGTGGAAGAAGAACTAACTTTGGCAGTGAGGATCTTGGACCAATATGACTCAAAATATTAACAAGGAAATGATTGGCCAAAATGGCAAGAACCAATTCAATCAAAGTTGCAGTCACTTGTCAAAGGTGAAGTTTTTGGACCTACAACTCAAACACCTAATGGTATAAAACCTCTTGACTATAAATAGGTAGTTTTGCAAAAAAGGAAATGAGAAAAATAAAATATAAAGGTATAAGGCACGACTTGTTGAAAAATAATTTTTACAAAGGCATGGGGTCGATTATGAAAAGACATATTCACCAATTATGAATGCAATAATATTGTGTTATCTTATTAGTTTCATTGTCCATGAGAGACTTGAAATAAATTTGATGGATGTGGTTACAACCTATCTATATTGATCATATAATAATGAGATATATATGAAAATTTCCAAGGGGTTTAAGATGCCTGGAGCATATATTTCAAAGCCTCGAAAATGTATTTAATTAGATTACAAAGATCATTCTATGGTTTGAAGCAATCTAGATGCATATGGTATAACTGTCTTAGTGAGTATTTATCTTAGGAAGCTTATACAACTGATAAAATTTTTCCATGTATTTTTATAAAGAAAACAATATCAAAATTTATTCTACTTGCAATTTATGTTGATGACATAAACCTTATTGGAACTCCAAAGAGCTTCAAAAGTCAATTGATTATTTTAAGAAGAATTTGAAATGAAAGATCTTGGGAGGACAAAATTATGTCTTGATGTACAAATTGAGCATTTGACACATGATATCTTTGTCCATTAATTTGTCTATGCGGAAATGGTGTTGAAAAGAATTTATATGGATAGAGGACACCCATTAAGTACCCTGATGATTATTTGATCACTTGATGACCCATTAAGTACTCCGATGATTATTCAATCACTTGATGTGAAAATTCATTTTGACCTCAAGAAAAGAATGAGAAAATCCTTGGTCCTGATGTACCTTATCTTAGTGCAATTTGTGAACTAGTGTATCTTGCAAATACTGCAAGGCCTAATATAGACTTTTCGGCCAATTTGTTGGCAAAGTATAGTTCTTTTCCTAGTAGGATACATTGAAACAGGATCAAGCATATATTGTGGTACCTAAAAGAAACTACTAATTTGGGCTTATTTTATTCTAAAGATTGTAGTCCACGACTTAGTGATATTTTTAGGGTTTGGGATGATTGGCACAATTTCCAATGCATTTTGATATAATTTATGCGAGATTGTGATTTTTGTTGGTCTTAAAGGCTTAGTAGTTAACTTCAGTCAACATCTTTTGAATTGTTCATCGGATGGATAAAGAGAATGCTCCAGCAGATCCAAACTGTTGATCTTATATTGGTAACATATTTGGTATAATTTTGCAGATTTTATTGCTCATTTCGACCCTTGATTTGAAAAGTTGTAAAATTGGGTCTCGGGATTAATTTTGTAAAATGATATTTTTTCCAAAATCTAATATCGACATTGAGTCAGTAGCATCAAATTTAGTAGAGTAGAATAGTTCATTTGTGTACTTGAGATTCTGAATGAATACCGAGGAATCCGCGGAGACTTGGAATTCTTGAAATGACCCGAACCAGGGCCTTATTGTAATGGGCATCCCCAGTCTATCCAGGACTGAGGACCGCCCCCTATTGCCCAACCCAACACCCTCACGCAGCCCTTGATGGGCTGAATTTTGAACATATAACAAGATAGCGTAAATGCTCACATGAAGGCTCTGGGATAGGGTCACAACCGTGACCGACCCAACCATGTCCAACCATCCCACATCAACTGGCCCAACCACACCAAACCATACCAAAGTCCATAACTAAATAAGTTCCAAAACATAATATATTTAATCCCAAAATAAAATACGATGGAACAGTGAGAAATTATATCTAATGATATCAGCCCACCAGCTTATTCCAATGCTAAGTCTGACACCAATAGCGATCCCGCCCATACCAACCCATAGTACTACCACAAAGTCTCTAACCAAAAGAGAAATAAAATCCGGTTAGGACATGCCCACAACCATGGCCAAAACTAATATCTAAAATAAAATCAAAGTGTCTAGAAATCTCCATAACATGAAATGGAGCCTTCCGAAAGGGTGGAAGCTCACCACTTCAATACAATAGTTGTCCCCGAGTCAATCACTATGTAGGAGGAGTAGAATGGTCGATTCCTGCATAGCGTTGGTATACAGCCGCCCGAAGATGGGTTAGCGAGTGATCACTTGCATGAACTCAGGATAAGGATAAAATAATGTCATTTATAAATCCAAGTAAAACTATACATATGCACACAACCATACATATATATAACTATGCCAGGAAAAAAGAATCGGGTTTAGCATGGATTTAAAACCTTTACCTAGGCTGTGTAGCTTTGTCGTCCTAAACCACCCATAGGCTATATAGGTTCAGCTCCCCCTGCTTAAAGGGACCCAGTGCATGAAGCCACATGACCAGGGAAGAAAACTTGGGATGACTAGTACATCTCCCAAAATATAGTGTGACATCATGCACACGGTCACCAAGACCAACCTCACATCGGTAAATATGAGTTTCCAATTTTGGTCCTCCTGGACCTCCACTTCTATGGCTTTTATACACATTCCTCCATTATTTCCCAATTAAAACCATTACCAAACAATCAAACAATCCATTTACCATTTATTAACCAAGGCCATTTAGTGGTGGTATCTTTATACCGACCATACTTGCAAGTACTATCCACAGCCAACCATATATAGGTTTAAAGAGACTTTCAAATGCCCTTTCATTTACCATATTAAACCACTTGGGGGATTCCATGTATCCCACAAGCATAACCATTTATCCATTAACCTTTCCAATCCATTTAAACTATGCATAATTCCTTCACCAAGTTAAAATAAGCAACAGTTCCATTAAAAGTAATCAAAGAAATAAAAACATTCTTATAGGCATTTTGTCAAACACAGTGGGGGCATAATATGACCAAAACCAATACCAATTACCATTAAACCATTACCATGCAATCCAAATATCCAAAAATTCCATTAATACATATAAAAGCATAATTAAAACCATGGGAAACCATAACCAACTATTTAATATTAAAAACCCCAAATCATATTTGAAAACCAAAATCATACAATCAATGAAGTCACAAAAACATTCATAAAAACCATGCTTATAGTTAAAATTAACCTTGACGGAAGAGAACATTCCTTAAACCAAGATGATGATGGAAAGAAATCACCAAGACAAGCCCTAAATTAATCCTCTAGTTGAAACCCTAACTTTCCTTGCCTAAAAGATTTTGAGAGAATTATAGAGTGTTTAGAAAGACTTTTTAAGTATTAATGAATAGAGAATAACATCCCAAGAAGGTTAGAAGTCATGGGGTCTTATTAGGATAAGTGGGGAAATATCTAGAATACCCCCTCTTAAGTTGCACAAAAATCCCATCACAAGGGTACGACTGACCCTCACGAGTCATACCCTTCGATATGAATGGTACCCTCCACTCATATCCTAGACTCAAACTTTGGATATAATATTGTCCAACATATGACTCATCCAACTAAGTTGTATCTGAAATATACAATTCGTACCCTTCATCCGTACCCCTAGAAGAATAAACCTAAGAAAGATTTGGACACTGTCCACCATACGAGTTAATGTTATGATTTGTATCTTGGATTATGTCTCATGGTGAGCCACTCGTACTCATATCCAACCTAGTTAACTGAGTCTATGATAAGTTAAGGAACCAAACAATCTGTACCCACCAATACTACTCGTACCCCTAAGTCGTATCCATTTTATTAACCAAAATTCATCCCATCAACCAACACTAGTTATCATATGACAGGACCATAACATTCATACCCCATCATACGACTCATTCCCATGAGTTGTATTGGGTACAAAAACTAGAATTCCAAAAAAAATTCTAAGGATCAAAACTCAGGGTGTTATAATTATCCAACTCTCTAGCTAATGCACCACTCAGCTGGTGAACTCACTTAATTAATGCTTTTATCACTTAAGTAAATTTTCCTAATAGCCAAAGTGTTGCCTAAGCAACATTTGGCTCGCATAAGCGATGGCCTGGTCACATAAGTGACACTGCATGCTAGACGCATGTCGCATAAGAGACAGCTAAGTCACTTATGTAACAAGGTGGGATTCACTTAAGAGACACCTGTTCACACAAGTGATGGATTCTTAAGCAACCTGATAATCAATTAGGCATTGCATGGGTGGATTATATCTCTTATTTTAAAGATTTTTTACTATTTTTGAGACTTAGAGCTTAAGGTTTGAGTTTTGGGGCATTTTCTTCCATTTTTAAGCTTGTCTAATCTTCAAATCCCAAATTTCAATTGTTCTTCTTTGTTTTTATCATTTAAGTCTTGTTTAAACTTAAATTTTAAGATGGAATTTGGGGATTTTGGCCTGGAAGGCCTAAATTAGCAGTTCTTTGATTCATACTTCAATTTTAACCTATTTTCATTTGGGTTTTATCATATGAGTTCCTTTAATCTTAAAAATCAGTGTTTGGACAAATTCTGGTGTACCCTTCTTTTAAAAAAATCCATTTTGGGGGTCTATTTTGACCCGATTCAAAAGTAGGCAATATAGGTATTATTGATTTTCTTTTGATGCATAGATTCTATAGTTATGTGTTTAGCTGATTGTTGGTCTCTATGTGAGGTGAAAGCTTAATATTAAAGGCTTATTGTACTAGTATTGATATTTGAGGTAGGGTATAACTTGACTTTCTTCAGACTGGGTTGGGTAGATAATAATACTGTAAGATCATGTTATAAGTGTGGGGTTATATCATGGAAAATATGTTTAGGTTATTTTTGTGCCCGCGTGGGGGCCTATGTGGATAATATTTTGTAGTTTTGAGACATTATTTTCTAAGTATGACTGTGTGGGGTCTTATATGATGTTGTTGTCCTAGTATTGATATATGTATGTTTGGTTGTGCTCTTTTTGGTGGAAAAAAACTAGATTTTGGGATTTATATGGTATTAGTGACAATTTCATGTATGTTTCACTTGATGGTTTCTGGATTATATTGGATCATGGGTCGATTTGAATGGATTTTGGCTCACATGGTTGGTATATTAGTTGGATATTGGATATTCTCATTATGTTTAGGTTTGATTATTATATTCTCATATCATATTCATTCATTAAACATTAGTTCCACTATGAAATACTGGAAACACTAGCTTTTTCTGACAAAAAATTTGACATCTTTAAAACCCTCTGCCAATGTAGTGTCGGAGAAGAGTTATGGATATTGATATTGAATATTGGTTGTATATGGGTTGAAGTACCCCCCATGTGTCCTACCTAGAAGAACATCTTGAAAAGTATATATGGAGGTTGTGTTACGACCTCATACATCACATCATCATTATCTTCATTGCACTCCATATATTGTACTTATTCTGTGATTGTATTTCTATTCTTGACTTGATATATGTCCATTTGTTCTATATTCTTATACTTGTGTTTGACATATGTTTATATTTGTTCTTCTTTCTCCTACCTATATTTGTCATACGTTTATATAGTAGAACTATTATTAGGGATGGCGTGGACTATCATTTGGGACATTTTCTGATTACAGGTGGCGTGCCTATAGTTTGTGTTTATATGCTTTATTTTCTAATTTACTCAGTCATCCTATGATACCTAATGAGTATAATTAGACCATACTCTCCCCTACTATTCACTTTTGGTACAGATCCAGGTACGAGTGCTCTGCACGGATAGCTTATTCAGAATGCATTTGGAATATATTCAAGGTAGCAAACGTCCTATGCTTCAGGAGCTGGCCTGCTACCTCTTCCAATCTATTTCATGTATTATTTAGTATTCTGAGATAGATTTTGATCTTTTTAGGACTATTAAGGTATCTTTAATAGTTGAGATGTATTTCGTAGTTCTTGCATTGTGACACCATATTTTAGGATTTAGTTTGGTATCTTTGATTCTATTTTTTCTATTATCATGTTTGTATGGTTCAACTTTGCTCTAGAAGCCTTGCCTTGGGTTCTTAGTATTGATTTACCTTTTTATATCAATTTGGGTGATATGCTTACTTGTCAAGTCTTGCCGCGACAAGTGCCATCATAACCCTCAGTTTTGGGGTCGTGACAAAATTTGTATCAGAGTAGCCAGGTTTTTATTGGTCTTATCAACGTAAGAACAGAGTATCTAGTAGAGTCTTGTGGATCAGTACATAGACATTTGTATCTATCTTCTAAAGGCGATGAGATATCTTTAGGAATCTCCCTTATTTTGTTTCTTATCATGTAAATTCTTCCATACCTTGTATTCTAAGTTATATTTCCCTCTTTTCTGCACAAATGGTGAGGACTAGAACCAGTAAGTCTAGACATGTGGATCCATTATTTGAGGAGAGAGCCCAGTCTAGAAGGTGAGTTATGAATCATGGACAGGCTCGAGGTGGAGGACGGGCACAAGGATCTTCCCCATCCAGAGATTGCACAAGGAGACTCTCCCCTGAGCCTCGGGTTGAACATGTCGCATGTATAAGACCTACTTTGATCCCATAGAGTTCTTCTACCCCAGTCTTTAAGGGGTTATTTATTCTATTACTGACCCATTTGGAGGGTGCTGCTTTGATTGAAACTGGTGTTCCTCTAGCTCCTAGTATGGTACATCTGTATATGCTAGAGTTTTCTTATGGAACTCCTACGATCCCAAATATGGATCCTCCTATAGTTCTGACATTTTCTTATGGTATCCCATAGACTTCGAGTACTTTTTCTCCATTAGTTCCTGTATCTGAGTATGGCATTCTGAGATCTGGTGTTTAGCCTTCTTCTATGTTACCTCTTTAAGTGGGTTCTCAGCCATCTAGATTTACTATGCCTCCTATTATTGCAAGTATAGTTATGTCTGATGATGCCCAAATTACCCCTTCTTAGAAGATAAAGCAGTCGTTGATGAAATATAATAACCCAACTAGGTTTGGGTCGATTCCACAGGGAATACATCAGAAATCATTCTCGAACTTGTTAAAATCACTAGGCAGTGCAAAAAATAAAATGGGGGACTTTTTGAAATAGTAAAAGGGACAAGAATTGGTAGTTGTTGGTTGTAAAAATTATAAGGCAAACACTAGGCTTGTGTTCCCCTGGCTTCTCAATTCCACAGATTTATCGTGAAGTCCACATATTTATCATTACCTGTCGAACTATTCTGATACCTTGCATGCAGAATTTCATAAGTTAGATACCATCAACTATTTTGTGGACTCATTGACGGATTTCATCCTTTACCTTTTGAGTCTCAAGATGTCGCCTTACTATCCCTTATCCTGGATTCCAGTTAATTATTACTTTTTGATTCTCAAGTTATTAGATGATAGATAACCATTTTACATAGATAATAATAATTAGCCTAGATTGACAGTTAATCTTTAAATCATTATTGTAATTATCTTATCCTAGTCACTACTCCTCTTGTGGAGTAAGTATTGATATTCTAGGCAGGATCTTAACTTGTGCACCCATTAAGAAATCAATAAGAATGAAGAAAACCCAATACATACAAGAATCTTTATCTATAACAACTTGGCACTTCCTCTACTTCGTTAATTCGCCAGGGTTCCCACAACCCTAGCTAAGGGAATTAGCCCCTCATAGTTATGAGATCAATCATGGAATCCACAGACCAAATTACAAAATCAATCTCACAATGATGAAATAAGAAAACCCAAAGTCTTAAATTTAATAAAAACTAAGAACAAAATAAGAACAGTTAGAGTATATGGTAGCCCCAATGGCCTATCTCTCAATATGTTACCTCTCTAGTTTTCTTCTTCTCTAAATAAAGTCTAAAGGGTATTTATAGATTACAAGAAACCGTAAAAATCAAATCCTAAATAAAATAGGAAAACCTTGACTAAATATAGATAATAATAACTAAAAACATCATAGGAGTGTATGTATGTAACATAGAAACCCTAGGAAATGATTTTGAAACAATTTGGAAAATGTGAGTTTGGCTGCCACCTACTTAGGCCGTATGTGGTCTATGTGTCAGACCTCTTGCTCAGCTTCTACTATTCTCTATACTTGGACTTCTATCATATACGGACCGTAAGTGCACTTAGTAAGTGACAGAGTCTTTGTTTTCCTGCTTCTGAGCTTCTGGACTTCAAGTTTTGGCACCTACTTTGGTCACCGACGCCAGGTAATTGGCACATACACCCAGAAATGCCTAAGTAAGTAGCTCAAAACTTCATATTTTTCTTCCATTTATCATCCAAAACCATCTTTTTCTTCCGTTTAGTATCCAAAACCTGGTTTCCTGCAAAAACACATCAAATCCAACAAAATAGCCCTAAGTACTTGCATATTCTACAAGTTTAAGCATCGTAAGTGCTATAAACTCATAGCACATCAAGACCCTCAACTTAGAATGTTGCATGTCCTCAGGCAACAAAGGACATGCAACAAAACACAACACAATATACGATGATGCTTAACCTAGAGAAACCTAAGATACCTATGGCAGTCAATCATCAAATTTAGCTCAAAACACATTACCCTCTCCAAATTTAATACTTTTAAAACCAATTGTGCATATCTATGAAGCACAACAATGTAACACAAAAAAATCAAGCTATGGCATTACATTAGCAACAAATAACCATGCATATGTACAAGTTACACTAACCAGACAAGTAAGCAGCTGGTAATGCAATCCATGTTCTCTCATAAGAAAAAACCCCCACTCACTCATATGAAACAATACATGTAAATGTGGGGAGGGTCAACAGACACTCACGTTCAAAAGAGAAGTTCCACCGATGTGTATCAAATACCATAGGCTTGCCCTTATTTTCTTTATCTTAGTTTTTAGACAGTCAAGTTGGGATCACCATAGGACTTTAATCGGCTTGTAATGTAGGCCTGGGGGCCTGGTATGGTACATATAGATATATCAAATGACTACGACTCGTTGGCACTACACTTACTTTAGGGTCCACTTATCAACCACTTTTTTTTGTTTCACCCTTATTTCTTCTTTTATTTTATTGCACATTTAAATTGGGTTTGGTTTCTTTATTAATTTTTCTTTTTCTACCACACCCATCCTTACCATTTTTTCTCTTATTCTACCCTTTTTCATACCCACTTTACATTATGCACCCCTATGATATCCAACCTCTACTTAGTTGCTAACTGATGCATGAGTTGAGGTGCAAAATGTCCAAGAAGGACCACGGCCAAAAAGGTTCATTGTAACACAAATGGGAAGGTGAAAGTTGTAACAAGAAAATAGGCTACAAGGCTCAAACATCAGGATCAAGGGATACTCTTTCACATAGGGAAGGTCATTCAGGATAAAAATGGACTAACATAAAAAACAGCCTACGATCTTTTCCTCACCAACTATCCTACAACCTAGGGAGACTAATCGACAAGTTCTGTATTTAACACACAAAGGGAACTAAGTAGTATCTCACACACACATGGAACAAAGTCACATCATAAGCTACTACCTATCCAGTTCATGAAATTGTTAGCTATGATTATCATGTACCTAATACTAATGTCATGATAAGATTCACAATAGTCATATATAGACATATCACACAATTCGAAAAACAAGCTATTGAAGGGTATCATTTTCTCAAAAATCAACAAAAAATATGTTAACTGTCCTAGATACTCATTTTTCTCCTAGTTAAAAACAAAACATCATAAAACAAAACACAATATGCCTAAACATGCCGACTCTATAAGGAACAGGACTCCGGGGAAAAGAGAAACGATAATAAAAACACCAAGAGGACATCAAGACCCATAAGCAGGCCCATCCTCAACATAAAATCATGTATTATCCCCAATGGATTAGACCACTACAAAACCAAAGAGTTAGGAATATACCTGTAGCACCATAGGCGTAAAGCTCTAACGTCAATCACAATAACATGTACAAATAATAAAATCTCTTGGGTTGCCTCCCAAGCAGCGCCTATTTTAACATTGTGGCTTGGTTGGGTACTCGACTTCCCCAACAAGCCCATGGGTACCTTGTTTACTTAGACTTTATCAAGGTAGCCCAAGAGTTGGCTTCCAGTTTTCTCTTTCCACTTTGAACTTATGAATTTCACCCCTAATTATTTTTTTGATTTTCTACACTGCTCCAGGGGCGGTGGTATAAGAATAAAGGACCAAAGAAATAGAAGTTGTTTATTGTACTTCTTGGACCTTCCATGAGGAATGTGATTCTTTACTCTTGGCTCAAAAAATTCAAGAATATATACATATGTTTTCTCTTTCTCACACTCTTCTTCAGGTCTGAATGGCTCAATCAAGATCTGACTATCCAAACACAATATGGAAAAATACTTAGAATGAGGTCCAATATGCCCTAACTCAGGAATTGCTTTCTTATATACCTCCAAAGCTCTAGTATGATCTCCTTAAGTGTGACACTATTCATAAGTGTACGAGCAATTTTTGACTCCTTCAATTTTAGCTCCTCAAGTTGGCTTCTCAAAAAAATTTTAGTCTCACACCACCCATAACTAAGTTGTTGGGCGTTACACACAACTGCTTTTGCATACAACTCTAGTTGTAAGTGGTAGATATCCAAGACAAACCGGTCAACCTCTTGAATAAGCTTATGATTATTGTGGATAAGATGTGTCAATCTTTCTAACAAGCTCCTGCCACACTCCTGCAATACCAAACCATATCAAAAGGATAAGGATCAATAATAAATAAGCCTTCATTACTCCATACTTTCTCTAACCTAGTTGTCATCTCAAGGATGTAATGTACATGATCCCATAAGTAAAAGCAAAGTTGGTATTATATCCTTATCTTTGTAGTTATATATTGATAACTGATTTTTTTGAGATCTTATCTTATTTATAGTCACTCCATGTCATACATACTCAGTACACTCTTTGTATTGACACCCCTCGTTGGAGACACTATGTTTCATGCCGCAGGTACAGGTACTCTAGCTAGTAGACCACCCCAGTAGGAGCACAGGACATCCAGCATCTATTGGTGAGCTCCAAGATAATTCGGAGCTTTTCGAGTCTGTTATATGTATTTTGGTATTGTATAGTAGTTATGATCAAGGTGGGGGAAGCCTATGTGTCTTTTAGAGGCTTTGCAGACTAATGTGAAGTTAAGTGTGCTAGCATTGTGTTCTTTTAACGTTGTGGCCCCAACGTCCAAGTTTTGTATATGTAGGTTTGGACTTACTTACGTAGTTTTTTTTATCAATGAATCATATCCATACTAGCATGACCTTTGAATGTCATAGTTACATACATGAAAAGTACAGGGTTACGAGTTGGTTCTCCCAAAATGGGTGCCTTTCCATCCCAATGGGATTTAGGGCATGACAAAGTCACACACTAGCGTATGCCTGAAGAAGAATGGAAAAAAAGATTGACAATTTCTATAACTCCAATCGGTCAATCTACAGTTGTATTCCTAAAAACTAGTGCCAAAATTTGATAACGCCTAAACTACCCCTGCTTAGAAGGATAATGTAGTCGTTGTCAAAATACAGTAACCCAACTAGGTTGGGGTCAATCCCATAGTTAATATGTTAGAAATATATCTCGAACTTATTGAAATCACCAGGCAGTTTGGAAAAGTAAAAAAGGGGGATTTGCTGAAATGGTAAAAAGGACAAGAATCAGTTGCTCTTGGTTGTAAACAATCTAAGATGAACACTAGGCATTTGATTCCCCTGGCTTCTCAATTCTACAGATTTATCATGCACTATCAAACTATTCTGATACCATGCATGTGGAATCTGATAAGTTATGTACCATCAACTATCTTGTGGACTCATTAACATATTTTATCCTTTACTTTTTGAGTCTCGGGATGTCACATTACTATCCCTTAGCCTGGATTCCAATTAACTATTACATTTTGAGTCTCAAGTTATTAGATAATAGATAACCATCGTACATTGATATAATGATTAGCCTAGATCAACACTTAATCTTTAAATCACTATTGTAATTATCTTTTCCTAGTCGCGACTCCTCTTATGGAGTAAGTAGTGATATTCTTGGCGGGATATTAATGTGTGCACCCGTTAAGAAATTAATAAGAACAAAGAAAACTCAATACATGCAAGAATATGTCTATAGAACTACTTGGCGCTTCCTCTACTTCATGAATCCGTCAGGGTTCCCATAACCCTAGCTAAGAGAATTAGCCGCTCATAGTTATAAGATTAATCATGGAATCCACAAACAAAATTAAAGAATTAATCTCACAATAATGAAAGAAGAAAAATAAATGTCTTAAATTGAATAACAAACCAAGAAAAAATTATCAACAATGAGTGTATAAGGTTTCCCCCAAGGGCCTATCTCTCAATATGTGGCCTCTCTATTTTTTTTCTTCTCTAAATAAAGTCTAAAGGGTATTTATAGATTACAATAAACCCTAGAAATAAAATCCTAAAAAAAATAGAAAAACCTTGACTCAACATACATAATAATGACTAAAACATCATAGGAGTGTATGCAGGTTGAATGGAAACCCTATGAAATAATTTCAAAATAATACGAAAAAGTTGGGGTCGGTGGCCATTTACATAGGCCACATACGAACCGTATGTATTACATATAGACCATATGTGGTCTAACTATGTGCCAGACCTCCTACTCAACTTTTGTAGTTCTCTATACTTGGACCCTGTAACATACTTTGGTCACATATGGACCATATATACTACATATGGACCGTATGTTCCCTTAGTAAGTGACAGAGTCTTCTTTTTCCTACTTCTAAGCCTCTAAACTATAAGTTCTGGCACCTATTTTGGTTATCTATGCCTGATAAGTGGCACATACACCCAAAAATACCTAAGTAAGTATCCCAAAGCTTTGATCTTCATATTTTTCTTCCATTTATCATTCAAAACCATATTTTTTCCGTTTAGTATCCAAAACCTAGTTTCCTATAAAATCACTCTAAAAACACATCAATTCCAATAAAATAGCCTTAAGTTCATGCATATTCTCCAAGTTTAAGCATCGTGAGTGCTATAAATTCATAGAACATCAATGTCTTCTAATAATTAGAAGAAATTTAAAAGATTCACTCATTTGGGTTCTCCTGGATTCAGTGGTGTTGTAGGTGCGGATGACTATGAGTTATTGATAGAGTGCAATGAGAAGTGGCTTAACCTTGGTTCACTTGAGTTGCATGGGTTTATGTATGAAATTTAAGAGGGGGTGAATTAAAATTTCCTTTTATGACTCAAATACTGACTCCTCACAGATGTCTTGCCCACAGATTAGTGCACTTCACAAACAGATTAGATTTAAACAATTAAGCATGTAAATAATAGAACGTAAAATAATAACATAAAGATTTATCCTTGTTCAGAACACCAATGTGGTGACTACTTCCAGTCTCTATGGATTTAAAAATTTCCTTAGATCATTGAATATTGGGCTTGAGTACAATGATAGGAAACAAGTTCTGAAGAATTATTTTGCTCTTCAGATCTTGGGACACAACTTCAGTTGATGTTAAAAAGTTGACTCGATCTTACTCTTTATATAACAATTGTTAACTGAAGTTGCAAAGCCCTGTGAGACTAAGATTGAGACACTTTAAATTTTCTAGTTGAAGTTGCATAACCCATGTCTGTCTTCAGTCTTCACTTTTTATAGTCTTCGGCTGCTACCGTTCATAAGGAAACCCAAGAGATTTCTTCCCAATCAAGGATTTAAATTGATTCCTTGATAGAGGAATGTAGTTGTTTGATATGTCCATATCCTTCTTTGGATCACGTCCATATCAGATATGTCCGTGATCTATATTTTCTTTTAGTTTTGTATAGATTGTTGTCCATGTGAAAATTGTGGCCTTCCTTCCTTTTGCTTTTTGTCCTGATTTATCTAATCTATCGTGATTCTAGGATAGTGATCATAATTATGGGATAATGATTCTCCTTACATTTCCAAGATGTTTGATTGATTTTCTTGCCTCTATTTGAGTGTTGTGATCCTTCTTTTTATGATTGGATATCTTTTCTTTCCTGGAGAAGGCTTCCTTACTTGTTTCTTTTATTTTTTCACCATCAACAATCTTCCAGTAACTTGCATTCTTTATCCTGCAAAGATCCACCTGTTAGTTTTCCATTATTAAATTGTTACCTAAAGAGTCTAATAATCTCTCCCTTTTTTATAATGACAAACTTAAACATCAGTTAACTTCCCAGTTAGGATTTCTAGTTATCTCCCCCTGACTTTCTGCCTTGGTAGCACAAACTTAAACATCAGTTGACTTCCCTGGTCAGATTGTTGGCTATATCCCCCTTACTTTCTGCCTTGGTGGCTGCAGTTGACTCTGATGTGACGGTAGTCTACTTGCTTTCTTTGTCCCATGTCTTGTTAAATAATGCACATCTTCTCCCCTTTTTTATATAATCAAAAAGGACAGAGAAAACATAGAAAAAGAAATGTACCCATCCACAAAACAAGGAAAAGAACAGAGCAAAAACACAGCACAACAAGAAAATAACAAGCCAAAAAAACATAGAATACTAGACATGCAAAGTTACGGTGTAAAAAAACTCGTCAGAGCAGGAGTATGTAGTGTATTTATACAGACTAGAGTACGAGAAGGGATAGACCCCCTTTTGAATTAAAAGAGTTCAGCATCATTTGGAAAGGAAATAAGTAAGAGTGTTGTGCATGTTAGAGCAAAAGAGATCATAAGATTTTTCAACACTCATGGTGAAGTTGGAGAAAGAGTTTTGAACGGAGATGGCAAGCTCATTTGAGGAGGAGGAGGATTCAGACTTGATGGGCTCAACTTAGGAGAACATTCTGTCAAACAATATTAATCCTTCCTGTTTGAAACCGTCAAGGGAGAGTCGCACTTTGCCTATGTCATTACCTGTCTCTTTGCCCTGCTGTAGTAGCTTGGTTGTCGACTCCTTAATGCTGGAAATTCCTTCCTCGATGGTAATGATCCTGTTCTTGAGTTATTCAGTCTCCTTATCTGCATAGGACATGGATTTAGGTACAGGTATACTTACCCTGGATGTGTCAGGACAGCTTTTGATAGACTCCTTTTTACACTATTTTTTTTCAATTAGAACATAGCCATGCTTGCGAAGGTTTTTGAATCATAGGTGGAAGAGACTTCTACCACTGGATAGGATGAAAGGTCAATTCTATAGTGAAGAAGAATCTGAGTGATGAGCAAATCGTAGGGTAGACTTTCCGAGGCATGGGAGTCAGCTGCACTTTCTATCATATATTCACGAATCCAGGCGCTCCAGCTGATTTTGTATTTTTTTAATAGGCAGTAGAGAACAAATACATATCTACGAGTCACATTACTGAGAGGCCCTTTTCGAGGAATCAAGGTGGTTGCAATGATATGGTCCAAGATCCTATTGCAGAAGATGAGGGACAAAGGACCAAAAGAGTAGTTGTTTGAGATAGTATCTGAGATAGCCTTCTTTTCTTCATCAAAACTAACTTCAAAATTCTCAGTCCAGGTGTCGTTCATGAAAGGGACAACAACCGAGAATTTGGTGTCAAACACTTTCTCAAATAAGAAGACATTTAGAACAATACGAGAGTACCAAGAACCAGGGTTTTCAGTTCCCCACTGTCAGGGGAAAGGCAAAGATTAGCGAAGAACATGCAGATAGGATCTTCAAAAATTTCCAGGCCAGATAGGCAAAACACCATCGACAAGTCTTGAGGTTTGAGAAAGTGAACGATATGGTAGTGGGATTCCTTTAGGAGAGTAAGATTGATAACTCGACCAGAAATAATTGAGTGATTCTTGAAGGTGAGAAACTTCTCCTTGTGAGTGAGAATGTCAAGACCCGATTTCCTCAGGTCATGATGGCGCCTACCATAACCCACCAATTGACAAGCCAACCCATATTCCTGAACGGGTAGTAACGTACTACTCAATAATATAAGAAAAAAATGCAGAATATATGAAATAAAGATCAATACATAGAAGAATCCCAAAACCCGGTGGTATTAGTATAAGATCTTCTAATATAAAAAGAGCACAAGAGTGAAATATCAAGAGAAATACACGGATACAACTAATCTCCGAATACAACGTAGAGACTAGTCTAATACATAAGAGAGAGATAAGTAATACTCTGAAGTAAGGAGCTCACTCTAAGTCTCTGAACTAAGGCTGCTCTGCACGATGCACACATTAATGGATATAACCCGTACTATGATCTGCAGGATGCAGAAGTGTAGTATAAGTACCAAATGAATGGTACTCAGTAGGCAACTGACAAATGAGCTCCAAAGATAAAACGGATATACATAGCATATAAACAGAACAAAATCTACACCCAAGAGTCCAAAAATCATATAACAAGTCAATGAGAATAATAAGGGACAACTATCCTTTTCATGTCCAAGAGTCTAACATAATAAGACTAAGGAAATATCAGGGTGAACTATCCTATTCCAGCTAGATTCAATATACGTCAATGTTATACCATATATCACAGGTCAATATATGAATAAAGAGTGAAAGAAAGATATATAGTAATATACAAGGCGAAGTAATGACTATACAAAATGAACAATAAAAAAAGGGATATATGGTAGTACCATAGCTTCATACAACTAGATATATATATATATATAGATAGATAGATAGATATATATATGCGTATAAACATGAGGTCATCTTAAAGCATCACCTATATAATCATATTCTCATTTAAAACCTCATTACAACACTTATCAGGATTCAAATACTATCATATTCGGGGTTTCTAATCCACATGGCTAGACATGAAATAATCATGCATAATAATGCACATAAGATAAGAGAGGCGGAAAATATACATTAAATCCCGATACCAGATCATTGACCAATCTGTCATAAGCTAGCCATAATAATGATCATAACAATGATAACAGCAATATCAATAATGGTGTGAATAACTGGCTACTCCGGACAACCAAATACCTAGCCGAGCCTATGAGAACCCCCACCACCCAAGGATCGAAAGTTTCAATCAACATACAACAAGGCATATTCTTCACCTATATCTATGCAATCATCCCATACCGGCTGATAGACATAGGTGCATACTGGTGATAGGCGATGTGCATGTAGAAATGGATGCAAGGTACACAATAACTATCAACAATATCATAATAAGTGTCATCATCATGATCATCATCATTGTGATCAACCTCTGTCCTTACCGGGTATCAATATATAATCATGACTAGGGTCATTTCAACCAAATATGGGTCCCACACCCATTCTTTCTAATTTTCAACTTTCCGACCAATAGGTTGAAATGAGCTCGGGTCCATTGGGACCCAAACCAAAGGTCTACCTAGACTAAAATATATATTTTGAATCTGCTGGCGCACTCATAATTTGCATTCGAGATCGTTTCACTAAAGTTTTCTCCCAGTAGCCAATTGGAACCAGCGAAGACTTCAAACCAGGGAATTAGCTCTAAAACCCAAATGAACTGCTCGATAACCGAACCTTCGGTCCCAGTAAGTCATAAATGACTTAGGGCAGCTATGGAGAAGCTCAAACGGTGCAGATAAGCATACATATATAAAATAACCTTAAGGGTCATTACAATATCCACTACTAAAAGGACTTTCATCCCCGAAAGTCAATAGATAGAAAGAATTTCAAAAGCTAGAAAGGTTGAGGTACTGGGCCCGCATGCTCCAAGCATGACTTCCTAGGTAACTTCAACAGAGAGAAAAAACTTCTAAGGGATTTTGCCACAAGTATCCTTTTTTCAACCAACACTCTCATTCAACTTCCAAAATAGCCAAAACTCAACTACAATAGTCAACTGGCCTCTAAATAACCCAAAAAGGATGAGGCACATACAACTGAATCACATCACGTTGATACCATCTCTATATCCACATAAATCAATAAAATCTCATCCAAGCCAAAAGTAAACCAAGACATGAGTCATAAAATCAACTCCAAATCCAAAAATAACCTTCCTTTACCTCTTTGCACCTGCTATCTGCTCCAAGCCAGGAAGAAAATCACTTGAGTCTCGTTCACATAGTCTCATCACAAAGAACCCAAAGAACTAAAGTTGATCCGCTGAAGTCTATAAGGAAAGCATGAGAATAAGCTCATAAGGCTCTATTTGGGCATACAAATGGAGATAATCACGAAATGCCATATATGCCAATGCTGTAACCAGTCCGGATGAAAATTAAACTAAAATCTCAAAATCCAAGGTATAACTACTCATCACTGAATATTTTACTCTAGTATATCCCATCAATCGAGAATAAAGCCATATACAATCCACCTCAAGTATATTACTCCCACTGAGTAAATCATCCAAAATTTCCAAAGAAAATGGATACTCAAGGTTAAAACTGAAATAAACAATACGGGGCCCATGGGCTATCATCTGAACACTTATCAGCTATAATTCAATCGAAGTATATAAGATCGAATAGGCAACCATGGAGTAGGATCAACCATCCTATGAATCTAAACAAAGACAAGTCTACAACAAAAGTTGCACGCAAGCTCTACAACACTAAGCTGAAATCTCAATACCAAGGTTGAACAGCTCAATCTCAAATATCTAAATCAAAACTAAAAATGGGTAGGCATTAATGCTCCAAATTTATCATACTTCCAAATCACCATTCCAAGGAGTCAAAATCCAAAATTGGGCCAATAAGTCCATATCAATGTTAACTATCTCAAATCAACTCTAGTATCCAAAATTTGACATATCCGAGATAAACCATACCAAGCCACTGGCGAGAAATATCTAGAGAGTAAAACCACCTACAGAGATAACCACTGACTCATAACACAAGCAACCAACTCTATATCAGCTGGAGGGAACGAAACATAGCCATAAAATAGGAATCATGCGAAAGAAAAAAATCACTAGTTAAAAATGTAAATAATCTACTCCATATCAGCTGGAGGGCATGAACTATCCAAACATACTCAAAACTTCTCAAGGTAGAAAACCACACCAGTGAAGGCAAAAAATTTAGCAACTCAAGGAAATGTAACTTAACCCGAAACTAACCAATCCAATACTCCATCTAGGGATAGAAATAGTGACAAGCTCATATCATCGAGGAGAATTACTCCACCAAGCCTCATTAGGATGAACAAATGCTGAAATGGGGCTTTTCTTAATCCACCCAAGAACAACATCATCGAAGAAGAAATACCAGTCTCAAAATCAAGGTCAAGGTCGACACCACCACCAGAGTACCAATAACATGAGCTAAAGATTTTCTAATTTGCCAACTTAAGAAGCGATCACAGGAAAGGCCACCTGTCTCTAACTTTCCAACTCCACTAGAAAAAACATATCACAATGACAAAGGAGTATCCAATCTACACACTAACAACAAAGAAATCCATCACGAGGGAACAAACCCAACCTACTTATGAGATAAATCCATGACATCTCAATATCAAAATCGCTATCAGACAATGAAATAGCCACAAATGAAGAACGAACCTCAAATTGGTCTATCTCACAAACTAGTTATACCAAAAAGGATAGCCAAAATAAAATCCTTCACAACCCAGGAGGCAAGTCTGAGAATCTCAAACTCAAAAATGGGCAACATAACTAAATTGCCGACTCAAAAAAATAAAGAACCATGGAAGGTCAACTTATCTTTGATACCATAATACATCCTTAAAATCAATCTAATACAGCTAACCAAGAGGGGGCACAGTCAACCTCGCCATGCTAAGGGAAAGAAATCATCAAATCGGGCTATATCTACTCAAGCCACCAAATAATATCACATGAAAATAAAAGTTTAACTAGATAACACTAGTCTATATAGCTACCCAGTGAGAATCAAATTCATCATATAACAACATCAAGTAATAATATCAAGTAATATTAATAACCTTACATACTGGTTGCAATAGCAACAACAATATCACTATCAACATACTGAACAGGTGGTACCAAAATAAATATTAATATCATGTACCACTCAAAGGCCACAATGGGGCTAATGTGCCAAGATAAATGAGACTCAAACTCAAACCATTTCCATAGAGGGAAAACATTAATATATATCTACTCCATCCACTACTAAAAAAAATAAACCACAGATTAGTAACATAATCATGAATTCAATAATAAGGCACATAATGACTGATATAAATTCATCAAGGCATACAATCATCAATGAGTATGAAAACCCCAATACATATAATAAGAGATAAATGTGAGAAATAAAAGAACACTAATTGTGGTAACATCCACAGTCATATGCCTGACAGGTATAGGGAAAATAAATCTAAATGGGTCTAAATCAGACTGATCAACTAAATTATCAACTAAGGCACGAAGCGCACCATTTTTAACTGAAGATGTCACAACATCACAAGTTGATCTAACTAATCTAAATGACTGGAATCTCATATCAGGGACACTATCTAAACTAGTATCGATCTCCCTATAGTCGTAGCAATTCCAGAAGCACCAATATGGAGAGATCACAAATTGAGCCCAAATGGCTGGCCAAATAACGCTGAGAGAAATTTGCAAAATTATCTTCAAACATCTAAAATCATAGCATGTCTTAGGAACTCTAAGCTAACGGGGAATACAGGGTAACTCTAGTTGATCACCTATTTTATACTAGGGGCATTCTCTGAACCAGTGTCTTATAATAACACAACCAAACCAAGGTCCTAGAATACTTCAAGATACTGCCCCTCATAATCCAGAATGGTTTCCATGGCCTGAAGAACCATACCATACTCCACAAGTCTGATGGCGACTCTGCCCAAATCCTTTTTAGCTACCGCTGAAGATCTTTGATATCTATCTTTGACTCTCTAGTCTGATGTTGTGCTAAAATTCAAGAAATGCATTTTGGAGTCTCATCTGCATATGTCAATAATATTGCATCATCCTTCGAGGATAGAATAGAGTCAATGAATATGTTTGGGTTCATAGGAATGCGGATACACAATAATGAGTTATGAAGTGAATTTCCTAAAATATCACTGTAGCCTCCTTAAGATAGATTATCGACTACTCCACACCAATCCGCAGGACTCTACTAATACTTAGCTTTTGTACTAATACACCAAAAAAACCTATGCTCTAATACCAATTTGTCAAGACCCTATTTCCTCAAGTTAGGATGGCATCTACCATAACCCACCAGTAGGCAAGCCAACCCATTGTCCAGAATGGCTAGTAACGGACTACTCAATAATATAAGGAAAAGAATATAAAATATATGAAGTAAAGATCAATACATTGAAGAATCCCAAAACCAGGTGGTATCAGTACAGGAGCTTCAAATATAAAAAGAGTACAAAATTCAAATATCAAGGGAAAAATACTAATACAACTTATTTCCGAATACAATATAGAGACTAGTCTAATACATAAGAGAGAGATAAGTAAAACTCTGAAGTAAGGAGCTTACTCTAAGTCTCTGAACCAAGGTTGCTCTGCACGATGCACACATCAACGATGATAACTCGTACTAAGATTTACAGGCTGCAAAGTGTAGTATGAGTACCAAATGAATGGTACTCAGTAGGCAACTGCCAACTGAGATCCAAACATAAAGCCAATATACATAGCATATAAATAGAATAAAATCTACACGAAAGAGTCCAGAAATTATATATCAAGTCAATGAGAATAATAAGGGGCAACAATCTTTTTCATGTCCAAGAGTCTACCATAATAAGACTAAGGAAGTATCAGGGTGAACTATCCTATGCCATCAACATTCAATATACATCAATGCTAAACCATAAATCCCAGGTCAATATATGAATAAAGAGCAAAAGAAAGCTATATAGAAATTTACAAGGTGAAGTAATGACTATACAAAATGAACAACAAAGGAAGGGATATACGGTAGTACCATAGCTTCATACAACTAAATATATATCTACATATTTATGCATATAAACATGAGGTCATCTCAGAGCATAACCTATATCATCATATTCTCATTTAAGACCTCATTATAACACTTATCTGATTTAAATACTATCATATTCGGGGTTTCTAATCCACATGGCTAGACATAAAATAATCATACATAATAATGCAATCATAAGATAGGAGAGGCCAAGAATGTACCTTAAATCTCGATACCGGATCAATGACCAATCAATTATAACATAGCCATAATAATGATAACAATAAAATCAATAATAGCTTGAATAATCGGCTACTTCGGACAACCAAATACCTATCCTAGCCTAAGTGTACCCCCACCACCCCAGGCTCAAAAGGTTCAATCAACATACAACAACACAAGGCATATTCTACAACTATATCAATGAAATCATCCCATACCGGCTGATAGACATAGGTACATATATGTGATAGGTGATGATGCACTTATAGATATGGATGCAAGGTACACAATAACTATCAATAATCTCATCATTAGTGCCATCATCATGACCATTATCATCGTGATCAATGTTTGGCCTTTTTGGGTATCAATATATCATCATAGTATCCTCCGGCCTTATCGGGTATCAATTTATCATCATAGTATCCTCTGGCCTTATCGAGTATCAATAAATCATCATAGTATCCTCCGGCCTTGTCGTGTATCAATATATCATCATAGTATCCTCTGGCTTGTCGGGTATAAATATATCATCATAGTATCCTCTAGCCTAGTCGAGTATCAATTTATCATCATAGTATCCTCCGGCCTTGCCAGGTATCAATATATCATCATAATCATTAATGCATAAATATAGGTTTATAATAGGTGCACAGACTCAAGACAATATACTCGCAACCATAATCATAACATCACAAAGATAACTATCCTATCATTATATTCAATCTTCTCATTATTAACTAGCTAAGACTCATTATTATACCGCTAGTTTACTAGTCATCACATAATCTCTAGTTATAAATCTAACTGATTCTTCACATAATCATTAATCATGGAATAGAAACTAACCATTAATTAATAATTAGCCAAACCTAATGTCTAGTTAGGGTTCACCATTAAACCATAATCTTTATCTATTCACTATTCATTATTTATTAACTAAACATCTTTTATTGACTAACACCAATCAATATTTAATAATTATTTATCAACTAATCCTCATTATTAGCCAGTCCTCATTATTAGCTAGTTAGCATCAGTAACTTGGAATCATTATTAACTA
Source organism: Capsicum pubescens (assembly GCA_030864215.1). Lineage (NCBI taxonomy): Eukaryota > Viridiplantae > Streptophyta > Magnoliopsida > Solanales > Solanaceae > Capsicum > Capsicum pubescens. Next base: position 211,830,650 of record CM061543.1, on the reverse strand, counting down.
GGCATCATTATTATTAGCATACCTTATCACCAAGAAATATAACCACATTATCCTCACTTAACCACTAATCAGCATTATAACTTGTTATCAATAGCCACATATCATTACCATCGATAAACCCATCTAGCCACGTATCAACCCTAGTCGTTAGCTATGACATTTCTAAGCAAGGCTCATTAACTAACATTTTTAGAATTCTAAGCATCAAGTACTATAGTCACCTAATAGACAACTAGTTACCACGTAGCATATACCATAATATTAGGAAGAACAGTCATAAGATCATATTTTAGCTAGAATCACATCAATAACCGAAATAATCATAAATGTATCAAATCTATGCATCTCATCACCAATATTCAATCAGTGAAATCATAAGCATCATACCACACGTTCCTCTGTCTGTTACCGGAGAGATGTGTATACGCACATAAACACACATATATATATTCCTGAACTATAATCGTATCATCTACAAGGATAAGCACTTCCCAGATGTCCAATAGATATCATCTATTGGCCCTTGTCCCAATAATATGCTCAAAATAATTACAATATCATTATCAAGAATTTTGGCCCATATACATATACGAAACTCATCTCTATAATCATATTTATATGTCATAACATATCTATAATGATCTCACATATATGAGGTATAATATCAATAAGCATATAATCATCTCTCATATAGGAAACATAATTTCAATAAGCTTGACACAACTATAAGTCATTTCATATATAAAGGAAATTCATCATGATGATGAGGAATATCACCTCTCTAGGTCAACTATCATATATAAAAGGAGACAGCATCTCTATAGGCCTAACAACGTATCTAAGAGAAAATAGCATCTCTATGGGCCAAGTATAAAGTCTAAGAGGAAATGGTATCTCTATGGGCCCATTATTAAATCATTTCTATAAGCAACAACATACCTATAACTCCTAAGTCACAATCCGAGGAACATCATTACAATATACCGAGTCATGAAGTAACCTTATACTAAGGTTTACTAGTCTCAATAATGTCTAACATATCCATCTAATTCCACAATGACTAACATAAGTCTAGGCCTAAGTGGATTGTACAATTCCACTTCTAAATCCTAATTTCCGTAATTAGGCATACTATGCCCCAAACTATGCTAAGATATCTAGTCCAATTTTTAGATTTCAAGTAATCCACATATAAGCCTAAGATATGAACTTCAACTAGAAGTAAGGGCACTTAAGTCAATTCTACCCAAATTATGATGCCAAGAATACCACAATAGCCCATTAAGATCATATATACTAATCATGCTTCCAAAACTAAAACCATATCCATAATATACAATGTATCAAATCCATGCTACAATTCAATCTAAACTAGGGAGAATGCAATCAGAGTCTACAAAGTTATAAACATACTATCTTACAGGTCCAAGACCCTTATCTAATTGCCCATGACATCACTAATCAAGGCTAAGCTATCTTACTCATAATCAATCCTAACATTAATATCTATACGCAATACATATCATACATCATCTATGAAGAAAAGCGAATAGGAGTTTACTGCAAGGCCAAACCGCAAAACCTTGCTTCATGCACCACATACTCATCTTCACTTTACAATCCTCAAAATGTCATCACACTATCAAAACTATAATCTACTCATCAATATGATTCTAACAATACCCATATTGCACTTTTATGCTTCGGTTCCAAAAAATGACACCAAAAACTAAAATAGGTCCCACATATGGAAAATGAGTTTTTGGAGAAACCCAATGTTCACACATTAATAAGGAATCATAACCCTCAAAGAATGGGTGAAAACTAACTATACTTTCGGCTAAAATCAAGCCCTAAGCTAAATTGGAGTTTTTGTTCCAAACTAATAAATTCAAGCATGAATTTAAGAAATTCTTACCTTAATCATAAAGATAATCATGATACAAGATGATAATTAAGCTCCCAAGTCACCCCCCCCCCATGACCAATTTTGAGTTATTACACTCATTTGGGGTTTCTAGGTCTAAATAGTGGAGGAGAAATGCCCCAAACGCATCTTGTGGCCTTTATATAGCACTTACAGGTAATCGTGATAGCACAATCTTGGCTGCGATCGCGGTTGCACCTGATGAAAGAAAACTCAAAAAGTAGTTTTTGATCCTCAAAGCTCATCAGGATTCCAAATAACATGATACGATAGTAAATTTTGAGTGTAACCTACATTGCAAATCCATTAGAGTCATAAAAAATTTCATCAAATAGGAAAAAAGTGGGGCCCACACCTATACTTTCATTATTTTTTATAAAATTTACTCAGTAGCCCAAAATAAGTTTGAGAGCCTTGGGACCTGAACCAAGGGCCTCCCTACCCTAAAATCAAAGTTCCAGACGAGATGACAAAGTTGGATTTTCAATTCTGGGTCATTTTAACCAAATATGGGTCCCAAACCCATTCTTTCCAATTTTCAACTTTTCGACCAATAGGTTGAAATGAGCTCGAGTGCATTGAGACTCAAACCAAAGATATACCTAGATTGAAGTAGATATTTTGAATCTACAAGCGTAGTCAGAATTTGCGTTCGAGATTGTTTCACTAAAGTTTTCGTCTGGTGGCCAATTGGAACCAACAAAGACTTCAAAAATAAGGAATTGCCTCAAAAAACCAAATTAACTGCCCAATAACTGAACCGTTGGTCCCAACAACTCATAAATAATTTGGAGTAGCTATGGAGAAGCTCAAACGGTGAAGATAAGAATGCCTATGGAAAACGACCTAAAAGGTCATTACAATAGCCACTACTAAAAGGACTTTTATCCCTAAAAGTCAACGAATAGAAAGAATTTCAAAAGCTTGAAAGGCTAAGGTACTGGTCCCACATGATCCAAGCATGACTTTTCAAGTAACCTCAATAGAGAGAAAACACTTCTAAGGGATTTCTCCATAGGTATCCCTTTTTCAACCAACACTCTCATTCTAGTTCTAAAATAGCCAAAACTTAAATTCAACCATTAACTAGCCTCCAACTGAACTGAAGAGGCTGAGGCATGCACAACTAAATCACATCACGCTGATACCATCTATATATCAACATAAATCTACAAAAACTCATCCAAGCCAAAAGCAAACCAAGACATGAGTTATAAAATTGATCCAAATCCAAAAATAACCTTCCTTTACCTTTTTGCACCTACTATCTGTTCTAAACCAAGAGGAAAATCACTTGAGTCTCGTCTACATAGTCTCATCACAAAGAACCCAAGGAACTAAAGTTCATCCACAAAAAGTCTATAAGGAAAACATGAGAATAAGCTCATAAGGCTCTATCTGGGAATACAAATGGAATAATCATAGAATGCCTAAGAGACAACTAGTTACCATGTAGATTATACCATAATATTAGGAAGAGGAGTCATAAGATCGCATTTCAACTAGAATCATATCAATAACTGATATAATAATCATGAATGTATCGAATCTATGCATGTCATCATCAGTATTCAATTAGTGAAATCATAAGCGTCATACCATACCTTTCTCCATCCTATATCAAAGAGATGTGTATACGCAAATATATATACATATATATATAGTATTCATGAATAGTAATTGCATCCTATTCAAGGATAAGCACTTTTCGGATGTCCAATCGATATCATCTATTGGCCCTCGACCTAATAATATGTCCAAAATAATTACAATATCATCATCATGACTTTCAACCCATATACATATTCGAAACTCATCTCTATAATCATATTTATAAGTCATAGCATATCTTTAATCATCTCATAACTAGGAGGTATCTAGCATATATGAGATATAATATCAATAAGCATATAATCATCTCTTACATAAGAGGTATAATATCAATAAGCATGGCACAACTACAAGTCATTTTATATATAAAGGTCATTTATCATGAAAGTGAGGAATATCACCTCTCTAGGCCAACTATCATATCTAAAAGGAGACAAAATATCTATAGTCCCAATATCGTATCTAAAAGAAAATGGAATTTCTATGGGCCAAGTATCAAGTCTAAGAGGAAATGGAATCTCTATGGTCCTATTATTATATTATTTCTATAAGAAACAACATATCTATAACTCCTAAGTCACAATCCGAGGAACATCATTACAATATGTCGAGTCATGAAGTAACCTTATACTAAGGTTTACTAGTCTCAACTATGTCTAACATCTGCATCTAATTCCATAATGACTAATACAAGTCTAGTCCTAAGTGGGTCAGACAATACCCACTTCTAAACCTCAATTTCCTTAATTAGGCACACTATTCCCCAAACTAGGCTAAGATATCTAGTCCAACTTCTAGATGTCAAGTAAACCACATACAAGCCTAAGATAGGAACTTCAACAAGAAGTATGGGCACTTAAGTCAATTCTACCTAAATTATGTTTCCAAGAATACCACACTAGCCCAATAAGATCAAATATACTAATCATGCTTCCAACACTAAAACCACATCCATAATCTTGCAATGTATCAAATTGTAAACCCCATAAGACCCTGTCTCAATTCATCTCTCCATGGTATGTTAAAAGGTTCTAAGACTTAGAAAATTTCACTAAGTGTTAGGACTTAGTCATTTCTAAAGCTCCTAAACTTTGTTGATTTTATTTTTGACCTTTCAGACATCGTAAAGTTATTTTTTTAGTTTATTCATGATCGAGGATGTCAAACGTACATCTTGGATGAGTTTTAAAATTTTTGGATAAGCGTAAAGGCATGTTTGAAAGTCCAAAATAGTACCATCCCGCGATAAGCACATGACGCATACTCTTTTCCGCCAATAAGGGAGCCCGCATATAGCCCACGACGCGTGGTCCAGTCCGGTGGACCAGAGCCCGCGGAACGTGCTCCACCACATCCCTCCATAATTTTTAGCTTTTAGTCATATTTTCTAAGGGTATTTGGGCATTTTTCCCTTTATCCAATTGGTCCATAACACGGGATGAAGGGTTCCAAAAGGCAAAATTGATCATTTTATTCACAATTCTCCCAGAAAAAAAAAAGTAATCCTCTCTCAAGAACAAACCCTAGCCTCTTCAAAATTCAAGCTCAAACTTCAAGAAATCACCAAGAACCTTCACAAATTCTTCAATTAAGGTATTTATGATGTTCATTCATGGCTCTTTTTCACCCAAGGAGTCTAAGAATCCATTTTCTAGTTTAAAGTCATGATTTATATATGTTATTATGAGTTACCTTTATGAAGTTATTATGAATCGCGATTATAAATTATGTTTACCAACTATTTTTCATTGGAAATTGTCCTTGACACGTTTGAATGATGATGTTCGCATGTTAAATCTTAAATCCGTGATTTTAGTATTTCAATTATGTTAGAATCACATGTTTTAAATATTCTCATATTTAAGCCTGTGAATGTCAAGTTTTTGATGAAATGCCTAAATGATTGGGTTTTGAACAATGACTATTTATTTTGTTTTTGAAGCTTCAGTATGTTCCTATGGTTATTGTTATTGAGTCCTAGGGGTTATGAATACCCAAAAGTTTATTGTTTACCTAGTTTTCAGTATCTACAGAATGATCTCAATTATACCATGAGTAATATCATTCAATCAGTAACATGGTAAATCATGAGTCCAATTAAGCTCAGTCCAGTTCAGTAAGCATGTCTTTTAGTTGGGAGTAAAAACTTAGCACCGAGTGAATGTAGGGATGTTGTAACCCCTATAAGTAGGCATAAGGCACTTGTCTCCCCTGTTAGTAGGCATGAGACATTAGTAGAAGTCCCTAGGTTCCTTACCTAAGGATCCACCATAGACTTTGAGGGGTCCCCCGTCAGTTAGGCATGACACCCTCGTCCTTCGAGATATCAGATTAGTAGATCCACACAGCCAATTTTAGTACCCATTCCAAAATAAGAAATTCAAGAATTAATTTAAGAAATCCTTACCTTAATCATGAAGATAATCATGATACAATATGATAATTAAACTCCCAAGTCACCCCCCATGACCAATTGAGTTATTACACTCATTGGGATTTCTAGGTCTAAATGTGGAGGGGAAATGTCCCAAACACATCTTGGGGACTTTATATAGCCCCTTTAGGTACTCACATATAAAAATATTGATCCTATGGTCCACGATATCTCTAATCCCGATCGCAAAATCTTGGTCGCGATCGTGGTTGCACCAGATGACAACAAACTCAAAAATAAGGTTTTCACACTCGAACTCATCCAGAATCCAAATAATATGATACAATAGTGAATTTTGAGTGTAAACCACATTTAAAATCCATTGAATTCATCAAAACTTTCATCATATGTCGTTTAGGAAAAGAGTGGGGCCCACACCAATGGTTTCATCACTTTTCATAAAATTCACTCAATAGCTCAAAATAAGTCTGAGAAATGTAGGACCTGAACCAAGGGCCTCCCTAGCCTAAAATAGATGTTCCAGATATAATGGAAAAGTCATATTTTCAATCCATGATCGTTTCAACCAAATGTGGGCTCCTCCCTCATTTTTTCCAATTTTCAACTTTCCAACCAATAGGTTGAAATGAGCTCGGGTGCATTAGGACCCAAACCAAAGGTTTACCTAGATTAAAATCGATATTTTAGATTTGTTGGTGTAGTCGGAATTTGCATCCAAGATTGTTTCACTGAATTTTTTGGTCGGTGGCCTTTTGGAACTAGCAAAGACTTTAAAACATAGAATTAGCTCTAAAAATAAAACAAACTGCCCGATAAACGAACCATCAATCCTAGAAAGTCATAAATGACTTAGGGTAGGTATGGGGAATCTCAAATAGTGAAGATAAGCATAAATATTAAAAATTATCTAAAGGTTCATTACAGAGTGTCCAGAATTTATGCATGTCCTTCGGAGGAAGAGGCTCGATAGGAGAGGATCTCCTTTTGTTTGAGGATGACATGGACTAGAAATGGTACATTTCTTGGACATAGTTTACTGGATAGAGTGAGATAAGGCTTCTTCAGAGGACTCGGAGAGAAGAACAGGGTCAAAGTATAAGGACTTTTGATTAGGGAAAGTTTTGGTGAGATTATCCATTGATTGGGTTTTTGTCATAGTAGGAAAGATGGGGATGGATGAGTATAAAAGGTAAAAGAGTAGAGGAAGTGATAGATTTAAAGAGGAGAACCAAGGGTTAGGGTTAAAGATAAAAGGGCTGAGAAGTATTGGGAAGAGAGAGGGTGCAGACAAGGTAATAATGAAGGAAGAGAAAAGGATGGTGTGAGAAGGGGAAGATTTGAAAGGAAATGATGGGGGTCAGAAGGTATAGAAATCCTTAGAGATTTGGAAAAATATATAGTACCAAGTTTTTCTAAAACTAAAATCCTTCATAATATATTATATAAGATTTTTGAAGACAAAATCATTCCTTAAAAAAACTACCAGATTTGAAACGAGACTTTAGCATATACAAGTGGACTGGGATTATGGAAATTATTACACATTATGAGCACATATTTGTAAAACATATTAGAACCAGGTAGATGGCACATAGTTCACAGGATTTTAGTACAACAAGTCCCAAAAACTAAGTGTACGACTTCAGTTGTTGGTGAGGCAACTAAGACTTGCTTCAGGCTAAGTCAAGGTCTCAAGAGTTTCCTAAAAAGCCAAAAACTTTTATTATTCTAGAAAAGAAAATTCTCACACAAGGAAAGAATTATCATGAATAATATAAAAACATGCAAAAAAAATCTTTTACAAACTAAGAATTTTATGAAAATAACCCTTTTTTTAAAACATATTCAATTTCAAAAACATGTGTTTGGTCATAACAAACTTCTTCGTGAATAAAACCTATGAGGAAATTTAAAACATTTGAGGGCAACAACTGATAAATGTAATATGTATTGATTCGGACCTTGTCATAGACTTTATTGTGGTCAGTACCCTCCTGGAGGGAACCTTCCTTTATTTATGTTCATCATTTTAGATGTAATAGTTGACTCTGAGGGAGGTATAGTCGATTCTAGTGACATTGCGTTGTCACTAAATTTGACTACTTATCCATCCACATTCCTTAAAATAGAAGAGATGTTTTTTTCTTTCCATCCATACTTCTGGTACATCCGCTATCATTCCCTCCTTTTTATAGATTTTGCGGACATGTTCCTACAAAATAAGAAGATTAATTCTGCTTAGGTACCCCAATGTCCTTAGCTCCTTACAGGTTAGATGTACTTCCTTTGGGCTTCCAGACCCACATACTTTAGGCTTATGCTTGCATTTGTAGGATTTGTGCCCTCTCTGTCCATAGATATAACAGAAGGGTCCTCGAGAGGAGAAAAAGGTCTTAGCTGATTTAAATGACCCTGATGAGGAACTCAAATAGTTATTGAAGGAGTTTGATATTTACGAAACTATGGCTTGGGGATGCCTTAAAACTGTTTAATTTTATTTTAGCATCATCAAGCTCTTCATAAAGTAAGTCAATTTTAATTTGACATGCTTCAATTTCTATTTGCCAGTTTTGTCGTTCTACTTTGAGTTTTTATTTAAATCGAGCTTCATAACTTTTCTTCTCTTGAGTGAGTTTTTTATATTCATCTTTAAAGTTTTTAAGCTCGTCAGTAATCATATCTAAGTTAGATTAAAGAGTATTATAATTATGGAAATTGTGTAGTCTTACCTCACTAGATTCACCTATTTCCATGAAGCACATATTTGCGGTTTCTACTTCTTTTTCTATTTCATCATCATCACTACAGGATCCAAAATTTTGACTTTTCCTAGATGTTCTTTTTAATTCTTGACAGTTCTGTTTGAAGTGTCCAGGCTTTCCACAGTAGTAGCAGCATTCATTATTTCTGATGGAATTATTATTTTTGCCTCCTTGGGATCTTTGTTGTCTTTTTCTCATGATATACCTTACTCCACGGTTGATGAGGGTCATTCCTTTGCTATTAGCATCTTCTAGAATGTCCTCCTCTCTTATTGGAGCAGCTTTGAAGGCTACTAATTTTTTTTTTCATCCTTATGAAACCTATTGATATATTTTTTCTCAAATGCAATAAGGTTACCTCGTAGTTCATCATATGTCATGTTATGAAGATCTTCATCTTCTAGAATGATAGTCTTGGCTTCCCAAATCTTTGGGAGACTTCAAACCAGCTTCTGGACTTGCAGGATGTATGGATAGATCATCCCTAGTGATTTCAGTTCACACCCAATTTTACTGAATCTAGCAAATATTGTTTCAATGTTCTTATTTTCTTCTATTTTGAATAGCTCATATTCATTAACCAGGTCAACAATTTTTGACTTCTTGACTTTGGTGGTTCTTTCATAGGTTACCTCCAGTTTGTCCCACATTTCTTTTACGGTTTCACAAGTTGATAACTTATCGTATTCTTCTCTGCTAACTACAGACAAAACCAAACTTATAGCACATGTATTAGTTTGAATTACCTCTTGATATTCTTTAGTGACCTCGAAGCTTTCAAGGTCCTCTATGTCAAAATTGCTAGATTCTTTATCTTTGTCCTTTGACTTCTCCTTGAGTCCTGAAATCATTTTTAGACCCTCCTTGATGACAACCCAAGCTTGGAAGTCATTTGACAAAGATTTTGAACCTATTCTTCCAGTAAGAGCAATGCTATCCATTAAAGTATGGTGGTCTTGTGGAGGAGAGACCATCCTAAAGAGGAGCACTGGGAATTCGATAATTGGCTATTTGATCTTTGCTCATTTTTGGTTAAGCAATGCTATATATGAGACCTACTCTGATACCAATTGAAATTCAAGAGGGGGGTGAATTGAAATTTTCTTTTGTGAGTCGACTATTGATTCCTCACGATTGACTCGCCTGTAGATCAGTTCACTTTACAAACAGATTAGATTTAAACAATTAAACACATAAATAATAGAACTTAAAGTAATAACACAAAGATTTATCCTGGTTTGGAACACCAATATGGGGCCTACTTCCAGTCCCCTTGGGTTTCAAAGGTTCCTCAGATCATTGAATGTTGGGCTCTAGTACAATGATGGGAAACAAGTTTTGAAGATTTATTTTGATCTTCAGATCTTGTGACACAACTTCAGTTGATGTTACAAAGTTGACTTGATCCTACTCTTTATATAATAATTGTAAACTACAGTTACAAAGCCTTGTGAGACTAAGATTGAGAAACTTTGAATTTTCTGCTTGAAGTCGTGTAACCCATGTCTCACATTTTATAGTCTTCGATTGCTACCCTTCATAAGGAAGCCCAAGATATTTCTCCTCAATTAAGGATTTAAATTGATTCCTTGATTGAGGAATGTAGTCATTTGATATGTCCATATCAGACATGTCCATATGCGGCTTTAGATCACGTCCATATTAGATATGTCTGTGATCTATCTTTCCTTTTAGTCTTGTAAACATTATTGTCTATGTTATGATTGTTGCCTTTCTTCCTTTTGATTTTTGTACTGATTGATCTCCTGATTTATCTAATCTGCCCTGATTCTGGGATAATGATCATGATTCTGGGATAATGATTCTCTTTCTATTTCCAAGATGTTTTATTGATTTTCTAGCCATGCTATTTGAGGGTAGTGATCCTTCTTTTTATGATTGCATATATTTCCTTTCCTGGAGTCGGCTTCCTTACTTGCTCCTTTTATTCTTTCATCATCAACAATCTTCCAGTATCTTACATCCTTTATCCTGCAAAGATCCACCTGTTAGTTTGTTATTATTAAAATTTTACCCAAGCAGGCTAATAGCACATACTACATACTAGTTGAGTGACGCATCTAGGGATTGATGGAGGTCACTTGTTGGTTGTCTACCTCTTGGTTCATTAGAGATGATGGGATCGGTTTACTGAGGCCTTTTTGGATAGGTTTGTGCCTTTCAGTTTGAGGGATCATATAAGAGATGAATTTGATCACTTGGAGAGGTATCCATGACTATTATAGAGTATGAGGCACATTTCTATGCTTTGTCAAGATATTCTTATGACAATATTGTGGCTGAGTCTAAGAAAATTCAAAAATTCATGACAGGATTGGATATTTCTCTTTATCTAGCTATAATTCAAATGGTAGTGTATTGGGCATTGTTTCATAGTATAGTGGATCATTCTAAGATGACTGACTCTATTATTTAAGCGTCTTAGTGAGGCACCATCAGGGCAAGTTTAGAGTTCACACTTCCCAAGGTAGATATTCTAGAGGTTTTCTTGGGTATCATGATAGACTAGTGCAGACAGTCTTGCAAAGTTCAGGTAGTGGATCTTCTGGTTCAACAACTTTATGTGGTTGTCCTAGAACAGTCATACCTCTTTCTATTGAGTCAGGCTACAGGGTTTGCTTTGTATGTAATGAGGCTGGCCATGTGGTCAAGGACTATTCTCGCTGAGTTTTCAAAGCTACTCCTATATCATTTGTGTAAGCAGAGGTTCTACTAAATATTCAAGAGGCAGAGGAAGTGGTGACCATGGTGGTGGTCACAAGACTACCCAGTCAGGATGTGGACATGGTTAGTGCAATGTTATACCTGCCAGGATAGAGGTAGACGCCTTCGATGTTATCATTATATGCATTGTCCTTTTTTGTTTCAGATATTCATCTGTGTTATTTGATCTAGAATTGGCGTTCTCCTATGTGTCTGCATATTTTTCTTCAGGTTTTGATTTTTCTTTTGAGCCTTTTGATGTGCCTATTTGTATATCTACCTTCATATGAGATTCTTTGGTAGTGGATTGGTTATACCGATCTTGTGTTATGACTTTTTCTGGGCATGAGACTTTGGTAGAATTGATTGTCCTTGATATGGTAGATTTTCATGTCATCTCGGGTATGAATTGGTTAGCTCCTTATCTTGTTGTCCTAGACTGTTAAACTAAAACGATGAATTTAGATTCACCGGGTGTACCAAGGATAGCTTTGAAGGGTGTGCTTCATTTGGGTCCCAAGACAGTTATATCTTTCCTTGAGGCTCGTAGGTAGAGAGAAGATGTTGATGTGTCGAGGAAACACGACAATTTCAATGGTTAAGAAAGTAAAATTATGGTTGTACTTAGGTTATTTTGGTTTATATGATGCGTTTTATTTCTTGTTGTAGGTAAAATAGGTAAACCATAGAGTTGGAAGGAAAAAAGAAGAAAAAGACCTGAAAAGATCAAATTTGCAGAAGGTACGAGTCTCCTCATGAGTCGTCAACACCGCATACGACTCATAGGCTGACTCATAAGTACAACAGAAACCAAGACCAAGAAAAAAACTAAGTGATGAGAAGATACGACTGAGAGTACAAGTTGTAAGATGAAGGTAAGAGCCGTATCAATAAACCGTACACAGAGCAGAACCCAAAGAAGAAATTCAGAGTTGAAGTCTTAGGGGAATACAAGTTGAAAGTCTGAGTACAACTTATATGGACAAGTCATAAGAAGGCTAGTGTCCAATCTTGGAAAGACAGAAGTCCAGGTGGATACGAGTGAAGGCCACGAGTAGTATACTCAAGGTATGACTCATGAGCAGGAGTCGTAAGAATAATAGAAAGTTAAATCCTGGAAGATCAGACACTGGAGTGGATAAGAGAGGCGTAGTATGACTCGTAAGAAGACCTTATGAGTAGACAAATGAGTCGTACCTTGTGCCAACATAACTTTTCCTTTTCCATATTTATTAGGATTTCTGAGTATTTATGAGATACTATAAATACCCTAGGGTTTATCTTTTATTGGGTTACACTCTTTGACATTATTCTTACTACTATTACATACTTTTACATTACTCTTGAGATTTTGGGTTATTATTCAATTGAAGACTTTGGATTTTATTTATTTTATTTTGTGCAATTAATTATATGAATTCTTCATTTATTGTCATGGGTTGCATAAAAATGAGCGGCTAATTTCCCTAAATAGGGTTGTGGGAACCCTAGAAGATTAGCTACATAGAGGAAGTGGGATGTTCATCTATTCTAGGGTTTATTCATGTATCTCATCTTCTTCACCATAATTGACCTCAGAGCTACTGCAGAAGCTTGGGGATAGCCTATATTCGGAAACATCCTTACAAGGGAGTTTGTGATTAGGAAAAGAGGATTAAGATAGTAATTTGAGATTCACATCCAGATTATTATTCCATCATCTCATCTAATCAACTTGAGACTCAAAAGGTGAAACTTGAACTAAAGTCATAGACAAGGAGTAATAAGGCGACGCCCTGAGACTCACAAGGTAAAGGGTGAGATTTATCAACATGTTCACAAGATGATTTATAATACATAGCTTATTGACTTTACATGCAGAACAACAAAATAGGTGGGTTTAACATGAGAAATTTACAGAGTTGAGAAGCCAGGGGGAAACAGTCCTATTGTTTGTCTTCAATTATTTACAAACTCAAAACATTTAAGATTCAGTTACTAGTTACTGATAATTCTAAAATTCCCCCATTTACTTTCCGCACTGATCGTGAATTACATCAAGTTAAGCAACTGTTCAACATTTTCCCTATGGGATCGACCCCAACTTAGTTGGGCAACTATATTTGGCATCGACCACAGCATACTTCTTTTGGAGGTTAGTTTTGGATGACATCAAATTTTGGTGCCGACATGGTTTGAGTAGTTAATTGAATTGGTGAAGTTCGCAGGTTTTATTTTCTATTTTTGATTTGGCATACATCAGTGTATGTCAAACACAAGGAGAAGAGGCAATCCCTTACTCCCTTTTGATCCAGAGCCTAAAATAATTCTTCAAACACGTAGAAGGATGTCAGGAAAAATTTGCGACGGTGTTCCTACGGGGGTTCAGGACCCCCTACTCCTCCATCTATTAATCCCAATACAACACTCCCATGTGTTCTAGGTAATATACATAATGTTGCAAATTTACAGATGCAATAGTTAATAGTTGTTGCTGAGGAAGAGAGAAGAGCAATCGAAGAGGCTGGGTTAGTTCAGCAAGGAGGAATAGCCAGACCACATCAAGTAGCCAAGTGTAGAGACAGAGTTTAGAGAGGCAGAGCTCTATTGATTCCAACATATCAGCACTTGCACCTATACAATGATGAAGAGGATATGGGTTATGTTGAACCTGCTGAGATAGGATTCATCATTCCTCCTGCTTTACCACCCAATGTGAAATTTTATTTTACTAGATCTATGATCCAATTGTTGAATTTGAATGGTGTGTTTTGGGATTAGCTACTGATGATGCAAACATGCATCTTGCTAATTTTACTAGGATCTGACTTATCTCTCGACCTCACCAGACAATTTATTATCTAATCCTCTCAAACTTAGATAACTTATCTATTTCCAATAGGATTTTATCTCAGGTAGATTAATCCAGTTACGACATCAATCATTAAATAGAAGGTTGGTAGCTTTCGATTCCCTGTTGATAATTCACGTCCTCTAGTTTATTTCTTTATTAAAAGCAAATAAGACTAAGGCATAACCTATTGTTTTCAACCAATAGATTCAAGTTAAAGCAATAGAATTTCAAGATGTCCTACTACTCTTTGAATTCTTTAAATACCTAGCATCATATTAAACCCTAATCCATGGATTCCATAACTCGGGCTAATAGAATTAGCCGCTCATGAGTTGATGAACGAAAGAACAAGTTGAATTCATGGTAAGATGGATAAACTTACTGATGGATGAAACCCAATAAGTATTTCTTCAATTCAATCACAAGATGAAAAACCATAATATTTGATAAGTGTTTGGAAAGAAAACAAGAAAAATATATGATGAAAAAAAGATGAAGCAATTTTACGTGCCACCCTCCGAGTTAATTGTCAGATAGATTCTCAATCATAAAAATCCAAAAAAAATGATTTAAAAAAACCTAAAACAAGTTTTAGAGATCCTCTTGGTGATTTGATATATGCAGAAGCTAAGGAAATTAGTGAAGGCACAAACACATTTTCAGAGACTATTGCAATTCTGGAGGCCGCTAGATATTGTGTTGCTCATAATGTGTTTACCGCTAGATATTGTGTTGCTCATAATGTGTTTACTTTGATATTAGAAACTAATTTTTTGTTTCTAAAAAATATAATTAAGGGTACCTGGAAGCCACCATGGAGTGTTACTGCGAAATTGGAGGAAATAGGCGAGCTGTTGGAGAATCTAAACGTCTAGATGACTCATGTTATGAGGGAAGGAAACCAGCTTGTGGACTACTTGGAAAATAGTGCACTAGAACGCGGTGACATTATAGTGCACTCATTCAACGAGCTAGACTCGCAAGGAAGGAACATAATTAATAGCGACAAGCTTCAATGTCCATATTTGCAAGTTCACACTGCAAGAAGAAGATGGAGTGGAGATACTATTTTATGGGGTTGTGCTACTGTTTTAACCCCATAATGATGTTCGGGATTGATGGAAATTAATTGTACATCATACTACTATCTAGACGAGGAAAATTGATAGCTCGGTGGTCGATTTGTACTCGTTTGGCTCAAGTTAACAAGCTGCCAGGTTGCGGAATAGACACTTCTACCAGGGTTTTATTTACCGAGATAGTGCGTAGAAGTTTGAAGTGTGTCTCGATATGCATTGCGGAGAAATGGTGTTGCAAGAGGAGGATGATAGAGAAAGTAATGTATCGCCATGTTCAAGTCCATTGGGAGGAGAACATGGAGATAAATTTTATTTCTAATACCATTTTCTTTCTTGCGGGTTACAATATGTTATGCCAATTTTATTTTTTAATTATTTCTCAATGTGTGGTATTAGCATTCGTTGCTCATTCCATTGAGAAAATATTAATAAATGGAATTAGCATAGCATGGAAATGCAAATTCATCCTTTTTCCGGTGACCTTACTATTCTAGGAAATGGTGATTGTTTTATGGGGTTATTTCACTGTTATAACGCAAAAATGGATCTCAAGATTGGTGGAACTCATTTTTGCATCATGCTACTATGTAGACGAGGAAAATTGATAACTTGTTGCTCAATAAGTACTCCTTTAGCTCAATTAAACATGCTGACAGGTTGCGGAATTGAGGCTTCTACCAGTGGATTTTGCATCATGCTACTATGTAGACGAGGAAAATTAATAACGTGTTGTTCGATCTATACTCGTTTATGTAGATTTGAGGTTGCTGTCAGGGATTTAGTTAGCAAGATAGTACGTAGAAGTTTGTGGCACGTCGTGATATGCCTTACTGAGAAATGTTGTTGCAAGAAGAGGATGATGGATAAAATAATGTATCGTCATGTTCAAGTCCATTGGGAGGAGAGCATGGAGATAAGTTTAATTTCTAACATTACTTTCTTTTTTGCAGGTAACAACATTTTATGCCAATTCTATTTTTTAACTTTTTCTCAATGTGTGGTATTAGCACTTGTTGCTCATTCTATTGAGAGAATATTAATAAATGGAACTAGCATAGGATGGAAATGCAAAAGTGGCCAGCCAGAGGTTGAGACTTTAAAATCAGAATTCATGTCCAGGTTAAGCGAATTCATCTTATTTTCCGGTGATACTACTCATACGGGAAGTGGTTTGGACAAATATTTGTCCAATGTTTTATACTAATTCATTGATCCTACATTTGAAGGAAAGGATATGGCCTGCTCGTGTTCCAATTTCGATAAAGTTTACTGTTTCATTGAGCCTATTTCACGAGGTGATGATTTGATACAAACTAAATGATAAATTGGTACTTGAGATTTTTTATTTTGCAAATGGAACTGCTCAACACTCATTCAGATGATACAAGACGCGATCTATCAACTAATTTGTGCACCAAGAGTTCCAGACTTGGGACACATTTTTGTCGACTAACTTTCTTTATACTTGAATCATTTTTCGGCAAATATATATGTCAGCACCCAAGTGGTTTTGCTTGCATTTTGAACAACCTTGAAGACCGGAATATGATGATAGAAGTTGTAATTCTAATGTGGGAGATGTAGAAGCAACTGTTTGAAGCAACGAACAAGCATCAATGCTCTTTAATCAACACTGTAAAGGAGATTTCAAGTTAGCAAAGGCAAGCTGGAAATTCAGTTCATGGATACTACATCATTCAACTATTAGTTTTGCAATTTTTAGTACATCTTTAGCATGTTTATCATATTTTATTCACACTTACTGTAGCACCAGATTAAAACATTCTATAAGTCTTATTTTGGTCACTAGCTTAGGTTTTGATTTTATTTTAAAGCTTTGGTCACTCAGCTCATTTCCTTTCAGTTCGTACCTCTTACTCAGCTAAGGATTATGCCAAACTCTATATTAGGGAGTTGTTCAGATTACACGGTGTTCCACTATCTATCATCTCAGACAGAGGTACCCAGTTTACCTCTTACTTCTGGAAAGCATTCCAAAAGGGTCTTGGTACCCTAGTTCATCTCAGTACAGCGTTTCATCCTCAGACAGATGGTTAAGTAGAAAGGACCATTCAGACTCTAGAAGATATGCTAATGGCATGTGCAACTGATTTCAAGGAAAGCTGGTATGACCATTTTTCCTTTGATTGAGTTCGCATACAACAATAGCTATCACTCCAGTATTTAGATGGCTCCATTCGAAGCTCTCTATGGTAGGAGATGTAGGTCTTCAATCGGTTGGTTCGAAGTTAGTGAGACCACAGGGCCTAACTTAGTATTCGATGCCTTAGAGAAAGTTCAGTTGATTAGAGAAAGACTCCGAGCTGCTTAGAGCTGACAGAAGTCTTATGCGGATGTTCGTAGAAAGGATCTCGAATTCGAGGTTGATGACTATGTCTATCTCAATATCTCTCCCATGAAGGGAGTAAAGAGATTTAGAAATAAGGGAAAGCTCAGTCCCCGATATGTCGGTCCCTTTAGGATTCTCAGTCACTTCTGTAAGGTAGCCTATGAGCTCGAATTGCCTTCAGATCTAGCCCCAGTTCATCCAGTCCTCCATGTCTCTTTGCTCAAGAAGTGCATAGGTGACCCAGCAGTTGTAGCCCCTATTCAGAGCATTGACATTCATAATAGCCTCTCTTATGAAGAGATTCCAATCAAAATCCTCGACTATCAGATTCGTAGGCTGAGGAACAAAGAAGTCCCTCTAGTCAAGATTCTTTGGCGGAATCAGTACATGGAGGGAGATACTTGGGAAGAAGAAGCAGACATGCGAACCAAGTACCCTCATCTTTTCTTCGCTAATTCAGTCTTAGCTCGAGGTAACCATTTTCCTTAAGCTTATTCAGTTACATATTCAAAATTCCAGTATAAAATTGGTATCAAGTATCAGTGTATAGCTTATCATGCATTCATGAGTTCAGCTTATCAGTCATGCATCAGATATGCATGTTCAGTTGGGCTATATTCAGTTTAGAATTCAATTCAGTCCTAAAATCATATGCCAGTTGAGCATGATCAGTGTATGCGTCGTTTTATCTTTTCTCCCCTCTCAAGCAGTCATCATTCGAGGACGAATGTTTCCAAGAGGGAGCTATTGTAATACCCAAAAAAATCCAAACCAATATTAGAGCCATGTAACAAGATCATGCATAGTACATCAAGGTTCTTTTATAGTTTTATGAGTAGGTTAGATGTATATTAAGGCTTCAAATAACTCCCAGCTATCAGACGAATCAAAACATTCCTCACCGATCAAATTCTTAAGAAAGATATTACCATAGTTAGATTCAAACAAGCATATCTCTCATCATGACCTATCAAAATATAGATAATTAAATTATCTTTCTAACGATACCAATTTTGCCTAAATCCGATATCGGAGCAAAGAGTTATTCCTATTTTACTCCAGCATGTCAGGCTGGAAATAGTGTGACGACATTCGTGGTAACTTACCACATTTGTGACGCCCTACCATGAAGGTCATTAGCCTTAGGAAGAAACCAGATCCTAGTGACAACATTTGTGGTAGCTTACCACACTTGTGATGCCCTACAACGAAGGTCGTTAGCCTTAGGCAGAATCCAGCTCCTGTGTGACGACATTCGTGGTATCTTACCACAGTTGTGACGCCCTACCATGAAGGTCGTCAGCCTTAGGAAGAAACCAGCTCCTAAGTGACAACATTCGTGGTATCGTATCACATTTGTGATGCCCTACCACAAAGGTCATCAGACTTAGGCAGAAACAATCAATTCCAGCTCCTGTGTGACGACATTTTTGACGGCTTACCATATTTGTGACGCCTTGTCACAAATGTCGTCAGACTTGATTGTCAGCAACTGGGAATTTATTTCATAAAGGTATTTTGGTATTTTCCCTTCACTTTCCATGACTTATAACCCTAAAGAGGCGTAATTTTTTCCATTTTTCTTCAATTATGCATCTAAAAAACCATCTCTTATGCTCTCAACCACAAGATTAGGGTTTCCATCAAACTCATCTCTCAAAAGAAATATTCAAGCCTTTTTCCAAGATAATCAAGAATTAAGTTTCCTAATCCAAGAACTCTCCAGCAAATCATCAAGGTTTCCTTTCTAAGGTATGCATAGTGTTCATCTATGGATCCAATCCGTTCATAGAGCTTAAGAACCATGTTTTAAATATTATTTTGTAAACTTTTTGTGGTGATATGAGTATGTACATGTTGACGATTGTTGTTTAAGTTTCAATGTGATTTCTAAAGGAGTTTTAATGGAATATATATGTTTGTTAATTGAAAACCATGAACTTTAGGTGGTTTACTATGGTGCAAGTATGAAACCCACCTATGCCTTAAAGAATGCATGCAAGGTGTTTGATAAAATGCTTAGGATGCTAGAAATTCATGTTTGTATGGTTCTATGATGTCTAAATGACAATTCCATGTTAGCTATATACTTCAATATGAATCCCATGCTTTTCATGTGTTGCTATTGTGGTGGTATGAAGCATGTAAGATAATGGAGATATACAATATGTACACAAAATATATCCATGCATTCCCTACAAGGTTTAAGATGTTGAATAACTATATGAAATATGATATCCCCTACTTATGATATTATGAATTGTGGACTCAAATCTTGTGATCAAGTCATGTCATGTGTGTCAGTTTCCTTCTATCGAGTCTTGGGGGTATTCGTACCCGAAAAACATAGCTTTGTGTCTAGAGCCATGTCATGTTGTCACGATAATCTCAGTCAAGCTATAATCTATAGAACTCAGTCAGTCATGTGACTAAAGAAACCTCAGAAATCTCATGATCTCAGTTAACTCTCAGATAATAGTACTACTCCGTCAGTCAATGGAAGTCAGTTAATCTGTCCATGTACAGTCATTTGAATCATGTTTAGTCTCTTTAGATGGGTAGTAGAAGTTATCACCGAGTTAACCCAAGGATTGGAAATCACCTACCAGTTTAGGGTGTGATTCTTAGCAGTCATCCTTGTGTTCCAGAACTACATAGCCAGCGTAGGTTGAGACATCTTAGCCAGTTAGATTAGGGTTGATGAGGTGGCTTAACCTGTCAGTTTAGGGTTGCACCGTTCTCACCTTAAGTACCTTCCAGATAAGGGTCACTTATAACTGTCCTTACCAGTGGCTCGGTATTGACACCCCTCCAGTCGGGGTAGAGATTGGACCCCAGCTTAGCCATAATGGCATACATGGGGTATGTCGGTTAAACAACTACCTCCCACAGTTTTAGTATCAGTCTCAGTAAAAGAACTCAGACAGTTCTTCAGATATCAGTATACCAGGACTGTTAGATACGGTCAAATTTAGTTATAGCATGAAACGCAGAGAGTTCAACCAGATTTAGGGCTGTCAGATACAGACATCCATGTTATCAGAACTACGGTTCCAGCCATGTATTAGCGTACAAATTTAGCCATTTCATACTCATGATCTTAGTTACTATGTACGTATGTTTACGCTCTCACATTCATATCAGTCAGTCAGTTAGCATGTTCATGCATGTAAAAACTTTTGCATTAGCCTTCCTTACTCGTATACTCAGTACTCCAGTTGGACTGACGCATTTGCACTGTGGTGCTTTCCTTTATGTTACACCATAGGTTCCGAGACACGAGTTCCAGATCAGCAGTAGCATTCATCCGCAGAGTTGCAGTGAGTCCTCATCCATTCGGGGGCGATATTATTTTATTTCATTTATTATTTCTGCTCAGTTTTTCTAGACGGAGTTAGTTGGAGACATGTTCCTTCAACTCCTTATTCAGACAGTACTTAGAGGCTTTCAGATTCAGTATTCAGACTTATGTTCAGATTTGATTTAGTTTCCAGCTATTTTGGGTATCTTCCACCCATATGGATATTATGTTTTGACATATTATTTATTAAGTTGAACCTTATGTCCTACTTGTTCATGTTTTCTTCATTATTACGTTATATATGCAGTGTACAGGTACATATATCAGTCATGGGTTAGCTTGTGGTCCCTCGGGGTCATGAGCACACTGTAGCATTCTGATTCAGAAAAATTAGGGCGTTACAATTTACCTGAAGACAGTTAAGATTATGGATCCTGGGTCTCCGACCCTACTACTGCATCATCTGTTGTCTTCCCCCCACTCGTAGCATCTACCTTTGGAGTGGATGGAGCCTGGCTTGATGAAGCACCTGCTCTGATGGCTGCTTCCCATTTCTTTCTGTCAGCCAGAGACTCCAATCTTACCCTTTTTAAGTCTTCCTTCTCTGCCTTTTTCTTTGCTTTCTTTTTAGATTTTCTCTCCTCTTTACTATCCGGATCATCTCTCTTGTTCTTGACTTTCTATTCCCTCTTTTTCTTCTTTTTTTTAGGTATCCGCAGTAAGATCAAGGATAGAAATTTCTTCCTCTACATAATGCATGGCTGATCCTGTTGGCACCATAATTTGGTGCTACTGCAGCATCCTAACCTCAGCCTTCACCTTGTCCAATGCATCCCTGAAAGTGGAAAGATCATCCCCTATCATCTCTCTTGCTCGGGCATTGAATCTATTCTCTAGATCTGCCACCCGCCTAGACAAAGTCATGAAAGGTTTAAGTGCAGCCTTGATTCTTTTATCCATAGTAGCACCAAACTATTTGGCGAAGGCCTGTAGTTGTACCTCGCACTAATTTTGTTTTCTATCCACCTTCTTGATATCAATCGGCTGAAATGCAGAACATGTTGCTGCTGGAGGAACTCAGGTAGTCGGCTCACTTTGAGGCACTGAGCCTGCCTGATCTGAATATGCTGGTGGTGGTGGTACATCTTCAGAGCTTTGCACCCCCATATCTGGTGTTGAAATAGTCTCAGTGACTAGAGGATCTACTGCGCCAACTGCATCTCGATCAAGTCGCAAGCCTGGCTGAATTTCATCTTTTCTGACAGGGTTGTAAGTCTTGTTGGCATGTAACTCAACATCAATACCTGAAATCTAAGGTACATTAGCTGCTTCACACAACCTAGTAATTAGACATGGGAATGGATATGCAGCATCGGGTCTTGCAAGTCGAATCTTGATCTCTTCCGCTATAATTTCTCCAAAATCCAAGGGAGTTCTATCTATCAAGCTTGCAACCAATATTGCTCGATCATCCCCCAATATGTTGTCTCCCTCGGTGGGTATATATGAATCCGTACTAAACCCCACCAAAATCTTTCCTTTGAATTTAGAGACGTTTTGGTTATTTTTTCTGCAGGATTATTCAGCCACTCATGCTCCCCATTTGCTATGACAGTCGCTAGCCATTTGTGTTGATTTTCCCGATGCTTCAACCGAGCATAGAATGTAGGTGACATAGTTCGTGGGACAAAGGATAGCCCATGAATAAACCTATTTATGATGGCGTCTGATACATCCACCCTCACTCCACGTACTGCAACTTTGGTTAGTAGAGGCTTATCTGAAGTTCTATCCCCTTCTTTGCACATATTTTCCATCGTAGCCTGGTAGTTTACGTAAAAATCCCAGGCTTACGAAGGATAGTAAACAACGCTTCCCCTAGTAGTCCACTCCAGGCCATAATTCTTGAGTTTTTGCATCACCTCAGGGTATCTGATTAATCCTGTAGTGATAATCTTCTTCTCCTCTAAAATTGGCCTTTGACCACTTCTTCGATCTATTCTACGAAGTCCATCCCAAAAGATTGTTTCAGCTCCAGGGATTTGCCATCTCACATTGTTCCTAATCTTGGGGTTTTTGCATTTCACCAAAGTTCCCTGTACTGGAGAATCCTTATCACCTTGCTGCTCCGATGATGGTGATTCAGACTCAGTTTCTTCAGCTGCAGGCTTCTCAGAACCCTCATTTTCAGATTTTTGTTTGGTGTCCTCTGACTCCTGCTCAGTGTATTCTGATCCTTGTTCCTCCAATGCTTGCTCAGATGAAGTTGTTACCTCAGCATCATCAGTATCCTCCACCTCAATAGGCTTAGGTGGAGGTGGTGTCTTTGGACCAGCCCTCTTTCTAGTCCATCTGAGCAATGGTTTGTCGTCTTCATAATTAGAGTCCTCATTGACAAGTTGCTGAGGTACACTCTCTTTATCCTCTTTCTTTGGTGTAGTTGGATTCTTTTTCTTGGGTTCCATGCTCAGTTCTGCAACAACATAGAAATCCTCAATTAGTGTCCATAATCAAACAAGAGAATAAAAGGATCACCTCAGTTTAACCTCATTACAGTTTTTAGTTTGAAGGTTTGATGGCCTTTCTGATTTGCCGTCACAAGTGTGACGGTGCTTCAAAGGCGTCGTCAACCTTATCCATAGTCTACAATATTTCCCAACTTTTGACAGGATTTTTAAAAAGTCGTCACACAGGTGCAAGGCCATAAAAATTGTCGTCAGACAAAATTACCACTTCCAATTCCTTTTTACTTGATTTTCATCTACCATTATTCTCAATTTCAACTTAGGTCATGTGATTCAACTGAAATTTCAATGAAATTGTACCACATGACCCTACAAACCCTAGTTTGTGAAGAAACTTAAAACATGTTGATGGGTTCAGCTCATTCCTTTGAAACCAATGTTTCTTATAGTTCACAATTTCTCCAAAGAAACATGAAGTTGAAGTTTTTCTCATACCTGAATGTCGACTCTTAGCTGATGTACTTTGAGCACTTAGAATTATGAGTGAGAAAAGACTGTAATGAGAGAGGGGGAAGGTTTCTTGACTTAACTCTCAAGCTTCAACTTACAAGGAAAGTATTAAAATTTTGCCTTAGATGGAAATAACTTTGAAAAAGGAAGGAAAATAATTCACTAAGGAAAGAAAACCAAAATTGAAAAAAAAGTATCTGTAGTACGCGGGAACGTGAATAGTTGTTGCTGGGCTGGACTAGCTCAAATTTTTAAACTGGGCCCAACTCGTTTGACGGCAGTTTTTACGGCCCGTCAGAGATCCTACGGCACTTCAAAATTGTCGTCAGCCTTAACAATATAAGGCTTTGACTTGATTGTTTTGACGACGTTTCTCACGGCTTGTCATACTTGTGATAGCCCATCAAAATTAACGTCAACCTTCTCAAGCTGACTGCAACCAGTTCACCTCCTTTGTACAACTCCTAGCTATAAAAATTAACACTAGTGCAACAAAATTAAAACATTAGGTTGCCTCCCAAACAACGCCTGATTTAACGTCGTGACACGACTTGGTTATCTCGACTACTCAGACTTCATCAAGATACTGTATCAATACCTCATTACCATTTTCCTAGAATATATCCACAATCGAGAAGATATTTATCTCCTCCACTTGCTTTATAGGAGGATGCATTTTGAATCTGGTCTCCCTTTTTCGATACCTAAACCTTAACTCATTGAGCTCCATATCAACTAGTAATCTTACCATGGCTAATAGTGGTATACCCAAAATGATGGGTACCTCAAAATCAACATCACAATCCAATATCACAAAATTTACAGGCAAAATAAATTCATCCACCTTTACCGGAACATCATGCAATATACCAACTGGTCATTTCACCGATCTGTCTGCCATCACAAGACACATCATTGTGGGGGTAGGTTCCCCCAATCCAAGTTTGTTGTATATATCAAGTGTCATCAGATTAATACTTGCTCCTAAGTCACATAAAGCTTTGGTAAACTTCATTAACCTAACTGTGCACGGTATAGTAAATGCTCCAGGGTCAGGCTTTTTCTGCACTAAGGATTGTAAAGAAACAGCACTACAGTGGTGGATGTTTCCCACCGGATCATATCTTACCTTTCGATTCTTCGTTAACAATTCCTTCATAAATCTAGCATAGTTTGGCATTTGCTCAAATGCCTCCATCAATGGTACATTCACTGTCAGTTGTTTCAGTATTACCATGAATTTGCTAAATTTTTCGTTATCTGCTTTCTTCCTCAATATCTGAGGAAAGAGAGGTGGTGGTCTTGGCATTTCTTTCAATACTACTTCCCCTTCTTTTTCATCTCCTTTCTCTGAAATATCAACAAAACCATCCAACTTCTCAGACTCCACTGGATTTCTTTCTTCTGATTCATCAACACTTACCTCATTCCCCACAGATTTTCCCACAGGAGGTCCACATAATATCTTACCACTTCGAGTGGTAATCTCCATACAAGAGCCATCAGTCCGCGGGTTTTGAACCGTATCACTAGGTAAAGTACCAACTTTTCTCAGGTTCAGTGTAGCAGAAAGTTGGCTTATCTGTTGCTCCAACTACTTAATAGAAACAGAGTGTGAGCTAACCAACTGACTAAGGGTAGAAAACTCACTCTTCATAGTAGTTACCCCCGAGTTGGTAGCTTCAACTCCCTTTAACAGCTTTTCCATCATGTCCTCCATGGACATCTTGCCAGAACTAGTTGTTGTAGTATCCCGACTTCCAGGAGGAACATACAAACCACTCCTATCATTATTATTTCTCCAGTGTCCCTGCTCCCTAACTTTATAATCAGGCTTGTCATAGAAATTTTGACCTTGGTTCCCTTGGCTATTGCCTTGAAAACCCCCCTGATTACTCACATAGTTTGCCTCCGTATCAGCACCTGCAAAAATAGTACCCTGAGATTTCACCGCTTTAACCATTTCAGTCTTACCGAATAGCAAGTGCTTGGATAGCAAGTCCATCTGCGTCTTCAAATGGTCCATGTACTGATCTCACTCCTCATCCCTTCTACGTTGCTCCGTAGTTATACCACCAGCAACAGTTGAGATAGCCACCACAAAATCCTTAGTGTGCTAAGCCCGACTCTATTTGGTCATTCTATTCAGCATATCGGAAGCATCTAAAAAAGAGAGGTCAATGAACGAACCACCTGCAGCGTTGTCAACATTGGCTTTGTTACAGAGTTGAAAGCTCGGTACAAAGTCCCTATCAAGTGAAAGTCCGTCATGTTGTGGTTCGGATATTGTCCAAGTTTCTTCTTAAATATTTCCCAGGTTTCGTGTAATGCTTTAGTCGGGAGCTTTTTGAAGTTACTAATTTTATCCCTTAACTGTACCCTTCTGGAGGGTGGAAAGAATCGTTCTAGGAATGCATCTTTCAACTGTCTCCAGTTGGTTATAGAATCAGGCTCTAGTTCATTCAACAATATTGTTGCCTCTCCAGACAGAGACAACGGAAACAACCTCAACCTAATCGCATTCTGGCTCACTCCCGGATTGTCAAAGGATTTGCAAATGGTGATGAAGTTCACCAAATGTATGTTCGGGTCATCACCAGGCAAGCCTCCAAATAACCCCTTCAGATTCAGAAGTTGGATCATGGTACTTGTTATGCTGAATTTTGCACCTGGTGCCAACGGTGGAGGAATGATAGCACCCGTTGCACCAGCTTCGTCCATTCCTTCATCATCTTCATCAGCCTCATATTGAATAGGTTGTTGACCATATCTTCCTCGGACTGGATGATTTCTATTGATATTTCGCTGCACTGGTGCAGCAACTTGCTCAGTTATCCTTGGGTTTTGAGGATTCAGCAATTCCTCATCACCCAAGTCTTCATCATCAGGGTTTTAGTGACGTGCTTGTTGACCTAAATTCTACACATTCACCTGAGCCCTGGCCAAAGTAGCTAGTCTCTCTGCTTCCTGTTGTTCGGCCATTCTCCCTATCAGCTGAGGTTCCGAGTTGATTTGTAATAGAGGTTCTCCGAAACTTCTTGTTTTGACATAAATAACACAATACCTAAAATAGACAAAAACAACAAATAAACGTAAATTAAGAAAACTTAACTATTAGCAAATTTTTGCGCACAAACGTTTAGTCTACAACCGTATTCCCCAGCAATGGCACTATTTTTTATAACGCTCAAACTATACTCTTGAATGGGTGTAAGCGATCGTTGTCAATACAAAACCCAACTAGGTTGGGGTCGAATCCCACAGGGAATAGGGTGTGAACTTCAATTTGTTTATGAAATAGTTTACTAGTGGCTTACTGTTTCCGAAAATAGGGGCTTAAGTTTCACAGAGAGTCAATTGTCACTTTCAATACTTTAGTGTTTGTAACCAAGATAAATGGGAGACCAGAGTTATGTTCACCATGGGTTTTGGTAATTGACAGATACTAGGTAATGCTTAAGACTTTTGAAGTAAGTAGAAACAGCAGAATATCTCTGACGACGATACTATCTGACTTATCTCTCGACCTCACCAGACAATTTATTATCTAATTCTCTCGAACTTAGATAACTTATCTATTTTTAATAGGATTTTATCTCAGGTAGATTAATCCAGTTACGGCATCAATCATTAAACAGAAGGTTGGTAGCTTTCGAGTCCCTGTTGATAATTCACGTCATCTAGTTTATTTCTCTGTTAAAAGCAAATAAGCCTAAGGCATAACCTATTATTTGCAACCAATAGATTCAATTTAAAGCAATAGAATTTTAAGATGTCCTACTACTCTTTGAATCATTTAAATACCTAGCATCATATCAAACCCTAATCAATGGATCCCATAACTCAGGCTAATAGAATTAGCCGCTCATGATTTGATGAATGAAATAACAAGTTGAGTTCATAGTAATATGGATAAACTTACTGATGGATGAAACCCAATAAGTATTTCTTCAATTCAATCACAAGATGGAAACCCACAATATTTGATAAGTGTTTGGAAAGAAAACAAGAAAAATATCTGATGAAAAAAATAAAGCAATTTTATGTGCCACCCTCTGAGTTAATTGTCTGATAGCTTCTCAATCATACAAATCCAAAAAAAAATGATTTAAAAAAACCTAAAACAAGTCTTTAAATAGTTACTTCTAAATAAGGAAACAAAAATTAAGATTTTAGTTTTCTCTTCAGAATAGTCGACGGCGATCTTAATGGCGTGTCAGACGTCTGATGGCGTGTGCAAGATATCATCAAATATTCCAGTGATTTTTTATCTTCTGAGTCTTCTAACGGCAAATCTGACGGCGTGTCAATTAAGTGACGGTGCGTGAAAAATGTCGTCACATCTTCATTGAAAATTATCATGTTTTGCTTTGAGTTGACGGCAATTTTGATGCCTTATCACAGTTGTGACGGTGCTTCAAAAAGGTCGTCACACATCACTTCAATTCTTCAAATTCTGTCTATGCTTGACGGTGACTTTGACCACCTTTCACATATCTGATGGCGCTTCAGAAATGTTGTCAACTTTACTTCAGCTTATTTGCACCAGATTCTAACTGATTTATTCTTCTTTCCTTTTGTTTCCTCCCCTATCACTCACATCTGCATTAACACAATAAAAATAATCAAAACTAACAAAAGTTGCTTAAGACTTTACAATTATTCTTAGTTAAAAGCCTCAAATGTGTTAGCATCTGCTCACACATCACCTCACTTGATTCAGATGGTGTCTTGAGCATTGATGGATGAGTTTATGTGCTGAGAGTGGGTAATTTGATTAGATTGATTTTGGAGGAGGCTCATTATTCCAGGTATTCCATCCATCGAGGAGTGACTATAATGTATCATGATTTAAGGTAGCATTATTGGTGGGGTGGTATGAGGAAGGATGTAGCAGATTTTGTTTAGCTTGTTGCTTATATTGCCAGAAGGTGAAGGTCGAGCATTTAAAACCTGGTGGTTTCTTCAGAGGTTATCCATTCCCAAGTGGAAATAAGAACGAACCACTATGAACTCTTTGATTGGATTGCCTCATACTTCCCATGGTTCTGATAGTGTTTGGGTCATCATGGATCGATTGACCAAATTTGCTTATTTCATTTTGATTAGGTTTCTTTCAGTGCTAAGAGGTTGGTCCATATGTATAATTCGTGAGGTAGTTTGTCTTCATGGTGTACCAATGTCTATCATCTCAAATCAAGGTTCAGTGTTCACATCTCACTTTTGGAAAACTTTTCAGGAAGAGTTTGGTACCCGGGTTGATCTTAGTACATCATTTCACTCTCAGACCGATGGTCAGACGGATCAAACTATTTAAGTTTTAGAGGATATGTTCTACGCTTGTGTTATGGACTTTGGAGGTCAGTGGAAGAAGAACTAACTTTGGCAGAGTTTGCATATAATAATAGCTACCATTACAGTATTGAGATAGCTCCTTTAAAGAATTTTATTGTAGGCATTGTTGTTTTCCAGTTGGTTGGTTTAAGGTTTATGATATTAGACCTCGAGGTACGGACTTGCTTCATGAGTTTTGTATAGAGTATGGATCATTCAGGATAGACTTCGAGCGGCTTAGATTAGGCAGAAGTGATATACGGATCGTAGACTTTGTGCCTTAAGATTTAGTGTTGGTGATCGTGTATATCTTTGTATTTTGCCCATAAAGGGTGTGATAAAGTTCGGAAAGAGGGGCAAGCTTAGCCCTAGGTATATTGGATCTTTTGAGATCCTTCAGACTATTGGGGATGTGGCTTATGAGTTACTATTGGCCCCAGATTTATCAGTTATTCATTGGGTTTTTCATGTTTCTATGTTTTGGCATTACATTCTAAATGAGTCTCATGTCATTCATTAGGATTAAGTTCAGTTAGATGAGCAATTGTCTTTTGTTGAGGAGTTCGTCTCCATTTTAGCCAGGGATATTAGACGGTTGCGTTCTAGAGATATTCTAGTGTTTAAGGTCTATTAGAGACATCGATTTGTAGATGAGTCTACTTGGGATGTTTAGTTCGATATGCGTGATAGTTTTCCCAGCTTTTCATTGAGTCGGGTATTTCTATTGCCTTTAGTTTGAGGACGAACTAGATTCTTAGTGGTGGGTGATGTAATGACCTAATTTTGGATGATTTATGTGAAATATTTATTTCTGTGTGATTTGACCATTTTACCTCTCTTCATGGTTGCATTGTGGTATTTCTGTGGTGTGGTATGATTAGCAGATTCCCAATATATTTAGCGTAATTTGTGCGAGATTGTAGTTTTTGTTGGTCTTAAAGGCTTATTAGTTGACTTCAGTCAACATCTTTTGATTTGTCCGTTGGATAGCTAAACAGACTACGCCAGCATATTCGAAACGTCGATTTTAGGTTGGTAACATAGTTGATATAATTTTACGGTATTTATATCTCATTTTGACCCTTGATTTGAAAAGTTGCAAAATTGGGTCTCGGGGGTCAATTTTGTAAAAACAATAATTTTTTGAAAATTTGATATCGCCATTGAGTCTTGAGCGTTGAATTTAATGGGGTATTATATTTCGTTTGCATACTCAAAATTTTGAATGAATTCGTAAGGGTCCGTGGAGACTTGGTCTCCAGTTGGTGCACTCTCTTAAGCGATGCTTTGGTCGCTTAGGCTACTTTTCCTGAAGCTTAAGTGTCGCCTAAGTGACACCAGGCTCGCTTAAGCGATGGCTGCTTAAGCTATGGCCTGATCGCTTAATTGACACTGGCATGCCAGATGCCTGTTGATTAGCGATGTCTGGTCGCTTAAGTGATGGCTGCTTAAGTGACCCGATAGTTGTTTAGGTGATGCCTGGGTGGATTACATCCCCCATTTTTGAGACTTGGAGCTTGGGTTCGAGTTTTTGGGCATTTTCTTCCACTTTTAAGCTTGGGTAAGCTCGAAATTCCTATTTCAATTGTTTTCCTTTGATTTTTACCATTTAAATCTTATTTAAACTTGAATTTAAAGGTGGAATTTGGGAATTTTGGCCTTGAAGGCCCAAAATTAGTATTTCTTCGATCCAAACCCCATTTCAATATGTTTTCACTTGGGTTTTCTCCTATGAGTTCCTTTAATCTTGGGAAATATATTTTTTGACTAAAATTTTGGTCTTACCCTTCCATTTTGAAAACCCATTTTGGAGTTTCGTTTTGACCTCGCTTTAAAAGTGAACAATATGGGCATCGTTAGCTTTATTTGGATGCGTAGATTTTATATTTACCTGTTTAGATGATTTTGTATTCATGTGTGAGGTGAAAGCTCGGTGTTAAAAGATTATTGTACCGATATCAACATTCGAGGTAGGTTATGGCTTAAATTTTTTCAGACAGGGTTGGGTAATTAATAATAATATAAAAGCATGCTATGGGTATGGGGTTGTACCATGGAAAATATGTTTAGGTGATTTATGTGCCCCTGTAGGGGCCTATGTGAATAATATTTAGTGATTTTGAGACATTATTTGCTATATGTGATCGTGTGGGGTCTTATATGATGTTATTGGCTTGATATTGATATATATATTTTTTTTGGTGGGAAAAAGCCTAGATTTTGGGATTTTAGGATTTTGGGGGTATCAATGGCATTTTCTTACATATTTCACTTAATGGTTTTTGGATTATATTGAACCATGGATAGTTGGTAGATTTGAGTGGATTTTTGGCTCACATGATTGATTTATTGGTTGGATATTGGGTATTGATATTTTGGTTGGTTTTGAGCAGTACATCGTCATATCATATTCATTCATGAAACATTGGTACCACCGTGAAATACTGGAAACACTGCATTTCCTAACAGAAAATGTGACATCTTTAAAAACCCTCTGTCGATGTATATACCAAAGAGGAGTTATGAATATTGGTATTAGATATTGATTGTATATGGATTGATGAACCATCCATTAGTCCTACCTAGAAGCACAACTCGATTGGTGTATACGGAGATTGTGCGATGACCTCGTGCATCACACCATCATCATCATCTTCTTCTTCTTCTTCCTTTTCTTCATTGCACTTCATATATTATGTTTATTTTGTAATTGTATTTCTGTTCTTGACTTGATATCTGTCCATTTGTTCTATCTTCTTATACTTGTATTTGGTGTACGTATATATTTGTTCTTCTTTCTTCTGCCTGTAGTTTTCATATGTGTATATAGTAGAACTTAATTAGAGACGGTATGATCTATCATTTGGGAAATTTTCTGACTACAAGTGACGTGCCCATAGTTTGTGTTTGTATGCTTTATTTTCTACTTTACTCAGTCGGCCTATGATACCTACCGAGTACAAGTGGACTGTACTCACCCTTACAGTACCCTTTCGGTGCAGATCCAGGTATGAGTACGCCACACAAATAGATGATTCAGGTGGCATTTAAAGTATATTCGAGCTAGTAGACGTCCTATGCTTTAGGGGTTGGCCTACTACCTCTTCCTGTCTATTTTATGTCTTATTTAGTATTAGGAGACATATTTTTTATCCTTTTTGGACTACTATTTTATCTTTGACAATCGAGATGTATTTAGTAGTTCTTACATTGTGACACTAGGTTTTGGGATTTATTTTGGTATCATTGATTAAATTTTTGTCATGTTTGTATGGTTAGGCTTCTCTCTAGAAGTCTTGCCTTGAGTTTTTAGTATTTTTTTCTCTTTTTATATCAATTTAGATGATAGGCTTACTTGTCAAGGCTTTCAGCGATAAGTGTCGTCATGACCCTCGATTTTTGGATCGTGACATGTAGTCACTTCATCAAATCATGTAGAGATAATAGCTATTCATGAAGAAAGCATAGAATACATGTGGTTGAGTTTCGTGATACATCTTATTTGAGAAAAATCTATTTTGAAATATGACAAAATACTTATTATTTTATATGAAGATAATGCAGCATGCATAGCGCAACTCGAGGGAGATTCATAAAGGTTCATAAAAAGAGATAGAACAAAACACATTTCACCAAAAAATTTCTACACATTTCACCAACAAAAGAATGGTGATATCAACGTACAACAGATTCGTTCAAGTGATAATATGGTTGATTTATTCACCAAGTCTCTATCAATTGCAACTTTCAAGAAGATGGAGCACAAGATTGGGAATGCAAAGATTCAAGGATGTTCTCATTAGGAGGAGTTAATATATGTTGTACTCTTTTTTTCTTACAAGGTTTTGTCCCTCTGAATTTCCTTTAAGATTTTTATGAGGAAACCTATATACATATTATTAGAGGTGTGTATTCTTTTTTCTTCACTAAAGTTTTTGTATTTAAGTTTTTTTTCTAGCAAGATTTTAATGAGGCACATTATCTATTAGATATTCAAGGTGGAGTATTATAAATGATATTGATGTTTATCATTTTATTATTAATGTCTATCAAAGATCTAGTGAGTATTTATCAATATTTAGAGAATGTCTATCAAGATATATGTCTTTTTTTTTTGGATAAGAATTAGGAGACACTTCCTATAAATAGAAAGACTCTCTTTATTGTAAATCACTCCTTAACTGAAATAAGAAATATTCTTTCTTTTTTCCATTTTTCTTGTTCTTACTTTATATTTTATAATAGATATATTGTTGTTGTTTGGATTGATAAATTAGAAGGAAAAAAAAAGAAAAAATGCATTCATGTTTCTTTCTATCTAGTAAGAGTTTTCATTTGATACAACGTTATATTAGGGTTTATATCCTAATTCTCTTAACAAATTTAAGTTTTACTTTTTTTGAAAAGAAAATAAAAGTAATACCATAATATAGAACTTTTTCATATTTGATTTATTTCTTACTTAGAGGAAAAGTTTTATAACTCTATCAATTGATGATCTCCTCTTCTCATATCATAACACAATAGTATCCAAAATGTAGTCTTTTAAAAGAATCTTGTTTAGGGGGAGATTTCTCCCAATAAATTTTATGATTTTAAATATTAGTTTTTAATATGTAGGTCGTTTGACTAAACCATATTAATAATATGTATTTTTAGTAAGAAAAAAAAACATTGACCAAACAATATTAATAATATATCTTTTAATTTGTTTTCTCTTTGTCATCTGATTTATCATTTTCATGGTTTGCAAATTATTATCTTCCGCATGATGTTCTATCGATTTTGAACTCAACATGTGGTATCAGAGCTCACGGTTCAGATTAAAGACATGTCAAGATCAAGTTGCAACCAACTTGGTGATAGTGAAGATTTTTTGTCAAAGAAAAAGAGTTCAAATACTACATGCAGAGATATCTTTCAATCATATTTTCAACAATTTTGTTGCTACATATTTAAAAATAAGAATACTTATAACCCTGCAAAGGGCCTACTTTTAACCCTGTGAAGAACTCATTTTTAACCCTACAAATGGCACCCTGCAAATGGTTCATTTTTAATCCAAAAGGACTCTAATATTTTCAACCTGAAAGGGCTCCAATATTTTTTAACCCGCTAGGGCTCCATTTTTAAACATGTCAAGCAACAATGATGAAGATTGTGTAAAGAACAAAAATCATGCACATAACATGAAGAAGATAGATCAAGTTTTATCATGAAAATCAAGCTAAAAATGAGAGATTTGTTAAGATTGTTTTCCTTTCTTTCTTATCAAATTTAAGTTTTACTTTTTTTAGAACAAAAATAAAAGTAATATCATAATTACTTTTACTTTTCCTAAAGAAAAATATAAAACTTTTTCATATTTGATTTATTTCCCGCTTGGAGGAAAAGTTTTGTAACTATATAAATTGATGATCGTCACTTCTCATATCATAGCACAATAGTATCCACAATACAGTCTTTTAAAAGAGTCTTGTTTAGGAGGAAATTTCTCCCAATAGATTTTATGTTTTTCTGTATTAGTTGTTAATGTGTAGGTCGTTTGACCAAACAATATCAATAATATATTTTTAATATGTTTTTTCTTTGTCATCTAATTTATCATCTCCATAATTTGCAAACTATTAACTTTCGCATGATGCTCTATCGATTTCGAACTCAACACGTTTTTAGCCAATTCTAATGTGATTATTTTAAGGTTAATGTTATCTTAAAATTCTCTATTTTTGTAGAGTCAAACATTTAGATCATTCAGTAATTTTGATGTCTCAATAAAATATTTTAGAAACTGTCAACATAATAGAATAGAATAAAATATATTTTTTAACAAACATCACTCATAAAAGTGGATTTGGTCCTTAATTGATTAACAAATTTCAATTTGTTATAAATGTATTTACATTATATTGAATTTCTATCAAGAATATAGATAAGATCTATCAAGATCTAGTTGATATCTACTAGGATATGAAATATTTATCTTTTAGAGAAAAACTAGGAGTATTTTCTCCTATAAATAGAGGAATTTTGTTCAATGTATCTTCAATCTTATGATCTCTCATCCCTCAAGAGAAATAAAGAAGTCTCCTCTCTTCTCTCTCTATTTATTCTTGCTATTCTTAATTTATATTTCATAACACGTTATCAGCACGAGTCTCTAATATTTTATTGAAATTCACATAAATACGAATACCCTTGAGTGACAGTGCCATCCATGCATTACAGAAATCAAGTGATGCAATTAAGTATATGTTTTTACAATTCTTTATAAGGTATTTATATTGAATAAGAAAAATAATTTATGAGAAAAAGTGAATGAGGTTGGCTATGTCAGGTAAGTACTGAGAATCTTTTACTTTATTCTTGATTTAGTATTTTAATTATTACTTGATAGATTTGGTGCTAGTATGCAGAAGCAACAATTTTGCTTGTTATTCGGCATAGTGGATATATTTACTTAGATAATAAAGTAAAGTTGACCACCGTAAGTGGATCTATTTCATCGACTGACGACGATTATAAACAAAGATACTTAGAGAAAAAAAGGGAGAAATCTCTAAGTAATGCAGTAATCGCATTAAGTCATCGGTTATAGTTCCGATGCATCATGATGATGAGATATTGAGTGCATGTCTCAATATGAATTTATGCCTAAGACACATTTATATGGATAAGATATTGATTTTGAATCTCAATGCACCATATTGATAATATTATGATGGCTATGGCAAAATAATGTGTTTTTTGATGAAAAGTCATGAAACTTGTCCATTGAATATGCTCTATTTCATGAAGTAAATGTGGTAGCAATATATGATAAGTCTGAAAGATGACAATTTGCTCCATTCTTGAAGTGAATGTAGTAGTAAATATACTTTGAAAGATATGTATGCCTCGATGTGCTTCCGAAGTATCAAAATCATGAAAGAGGTTATAACCTATCAGAATTTGATAGGCTTAAGGCACGATTATATTTCCTTCCTGGTGAATAAGAAGCTTATTAATGCAAACGTGCACTTGATTGTGATGGTATCACAATTCACCTCCGAAAGAGACAGAATAACTGAGAAGAGTTATTTTAAAATCTACTTCTAAAGTAGTAAATCTGAAATTATTCATGTAATAGTAAATCTGAAATTTACTAAAGAAAAAAAAAAGAATACATGTCATGGTAAACTTGTGTTTACTACTATAAATGAGTTCATAAGTTGATATGAACGATTGTGACATCTCGAAGATATGCATATTGAGTATTAGACATGCATTGAAGAACTAGAAGATTCTTCAAAAAATTATCTATGTTGCTTATTCTCATGACAAGTTGGTTAGACCAACTAATGTTGGGATTTGAACCCTCAAAATCTGAAAAGTATAAAAGGTGAATACGGGCCCGTTCACTAGTCATGTGATCTATTAAGATGCATCTATATAAGATGATCACTTGTACGTTTATTGTCAACCTGCAGTTTGACATTCATAAAGTTACTTGCTCAATATAAATTGAGTTAAGAACATAACTTTCAGATTATGTAATCAAGACAATTCATCTTGATGGTGATGATTTGACATTAAATGTCTTCGATAAATAGTTGAACCATTGCTAATGAGAACAAAGCTTCATGTATTGGTCTGAAATATGATATGTTGCATACAATAGCACTTGTATGCATTAGACCAATAAATTATGATTATCTCTTTCCTCTCAATTGGTTCAAGGTCAGGAACCAACTATTCCATCTAATATTTTTGATGTACGGTATACGATTAGTGAATATACCATGATGCACAAAGATGGATTCCTCAAAGAAGATGGAGGATGTACGTTAGTTTTCCTAACATAAGGGGGAGATTATAAGCAGCTATGAAATATGTTAGGAATTATCATCAGATCCTCATTCAAAAGATAATTCAAGTCAAATGTCGAAAGCATCTCATATTAAGATGCAAGTGCTCTTATTTTGTGTCTCTAAAGGACAAAGTCTATGCATGCATGAAGCGTAGTAGACCAATCGATTCCAAATAAAATAATTCTTGAAAAGGATAAGGAGCAAATAATCATAATAAAAAGGCAATATGCTCTTGAAGAGCCTATGACATAACACTTCATGAAATCTTATGAGAGATTCAGGTACCTGAAAATAATGATCTCAAACTGTTATGTCACATTGTGAATCGATATAAAATGAGAAATAATCGACGATATCCTTGATACAATATTGGCGCAATAGTGCGGAAGATTATGAGGATCTGAATTCTACTTTTATTTAAGCACGTTGACGTAGAAATATTTATCAAGTGACATGAAAGGATGCATTTTGATAAGCATAACACTTATTTGATTTGCAGTCCAGACACTTGAAGATGTCACATATGAAATGTTGAATATTGTCACTTGACAAAATTTAAATGAAAATTTTCTAAGAATTCAAAATGTTTAAAGCATATAAAAATTTCTGGGAAACTTATTTAAAATCCTTATATTGTATAAAGCCTAATACTTGAAAATTATTGAAACTCTTGGAGAGTTTTCAAAAGCAATAGATTATTTGCTGAAATGAGAAATATACCAAATTTGATTGGTTATAAAGTATCATGTCTTAGTGCAAGTGGTGCACTAATGTATCTTGCAAATACTACAAGGCCTGATATAGCCTTTTCAGTCAATTTGTTGGCAAGGTATTTCTGCTCCTACTAGGAGACATCAAAATGGAATAAAAGACATGAGCTTATTTTATTCTAAAGCTTTCAGTCCCGATCTTGTTGGCTATGCTAATGTTGGGTACTGATCTGACCCGCATAAAACTTGATCTCAATTAGGTTGTGTGTTCACATGTGGGGATACTGTCATATCTTGGAGATATACAAAGCAGTCTATCTAGCCACCTCATCGAACCATGCTGAGATAATAGTTATTCATGAAGCAGGCCGAGAGTGTGTGTAGTTAAGGTCCATGATACATCTCATTTGACAAAAATGTGGTTTGAAATGTGGCAAAGTACCCATAATTTTATATAAAGATAATGCAGTATGCATAACACAACTTAATGGAGGATTAATAAAAGGAGATAGAACGAAACACACTTCATCAAAGTTTTTCTATACATATGAGCTACAAAGGAATGGTGATATTAACGTGCAACAAATTCATTCAAGTGGCAATGTGATTGATTTATTCACCAAGTCTCTTCCTTCTACAACTTTCAAGAAAATGGTGCACAAGATCGGGATGCAAAGGTTCATTGATGTTCTCGGCAAGGGGAGAAAATATGTGTTGTACTCTTTTTTCCATTCAAGGTTTTGTCCCACTGGGTTTTCCTTGTAAGGTTTTTAATGAGGCAGCCGAAATGCGTACTATTAGAAATGTGTACTCTTTTTCCTTCACTAGATTTTTTTCTCCGCTAGATTTTTTCTAGTAAGGTTTTAATGAGGCACATTATCTATCGGTTAGACATTCAAGGGGATTGTTATAATATATTTACATTATAGTGAATGTCTATAAAAAATATAGATAAGATCTATCAAGATCTAATTGATATCTATTAGAATATGAAATATCTATCTTTTAGAGAGAAACTAGGAGTATTTTTTCCTATAAATAGAGGAGTTTTGCTCAATGTATCCTCAATCTTATGATCTCTCATTCCTCAAGTGAAATAAAAAAGCCTCATCTCCTCTCTCTATTTATTCTTGTTATTCTTAATTTATATTTCACAACACAATTTGATTATTCTGAATTCCAACAAAGCAGTAACAACAAACCTAGTGTATTCCCATATAGTGGAGTCTGGAAAGGCTTAAATATACGTAGTCCATACCACTACCTTCGGAGAAGTAGATTCCAACGAAGCAATTTGTTCTAATATCCAACATCTTAATTTATGCTATCGATTCCTCCATTAACAATTAAGATAACGATCATTAATTATTTAAACCACGTCATTACAACATTTTTCGTATTGGAAAAAGACATTTTACTACTTGTACTTTATGTTAAAGAGTTGATAAATTAAAGAAATCTGGTAATGGAGGCAAAAATATATGCCTAGAATGGTGATCAAATGAACGTCGACTATCAATACAACCAAATAACTCAGGAACTAAGAAAGCAATTGGTCCTAATAGAATTAAGAGGTAAAATGTCGCTCACAGCATTGGCGCTCATATAGTTGAACATCAGGCTTTTTCCAAAAAGAAGACCAGACCTTTTTTATTAAAAAAAGAAAAAAGAAAAAGAAAACTGGGCTTGGAGGAAGGGAAATGAGGGAGGAGATTACAACCAGGGAATTGAACCTTCACAAGAAGGTGAAAGTTTAGGTAGCCAACACAAACTAATCTACTAGGCTACAAAGATTCCCAACACAAACTAATCTATGACTTAGAAAGAAAAAGAAAAAAGACGGATAAAATACATGACTCAATCCCATGTCATCAAAATTCCCCTCTCGGCCCACGTCAGGGGACATAGTTTATCCTCAGTTCCTTAACTCTTGCATCTCGAGACAACTGCGCTTCGACATTTTGAGTCATTTGATATTGATGAGAAAAGTGGAAGCATCACTATTACCACTTTCTTAAATACTGTTGGAGCAGTAAAAATATTTCCTCTAGTAGCTAATGAGACGAACCAGAAATTTCATCATCATGGAGGGCAGGCCTTCATGCGCCAGAAATTGCTTTGTAGCCTTCTTTCTCCAGAACTTTAGCTATTGATATGTCTCCAGTCTTCACGATTCTCCCGTTCTCCTGGAAATGGAAATCAGATATTAATTAGTGACAACTAAACTAATGAAAAGGTAGAGCTAAAATACACGTATAACACAAAAACTAATCCATATAGGGATTTGATATTCTTGGGCACCATTTACTATTTAGTAACGACAAGGGAAAAAGACAAAGCAAACAAAAGTCGAACCGTGATTAACCAAGCAATGAAGACCCTAACAATCAATCCAAACATATCGCTTACCATGAGTACCATCAGAACCGTACCAACACTGGGAAAACTTAAAAGAAGATGAATATCTTTTGCAGCTTATCTATATAATAAAACATACAGATGAGCATCATAATACAGCAAGGTCCTTAGTGTACCGTTGAAGCTACCTAAGTGACCAAGATTAGAGAATGCAGATAATATGAAGAAACAAATTCTATTTGGCAAATCTAGCGGTCAAACTGCTTCTTTGTCGTTCCTCTTTGTTGAGTAGCCACTTGCTTACCATGATATGGATATAGGTCGGCGTGATGAATTCTAATAATCGTAAGTAATGAGTAATCATCAACACTGAATTCTTTGGCGATAGAAGTCCATTTACTGCCTTTGCTACGTCTCGAAGTGCGTCGACATCTAAACCAGAATCGATCTCATCCAATATTGCCATGTCAGCCCCTAGAACCTGTAGCAAACAAGAAACTTTAGAGAGCTCTGACACTTTTGACTTTCAGTCACAATGCTTATTATAGTTATGAACAGAAACCATCTCTTCCTTTGATATAAAACTGAATTACAAAGTTATATAATTTCAATTATCTGGTATGAAAAGTGAAGACCAACTTGAACAGTATATTAAAGAAGTCATAATCGTACAGTTGCTTAAAAATTGGTTACAATAGACCCTTGATCATAATGGATACTCATTAAATAGCAACTTTGAAACATAAACATGGATATCATGGTCATGATTGGAGATGGAAAGATAGGGAGCATGGAATACCGCTAGCTGCAGAATCTCATTGCGCTTCCTTTCTCCACCACTGAATCCTTCATTTACATTTCTGTTCAAGAAGTCTATCTTCATGTTGACAAGTTCAAGCTTCGGGGCAATGTACCCGTAAAACTGCACATGAGAATTATCCAAGATTGGAAGTACCTATCTGCCTCTTCTAGGTGAGAAACAAGGCATAAAATTCCCTATGGTACACGCTAATATTCATACAATATGAAGGTAGCATATGTAGATACCTCAATTGGTCCCAGCTCTGGCAGTCCAAGTTTCCTCCTTTGAGC
This sequence comes from Capsicum pubescens, assembly GCA_030864215.1. Taxonomy (NCBI): domain Eukaryota; kingdom Viridiplantae; phylum Streptophyta; class Magnoliopsida; order Solanales; family Solanaceae; genus Capsicum; species Capsicum pubescens. The sequence continues at coordinate 211,789,349 of CM061543.1, read as the reverse complement.
ATTATACGCCATATTCAGAAAGTCAATATTGCTTACTCCAGGTATGGCAACTGGGGACTGGAAGCTCATAAAAAGACCAGCAAGTGATCTTTCCTCAGGTTCCATCTCAAGTAGATTCTCGCCTTTGAATGACACACTGCCTCCTGTAATTTCATAATCTGGATGCCCAACAAGAACCTGAAACAATTCAGTCAATAAAAAAGCTTTAATCAAGGAACATTTCATTGCAAATAGCAATCATGGCGGCATGAAAGTTCGCAAGAAGACATATTTCTACTATTATAGAAGAGCCAGCATATAGTGGTATCAACATGTCTGCTTAAAGACATTTTGCTTTTGTCTGGGGGTATTCTAGACTTTTAATGAGACCAAATTGCAACGTGTAATTTATCCTAAAATTGAAGAGCCACCGCAACAGAGAATCTGGAAATTTCTCTATTCTCATTTCTCTCTAGCCTCTCAGTCATCGAAGCTGCTCAGTCATCGTCTGGTTTCTTTTTGCTCTTCATCTCCATTTGGTTTCAATTCATCGTTGTTTTTCAATTCTGGTGAGTTTTCTCTATTATCCCTTCGTAAAATGTAGAATTTTCTCTATTCTTCCCTTCCTAACTCTTAATTTCAGGAGAAGTAATAATTAATTTTTCCTCCATTTACTTCGACTTGGAGAAGCGAATTACTTTTGGTATTCACATCAAGCTCGATTATGCAGGCAAACAAATGCTCATCCTATGCCGAAGCCTCAATTTTGTGCAAGGTAACATCTGTTGATTTATACGTGGCTTCTATCTACTAAATAGCGAGTACTAATTTAGGTGTCCTTTAAAGAATCATCTCATTTTGCTAGAATTGCCTTCAGTGTATCACCCAACTGTAGCTTTCTCTGTTGATTGTTTACTTTGATGGATACAAGTATTATTCAGGTTAGTTATTTAGTATTTATCTAATCTAGTATTTACACGCCAAGAGGCATAGTCTGAGAACTAATGTTGTAATTTGCCAGAAAAGCTAATGTGAGTGTTAATTATTGTAATTTGTTTGAAATTCCGGTGACAACAAAGTGCAAACAGATTTAAAAATCCAGTGCTAACTGTTTCTCCCTGAAATGCGTAGAGGCTGCAATTTACTTGACATCTGGGGACTGGGGGTAAGGAGAGTTCGAAGCTACTGTCTCATATCTCCTCTAAATTAAGTCTATAGCTCACTAGCATTTAGATCTTAGATCTGCTTCGGGCCATACATCTATTTAGAGGCGAATATTACCTTCTAATACTAGAGTTTATGAATGGCTGAACTGATATACATAGCAGGTTTCTCTCAAGGTGCCTGGTATCTATGTTTGATTGAATGAGCCAGCACATAGATGATTCACATCTCATGCTGTTCTATAATTTTCACATCTGAAACTACAAATAGTTATAGAATTAACTCACTATCGACCAAGTACTTTGATTCATCTTTGTAGATATTCATGCACTGCCCGCTACATTCTCTTAATTAAGGCCATCATTCGTATTTAGGATTTACTAATGGTTAGCTAAAAAGAGTTCATAGATTTCCACTCAATGAAGGGATATTTTTAATAGAATCCTCAAATATTCAGGTGTGTATAGCCTGTAGGATGTGCTGATAATTCTTTCTTTTCCAAATTTCTAGGGCAACCTGGAAGATTGTGAGTCTCTTTATTTCCATATCCATTAATTAATTATTGATTCAGTTACCCCAAAAATGTGCAAGCTGTAATAAAAATAATACAGCATGCTTCTTACATGGGTATGACCCTAATTGGTTCTGTTCTACCAACTTAGAGAACTATTAAGTCCTTTTCTTCATCTAACTTGAAAGCTTCTAAGTCCCGCTCTTTCTTGTTCTTCTCATCACTTTGGAAGTTGTCTTACTGCTAACTCCAATGACTATTGTCTTTCTCGACTTCTTTGGCATAGTGATATGATTAGATACTCTTTGAAGTTTGACCTTTGTATTTACAGCTTGGTATAGTATGCATCTTAGTTGTTTTCCTAAATATAGCTCAGAGCTTGATCATTTAGTCATCTCTTTAGAACCCCTAAGTATATATTGATTATATTTGACACATTCAACCAGAATTCTCTGGTGAATTTTCTAATAACTTTAAAAAAAAAAAAATTAAGCATTTTGTTACCTACTTATAGTTTTTATGATCTAGAACGTGATTATAGTGAAGATTATCAAAAAATGTATTGCCGTTATCTCTTTGATTTAAAATAAATTGTTCTGTCATTACTATAATATATTTTAGTGGATAAGTTTCTGACTTCCATTTTTAGAAGTCGGATTGAAGAAAAACCAGGGATACATGTGACTGAAGATGCTTTAAAGAGTTATGTCGGACTACTAACCCAACTCAACTGTTACTATTCTCTCTACTACTCTTACACACTTCCATTTGACAAGAAGCCCACCACTGAAAATTTACGCAGGTACTTAGTCAAGTACCGCAACAACATAGCTATAATGAGACATGCCAAGTACAAGATTGCTACCAACAATGTAGTGGGTGATTGTGTTATTGTATCGTCTTTTGCCAATGCCAGCTTCCATCCATATGTACAATAACAACAACATACCCAGTCTATTCCCACCAAGTGGGGTTTGGGAGGGTAAGTATACGCAGTCCATACCACAACCTCAATTGTGAGATAGAGAGGTTGTTTCCGATAGACCCCCGGCTTTAAATATAGCAATCTAAGATAAGATAAGGAATAATAATAGAACAAGATACAATTGAAACTAACACATACAATAATACCAAAAGAAAGATACTCCAAGTATACACCAAAACATACAACATCCTAACTCAGACTAACCTTCTACCCTAATTCGCCTCCTCCGCAACTTCCTATCCAGGGTCATGTCCTCGATAAGCTGAAACCGCTCCATGTCATATCTAATCGCCTCCCTCCAATATTTCTTCGGTCTACCTCTACCTCGCTTGAAACCATCCCTAGCCAACCTCTCACACCTCCGCACTGGGGCATCCGTGCTCCTTCGCATCACATGACCAAACCATCTCAACCTCGCTTCCCTCATCTTGGCTTCCACCGAAGCCACTCTCACCTTATCCCGAATAACCTCATTTCTAATCCTATCTTTTCTAGTACACCCACTCAACCACCGAAGCATTCTCATCTCCGTCACCTTCATCTTCTGGATGTGGGTCTTCTTAACAGGCCAACACTCTGCCCCATACAACAAAGTCGGTCTAACCACCACTCTGTAGAACTTTCCTTTAAGTTTGGGAGGTACCTTTTTGTCACACAAGATACCGTAGGCGAGCCTCCATTTCATCCACCCTACCCCGATCCGATGAGTGGCATCCTCGTTAATCTCTCCATTCTCCTGAATCATCGACCCCAGATACTTGAAACTATCTCTCTTACTGATAGAATGAGTGTCAAGCTTAACAACCACATCGGACTCATGAGACTCCTCGATGAACGTACACTCCAAATATTCCGTCTTGGACCTACTCAACCTAAACCCTTTAGACTCAAGAGTTTGCCTCCAAACCTCCAACTTAGCATTAACTCCACTACAAGTCTCATCAATCAAGACTACATCATCGGCAAAGAGCAAACAATAAGGCACCTCATCCTGAATGTGCCGCGTCAAAACATCCATCACCACGGCAAAAAGAAACGGACTAAGCGTCGATACTTAATGGAACCCCATCAAGACAGGAAAGTGCTCCGAGACCCCACCCCCAGTCCTAACCTGAGTCTTGGGTTACATATGGATGCATATGTAACCCCATCCATATGTAAATAATATATTAATGTAAGAATGGGTCTTCTCACACTCATACAACATGCCATGTAAATAAAACTATGCTTTTGTTGTGCAATGATTATTCATCTGGCTTTACATTAGTTACTACAAACATAAAACTACACTCAAAAATACAATTTCACATCAGCAGACGTTGGGCCCATGCTCGCAGTGGCTATTACCATCTAGTCGATATAAAAGAGAAAGTAAAGCTAAAAAATTAATTTGAGGATATTTCAGGTGAAATAATGGTTCACTCACAAGTTTTCAATTTATTCCAACAGAAACTCATGTCCTAATACAATTAACTTCCAAAATACCCCTTTTCAACTTGAACTTCAAACACTTTTTTTTTTTTTCTAACTTCAACCAAACGTCCAAATGCCTACTAAAATGCAAGAAAAACAAAACTAGGTGATGCTAGTGCCAACCAAAGAGCTCATTCAAAAGAACAAAAAGGAATGTATCTTTTGTAAAACATCAGGGAACAAAGAAAAATAGAACAGCCAAGAAAAAGGTGTATGCACAAATAACATCATCCAAGAACCAAGGTCAATTACCCTAATCAATAATAATATTCCCGACGTGGCAGATCGGGGGAAAACAACAAAAAAGCACTAACCTTGGCAAAGGTGCTCTTTCCAGAACCATTCTTACCCATTACAGCGTGTACCTGTTTCAATATAACAGCAAAGTCAGAACTTGGACAATTCTAACCTGTTTACGCCCGTGACAAAAGGAACGGATAAGGCTACATCTTATTGGAAAATAACAAAAACTAAAAAAAATTGAAGAAGAAAAAGAAGAGAAATATTTTTTTTATACTGTTCAATTAACCTTTTACCCAGTTACTACTAATTTCTTCAACTATATATACTTCGAAGAAAATTGAATAAGAAAAACGAAGAAAATTCTTGTTAATCTCTAGTACATTTAACCATTTATCCAGTACTACCAATTTCTTAGATATACACAAGTTTCCTCCCAGTTTTCTAAGTTACCGAGAAAGACCAACAAAAATCACTATATTGAATTAGCAAAAAAAGAAAATACAAGAAAATATATTCATTCTAATTCAAAATTCAAAAATACTTAATAGCTTCAGTGAAGGGGAGCCTTAGAGTAACTAGTAAGGTTGTTGCCATGTGAATAGGAGGTCATGGGTTTAAGCCGTAGAAACAGCCTCTGACATGAATGCAAGGTAAGGCTGAGTACAATAGACTCTTGGTCGGGCCCTTCCCCGGAACCTGTGCATAGCGGAAGCTTTAGTGCACTGGGCTGCCCTTTATTTACTTAATAGCTTCAGTAAAACTATCGAATGTACCAAAAGACTTCGGTAGAACTATGAAATAACTCTAAAATCTTCTGGTGATATTATCAAATATAGCTAGAACTGCAATAGAATTACCAAATATAGAAAAAAAATTGGGTACAATTATGCAATACAGCTAAAACAAAATAGGGTAAATTTATCAAACATAGCTACTACAACTTACATAGAATCATCAAATATATGTAATTGGATTGAATACCTCGCCTTGGCGGACAGTGAGGTTAACGCCTTTGAGAATTTGTTGCTTTGACTCGGCTATGACAGCAGAGAGGTCTTTCACTTCAAGTAAAACCTTCGGCGAGTCATCACCGCGGTCGGTAGCGGAAGACGATGGAGACTCGACACTGATGGCGGCTTTCACTCTGAGAGTGAACCGAACTCGGGGAAAATTACGGCGGTGAGAAGGGAACGAATTGATGTTAGGTAACGGCGAATTTTTGGAGGAGACAAATGGGGAAGTAGAAGAACAAGACGGACTGAAAATGGCCATCGGAACAAGTTTGTTTGATAAGACCTACCAGGCTTGTGGTGGAATTATCGGTCCTTAACCATGCCACCAGTTCAATTCCCCTTTATTAGGAGTGTTTTAACTCTCATATAGGATTTGTCCGTGTAAATTTATATTTAATCGACTTTAGTATAGGTATACTAGTATACATACTCGTACGATGCACGGATAATATTAAAATATTATTTTTAATATTTTTATAGAGTAATATCTTGTTTAAGTTGTATAATATTGCATTAAAAAGAAATTCAAACATGACATTATTTCTCAATGAGCCCTCTCTTTTCATATATTGTTAATGTGCAAATAATAAAAAGATAATTATATTATTATTTACTTGTCGGTTTTTTAAATCAATTATCTATAATATTTTATTCTCAATCTTATTTTGGTTCATTCTTAATATATAGTAACATTTTGTATGGTATACAATATTAATTTTTAATACATTTATTTTCAACAAACATTATAAATAGTTTATACTTTTTGGACGAATAACTCAATGGGAAGATGTATCTTAATTACTCTAGACGTACTCTAAAAGCAAAATTTTCAAAATCAATATTTTTATCGAAATGTATTTGAACATGGTTTGTATAATTTTGTTTTAATAATTTTGTATATTTATAGTGCCTTCATCCGACATGCTCAGAAATTCAATTTTCATTTTTTATATAAAATTAAATTTAACCTATAATATTGAACTATCTTTATTTCGATTTATATAACATACTTTTCTTTTTAGTAAGTCACCAAAAGAATGACACATTTATATATTAAGTGTAAATAACTATAAAATGATAATTTCATCCACCAAAAAAATAATTTATAGCCACACACGTATGTATAATTATTTATATCATAAATTTTAAAAGTCTTTGTATATATTTAAAATGTATATCTATTTAAAATATTTCATATAAATTGAGAAACAGGGAGTAAAAATTATAGGGAATAATTTATTAAAATTTAAATTTTTATATATGAAAATAAATTTGAAGATAAAAAGCCCAAACCTAAAATAGGCCCAAAATAAAAGAATATTTTAGTTTTTCTATACTTTTTTATTTTTATTTCTATATAAAAATATAAAAATTAAATAGGAAAGTATAGTAAGTAGTTAATGGCCCAAAGTATACATTTTCTTCTTTCCAGAACATTCACTTGCTCATTTCATGTAACACCCCGACGTCTTCTTAGCTAAATTCCGTCCATGAAAAGTTTAAGCATTAGCTTTTAGAATGATCTAAATTAATTTTCATGTGGAATTTTTTAGATTTCAACCTTTCATTACGTAGATGACTGAATTAGCTTTCCAACGATATAAGATTCGTCCAAAACGGACCCTCGGTGAAGAAGTTATGAATAATTTAAAGTTTCAGTCATAAACATCGTCATTTTGGTGTCTAGCGCATCGCGGAGAGGGTCAAATTGGCAATCGTCAAATTCCAGTGGGGCTTCACGATGGTGGCGCATCGCGGAGGCACTCAATTTCCCACTCGTCGAATTTCAGTGGACCACTGCGATTGTGGCGCGTCGCGGTGGCACCCGAAATTGGGTTTTTAAGTTCAAATTTCTAGTTCCGTTTAGGAGTCATTAAGGGTAATTTTGACTTTTCCCTAGCCTTTAAAATCGTCCAAACAAAGGATTTAGGGTATGTTTGAGCAACTTAACCCTACTTTCATCAAAATCATCAAGAATCCTCTCTAGAGCTTCAAACAAGAACTTCAAGAAACTCAAGATTCAACCGTGGGTTTTCAAAATCGATTGAAGATTCGAAATCTCTGGATCATAGACTTCAAGAAACACCCATTGTTTTCCTATTTTGAGGTACGCGGGGTTTTCCTAAAAATCTCATGGGCATAGAAATTATGATTTTAAGAAAGGGGTTTTCAGATTTATGAATACCTTCATATTTTAGAAATCTTGACGGTATTGTTTGGTCTTTTGACCTTCCCCAAATTGCTTTGAAATTATATATACATATGCATATGTTTTATGATTTATGAATGAATTGAGAGCATGACGCAATAAATTCCTCTCTTGGTATAATTTTCCCAATTTTCTTATGATATGGATTATTTTGAATGTATCTTGAAAAGCATGATATGAAATATCTTGATTAATGCTACAAATTGATTTATGGTTTTAAATTCGAAAGAGAGGGTTGTGCATATTGATAAATGTTGAAAATATTCATATAATGAGAGAGTGCATGATTTTGCCAAAAGCACATGACCACCATATGTTTGAACAATCTCAGCATAGTTTTAACTGTGTTCTCGGAACATGAAATCTTTTATATTATTTGCATGTTTGGGTGGTCTGAACTGTGTTTTAATGAAAGAATTATGCATGACGCATTATGGCTCAGAGATAGGACTTGCAAGTCTTGGTGTGATGACACCAATTCAGATTATGCCATGATGATTCAGAACAAATTTAATGCATGTTTGGAATCAGACTTTTCAGATGTTGAAACTAGAAACATGCATGATTTAGAACAGGATAAAATTGGGCATAAAGAGAGTTTAGGTGGTTCCCCGAAGAAGGCGTGAGTATCAAACAACTCATCGCCCAAAATCGTGATTTACCGATCCGAGTTTATTTATTACGCTGGCCTAGAGCCCTATGGCGTATCAGATTTAGGAACTCCAACCCTTGCGGTACACTTGGGTTGGGGGCTTCCCCGTCGAGTCAATGACGGATTCCATACCGCCCGTGGAATATCAGAATTGTAGGGGAGTGCCACTTAACTCAGAAGTAATATACAGATCAGAACTTGCATTGACAGGCAGGTTACATATTTTTCAGAAATGCGCCCATGTGTTTCGAAAGCCACTTGATGTATAATGTTTTGACAAAGTTGTTTCCCAAACTATTTTATTTACATATAAGCTTTATTTTGGATTTCTTTGCGTACCAGTACATCTGTATTGACCCTCCCCCTCCTCCTTCCAGGTTTTGAGGCTCAGTCTAGGGGTCCAGAAAGGCAGTAGATTCGTCAGACAGAGTTGCAGTGATTAGTTGGTGAGCCTTCTCTATTCCAGAAGGCCCGTCTTTCAGATTATGTCCCTTATTATCGTTTTGGTCTACTGGGGGCCTTATCCCAGTTTTCAGGCAGTTGTCAGATTTTCCTGTAGTAGAGATTTTGTAGACCGAGTCAGATGTTATTAGATGTAGTTGATTTTCAATTTTCATACTTATGCTTAATTCAGAATTGACCATGTTTCCGTAGCAGATTATGTTTTTGCATCTTCTTTATTTATATGAATGTGTGCATGTTTACCAGATAGAGAGGGACGTTTCGGGCCCTCAGGGTTCGGGATGTTCTTCATGGCCAGGCCCTAGTTTGGGTCGTGACAAACTTGGTATCAAAGCACGGTTCATGGTCCCAGGGTGTCTGCAAAATCGCGCCGGGTAGTGTCTTGTTTATGAGTGTGTAGCGCGCCACACTTATAAGCAGGAGGCTACTAGGCATTTAGGAATGTTTCTCTTCTTTGTGATTTAGTTCGTGCTTCAGAGTCTAACATGTCCCCTAATCAATGATCTCTTGCTTTTCAGAAAAATCAGTTATGCCTCCCCATCGTACCAACGTTAATGCTCAAGAGGACGAAGTCCGTTCCACTCATGGGATGAGGACACGTAACAGAGCTCACACTCCATAACTTATCCCTACTCTGGGAGTCCCTCCAGTCCCAACCAGTCCACCTAGGGCTCCTCGGACTAATGTTAACCATCCCTCGACTACTCAGAGGTATATTTGGAATGCAAAATTCAGACAATCTATTCATATGCTAACACAGTTAGTGGCTAATCAGGCCCAACGATCAGAATATGTTGGGTCTGCACCTGTTACATCTGAAGCTACTAGGGTGGGTCAGTTCATGAGAATGAACCTGCCTAAGTTTACTGGCACTAAGGTAGAAGAGGATCCGCAAGAGTTCATAGATGAAATAGAAAAGATTTTTAGAGTGATGCATGTGGATCAGGTGGAAGGTGTTGAGCTAGCGGCAGACCAGCTAAAAGATGTAGCGAACCAATGGTATAATGAGTGGGAAGAGGCGAAGGGTGACAGTACTGAGCCCACTGTATTGGACGAGTTTGTGGAAGCTTTTCTTGACAGGTTCTTTCCTCTAGAGTTGAGGGAAGCCAAAGTGGATGAGTTCATAAACCTTAAGCAGGGTAAGATGAGTGTTCAGTAGTATACTTTAAAGTTTAATCAGCTGGCCCGTTATGCTTCTGAGATGACGAGCAGTATGAGGGCCCGAATGAGGAAGTTTGCTTCCGGCCTTTCAGATGATCTGGTGCTTGAATATCAAGGGGCGATGCTAAACAGGGAATTGGACTTTGCTAGGATGACAGTCCACATGCAGCAGGTTGAGGAGAAGAAGAAAAAAATAGCTGAGTCCATAGAGAAGGACAGGCATAGCCGAGTCTAGAGAGAAGGACAGGCATGCAAAGAGAGCCAGATTAGCTAATCAAAACCCCAGTCAGCAGCAGAGTGGTAATTGGGGTAACAAATGGCAAAAGAAGAAGTTTGGGGCAAGGCACAGTCTACAGCTAGCGCCCCAGCGCCCAGACCTCCAGTTGATAGACGATCTCAGAGTTTTCAGGCCAGCCAGGGACCCAGAGCTCAGGATACTCAGTCGCAAGATAGTGTGGCTCAACAGTATCATTCTTATCCGCGATGTGAGACTTGTGGTAGGCATCATCCGGGAAGGTGTCAGTTGGGCTCGTTGGTGTGTTATTCATGCGGTCAGACAGGACACTTCCATAGAGAATGTCCCTCTACTAGGAGGAATATTGGTGGAGCTAAGTCTCAGGAAAAATCTTCTGTACCATCACCACTTTAAAAGGGCACCAATTCAGCTGCCGGGGGTGGTCGCAACTGGCTGTATACTCTGACTAATCGCCAGGAGACGGAAGCCTCGCCAGATGTAGTCGCTAGTACGTTACAAATCTTTTCCCGTGAGGTATATGTATTGCTTGATCCCGGGTTTACCTTATCTTATGTGACCCCGTATGTGGCTGTTGGTTTTGGGTTTGAACTCGATGTGATTGCTAAACCTTTCTCTGTTTCCACTCCGGTAGGAGATTCAATTGTGGCTAGAAAGGTGTACAAAAATTATGTTATGTCTATTCTTAGTAGGGATACTGTAGCAGACCTCATAGAACTTGATATGGTTGCTTTTGATGCTATCCTAGGAATGGACTGGCTCCATCGGTGTTATGCCACACTAGACTGTAGGACCCGAAAGGTTACCTTTTCTTTTCCGAATGAGCCTGCAATAGAGTGTGATGGGCATTCCTTAGCACCTAGAGGGCACTTCATATCTTATCTCAGAGCCCGTAAACTTATTTCCAAGGGTTGTTTGTACCATCTTATTCGGGTTAAAGATTCTAACGCCGAAAGTCTCCCTCTTCAGTTTGTCCAAGTAGTAAATGAATTCCCAGAAGTTTTTCCAGATGATCTCCCAGGAATTCCACCTGATAGGGAGATAGATTTTGGCATTGATGTGTTGCCAGATACTCATCCTATTTCTATTCCTCCATATAGAATGGCTCCTAAAAAGTTAAAAGAGTTGAAAGAACAGATAACAGATCTCCTAGATCCTAGTATTTCTCTTTGGGGTGCACCTGTACTCTTCGTGCGAAAGAAAGATGGTTCCCTGCGTATGTGCATAGATTACCGCCAGTTGAAAAAGGTCACAGTGAAAAATAAATATCCTCTTCCTAGAATCGATGACCTTTTTTATCAGCTTCGGGGTGCTAATTATTTTTCAAAAATAGACCTTCGTTCGGGATATCATCAGTTGAAAGTTAGGGAGTCAGACATTCCTAAAACAGCCTTTCGAACCAGATATGGTCATTATGAATTCCTAGTCATGTCCTTCGGGTTGACCAACGCCCTTGCAACTTTCATGGACCTAATGAATAGGGTCTTCCGTCAGTTCCTAGACTTGTTTGTCATAGTTTTTATTGATGACATCTTGGTTTACTCTAAAAGTGAGGAGGACCATGTCAATCATCTCCACACTGTTCTTCAGACCCTCAAAGATCATAAGTTGTATGCAAAATTCTCCAAGTATGAATTCTGGCTGAATATTATTGCTTTCTTTGGGCACATTGTGTCTAGTTAAGGGATTAAGGTTGATCCCCAAAAGATTGAGGCAGTAAAAAATGGCCCAAACCCACGACTCCAACCAACCTTTGGAGTTTCTTGGGTTTGGCAGGGTATTACCGGAGGTTTGTAGAGAGTTTCTTTTCTATAGCTGCTCCACTTACTAAGTTGACTTAGAAAAAGGTAAAGTTTTTATGGTTCGACTCTTGTGAGAATAGTTTTGAGAAATTGAAAGACAAGTTAACTACGGCTCCTGTTTTGACTCTTCCGGAAGGTACAAAGGGTTTTGTTGTGTATTATGATGTGTCCCGTGTGGGACTTAGGTGTGTAATTATGCAGCACGAAAAGGTGGTGGCTTATGTATCTAGGCAGTTCAAGGTGCATGAGCGGAACTACCCCACTCATGATTTGGAATTAGCAGCTGTGGTGTTTGCGTTTAGAATTTGGAGGCATTATCTTTATGGAGTGCATGTTGATATTTTCACTGACCATAAGATTTTGCAGTCTGTTTTCTCACAGAAAGAACTAAATCTCAGGCAAAGGCATTGGATGGAGATTTTGAAAGACTATGACATAAGCCTTTACTATCATTCGAATAAGGCAAATGTGGTAGCCGACGCCCTCAGCAGATTGTCTATGGGCAGTCTTTCTCATGTTGAGGAAGGGAAGAAAGAGATGGTGAAAGATATTCACCGGCTTGCAAATCTAGGAGTGCGACTCTTGGATTTTGAAGATGGGGGAATAGTTGTTCATGAGATAGCTACGTCTTCCCTTTGTGCGGAAGTTAAAAAGAAGCAGGTTGAAGATCTAATCTTGATGCAAATTAAGAATGATGTGGGTCAGCAGAAGGTGATGTCATTTGAGATCGGTGGTGATGGTATTTTGAGATACCAGGGTTGATTATGTGTACCAGATATGGATGATTTGTGGAATAAAACCCTTGACGAAGCTCATACTTTGAGGTATATTATTCACCCAGGCTCTACTAAGATGTACCAGGATCTAAAATTTTTGTATTGGTGGAATAATATGAAGCGTGATGTGGCTAACTTTGTTTCCAAGTGTTTGAATTGTCAACAAGTTAAAGTAGAACACATGAGGCCAGGTGGTTCTTCCCAAGAGATAGCTTTGCCCTTGTGAAAGTGAGAGATGATTAATATGGACTTCATTACAGGGCTCCCGAAGTCCCGAAACCAGTATGATTCTATTTGGGTGATTGTAGATAGACTGACCAAGTCAGCCCATTTTCTGCCTGTCAGGACTAACTATTCGGGAAAGGATTATGCCAAGTTGTTCATTGCAGAAATAGTTTATTTGCATGGCGCGCCTGTGTCCATCATATCCGATCGAGGTACATAGTTCTCTTCTCAGTTTTGGAGAACTTTCCAGAAAGAATTAGGTACCCAAGTGAACCTAAGTACTGCTTTTCACCCTCAGACCGATGGGTAGGCCGAACGCACCATTCAAACCCTTGAGGACATGTTGAAGGCCTGTGTGATTGATTTTAAAGGTAGTTGGGTAGATCACTTTTCATTGATAGAGTTCGCGTATAATAACAGTTTCCATTCCAGTATTAAGATGGCACCATTTGAGGCACTGTATGAGAGAAGATGTAGGTCTCCTATAGGATGGTATGAAGTTGGTGAGATGTAAATATTTGGGCCCGATCTTGTTCATCAGGCAATGCAAGATATGAAAGTCATCAGAGAACGACTTAAGACGGCTCAAAGTCGTCAGAAATCTTATACCGATGTTAGGAGAAGAGATTTAGAGTTTGAGGTCGGTGATTGGGTATTTCTAAAAGTTTCTCCTATGAAGGGAGTCATGCTATTTGGGAAGAAAGGTAAATTGAGTCCTCGCTATATAGGATCATATCAGATTTTGAGGAGAATAGGTAGTGTTGCGTATGAGTTAGAATTGCCTGCCAGTTTGGGTTCTGTCCATCCAGTATTTCACATATCCATGTTGAAGAAATGCATTGGAGACCATTCTTTGGTGTTTCCTGTAGAAGAGATCAAGGCGAGAGCCTCCTTATCATATAAAGAGGAACCTATTGCAATTTTTGATCGTCAGGTCCGGAAGTTGAGAAGTAAAGAAATAGTTTCAACTAAGGTGTTGTGGAGAAATCAGAAAGTTGAAGAAGCCACTTGGGAATCAGAGGATGACATGAGAGCAAGATACCCACACCTTTTTGACCCAGTAGATGACAGAGTTGAAGGTACAACCCTTACCTTAATCTTTCTATGCTTTAGTATGCTTGGAAACGTGCTTATCTATTTTTTGCATCATCATTCGGGGACGAATGATCCCAAGGGGGGATATTGTAACACCCCAACGTCTTCTTAGCTAAATTTTGTCCATGGAAAGTCTAAGCATTAACTTTTAGAATGATCTAAATTAATTTTCATGTGGAATTTCCTAGATTTCAACCTTTTATTACGTAGATGACTGAATTAGCTTTCCAATGATATAAGATTCGTCCAAAACGGACCCTCGGTGAAGAAGTTATGAATAATTTAAAGTTCCAGTCGTAAACATCGTCATTTTGGTGTCTAGCGCATCGCGGAGAGGGTCAAATTGACAATCGTCAAATTCCAGTGGGGCTCCGCGATGGTGGCACATCGCGGAGGCACTCAATTTCCCACTCATCGAATTTCAGTGGACCACTGCGATTGTGGCGCGTCACGGTGGCACCTGAAATCGGGTTTTTAAGTTCAAATTTCCAGTTCCGTTTAGGAGTCATTAAGGGTAATTTTGACTTTTCCCTAGCCTTTAAAACCGTCCAAACAAAGGATTTAGGGTATGTTTGAGAAACTTAACTCTACTTTCATCAAAATCATCAAGAATCCTCTCTAGAGCTTCAAACAAGAACTTCAAGAAACTCAAGATTCAACCGTGGGTTTTCAAAATCGATTAAAGATTCGAAATCCCCGAATCATAGGCTTCAAGAAACACCCATTGTTTTCCTATTTTGAGGTACGCAAGGTTTTCCTAAAAATCTCATGGGCATAGAAATCATGATTTTAAGAAAGGAGTTTTCAAATTTATGAATACATTCATATTTTAGAAATCTTAACGGTATTGTTTGGTCTTTTGAACTTCTCAAAAATTTGAAATTATATATATGTATGCATATGTTTTATGATTTATGAATGAATTGAGAGCATGACGCACATGAATCCCTCTCTTGGTATAATTTTTCCAATTTTCTTATGATATGGATTGTTTTAAATGTATCTTGAAAAGCATGATATGAAATATCTTGATTAATGCTACAAATTGATTTATGGTTTTGAATTCGAAAGAGAGGGTTGTGCATATTGATAAATGTTGAAAATATTCATATAATGAAAGAGTGCATGATTTTGCCAAAAGCACATGACCACCATATGTTTGAACAATCTCAGCATAGTTTTGACTGTGTTCTCGGAACTTGAAATTATTTATATTGTTTGCATGTTTGGGTGGTCTGAACTGTGTTTCAATGAAAGAATTATGCATGATGCATTATGGCTAAGAAATAGGACTTGCAATTCTTGGTGTGACGACACCAATTCAGATTATGCCATGATAATTCATAACAGATTTAATGCATGTTTGGAATCAGACTTTTCAGATGTTGAAACTAGAAACATACATGATTTAGAACAGGATAAAATTGGTTATAAAGAGAGTTTAGGTGGTTCCCCGAAGAAGACGTGAGTATCAAATAACTCATCTCCCAAAACCGTGATTTGTCGATCCAAGTTTATTTATTACGCTGACCTAGAGCCCTGTGGCGTATCAGATTCAGTAACTCCAACCCTTGCGGCACACTTGGATTGGGGGCTTCCCCGCTGAGTCAATAGCGGATTCTATACCGCCCGTGGAATATCATAATTGTAGGGGAGTGCCACCTAACTCAGGAGTAATATACAGATCAGAACTTGCATTGACAGGCAGGTTATATGTTTTTAAAAAATGCGCCCATATATTTCGAAAGCCACTTGATGTATAATGTTTTGACGAAGTTGTTTCTCAAACTATTTTATTTACATATAAGCTTTATTTTGGATTTTTTTGCGTACCAGTACATCTGTATTGACCCTTCCCCTCCTCCCTCCAGGTTCTAAGGCTTAGTCTAGGGGTCCAGAAAGGCAATAGATTCGTCAGAC
Source organism: Capsicum pubescens (assembly GCA_030864215.1). Lineage (NCBI taxonomy): Eukaryota > Viridiplantae > Streptophyta > Magnoliopsida > Solanales > Solanaceae > Capsicum > Capsicum pubescens. Next base: position 211,773,426 of record CM061543.1, on the reverse strand, counting down.
AGAGTTGCAATAATTAGTTGGTGAGCCTTCTCTATTCCAGAAGGCTCGTCTTTCATATTGTGTCCCTTATTATCATTTTGGTCTTCTGGGGGCCTTGTTCCAGTTTTTAGACAGTTATCAAATTTTCCTATAGTAGAGATTTCGTAGACTGAGTCAGATGTTATTAGATGTAGTTAATTTTTAATTTTCATACTTATGCTGAATTCAGAATTGACTATGTTTCCGTAGCAGATTATGTTTCCACATCTTCTTTATTTATATGAATGTGTGTATGCTTACCAGATAGAGAGGGATGTTCCGGGCCCTCAGGGTTCGGGATGTTTGTCACGGCCAGGCCCTAGTTCGGGTCTTGACATTTCAGTGACTACATTTTGATCTCTGATTTCTCCACTTCATTTATTTTCATCACTGTGGCTTTGCAATTAGCGTAGAATTCTCATTTCTCCATTTGATTTGTTTCTCAATATTTATAGCTAATTTGGAGATTTTGTTGTCCACCGGTTAGCTTCTAGTATTTGGGTATTTTTTTTATTTTTACTTGTTTATGTTACTTGTAGTTGTAATTTTGTTTCTTGGAGCTTAACTATTTATTGATCCTTTCTAGGTTCTATTGTTTAAGCTTAAAATCCCAATCTTTTGTTGTTTTGCAATTCAAAGATTATAACTTTATTACTTCTTGAAGTGTTTGAGTTTGTGGAAAATTCTTACTTTTTACTTGTTTTGTTACTTATTAGTTGTATTTCTATTTTCTTGATAATTTGATGTTGTTTAAGTGTATTTTTCTTGCTAGTAAAAAGTTTTTTACTCTACTTTTCTTTCTTAAAAATTCCACCTTTTCTTGTTTTGCAATTTCAAGGTTGTGAGTTTTTGTCATCTTGAGTTATTTGGGTTTGTGGGAATTTCTTCTTTTCATGTGTTTTTGTTACTTGTTACTTGTAATTTTAGTTTCGTGATAATTTGCTCTTGTTTTTTTTCCCTTTGTAATGGTCTAGTTCTTTGTATTTTACCCTTTCACTTCTTGGTATAACAATAAAGTTCTTAACTTTACTTCTGTCCTTTTGATTAATTGATTTTTGTGGAGCCTTGTTGTAGTTGGGTTCTTGATTCTACGAGACTCTGTCATGAAAATCTATACAATCCCTACAGAATTTGTCTGAAATCCCATAATTCCCATTGATAGTGAGCAAGAATTGAATTGCCACACTGAAAAAATACCAAAAAATTTTGTTTTACAGGCCAAGTTTTTCTTGTAAAAGCTGTAGAAATTAGCTGCTCATATTTGCAGTTGAACTTGTTAGTTTCATGTTGTCTAGTGACTAGTATTGGGATCTCGTGGAATAGTAATATGCTTAATGCTACTTTCCAGGGGTACTTGCAAATGAGCTGATGTGGTTTGCCTTGAGATCCATTTTTTGGTAGGGCTCTCTTCGAATATATTAGACCTGACGTTCAACATTTATATGCTAGGAATTAAGTTAGGCGTTGTATAACTTGTATTCATCATAAGTAATGACCACAATATTTCATCTTTCAGGTACTGGTTATATCTCCGGCTATACTACTTACTATTTTGAGGCACAATATGTTACAAATATACATGATCAGAGTTTATAATCTCTGATGAGTACCAAAATGCACGATGAGTTCATCTCTATGCCAGTATAATGAGGTATGCAGTTTGTGCTAAAGATTGAATTTTCTGTGCATCAGTTTGTGCTGATTGATGATTATATTTTCTGAAGGGCAATTTCTTCACCTGGACATGTTACTCTGTCCAGCTTCAAAAATAATTGACCCATTTGGTTATCACATATCCAAAGTAAATATGAAGAGGTCATTATGATGGAGTTCGATAAATAAGTATGTTCGTTGAAATGAGTTGATATATTGTCAAATAATATAAGTTTATGTTGAGTTATCACTTGGAAATTCAAATACTTACATGCTAAAAGAGAGAACTTGTAAATAATTACACACATAATAGTTATCGAAAACTGCTTGAGCATGACTGAGTATGGTGTTTGAACGATTCTTGCCTTAAAAAGATTAATTTTTTTCAGAAATTTTATCATCACTAGTTAACCCGTGAGAGCACACAACTTCTAAGAATATTTGGGATGCCTGCTTCCCCGATAAAGACTAAAGGTTGACGGGATTTGATCTTATAGCTTTGGCCATCTTCTGAGATGTTTCTACATCATACTGTTAACTAACTGGTTATCTGTCTTTCTCTGAATTCTCATGTTTATACTTTTTATGTAGGTTCTAGAACGACAGATAGTTATTGGAAAGATTCGTGACCTTGAGGATATTATGAATTCTAAGGTTCTCTCAATTAATCTTCTCTCATTTATCTACTTCCGTCATACACTCTGCTTAAGAGAAGAGAACTGTCCAAGAATTAACCTTTTATCTTTTGGATGTTTGTCATCAGAATATTTCATGATCGACACAAGTTAATTTCTTGCTTAGAGTTGCACTTATTTCTTGGTGGCATATCATTTATATAAGAAGAAAGTCATAAACACACATTTAGATATGTATATTCGATTTCTAATTTGTGATCTCCCTTTGCAAATGAAGGTATACACGTGTAGCAATGAATCTATTCTAGCGAAGTATATCCTATTTTCAAATCCGAAGATATATAAACATGTGGATATTCCTTGCACATTGTTTCTTAGTTTTGCTCATGACCTAAAAAGGTTGAAAGAAAAAGTAAACATCAATTCTTTAGCTCATGACGTGAAAAGGGTAAAAGCAATCTTTTTATCCTGCCATGAAGATATCTTCTTTTCTATCAATTATCAGTTAGCTTATGGTACCTCTTTCCTTCTTTGTAGTAGTTGTGTGCAATCAGAAAAATGAAAGTGCCGTGAAAGAATATTGAGACTTCTAACTAAACTTTAATTTATCCTAAAAGTAGTGGTTGGAACAATCACGTTGCGTCTTGTTCAACATATTGGTTAGACATTTTTGCTCCTCCAATTTTAGTTGTTTTAACTTTTCTTATTATTGTAGCATGAATGTTCGATTTCAAAGTCAAATCTGACTGACATAAGTGTTGCAAGAAGAAGATTATCAAAACTCTATTCGGCTTTCTTATTTTGTTTGAGTGAGATGGATGCTTGGCTGGCTTTTGAGGTAAATTTTGTTCCTTGCTGGTACAAAAATAAAATAAAATAATAGTTGTTCTTCATCATTTTGCTAACTTAACTCTGTGTTGAATCAGACAGCTGAATTCTTGTCCCGTGATAAAACTGACTTCTTTTCTTGGGGAGAATAGATGTATGTGCTCAGAATATTGTAAGAGATTTCAGTTCAGATTCATCTAATATTTTCTCGGCTCGCTTACCTTCTGGTATCATAGTTAGCAACATCCATTCTGTGTGTCACTTTCTCTTCCCTGTAAACATAGGGTTGCATTGGTCAATTGGTGGTGATATTCAGGTTGATCTGGATGCTGGATATGTGTCATCCAAAGTTAATTGTCTTCAAGAGTCTCTTTTCGAGTACATGTGAGAGTGGTTAGTTATTGAATATACTAATTAGTTAAAAGCTTTAATTTCATTCAATATGAGCCACGTTTAAAGATGCTATAGATTGGCTATGCTTGAATTTGCCAGGAAATGAGCTTCCTATAAAGTTTCAAGTGGTACTTCCCAATTGAATGAAGGTATTGATGAAAACAATCATGGTTAATTTCCAAAATCAGCGCTAGTGAGGAGTTTTGTGTGAGGAAAAAAAAAGTTAAGTTTGTGATCACATGTATTTTTTGCAGGTTCTGTTGGTATTATATCAACTTCTCGAGAAGATTGGGCTCCTTCAACAGATTCATCAGTGGCAGAAGTCAAATATGAGAGAATACCTAAAGTTTCAGTTGTGCCAAAGGGTCAAAGTGATAGTGAATCTCTACGTACAGTTGAACGTGCAAAAGTTGATTGGATCTATCAGTATATGGAACAATAGAAAAAGGTACTTATACCATTCTGGTTCATGCTTCTAGTTTGATTGACAGGTACAATAGGTTTTGTGGTGCAAGTACTACACTGTATCTGATTTCAGCCTTCAGGAATTATCTATGTATAGTGAAATTAAAAGGTAATTGAGAAAGGTTCTTCGGTAACTTTGTAAAGAACCTTGATGACTGGAAATAAATCCTGTCAACAAAACTTGGATCATAATCTAAAGGCCTATAAACACAACGAACCTCGCGTACAAAATACAGATAAAATACATCTATTGAAAGCTATTGAATTAGTTCCAAAAACACATTGGATTTGTGATTGCTAACTAAGTTGACTAATTTGAATTATGTTTAAGCTTATAAACTAAATAACATACCATCAGAAGCTTTCAATTCTTGGTGATTTTGAATCGAATCAATATCATAAATAACAATATGTGAACTACCGAAATCATAAGAATGCTTCTTACTCAAGAAGGGCTATTATAGATCTCTTTTCCACATGTAAAGAAACAGTCAAGTTGAGTTGAGAAATATAACATAATATAATATGAAACATTATGTAACAACCGTGCAAAATAAACAAAGTTATGAGGAAAAATTTCAAACAAAAGAAAACATAGGCTTTATTATTATTGAAACAGGGGATGGGAGACCGTGGAACTATTTTATCAGGCATAGTAATCCTGTGGTCCATAAGGTTCAAACCACCCAGCCAAAAAGCCTTTTTTCCTGTTGGGGTTCTATCCCATGTCCTTGCAGAGTTGGTCATTGTGCTAAATATGCAATGCACCTATGCATGATCTCCTGTATTCCCATAAGAATATCTCTTCTTGTGTTTATCCCATTCTCTGATGTCTTTCTCCATGACTTTGATGCTAGGTAACTTAAATTTTTATCAAAAAGCTCTGCCAGCCATCGATGACTTATTTTCGAGTTGAATAGGTTAGCTAAGCTTTCAGAGAATCCAATTATTACTGGTTGAGGAATTAGAGGATGGATGCATTCCCTGATAAATATGAGTATTAGTAATTTTTTCAGATGCACAATTTTGGTGCATGCTCGCAAAAGTTTTTATTGTTTTATGTATGCACCTATTTCTACTTCTCTTGAAGTAGTGGTATGGACAGCGTACATCTTACCCCTCCAGACCCCACTATGTGGGAATACACTGGGTTTGTTGTTGTTGTATGTACGCACCTATAGAGAGGATTTGCAATAGAATTATCTTATCCTGCTTCGAGTTCCTGGATTTTGGTGAATCCAAAATACGTTTAAGCTTATCAATTTCCTTGAAGCCAGTTGCGAGTCTAACTAAATCAGATTTTACTAGTTCAGCTTGATCCTTGAGCACAATACCTTTTTTTGTGAATCCAAAATTCTCTGTTTTCTTGATGAGCTTTATACTTCATTCCTCAACTCTATCATAGAAGCCCTCGGGCACTACAACAAGTGAACATGAACTCAAATCGTTTAAGAAACTATGCTTTGAAACCATTCCATGTTTTGCAAGCTTGTGTTTGTATTTTATATGACTCTCTACAAATTTTGTGAAGCCCCACCTCTGTAAATAGTATGAGTAAAATTATTAGTACTTCATGTTAGCCATCTGGTGAGAGGAAAAGTAGAAAATATTTGAACATATTGTTGAACACTAAACATATGAATGTAGTAAATTAAAACGTGTCGCATTTTGTTGTTTCAACTGCAATTATATTTATTTTTTCTTGTTTATTCCTTATCGATTTCTTAGTTCAGAAGATCAATACATAGTAGTACTATAACTAAATCATTGCTAAAACCTTTTAGTGTGTCATGATAGAAAATAAATTACTAACGGTGAAAGAGCTGTGGCGAAGAGGCTTAGGGAAAGACCTTCACCGGGTTTATACACCGTAAGTTTCGAGAATCTATTTAAGCAGATATGCCCAAATCGAGTCCCCATGAAAAATAATCGGGAAGGTTCCAATGCAGGGTCCTGATTACTACTGTGCATGGATGTTCAATCCCTGCAACTTCAATACATTAGTGTAAATATAACAGTAGCCAGCTGCGCAAAAAGATAGCTCTACAGAAGGCCAAAGAGACTGAACTTAACAAAACTATTCACATAACAGGTTCATTTACATAATATATGTTTTATTTACATACGTGAAGTCAACTGCTGGAAGAATAATCATCACTAAAGTTATATATTTTATTTGTTGCAGAGGGAACGATGAGAGTGAAACAAATACTTGCAACCATGTCTCATGCGATTAGATCTTCTTTGTCTGGAGTCGATTTTAGCAGACATTTTTTTTGATAGATATTGAATAGTGTTTTTTTTTTCTGATGATGATATCAAAATACATCCATATATATTTATAATATTATTGTAGTTTTTGAATTACAGAGATAGTGATAAAAGAATTGAGATAACATTATTCAAAATTCAAATTCAATTTAATTCATGGTAAACACAAAGATTTTATATAAAATTAAAACTCTAAAGTTATAGAGTTTTTTTATTTTTTTCCTCAGATTTATTTTTTATTTTTTATAGAGTTAGTTATAGTCAGTAAAATTTAAAATTATTATCTGATTGAAATATCATTTTAGTTGCTTAAATTAGGGTTATTTGGGTTAAAAAGTTTTTTTAAACTTGCGCCTCTTTTTACATCCAAAAGGCATTAACTCTCAGAGCTTAGTTAGGACTTTTTTTCCCTCTATTTTCAAATTCAATTTTTTTTAAAAAGTTATTTATAACTTCAGAAAGTTGCTCACGCCTCTTTTTATGTCTGGGTTGAAAAAATTTATCAATTAATTTTTAGAGTTTAGTTAGGACTCCTTTATTTTTAAATTCAAATTTTTACTATTCTTTAATTAAAAATTTTTAAAAGTTTTTTATAACTTCCTGAAAGTTACTCAGGCCTCTTTTTACATCTATCTTTTGGGTTGAAAAGATTCATCAATTAATTTTTAGCGCTGAGTTAGGACTTTTTTTTCCCTCTTTTATTTTCAAATTCAAAATTTTATTATTTTTTAATACAAAATTTTTATTACAACACTTATTAGTGTTGTCCTAAAAATTTTCATGTGGCTTAACAATAGCTTGCCACGTGGCTTCTTCTTGTGTTTTGTCCTCTGTTTTATAATATACTAGTATAGGTACCCGCGCGATGCGCGGAATACTTTTCTATAAAAGTATCATTAAAAAAAATATCTTATTTATTTAAAATAATAAAATTATTTAAAAAATAAATAAAGTATTTTATCTTCTATGTCTAATGCTATGGGTCGGAGTAGATTAGGCATCCTTCATCTTTGATTCATGATGTAAAAAATTATAATTTGAATAATATATGAGTTGCTTTTCTTTTATCATTAAAAAAATTAACCTATTTTAAATTAGTTAGGAAATATTAAAATTTTTTATTTAATAGTGGAATTGTAATTAATCTTTAATATAGAGTAAGAATTACAATTATTTTAGATGTTTTGATATGAAAAGAATGAAATTCGTATTTTATTAAATTTTGTTGATGATTATAAAAAATAACAAATGAAAATATTAAATAATTATTATTTTGTATATTTATAACCAACTAAGATATGTGATTACGTTTTTTATCTTTCATTTCAAATTTTACTTTTTCATGTCTGTTAATTTCAAACAACAATTACACTAAAGGTACATGATTGTGTCTAATTTCAAAACTTCTTATTCCAAAGTTTAGATTTTTTCTTTCAATTAAAAACTAATTATCCACATACAATTTATTATATTACTCATCAAAAATATTTAAAAAAATTTCCTACCCCCACCCCACCCCTACCCCCACTCACCACAATCCCCCATTCTCTTCTTTCCAACCACAATATTCATCACCCTATTCCAACTCATTCTATTATTTTGTATAATATAGATATACAAATGTTTTAGAAAAATATTTTTTACTCATTATCCATGGTAAGTATATTTGCGGAAAACATAAATATATCATTTTTTACAAATAACGCTAAAACTATTAGAAAGCTAAGTTAAGCATGAACAACATATCTTAATAATTATATGAAAAAATATGATGAACATTATTTATAACTTTTTTATCCATGATAGAAATTCTCTGAGACCAAAAAATATATATTAATATATAAGCGTATTGAAAATTATAATAATAAATTTAATTTTTATTTCTTAGTGTGGAATTAAATGACGGTTCATATCAATCATTAACTTTGTATAGGATATTAACGACTTACTTGATGTATAGATCAAAAGATTGAAAACAAAGCTTTGACAGAGATTGAACAACTTCAATCTGTAATTTATTGGGAGCTAGTAATTAGTAATTTGCACAAACTACTATAAATAAAATATATTAATTACATTCAATGTATGCAACAAAATAATACTAAGACACGTAAAAAGAAAGACTAATCAATATCTCTGCGAATAAAATGATCATAGAATATTCTATCTCATATAAATAAAATTGAAATTTGAAAATGATAAATAACTAAAAGAGAAGAATAAAGTTTACACTAATATGTGTCTCACTCAAGGCGTGTGTGTATATATATAAGAGGTCACAAAGTTGGATATATATGCAAACTAAAATTCAAATTCAAAATTGAATGTGATATAAATTTGTTAGAAAAATAAGATTTTAAAATATCATGATTATCATCACAAAGTTGGATATACATGCAAACTAAAATTCAAATTCAAAATTGAATATGATATGAATTTGTTATAAAGATAAGATTTAAAAATATCATGATTATCTTAAGTTTAAATTCAAGATTCTAATATACTCTACTATTATTATTTAAATTCAAATATACTCTACTATTATTATTTAAATTCAGAATTGTAATTATTTATCTTTCAATTTTTGTGGTCTGATTAAAATAATAACTCTTTTCATATTAATGATTTTATTCATTTTGTGCAGTAAGAACTCGTGTAACATTCATTATTAATTAATAAATTTAATATTTTTTATAAAAAAAATCTAAGTTTTTTTTTTGAAAATTCTAAGTTTATTGTTGAGAAGATATTTTATTTCCAATTCAAATTCAAAACTAATAAAATATCTAATATTTTATCGAATTGGTTAAACAATAATAAGAGTTTGATTAAATTGTTACTACAACTATTACGTACTATTACTTTTTTTCATTATTATTATTATTATTATTATTATTATTATTATTATTATTATACATTTTTTAAAAATTAAAAGCACTGCTACTGCTACATTTTTTTGGTTAAACGTATACTACTGCTACCACTATTATTATCATCATACGTTGTTTTTGTTGTTGTTGTTGTTATTATTATTATTATTATTATTAAAAAAACGGGCAGCCCGGTGCACTAAAGCTATAGCTATGAACGGTGTCCGGGGATTATTATTATTATTATTATTATTATTATTATTTGAAAAGGATAAAGTTTATGAATAGTAATAGTTAATTTAGAACTCTTCAATGTTACGTCCCTAATTTCAAGCTAATGGTAATCTTGAAAAAAATATTAATACATTTACGTGCAAATCTCTAATGTTGTAATTCAAAACTTTTATTACAATATTGTTATTTATTATTTTAAAATTATAAAGTAGCTTCTTCTAATTATTATATTATTACTATTGTTGCTTTATTTTTATTATTATTATTATTATTATTATTAATAATAATAATAATAATAATAATAATAATTCTATTACTACTAGTATTGTTTATTATTATTGTTGTTGTTGTTGTTATTATAATACTATATTACTTCATTTTTAAAAATTAAAAGTAGTGCTACTACGTGTACTATTTTTTTTTGTGTGTGTGTTTAAACGTGTACTAATACTAATGTTGTTATTATTATTATTATTATTATTATTATTATTTAGGTTAATATATTATTTTTATTTAATATATGAATATATTTTAAATTATATTTGAAAGGGAAAAGCTTATGTTCTTAATTTCAACTAATGATAATTTAAAAAGAATTAATAGTTTTAAATATAATATCTTATATTTTAATTATAATTTTTATTATAATGTTTATAACGTTGTCCTAAAAATTTTCATGTGGCTTTCTATTGTGCTGCCACATGGAATCTTGTCTTGTTTTAGTTTTGCTTTTATATAGAGAGAGATATAGATCATTGATAAATTATATAAATGACTCAATCGATTTTTTTTTTAATCTTATAAAAAAATACTACAAAATTATTTTTTCTTTATATGAAATAAATATTTATTCGCCCTTCTATATTTCACATATTTTAAAATAATTTTTTAATTTCTATTTTTTATTTTTTTCTTAAGTCATTCTCAATTTTTAATATCATTGATAAACTATATAAATGACTCAATCAAATTTTTTTTCATCTTATAAAAAAATACTACAAAATCATTTTTTATTTATATGAAATAAATATTTATTCGCCCTTCTATATTTCACATATTTTTAAATAATTTTTTAATTTTTATTTTTTTCTCTTTATTTTTTTCTTAAGTCATTCTCAATTTTTACTTTCTTTTTTCTTTTCTCCTCTCAATTTTTTTAATAATTTTTTCTCTTTTTTATTTTATATTATTTTTTATTCTATATATTTTTTTTCAATCTTTATTTTTTTCTATATTTTCCTCTCATCTATTTTTTTTTATTTTAAAAAAAAATTTTCCTCAACTTTATTATTTTTCTTTTTTTTCTATGTTCTTTTCTTCGATTTCTTTCAAACAACAAGTTATACCTCATGAGTAAGAATCGTCACTACCACGTTGTGTCTTGATTTATGAGATGCCATATTGTCATTTTAATTATGAGATATTCTATAATTTTTTTCTTAGAGGCAAAACTTTTCAAGGACCTTCAAACAACAAGTTGCGTCCCACGGGTAAGAGTTGACACTACCACATTGTGTCATAATTTATGAGATATTCTATAACTCTTGACTTGAAGCCAAGACTTATACCAAAGACATTCAAATAACAAGTTACATATAATGACAAGAGTTGACACTACCACATTGTATTTGGACTTATGAGATGCTCTATAACTCTTACCTTAGAGGCAAGACTTAGCCCAAGTACCTTCAAACAACAAGTCTCGTTCCATGGGCAAAAGTTGGCACTATCATATTTTGTCTTGATTTATGAGATGGTCTATAACTCTTGTCTTAGAATCAAGACTTAGACCGAGGACTTTCAAACAAGAAGTTATGCTCCGCGGGGTAAGAGTTGACACTACCACATTGTGTCTTGATTTATGAGATGTTCTATAAATCTTGGCTTAGAGGAAAGACTTAGCCCAAGGACTTTCAAACAATATGTTATGTGTTAGGGGTAAGAGTTGGCATTACCACATTGTGTCTTAATTTATAAGATGTTCTATAACTCTTGCCTTAGAGGCAAGACTTAGTCCAAGGACTTTCAAATAATATGTTACGGCCTATGGGTCAAAGTTGATACTAAAACATTGTGTTTTGATTTATGATGTGTTCTATAACTCTTGCCTTAGAGGCATAACTTAACCAAAGGACTTTCTAACAACAAATTATGCCTCACGAGCAAGAGTTGACACTACCACATTATTTCTAGATTTATGAGATGTTCTATAACTCTTGTCTTAGATGAAGGACTTAGCCCAAGAACTTTCAAATAATAAGTTACGCCCACGGATAAGAGCTGACACTACTAGATTAATATTGTATCTTGATTTATGAGATATTTTATAACTCTTGCATTAGAGGCAAGACTTAGCCAAAGCAGATTGTGTCTTGATTTATGAGATATTTTATAACTCTTGCATTAGATGCAAGACTTAGCCCAAGGACTTTCAAACAACAGCTTACTCCTGATAGAAAAGAGTTGACACTACTACACCGTGTCTTGATTTATGAGATAGTTTATAACTCTTGACTTATAGGTAGGACTTAGCCCAAGGAATTTAAACAACAAGTTGCACCCCACGGACAAGAGTTGATACTATCACATTGTGTCTTGATTTATAAGACGTTCTATAGCTTTTGCATTAGAGACAAGACTTAGCCCAAGGACTTCCAAACAACAAGTTTCGCCCCATGGGCAAGAGTTGACACTACCATATTGTGTCTTGATTTATGAAATGCTCTAGAACTTTTTCCTAGAGGCAAGACTTACCCCAAGGACTTTAAACAATAAGTTACGTCCAATGGCAAGAGTTGACACTACTATATTGTGTCTTCATTTATGATATATTCTATAAATCTTGCTTTAGAGGCAAGATTTATTACAAAGGACTTTCAACACAATAAGTCACACCTTTAAATTTACTCTGATCTCAAGGAAAGAAGATTCTCTTTTTGAATTATCCAACTTTCTGTTCATTAACAAAATATAATAGAAGTTGAGAAAAAATAAAAACTAGTAGAAAAAAAGAAAAAAAATAAAGATTGAGGAAACAGATAAAAAAAGAGAAGAAAAAAGTAAAATAAGAAAAAGAAGAAGAAGACAAGAATAAAAAGAAGTAAAAGAAACAAAATTAAAGATTGAGAAAAATAAATATGAGAAGGAAAGGACAAAAATAAAGTTTGAGAAAAAATTTTAAAAACAAGAAGAGAAAATGAGAAAGATATGGCCCCCATAGTGGGTGGCTTTATTTTTTTGTCCCCCATAAGAAAAATATTTAAAAACTAGCCTTTCTTTTTTATATATAGTACAAATACATTTTTGTCCCTCTACACTTCAAATATTTTTATATTTTTCATGCTCATTTATCTCTCAACTTCTATTTTCTCCTTTTTTATTTTTCCTTAATTTTATTTTTTTCTTGTTTTAGTTCATTTTCAACCTTTATTTTATTTTTTTTTCTTCTTATTTTTTACCTCAAACGTTATTTGTTTTTCATTAGTCCCAACCTGCATTTTTCTTTCATTTTTTGTTATCTTTTTCAAATTTTTAAAGATTTTTCTCAAATTTTATTTTTATTTTTTTCTTCTGATATTTATTTTTCTAATTTTTTTTTTTTATAGTTTTTTACTTAACCATTACTTTTTTCTTCTCTTTTTTTGTTTTCTCAATGTTTATTTTTTTTTTATTTTTTCTACTAGTTTTTTTCCCCTCACCTTCTATTATATTTTGCTAATTAACAGAAGTTGGATAATTCGAAAAGAGATTCTTCTTTCTTTAACATCGAAGTAAATTGAAGGGCATGACTTATTATTTGGAAGTCATTTGGAATAAATTTTGCCTCTAAGGCAAAGTTATAGAACATCTCATAAATCAAGATACAATGTGGTAGTGTCAACTCTTGCCCATGGGGTATAACTTGTTGTTTAAAGTCCTTGGGTAAGTCTTGCTTAAATGATAAGAGTTATAGAATATCTCATAAATCAAGACACAGTATGGTAGTGTCAACTCTTGCTTATAGGGCGTAACTTGTTATATGAAAGTCTTTGGATTTGGACTAAGTCTTGCCTCTAATGCAAGAGTTATAGAGTATCTCATAAATCAAGACACAATATGGTAGTGTCAACTTTTGTCCGTGGGGCATAACTTGTTGTTTGAAATTCCTTGGGCTAAGTCTTTCCTGAAAGGAAAGACTTATAAAACATCTCATAAATCAAGAAACAATGTGGTAGTGTCAACTCTTGTCCATGGCGCGTAACTTGTTGTTTGAATATCCTTGGGTTAAGTATTGCCTCTAAGACAAGAGTTATAGAATATCTCGTAAATCAAAACACAATGTGGTAGTGTCAACTCTTACCCGTGGTGCGTAACCTGTTGTTTAAAATTCCTTGGGCTAAGACTTGCCTTTAAGGTAAGAGTTATAGAACATCTCATATATCAAGACATAATATGGTAGTGTCAACTCTTGCCCGTGGGATGTAACTTGTTGTTTGAAGTCATTAAGCTAATTCTTGTCTCCAAGGCAAGAGCTATCGAACATCTCATAGCTAAAAATACAATGTGGTAGTGTCAACTCTTGTCCATGGGATGTAACTTGTTGTTTGAAAGTCTTGTGTTAAGTTTGCCTCTAAGATAAGATTTGTAGAAAATCTTATAAATCAAAACACAATGTGGTAGTGTTAACCCTTGCTCGAGGGGCATGACTTGTTGTTTGAAAGTCATTGGGCTAAGTCTTTGTTGCGCCCAAGTGCACATGAAAATATGCGTGGTCTCACCAAGTAGTAAAGTACCCCTTTAGAAGCCAAGTATCGATCCCACAGGGACTAGTGTTAATCAACTATCGAATTTTAGTTCACAATTGAGATTAAACTGACGTGAAAATAACCAAAAAAGTTTGTGGGTTGTAAATTGGAAATTAAAGTAAACAATGCAATAAAGTAAGAACTTCGACAATAAATTAAAGTTTGTGCGAACATTCATACTAGGCTATTGAACTTCACTGGTTAGATTACTTATGTGGTTATTGATTCACAGGGTTTATAGTATGATCATGGTCTCCCGATCCTCTAATCTTCTACCTAAATGGACATTACTACTACATCGTTGAGAGAGGATATAATAATCTATTTAGATGCATTAAGATGTCATCCTTCAAGTGAACCGAACAAGGCTTCTAGGTATATCCTTATCCTAGATGCTAATTCAAATTTCTTTGTTTATAAAAGAATAAGAACCTTGCTCTATTTATCCCTATGTTCTATCCTCTTTCCCCCCTCCTAGGTTCATAAAGATGACAATGAGTGTATTCTAAGGGTCGTGAATCCTTAAAATAGTCATAATAAGGATAAATAAACAACCAAATATGATAAGCAATCAATTCAAAGCAATAGTACTCATGTTCTTGGCTTTAACCTCGGAAAAAGGTATTTTAGCCACGCATGGACATAATCGTAATAACCATGGATGAATACAACATAAAATAACCTAAAGTAAAAGAAGAAAATCCCTAATTGAAATGTCTTCCAGCCCCTCTCCAATTTTCAAAGCCGTCCAAGGTGTCTAACATCAAGTTCAAGGGTCCTATTTATAGGAGGACAATTTGGTTGTCGGTGGAATAAGGTCTGCGACGCACTGCCCATTCTCACAGAATAGGGTGTGCGATGTACTGCTTTGCCCATTTTGATCTTCAACTTATTGTTTGACTATTTGCTTGATTCAATAAAACTTTGAACACTATAAATACGTTGTTCCATACATAATTACACAATAATAACCTTAGAAACTCATTAAACAGACTAGAATTCATCGAGATCAACAAGAACAACACCTAGCTCAATCTAGTAACACTAGTTTTCTCATTTGAACTTTAAATGACCAATTTATTCCAAACTTATTTGAGATACACCTTAAACATTGTAATTAAATACTTAGACACTTAGATGCTCAATTATATCATTGTTAACACATTAAGCATACAAGTTATCCTCAAAATAAGGCTAAATAAGCTTGGATAAGAACACTGAGGTGAATAAATCCACCTCAGATCACCACCCCACACTTGAAGCCTTGTTCGTCCTCGAACAACTCTTTACTCTAAGCATCATAAGAAGAGGAGACTCTACACTTCTACTACAAACAATACATTCAAGATAATACTACAATGACTATACAAAATTCAAGTTTCTACACTAAGCATGTTATGTACACAATTGAAAGTTCAAGAATACTACTCCAAAATATCCTAGCCTTAAGAATTGACTCACCTAGTTGGCAAACTCATACATATTGTTCAATCAAAGACATAATACATATCCCCCAACTATCATCAAATATGTTCCCTCACAACAACAGAGTTACCCATAATCACTCACTTAAAAGAAGTTTATTACAAATTGGGTCCAAGAATCAAATTACTCTCACTCTCACAAAGAATTCACAAGTTACACAAAATGAACCATAGTCTTGACCTTAGAGTAGTACTCCACTAATATCAGAATGATGAAGATTAGGATCAAATAGGTCTTTAAGGTTTTTAATGTAGGCTAAGGGATAGGTAGGTACTATTTTGATCAGGAATAGTGACTATCTTCCCTAAGCGCGTTAACACATCAATTTTTTCCTTAAGTTCACCTTTAATAACCACTTTCCACAACTTCTATCTACCACTATCTTTAGTTTTACCCCATCTCATTAAGCTTATTCACATACACTATGGTGGGGGTATTGTCTATGAATTCATGATTCAATTTTACCCTTCATCACATCCACTTTACGTTACACACCCCTATGATAACCACCCTCAAATTAAGTGATCTATCTTAGTTAAGGTGCATAATGTCCAAGGAGAACCGGGGCCAAAACAGGTTCATTGTAACATAACTGAGCTAAAAATAGGATTTTTAGCACAAATTTTTCTAAATCCCAACCACAACACATCAATTATATACACCAATACCTATTACTTTGGGGTTTGACTTTCTCCTTTCTCCTACTTGAATTTCAAACTCCCTATTCAATTAATTTTACACTAAAAAGCTTAAGAGCTTTGGATCAAATTAAGGTCTATCAAAGAAGGGGATATAAGCTACATATGAAGCTGTCAAAGAAAATAAGCTAAAGTCTGAATGGGATTAACTAGGATTATGCACAAAGATAGGTCACAAAAAGGGTATAAACATGGCTATCAAAGAAATGCCTATATCATCTCCTAAACCTACACTCTTTATTTTATTTTGCACACACACCGGGCAAGTTCTAGCATCAAATAAAACAAGGAATATACAAACACCTCACACACACACAACACATGTTTAACTCAAGTAGGATCATTATAGACTCCCAACCAAATAATCACATGAATTCAACATTAAGACAACAAGTACAAAAGTCATAAACATAAGCCTAGAAGTCTCAAAAGTAGAAATTCACACAATTAACATACTCTTTACAACAAACCACTGACATCATGTAATCACGCATAGCACCAACAAGAATATCCCACTTATTCCTAACATAAATAATAAATTTTAAAATTACTCCTAAAAATGGAAATTTTTACACCCCACACTTAAAATCTACTTTGTCCCCAAACTGTACTTAAAAGTAGAGATAGAAATACTCCCTGGGGCCTTTAGGCCTAGCTAGTAATATCTTCTTGCATTAAAAGGGTCCGAAGACCCCACACTTAGTCTTCGCCATGCTTCTTAGCTAAGATTTTCTGGTACTCAGACTTCCCATCAACTTGTGACTCGATGTAATGCCCCGATTTGCTAAACCAGAACGCTACACGGTGCTTATGACCCCGAGGGACCATGAGCTAACCCATGAATGATATCTGTACCTGTACACTGCATAATATACTTGTAGAATGCGGAAAACATGAACAATAGGACATAAGGTTCAACTGAATAGAATATCTAATAAATAATAATATTCATATAGGGTAAAAACTACCCAAAACAACCGAAACTTGAATATAAAATCTGAACTAAATCTAAAAGCCTATAAATACTGTCTGAAATAAGGAGTTGAAGGAACATGTCTCCAACTAACTCCGTCTAGAAAAGCGAAACTAAAATAATGAATGAAATAAAATAATATCGTCCTCGAATGAATGAGGACTCACTGAAACTCTACGACTGGAATGCTATTGCTGATCTGGAACTCGTGTCTCTGAACTTATGGTGTAACATAAAATAAAGCACCATAGTGCAAATGCGTCAGTACGACTGGGAGTACTGAGTAGACGAGTGAGGTAGGCTAAATGAAAAAAGGGTTTACATGCATGAACAATGCTAACTGAATGAATGATATAAACGTAAGAGTACAAACATGCATACGTAGTAACTAAAATTGTGAATACATGATATCTGGATTTGTACACTAATACATGGTTTACTGTTATCTAATATGACTGATACTAAAATTTTAATAACATGGATAACTGTGTCTGACAGTCCTGAATCTGATGAAACTACCTGAGTTTCGTACTGTATCGAATTGATTGTAACTGACAGTCCTTGTATACTAAAATCTGAAGAACTATCTGAGTTCTTTTACTGATACTGGGACTGAAACTGTGGGAGGTAGTTGCTTAACCGACATGACTTAATAACGCATATAGCTAGGTTGGGGTCCAATCTCTGCCCCGACTGGAAGGGTGTCAATACCGTACCACTAGTAAGGATAACTGTGAGTGACCCTTAGCTGGTAGGTACTCGAATGAGAACGGTGGGAACCCTAAACTGATAGGTTAAGCCACCTCATCAACCCTAATCTGGCAGGTTAAGATGTCTCAACCTACGCTGGCTACGTAGTTCTGGAGAACAAGGATGACTACTAAGAATCACACCCTAAACTGGAAGGTGAGTTCCCATCCTTAGGTTCACTCGGTGCTAACTTCTACTCCCATCTGAAGAGACTAAACATGATTTAACTAGTTGTCTATGGACTGAGTAACTGACTTTCGTTGACTGACGAAATAGTACTACTATCTGAGAATTTGTTGAGATCATGAGATTTCTAAAATTTCTTAAGTCACATAACTGACTGAGTTCTATAGATCATGGCTTGACTGAGATTATCATGATAATATGACATGGCTATTGACACACAGCTATATTTTTTGGGTACTAGTACCCCCAGGACTCGAAGGAAACTGACACACATAACTGACTTGATCATAAAATGAAGTCCATAATTCACCATATCATAAGTAGGGAATTTCACACTAAGCATAGTTCTCAACATCGTATGTATGGAAGGGAAATTCATACAACATGTGTATACTTGCATGCTTCAATATCATGCTCAATCCATATCACAACAACGACGCATATCAATCATGTGGAATTCATGTGAAATCATAAAGCATAGAGCATGGACTTGTCATTTAAGCACTATTAAATCATGGGACATGAATTCTACCATCCTAGGCCTTTTATCAAAAACTTTGCATGCATTTTTCTAGCTTAGGTGTGTTTTCATAAATTTCCCCATTTTAAACTACAAAAAGTTCATGGATTTCAACTAACGAACACATATACTTCATGAAAACATCTTTAGATATCATCTTGAAACTTAAACAAAAATCATCAACATGTACATGGTCATATCATAACAAGACAATCATAATATAATATTTAAAACATGGTTCTTGAGCTCTATGAATGAAATAGATCCATAGATGAACACTACGCATACCCTAGATGGAAGATTCTTGATGATTAATGGAGAAATTCACTTGAACTTGAATCCCCAATTGAAAACCCTAATGTGTTCTTGAGAGGATTTTGAGAGAAAGAGTATGTTTTGGTGAAATAAGGGCTTAATTCTGTGTTTATAGAATATATATAGGGGTGTAAAGATGACCTAAATACCCCTTGTAATGCCTCGATTTCCTGAACCGAAATGCTACACGGTGCTGATGACCCCAAAGGATCACAAGCTAACCCATGACTGATATCTATACCTATACACTATAATATATATCATAATAATGCAGAAAACATAAACATGTAGGCCAGAAGGTTCAACTGAATAAAAAATCTGGTAAAATAACAACCATATGGGTGAAAGATATCCAAAATGACTGAAAACTGAATCAATTCTGAACTAAATCTGAAAGCCTCTAAACACGGTCTGAATAAAGAGTTGAAGGAACATGTCTCCAACTAACTCCGTAAATTGATAGCTAACTGAAATAATAAATGAATAAATCAAATCATATTGTCCTTGAATGAAGAGGACTCACTGCAACTCTATATACTGGAATGTGACTGCTACTGCTGGTCTGGAACTCATGACTTTGAACCTATGGTGTAACATAAAGAGAAAGAACCATAACGCGAATGTGTCAGTAAAACTAGAGTACTGAGTATACGAGTGATGTAGGCTAAACATAAATAGGGTTACATGCATGAACAATGCTAACTAACTGACTGATATGAATGTGAGAGTGCAAACATGCATACGTAGAAACTAAGATCGCGAATGCGTGATAGCTAAATCTGTACGCTAATACATAGTTTACTGATAACTGATCATGACTGATACTGTAGTTCTGAATGCATGGGTAACTGTGTCTGACAGTCCTGCATCTGATGGAACTATCTGAGTTCCATACTATAACTGAATTTGACTGTATCTGGCAGTCTTGGTATACTGATATCTGAAGAACTATTTGAGTTCTTTTACTGAGACTGAGCCTGAAACTGTGGGAGGTAGTTGTTTAACCGATATGCCTCAATATTATATATAGCAATGTTGGGGTCCAATCTCTGCCCTGACTGGAGGGGTGTCAATACCGCGCCACTGGTAAGTACAGTTGTAAGTGACCCTCAACTGGCAGGTACTCAAATGAGAATGGTGGGAGCCCTAAACTGACAGGTTAAACCACCTCATCAACCCTAGTCTGATAGGTTAAGATGTGTCAACCTACGCTGGTTACTTAGTTCTAGAACACAAGGATGACTACTAAGAATCACACCCTAAACTGGCAGGTGAGTTCCTATCCTTGGGTTCACTTGGTGCTAACTTCTACTCCCATCTGAAGAGACTGAACATGATTTAATTAACTCTACATGGACTGAGTAACTGATTTTCATTGACTGATGGAATAGTACTACTCTCTGAGAATTTACTGAGATTATGAGATTTCTGAGGTTTCCTGAGTCACATGACTGATTGAGTTCTATAGATTGTGGCTTGACTGAGATGATCGTGATGACATGACATGGATTTAGGCACACAACTATGTTTTTTGGGTACGAATACCCCCAAGACTCGATGGAAGGAACTAACACACATGACATGACTTGATCACAAGATTTGAGTCCACAATTCATAAGATCGTAACATAAGAGATTTCATACTAAGCATGGTTATCAATAATGTATTACATGGAAAGGATTTCATGTCACATGGAAGTACTCGCACAACCTTAATATTATGTTCATTGCATAATCATACTAGCAACACATATCAATAGCATGGAAGTTCATGTGGAATCATCTTAAGAGTTGACATAGCTTGTCATTTAAATACTATGGGGTCATGGGATCATGATTTTTAGCATTCTAGGCATTTTAACAAACACCTTGCATGCACACTTTGGGGTATAGGTTTTCTCAATAATTTTTAATCTTCTTGAACCACCCAAATTCATGGGTTTTAACTACAAGCATGCATACATCATTGAAGTCAACTTAAATTAATATTTTGATGCTTAGAAAATGATCATTAACATGAACAACATCACATAACAACAAGGAAATCAAAGTTTCTCATTTAAAAGCATGGTTCTTGAACTCTATGAACGAAAGGGGTCCATAGATGAACACTACGCATACCTGACTCAGGGTTCTTGATGTTTTTTGAACTTGAAGGGTTTGAAATCCTTTGATTCTTGAAGAGGATTGGGTCTTGTTCTTCGAGATTAAATTTAGAGAGAAATCCCAGTTTTTGTTTGTGAAATAATAATGAGCATAATGGCTGAATTCGGACTCATCTGGGTATATGTAGGCGAGTAATAAGTGACCAAAATACGTCTATTAAAACAACCTGGAAATAAACTGAACGTGGCGTGTGACGGTCTGACTGATGGTCCGTCAGACATTTGATGGTCCATCACTTAGCCTGTCAGGCGTGGACCAGAAATAGGGTTCACTGGATAAGAGTTGACGGCCTGGATGACGGTTCGTCACCTCTCTGACGGTCCATCAACTCGTCCGTCAAACCTTATCCAGTACGTGGCTCAACTGCCTTGGCGGTGAAGATCAAAGTGGCGGTCCATAACTTATGTGGTGGTCCGTCAAATTGGCCGTCATACCTGGGCATTTCCGATAGTTCCAAGTAAAACATCCATAACTTCCTCGTCTGATGTCGGATTTGGACAAAATTGGTACCGTTGGAAAGCTAACTCAATTTACCACATGATAGAAAGTGAAAAGATAAAAAAAATACCACGTTTACAAAGATAGGTTTGCATTTCAAAGTAAGTCCTAGCATCATTGAGATGATTTTTAGCTAGGAAAAAGGCACGCGTATTACAATATCACCTCCTTGAGAACATTCGTCCTCGAATAGAACTGATTGAGAGGGGAAACAATAATATGAACATGAGTAGCTGGAACATGATCTTATGACTGACAAATTGAATGCATTATACTGAACATGCATATTTGATGCACATGTAACTGATTCATGAATGCATGACTGAGGTTCTCGTAATTAGAATGCATATCTGATGCACGATTATTTTACTGGACTGATACATGTATGCACGAATGAATATGTAATGGTACTTGATACCAAATTTGTGATAGAACATAAACATGAATCGAAATATCAAGTTGTATTGAATGCTGAACGTGAAACTGAATAAGCTTAAAGAGGACTGTTACCTCGAGCTTGATCTGGGTTTGGCGGAGAAAAGGTGAGGGTACTTGGTATGCATGTCTGCTTATGCTTCCTAAGTAGCTCCCTCAATGGACTAATTTCGCCAAAGAACTTTGACTAGAGGGACTTCCTTGTTCCTCAGCCTACAAATCTGATAGTCTAAAATTTCGACTGGAATCTCTTCATAAGAGAGACTGTCCTGAACATCTATATTCTGAATAGGGACTACAACTGCTGGGTCACCTATGTACTTCTTGAGCAATGATACATGGAAGACCAGATGAACTGAGGCTAGATCTGAAGGCAATTCAAGCTCATAAGCTACCTTACCGAAGCGATTGAGAATCCTGAAGGGACCGACATAGCGGGGACTGAGTTTACCTTTCTTGACGAACCTCTTTACTCCTTTCATAGGAGAGATATTGAGATAGACATAGTCATTGACCTTGAACTCGAGATCCTTTCTACGAACATCTGCATAAGACTTCTGTCGGCTCTGACCAGCCCAAACTCTCTCTCTGATCAACTGAACTTTCTCTAAGGCATCGAATACCAAGTTAGGACCGATGACTAAGGCCTCACTAACTTCAAACCAACCGACTGGAGATCTACACCTCCTACCATAGAGAGCTTCAAATAGAGCCATCTGAATATTGGAATGATAGCATTGTTGTATGCGAACTCAATCAGAGGCAAGTGGTCGTCCCAACTTTCCTTGAAATCAATGGCACACGCCCTTAGCATATCTTCAAGAGTTTGAATAGTCCTCTCTTCTTGACTACTGTTTAAGGATGAAAGGCGGTACTGAGATAAACTTGGGTACCAAGACCCTTTTAGAATGCTTTCCAAAAGTGAGAGGTAAACTGTGTACCTCTGTCTGAGATGATAGATAATGGAACACCGTGTAATATGACCAACTCCCTGATATAGAGTTTGGCGTAATCCTTGGCTGAATAAGAGGTACGAAATGGAAGGAAATGAGCTGACTTGGTCATTCTGTCTACAATAACCCAAACTGAATCATGCTGATGATGAGTTCGAGGCAAACCCATCACGAAATCCATGTTCACTTTTTCCCACTTCCAAGTAGGAATGGTGAACTCCTGCATGGACCCATTAGGTTTCTGATGCTCTATCTTAACCTGATGATATGTAGAGAACTTAGCCATAAACTCTGCAACATCTCTTTTCATCCCACTCCACCAATAAATCTCCCACAAATCGCGGTACATCTTAGTGGCCCCTGGATGAATAGAGTATCGCGCACCATGCGCCTCTACAAGAATTTGCTGCCTCAAGTTATCTACACCTGGAACACACAGACGACCCTGACAATGAAGAACACCATCTCTACCTTGGGAGAAAGCCTCTACTTTCTGATTCTGAACTGACTCTTTTAGCTTGACAAGGTTGGGATCCCTGCTTGCTTTTCTTTTACCTCGGAAACTAGAGATGACTCTGAACTACTCTGAATACATACACCACCCTATGAAGAGTCTACTAAGCGAACGCCTAGTCTGGCAAGCTGATGGATTTCCTGGGCTATCTTTTTCTTGCTATCCTCAACGCGAGAAACACTACCTAAGAAAAGTCTACTGAGAGCATCATCCACAACGTTGGCCTTTCTCGGGTGATAAAGGACACTTATGTCATAATTCTTCAAGAGCTCTAACCACCTTCTCTGACGAAGATTGAGATATTTCTGAGAAAACACATACTGGAGACTCTTATGATCTGTGAAGACATCTACATGAACTCCGTATAGATAATGCCTCCAAATTTTTAGGGCAAATACTATGGCTGCTAACTCAAGATCATGAGTAGGATAATTCTTCTCATGGAGCTTTTTCTGTCTGGAGACGTAGACTATGACCTTACCATGTTGTATGAGGACACAACCTAAACCCACTCTGGATGGATCAAAATAGACTACAAAACTATCTGAACCATCTGGGAGAGTTAGAACTGGGGCTGAGGTAAGTCGAGTCTTCAACTCTTGAAAACTCTTCTCGCAAGAATCTGACCACTGAAACTTAACCTTCTTCTGAGTCAATCTGTACATAGGAGATGCAATAGAAGAAAATACCTCGACAAAGCGTCTGTAATAGCCAGCCAAACCCAAGAAACTCCTGATATCTGATGGAGAGACAGGGAGAGGCTAGTTTCTTACCACTTCAGTTTTCTGAGGATCTACTCTAATGCCATCACTGGAAATAATATGTCCATGGAATGCTACTGATCTTATCCAAAATTCGCAATTACTGAACTTGGCGAACAACTGATGATCTCTGAGAGTCTGAAGAACAATTTTGAGATGGTCTAAATGATCATGATCTGTGCGAAAATAGACTAGAATATCATCTATGAATACTATGACGAATATGTCCAAGTACTGCTTGAACACCTGATTCATCAAGTCCATGAAAGCTGCAGAGCATTGGTAAGACCAAAGGACATGACTAGAAATTCAAAGTGACCATACCGAGTACGGAAAGCTATCTTTGGGATGTCACATTCCCTAACTCTAAACTAATGATAGCCTGATCTGAGGTCTATCTTGGAGAAATAACTGGCACCCTGAAGTTGGTCAAACAAGTCATCTATTCTGGGAAGAGGATACTTGTTCTTTATCGTAACTTTGTTGAGATGACGGTAATCGATACATATCCTGAGAGAACCATCTTTCTTGCGCACGAATAAGACTGGTGCGCCCCATGGGGATACACTGGGCCTGATGAATCCCTTATCTAAGAGATCCTTCAACTGATCATTCAGTTCCTTGAGTTCTGTTGGTGCCATTCTGTATGGCATAATAGAAATAGGCTGAGTATCTGGGAAAAGGTCTATGCGAAAGTCTATTTCCCTTTCGGGAGGAATGCCTGGAAGATTTTCGGGAAATATGTCTGAATATTCATTAACCACTGGGACTGATTATAAACTAGGAGATTCAGAACTAGAATCTTCAATATGCACGAGATGATACACGTACCCCTTAGAAATTATTTTCCTTACCCGAAGGTAGGAAACAAGCTGACCCTTGAAAGATGAAGTACTTTCCTTCCATTCTAGGACGGGCTCATTCGGGAACTGAAATTAAACTATCCTATTTCTGCAGTTGACTGTAGCATACCAGGAATGAAGCCAATCCATGTCGAGAATGACATCAAAATTAGTCATCTCTAACTCGACTAAATTTGCTGACGTGGATTTCTGAAATATCATAACTGGACAGTTCCTGTATACCCGCCCAGCTATGATGGTTTTACCCACTAGGGTAGAGGATAAAAAGGGCTCTGCTAAAATTTCGGGACTAATTTTGAAATTACCTGCTATGTATGAAGTGACAAAAGACAAAGATGCACCTGGATCTAGCAAAGCATAAATATGAACATGGAAAATCTGTAACGTACCAGTAACGGCATCAGGAGAATTTTCCTTATCCTTTTGAGTTCGAAGAGCATAGAGTCTGTTTGGGCGTTACCCACTAGTAGCACTAGGAGTGGCACCCTGTTGGTTCGGGCGACTGGACTGAGCTGTGGAACGATTTTGCTGATCCTGATAACTGGACTGAGGATAATCTCTGACTCTGTGGCCTGGCTTGCCACAACTGAAACAAATATCACTACCGGCCCTGCAAACACCCTGGTGGTTCTTACCATAAGTTTGACATAGGGTATTAGTTCGGGCATTGCTGATACTTCCCTGAGATTTAGAGCCTGGTGGTCTATATCTGTTGCAGTCTCTGAATTTCAGCACTGGGGCACTAGCGGAAGAAAGAGCTGGAGCTGCTGACTTGGGACGAAACTGCAAATGGTTTCCTCCTTCTGATTTAGGTTCAGCAAAACTAAAACTACCTGATCTTACTCTCTTATTCTGCCTCTCTCTAGCCCTAACCTTTTGCTACTCTATTTACTGAGCATGGGTCATGAGCCTAGCTAAAGTTATATCACTGTTTAGCATTGCAGATCTACACTCATTTACCACAATATCGTTCACTCCCGACACAAACTTTCTCATCATAGCTCTGTTGTCTGCAACCACAAGAGGGGCATATCTGGCTAGCTGAGTAAATCTAAGAGAATACTCCCTAACCGTCATATTTCCCTGCCTGAGGTTGATAAACTCAAGAACTTTGGCCTCCCTCATCTCTTGGGGAAAGAATCTATCTAAGAAAGTTGTGATAAATTTCTCCCACTCCATAGGACCTGCATCCTCTAACCTCTAAGACTTCCACTATTTGTACCAAGTGTGAGCAACATCCTGTAACTGGTATGTGGATAACTCGATGCTCTGAACTGAAGTAACTCCCATGATATCAATGACCTTCTAGACTTGGTCAATGAACTCCTGAGGGTCTTCATCAGACTTAGACCCAAAGAAAGATTGAGGGTTCATTCGGGTGAAGTCTCGAATTCTAGCTGCAGTGGAATTGGCCACTGGATTAGCCGAAATAACTGGTGGCCGTTCATTCTAGGCAGCCATGTACTGAGCAAGTGTTGTGAATATAGCTCTAAACTCCGCATGAGAAACATGCTCGCCCAAAGGGTTTTCGGGTTGAGGAACTGGCTGGTTTCTTCTCTTTGGAGGCATATTCTGAAATAAGAAAAGAATGAATTAGACTGAGAGTTTAACTTGAGATTATGCTCACTAGGATGACATGAATACTGAAAGAAGGGAAACTGTTCCTAAAACATCTGATAGCCTCCTGTACATAAATATGAAGCGCATCACACCCATGCACAAGACTTACTAGATGCGGCTTTTAGACTTCCTAAGACTCTATTGAACCTTAGGCTATGATACCAAGTTTGTAACGCCTTGATTTTTTGAACCAAAATATTACACGGTGCTTATGACCCCGAAGGACCACAAGCTAACCCATGACTGATATCTGTACCTGTACACTGCAATATATATCATAATAATGCAGAAAATATGAACATGTAGGCCAGAAGGTTAAACTGAATAAAGAATTTGGTAAAATAACATCCATATGGGTGAAAGATACCCAAAACGACTGAAAATTGAATCAAATCTGAACTAAATCTGAAAGCCTCTTAACACTGTTTGAATAAGGAGTTGAAGGAACATGTCTCCAACTAACTCCATAAACTAATAGCTAACTAAAATAATAAATGAATAAATCAAATCATAACGTCCTCGAATGAAGAGGACTCACTGCAACTCTGTATACAGGAATGCGACTGCTACTGTTGGTCTGGAACTCGTGTCTCTGA
Organism: Capsicum pubescens; assembly: GCA_030864215.1. Taxonomy (NCBI): domain Eukaryota; kingdom Viridiplantae; phylum Streptophyta; class Magnoliopsida; order Solanales; family Solanaceae; genus Capsicum; species Capsicum pubescens. Next base: position 211,745,943 of record CM061543.1, on the reverse strand, counting down.
AACTATGGTGTAACATAAAGAGAAAGCACCATAGCGTGAATGCGTCAGTCCAACTAGAGTACTGAGTATACGAGTGATGTAGGCTAAACATAAATAGGGTTACATGCATGAACAATGCTAACTAACTGACTGATATGAATGTGAGAGTGCAAATATGCATATGTAGAAACTGAGATCGTGAATGCGTGATAACTAAATCTGTACGCTAATACATAGTTTACTGATAACTGATCATGACTGATATTGTAGTTCTGAATGCATGGGTGACTGTGTCTGACAGTCCTGCATCTGATGGAACTATCTGAGTTCATACTATAACTGAATTTGACTGTATCTGGCAGTCCTGGTATACTGATATCTGAAGAACTATTTGAGTTCTTTTACTGAGACTGAGCCTGAAACTGTGGGAGGTAGTTGTTTAACTGATATGCCTCAATATTGTATATAGCAATGTTGGGGTCAATCTCTGACCCGACTGGAGGGGTGTCAATACCATGCCATTAGTAAGTACAACTGTAAATGACCCTCAACTGGCAGGTACTCAAATGGTAATGGTGGGAACCCTAAACTGACAGGTTAAACCACCTCATCAACCCTAGTCTGATAGGTTAAGATGTGTCAACCTATGCTGGCTACGTAGTTCTGGAACACAAGAATGACTGCTAAGAATCACACCCTAAACTGGCAGGTGAGTTCCCATCCTTGGTTTCACTCGGTGCTAACTTTTACTCCCATCTGAAGAGACTGAACATGATTTAATTGACTGTACATGGACTGAGTAACTAATTTTCGTTGACTGATGGAATAGTACTACTCTCTGAGAATTTACTGAGATCATGAGATTTCTGAGGTTTCCTGAGTCACATGACTGACTGAGTTCTATAGATTGTGGTTTGACTGAGATGATCGTGACGACATGACATAGATCTAGGCACACAACTATGTTTTTCATGTACGAATACCCCCAGGACTCGATGGAAGGAACTGACACACATGACATGACTTGATCACAAGATTTGAGTCCACAATTCAATAAGATCGTAACATAAGAGATTTCATACTAAGCATGGTTATCAATAATGTATTACATGGAAAGGATTTCATGTCACATGGAAGTACTCGCACAACCTTATTATCATGTTCATTGCATAATCATACTAGCAACACATATCAATAGCATGGAAGTTCATGTGGAATCATCTTAAGAGTTGACATAGCTTGTCATTTAAATACTATGGGGTCATGGGATCATGATTTTTAGCATTCTAGGCATTTTAACAAACACCTTTCATGCACACTTTGGGGCATAGGTTTTCTCAATAATTTTTAATCTTCTTGAACCATCCAAATTCATGGGTTTTAACTACAAGCATGCATACATCATGGAAGTCAACTTAAATTAATATTTTGATGCTTAGACAATGATCATTAACATGAACAACATCACATAACAACAAGGAAATCAAAGTTTCTCATTTAAAAGCATGGTTGTTAAACTCTATGAACGAAAGGGGTCCATAGATGAACACTACGCATACCTGACTCAGGGTTCTTGATGTTTTTTGAACTTGAAGGGTTTGAAATCCTTTGATTCTTGAAGAGGATTGGGTCTTGTTCTTGGAGATTAAATTTAGAGAGAAATCCTAGTTTTTTTTTGTGAAATAATAATGAGCATAATGGCTAAATTTGGACTCATCTGGGTATATGTAGGCGAGTAATAAGTAACCAAAATACCTCTATTAAAATGACCTGGAAATAACTGAACGTGGCGTGTGATGGTCCGACTGACGGTCCTTTAGATACTTGAAGGTCCATCACTTAGCCCGTTATACGTGGACCAGAAATATGGTTCACTGGATAAGAGTTGACGGCCTGGATGACAGTCCATCACCACTCTGATGGTCCGTCAACTCGTCCATCAGTCCTTATCCAGTACGTGGCTCAACTGCCTTAGCTATGATGGTCAAAGTGGTGGTCCATCACTTATGTGGTGGTCCGTCAACTTGTCCATCATACCTGGGCATTTTCGATAGTTCCAAGTAAAATGTCCATAACTTCCTTGTCTGAGTCGGATTTGGACAAAATTGGTACCGTTGGAAAGCTAACTTAATTTCCGACGTGATAGAAAGTGAAACTTTCAAAAAAAATACCACGTGTACAAAGATAGGTTTGCATTTCAAAGTAAGTCCTAGCATCCTTGAGATGATTTCTAGCTAGGAAAAAGGCACGGGTATTACACCCCTCTAGATGCGTCATTTAATTTCTATGAAAATTACTCGATTTGGTCCCCCGAAGCGACGCGGAGATATCGCATTGCCCCCCATTTATGACCTAGAAACTCACCGAGATGCGGTGGAATTGTGGAGAGACACTAGAAATTGACAAACATCATTTTGGCTTATTGCGTGACGCGCCACTGACTGAAATGACACTGCTGAAACTTTAAATTGCCATAACTTCTTCACCAGGTGTCCGTTTTAGGAAAATTTGATATCAAAGGAAAACTTATTCAATTCTATACAATTTGATGGGTATAAATCTAACAAAATACCATCTATAAACCAAGTTATGCTCTTCCAAATATGACCTATGTAAAATCAACACAGAAACTTGGTGGATTCAAAAGTTCTTAGCTTGGCTTACTCTAAGTGACTCTTATGAACATGCTTAACACATCATAAGCTTTATTATCACTAGGATACTCATCCTAATTCATGTACTCCAATATGAATCATAGGATATGAGGTTTTATGTGTAGGAACAACGGTTCATTCTTTAGCTTAGAAATATATATGGTATTACAATATCTTCCCCTTGGAAACATTTGTCCTCGAACGAGACTGACTGAAATGGAGATAGACGATAAAATGGAGTACGTTAAAGACATGCACTAATGGAACATGATCTCATGGTGAACATGACTGATAAGCTAAACATATCATGATGGACATGCCTATCTGATGTATGAGTAACTGATTCATGAATTCATAACTGAGATTTCTGATAACTGAGTTCTCCCAATGAGAATGCATATTTGATGCATGATTATACACTAGACTGATACATGAATGCATGACTGAATATACAATGGTACTTGATACTAGATTTGTGATGAAACTTGAGCATGAACTAAATACCAAGTTGTATAAAATACTGAACGGGAAACTGAATAAGCTTAAGGAGAACTGTTACCTTGAGCTTGATCTGGATTGGTAGAGAAGAGGTGAGGATACATGGTATGCATGTCTACATATGCTTCCTAAGTATCCCCCTCAATGGACTGATGTCGCCATGGAACTTTGACTAGAGGGACTTCTTTGTTCCTCAGTCTATGAGTCTAGAATTTTGACTGGAATTTTCTCATAGAAGAGACTGTTCTAACTGTCAATGCTCTGAATAGGGACTATGAATGATGGATCACCTATACACTACTTAAGCAAAGATACATGAAAGACTGGATGAACTGAGGCTAGATCTGAAGGCAATTCGAGCTCATAAGCTACCTTACTGAAGCAACTGAAAATCTTGAAGGGACCGACATATCGGGGAATGAGCTTTCCCTTTTTGCCGAACTGCTTCACTCCCTTCATGGGAGAGATATTTAGATAGACATAGTCATTGACCTCAAACTCGATATCCTTTCTACGAATATTAGCGTACGACTTCTGTCGGCTCTGAGCAGCTCGGAGTCTTTCTCTGATTAACTGGACTTTCTCTAAGGCGTCGAATACTAAGTCAGGTCCTATGACTAAGGCTTTACTAACTTTGAACCACCCGATTGGAGATCTGCGCCTCCTACCATAGAGAGCTTCAAACGAAGCCATTTTAATACTGGAATGATAACTATTATTGTATGCAAGCTCAATCAAAGGCAAGTGGTCATCCCAACTTCCCTTAAAATCAATTGCACACGCCTGTAGCATATCTTCAAGAGTCTGAATGGTTCTTTATACTTGACCATCTGTCTGAGGATGAAAAGCTGTATTGAGATGAACTTGGGTACCAAGGCCCTTTTGGAATACTTTCCAGAAGTGAGAGGTGAACTGGGTACCTCTATCTGAGACGATAGATGATGAAAAACCGTGTAATCTGACCAAATCTCTGATATAGAGTTTGGCGTAATCCTCAGATAAATAAGAGGTATGGACTACAAGGAAATGGGCTAACATGGTCATTCTATCTACAATGACCCAAACTGAATCATGTAGATGACGAGTTCGAAGCAAACCCATCATGAAGTCCATGTTTACTTCTTCCCAGTTACAAGTAGGAATGGTGAACTCCTGCATGAAACCACTAGGTTTCTGATGCTCTATCTTAACCTGCTGACATGTAGGGCACTTCTCCACAAATTCTGCAATGTCTCTCTTCATCCCACTCCACCAATAGATCTCCCATAGGTCGCGGTACATCTTAGTGGCCCCTGGATGAATAAAGTATTGCGCACCATGCACTTCTTCAAGAATATTTTTCTTTAAATCATCTACACCTGGAACACAGAGACGACCTTGACAACGAATGACACCATCTCCCCTTGGGAGAAAACCTCTAATTTTTGATTCTGAACTGACTCTTTTAAATTGAAAAAGCTAGGATCCCTGTCTTGATTTTCTTTCACCTCAGAAACTAGAGATAACTCTGAACTATCCTGAACACATACACCACCCTCTGAAGAATCGACTAAGCGAACACCTAGTCTGGAAAGCTAATGGATTTTCTGAGCTATTTTCTTCTTTCTACCCTCAACGTGAGAAACACTACCCATGGAGAGTCTACTGAGAGCTTCGGTCACAACGTTGGCCTTGCCCGGATGATAAAGGACACTTATGTCATAATCTTTCAAGAGCTCTAACCATCTTCTCTAACGAAGATTGAGATCTTTCTGAGAAAAGACATATTGGAGACTCTTATGATCTGTGAAGACATCTACATGAACTCCGTATAGATAATGCCTCCAAATCTTCAAGGCAAATACTACGGCTGCTAACTCAAGATCATGAGTAGGATAATTCTTCTCATGGGGCTTTAACTGCCTGGAGGCGTAGGCTATGAATTTACCATGCTGCATGAAGACACAACAAAAACCTACTCTGGATTTATCACAGTATACTACGAACCCATCTGAATCATCTGGAAGAGCTAAGACTGGAGCTGAGGTGAGTCGAGTCGAGTCTTTAATTCCTAAAAACTCTTCTCGCAAGGATCTAACCACTGAAACTTGACCTTCTTCTGAGTCAATCTGGACATGGGGGATGCAACAAAATAAAATCCCTCAACAAACCGCCTGTAATAGCCAACCAAACCTAAGAAACTCCTGATATCTGATGGAGAACCAGGCCGAGGCCAGTTTCTTACCACTTCGATCTTCTGAGGATCTACTCTAATGCCATAACTGGAAACGATATGGCCAAGAAATGCTACTGACCTTATCCAAAACTTGTACTTACTGAATTTGGCGAATAGCTGATGATCTTTGAGAGTCTGAAAAACAATTCTGAGATGGTCTGAATGATCATACTCTGTGCGGAAATAGACCAGGCTATCATCTATGAAGACTATAACGAACATGTCTAAGTACTGCTTGAACTCACGGTTCATCAAGTCCATGAAAGTGGCTGGGGCATTGGTAAGGCCAAAGGACATAACTAGAAATTCGAAGTGAGCATACCGAGTACGAAAAACTGTCTTTGGGATGGCACATTCTCTAAATCTGAGCTGATGATAGCCTGATCTGAGGTCTATCTTGGGGAAATAACTGGCACCCTGAGGTTGGTCAAACAAGTCATCTATTCTGGGAAGAGGATATTTGTTCTTGACCGTAACTTTGTTGAGCTGATGGTAATCAATACACATCCTGAGAGAACCGTCTTTCTTGCGCATGAATAAGACTGGTGTACCCTACGGGGAAATGCTGGGTCTAATGAATCCCTTATCTAATAGATCTTTCAACTAATCCTTTAGTTCTTTGAGTTATGCTGGTGCCATTCTGTATGGAGGAATAGAAATAGGCTGAATATCTAGAATAAGGTTAATGCCAAAGTCTATTTCCCTTTCAGGAGGAATTCCTAGAAGATCTTCAGGAAAGGCATCTGAATATTCGTTAACCACTGGGATTAATTCAAAGCTAGGAGATTCGGAACCAGAGTCTTTAATATGAACGAAATAATAAACACATCCCTTAGAAATCATTTTCCTTGCCCGAAGGTAGGAAACAAGATGACCCCTAAAGATGAAGTACTACCCTTCCACTCTAGGACGGGCTCATTTGGGAACTAAAATTAAACTATCCTGTTTCTACAGTCGACTGTGGCATAGCAGGAATGAAGCCAATCCATGCCGAGAATGACATCAAAATCAGTCATCTCTAACTTGACTAAATCTACTGACGTGGCCTTCTAAAATATCATAACCGGGAAGCTCCTGTATACCCACTGAGCTATGATGGTTTTACCCACTGGGGTAGAGACTGAAAAGAGCTCTGCTTTAATTTCGGGACTGATTCCAAAATCGCCTGTTATATAAGGAGTAACAAAAGACAAGGATGCACCTGGATCCTGCAAAGCGTAAACATGAACATGGAAAATCTGTAACGTATCAGTAACGACATCAGGAGAATTTTCCTAATCCTATCGGGTCTGAAGAGCATAGAGTTTGTTTGGGCGTTGCCCACTAGCAGCACTGGAAGTGGCACCCTGCTGATTTGGGCAATCAGATTGGACTGTGGAACGATTATACTGACCATGTAGACCTGAATGTGAACACTCTCTAATCCTATGGCCTGGCTTGTGACAACCGAATCAAACATCGCTACCAGCTCTACAGGTACCCTTGTGGTTCTTACCATAAGTCTGATACAGAGGATTAGTTCGGGCACTGCTGATACCTCCCTAAGACTTAGAGCCTGGTGCTCGATCTTTTTTGCCATCTCTGAATTTCGGCACTGGTGCACTGGAGGAGGAAGGAGCTGGAACTTTTGTCTTCGGACGGAACTGTGAACGATTTTCTCCTTCTGATTTGGGTTGAGCAAAACTGAAACTGCTTGATCTTGCTCTTTTGTTCTGCCTCTTCCTAGTACTAATCTTCTACTCCTCTATTTGCTGAGCATGGTTTATGAGCCTAGCTAAAGTCATATCACTGTTCAGCAACGCAGACCTACACTCATTTACCATGCCATCATTCACTCCTGACACGAACTTGCTCATCTTAGCCCTGTTGTCTGCAACCACATGAGGGGCATATCTGTCTAGATAAGTAAATTTGAGAAAATACTCTTTAACCATCATATTTCCCTGCCTGATGTTGATAAACTCAAGAACTTTTGCCTCCCTCAGCTCTTGGGGAAATAATCTGTCTAAGAAAGCCATGACAAATTCCTCTCACTCTATAGGACCTACACTATCTACCCTCTCAGACTTCTGTTGTTTGTACCAAGTGTGAGCAATATCCTATAACTGGTATGCATCTAACTCGACACTCTGATAAGAAGTAACTCCCATGATGTCTATGACCTTTTTGTACTTGGTCAATGAATTCTTGAGGGTCTTCATCAGACTTAGACCCAAAGAAAGATGGAGGGTTCATTCGGGTGAAGTCCCGAATCCTAACTGCAGCTGAGTTGGCCACTGGATTGGCCATAATAACTGGTGGCTATTCATTTTGGGTAGCCACAGACTGAGCAAGTGTGGTGAATTTGGCCCTAAACTCCGCATGAGAAACATATTCGACCAAAGGATCTTTGGGTTGAGGAGCGGGCTGGTTTCTTCTCTTTGGAATCATTTTCTGAAATAAGAGAAGAACGAATTAGACTGAGAGTTTAACTTGAGATTATACTCACTAGAACGACATGAATATTGAAAGAGGGGAAACTGTTCCTAAAATATCTCATAGCCTCTTGCACATAAATGTGGTGCGCAACACACCCATGCACAAGACTCTACTAGATGCGGCTTTCAGACTTTCTAGGACTCTATTGAATCTTAGGCTCTAATACCAAGTTTGTAACGCCCCGATTTACTAAACCGAAATGCTACACGGTGCTTATAACCCCGAGGGACCACAAGCTAATCCATGACTAATATCTGTACTTGTACACTGCATAATATACTTGTAGAATATGGAAAACATGAACAATAGGCGATAAGGTTCAACTGAATAAAATATCTGATAAATAATAACATCCATATAGGGTAACAAATATCCAAAACAACTGAAAGCTGAATCTAAAATCTGAACTAAATCTAAAAGCCTCTAAATACTGTCTGAATTAAGGATTTGAAGGAATATGTCTCCAACTAACTCCTTCTAGCAAAGCTGAACTAAAATAATGAATGAAATAAAATTATATCGTCCTCAAATGAATAAGGACTCACTGCAACTCTGCAACTGGAATGCTACTGCTGATTTGGAAATTGTGTCTTTGAACCTATGGTGTAACATGAAATAAATCACCATAGCGCAAATACGTCAGTACGACTGGGAGTACTGAGTATACTAGTGAGGTAGGATAAATGCAAAAAGGTTTACATGCATGAACAATGCTAACTGAATGACTAATATGAACATAAGAGTACAAACATGCATACATAGTAACAAAATCATAAATAAATGATATCTGGATCTGTACGCTAATACATGGTTTACTATTATCTGACATGACTGATACTGAAATTTTGATAACATGGATGTGTAATACCCGATCATTTCTTAAGCCTAAATCCGTCTTTTGAGTGGATATGTATGACTTCCAAAGTGATTGATGTTTAAACCATGTTGTATTTCTCTAATTTCTACTTTTTTTTCATGTAGATCATTGAATAATCTTTCCATCATTACCAATTTCATTGAGATCTGACACTGGATGAGGGAGTTATGGCCGTTTTACTAAATGGTGTTGGATCGCCCAGGTTTGACGGTCGACCTGGCGGACCGTCAGGTTCCTGGTGGACCTTCAAGTTCCCCGTCAATCCAAGGAAGTGACTCCTTTTTTAGGCCATCGTGCGACGGCCAAGTTGGTGGACCGCCAAAAAGTTGATGGACAGTCAAGGGGTCCATCAGGTCGAGACAGAATGTCTCATTTCTGGCCCTCGAGTAACGGACGACTTGGTGGACCGTCAGTTTCCTGATGGACCGTCTCTTCGATCTTCACGTCAAGGAAGAACTTTCCAGTTTTGGTACTCGAGTGGCGGACGATTTGGTGGATCGTCAGGAGACTTGACGGACTGTCAGATCGACCGTCACAGGCCCCGATCAGCGAATTTCAACTTTTTCAAAAAGGGCATTTTGGTTATTTCTTCCCCATAAGGTCTTATATATATCCTAGTAGAGAATAACCCTTCATTTTCTCCTTTTCTCTTCCAAGAAATATCTAGAAATTAGGGTTTCTTCCAAAACCCAAAAAAATTCAATCTTATTCCAAGAAATTCAAGGATCTTCCATGGAATTCTCCAAGTTGTTCGAGAATTAAGTTTCCCAAGTCAAGAGAATCAAGAATATTGGTATAAAAGTGTAAGAAAGAAGTTCCAAACAAGTTTCTACATCTCCAAAATCATAATTCAAGGTATGTGGGGTTTGAACAAGAACACTCCTTTCGTTCTTATACCTAAAGATTTACTTTCTATTATTGATTTACATGATTTTGCAAGTGGGTTTACACCCAAATTTATTTATTTATGATTTATGAGATTTGAGTTGAATAAGTTTGATATTTATGATTATTTCACCATTATGTTTCTTAAATTGAGAATTTATTCCATGGGTTGTATATTGTCATTACGTATTGATGATTTCTAAGCGATTTAAGACAAGTGTCATAAGTTATGCCTTTCCATGAGAAATTTGACTATTGAATATATATCGATATTTGAGATTGAAAGTCAAGAATGAGTCCTATGATGTTTCCTTGAAGCTTTTGATATTTGAAAATGATTCAAAAAGCAAATGTACTTGATGTTGAGAAAAATTGTTTTGATTTTGAGTCGAGTTTGGAATCCACAGTTGTTCATTATTTACAGATGAGATATATTTATGTTTTGGTCTCTATTATAGACCCATGAGATGATATTGATTAAGGTGGACTTCCAAACGCGTTCTGAGCTGAGTCTGGGAGGAGTATTTAGAACCGAACGGGAAATGTGGTATTTCCCCGAAACTACGTGCGACCGTACTATTGATGTTGATAATTGTGGTCCAGAGGCTGAGTATGAGATTGTGTTAACGAGATTAAGGTTGTACTCCCTAGCAAGAGTACAACACCTCCGCCAATGTGGGATTCTTTCCTTAAGAGGGCAAAACGTTGGACTCCATGCGGCTCACATGGTGTAGTTATGTTAGTTATAAGAAACTCCCACGTCCATAATGATCTAAGTACCATGAGATACCGAGTCACTCTAAGTCATGATTCAAAGAGTTTTAGTTGACTTAAATGATTTATGAGATTTATGAAGCATATGTTATTACTGATGACTTACGAAAATGATGTTTTAGATAATTCAAGCGAAGAGAGTTATAATTGTTAGCATGCATGATTTTCTTATACATTTATGATATTATTTAAAATGTTGCATCCACCCCCACATACTCAGTACATTCCCAAGTACTGATTCCCATACTCCTTTGTATTCTATATTTTCTCATGATATAGGGTCAGGTGCTCAATCTCAGCAGCGACAGTGATCTTTGAGTACCTTTATCTATATTTTTGTGGGTGGTGAGTCCTCATGGTTTGAGGACCTGTGTCTCCAATTTTGTCTTGTTAATAGGTGGTTGTTTACTTTTAGTTCAGTACGAGTCAGTTGGGGATCTGTCCCAATGGCTCCTCAGTCCTATGTAGTAGAGGCTTTGTCAGACTAGTATACCAGCGTGTACGGAGATTTCAGTATTTTATTTGTACAGGGCAGTATTACTTTATATTTCAGTATGTTCATGACATGGTTATTCCTCTTTATCTTAGCATGATTTGCACTATAATGAGTTCTAAAAGTAATGACAAGCTTAGAGGGTTAGCTTGAGGCCACGTGTGGGCTTGAGCACCATGTGACGTCTCGGGATAGGTTCTTGGGGCGTTACAAGCTTGGTATCAGAGCCTAAGGTTCAAGGAGTCCTAGGGAGTCTGACAAGCCGTGTTACGTAGAGTCTTGATCATCGATGTGTAGTGCACCACATCTATGAGGAAGAGGCTACGGGACGTATTAGGAAAAGTTGTTTCTTTCTTTCACGAGTCTATCGTGCCTATGACTGTTTCTCTCTGCTGTTAATTCATGCCCTCTTATGACTAAAAATACCTCCTTATAGACCTCACAGAAATAATGAACGACCTCAAATCATTGATCCTTTAGGTGAGACGGTGTCCCATGCTGAATTCTGGGCAGCTTTCCAAGCGCTAGCCCAGGTGATCACCGCCAATGCCCAAGCCAACACCCAGGCTACTGTTCTATCTCCGCAATGGAATAATTCTACTGCAGCCCGGGTTTATGACTTTATGCAAATGAATCCACCTGAGTTCTATGGGTTGAAAGTAGGTGAGGACCCACAAATATATTTAGATGAAGTGAGAAAGATCACTCAAATTATGTACGTGACTGAGGAGGAGAGTGTTGAATTGGCTGCCTATCAAATGAAAGATGTTGCTTATGATTGGGTGGAAATGTGGAGGAATAGTAGAGGGGAGAATGATACTCCCGTGACTTGGCAATTATTCCAAGACGCCTTCTTAGATAGATTCTTTCCCTCGAAGCTGAGGGAAGCAAAATTAGAAGAATTTATGAACTTGAGACAGGGACCCATGACAGTTAAAGAGTATTGCCATAAGTTTAACCAGTTATCTAAGTATGCTCCCGGTATGATGGCTGATTCTAGAACTAGTATAAGTAAGTTCTTGGCCGGTGTATCAGGTTATGTTATGAAAGGGTGTAGATCCGCTATGCTTAATAGGGACATGGACCTTTCAAGACTAATGATTCATGCTCAACAGATTGAAGTGGATAAAGTAAAAGAGACAGAGAGTGTGAGGGAATAAGAGAATTAGATCAGAGCAACAGGGTTATAGTTAGATTAGATTTTTTGGAGGGATCCTCCCTCAGTTCTAGATCCATTCTCTTGTGCCAGCGCCTTCATCAGCCAGTACTCCTATATTCATAATTAGGCCTACTATGTCCAGGTCCCAGGATAGTGTAAGTAGCAGATCTCTTCCTCCCCCATGTCTGAAGTGCGGTAGAGACCATTTTGGTGAGTGCTTAGTCGGTCAGAGAGGTTGTTTTGGTTGCGGTAAGTTGGGCCACAAGTTCAGGGATTGCCCTTATACTAGACAGGGGAGTCGTGATGTTCGTCCTCAGAGTCAGACTATTAGTGCTCCAGCCCCTGTAATTCATCCTACTACTCTTCAGGGCGCCTCGTCTATTACTGCAGGTGGTCAGCGCCAGAATTGCTTTTATGCTATACCACCCCGCCAGGAGCAGGAGGATTCACCAGATGTTGTACTGGTACACTCCGTGTATTTCATTTTGATGTGTTTGTGTTGCTGGACCCTGGGTCAAGTCTTTCTTATGTGACTCCGTTGGTGGCTGTGAATTTTAAAATCAGTGCTGAAAAGATTTCCGAGCCTTTTCTAGTCTCTACACCAGTGGGTGAATCTGTTGTTGCTAAGCAAGTATATAAGAATTGTCCTATCACTGTTCTTAACAGAGTCATGTTTGCAGATTTGATTGAGCTAGACATGGTTGATTTTGATATTATTTTTGGTATGGATTGGCTACACTCTTGTTATGCATCTATAGACTGTCGTACCCAGGTAGTCAAGTTTCAGTTTCCCAATAAGCCAGTCTTTGAGTGGTCCAAAAATTCTGTATCTCCTAAAAGTCATTTCATATCCTATCTTAAAGCTAGGAAATTGATATCCAAGGGTTGTATCTATCATCTAGTTCGAGTTACGGACACTAAGTGTGATACTCCGACTATTCAATCTATTAGTGTTGTCAATGAGTTTCCTAATGTTTTCCCAGAAGATCTCCCAAGGGTACCTCTTGATAGAGAGATAGCATTTGGAATTGATCTTTTCCCTGATACACAACCTATTTCTATTCCTCCGTATTGTATGGCCCCCGCAGAACTTAATGAGTTGAAAGAGCACCTTAAAGATCTTCTTGATAAGGGTTTTATAAGGCCCAGTGTGTCTCCCTGGGGTACACCCGTTCTATTCGTGTGAGATAAAGATGGTTCATTGCGCATGTGCATTGACTATCGTCAGCTTAACAAGGTCATAGTCAAGAACAAGTACCCTCTTCCTAGAATTGATGACCTGTTTGCTCAGCTGCAAGGTTCCAGTTATTTTTCAAAAATAGATTTGAGATCTGGTTATCTCCAACTTAAAGTCAGAGGGTGTGATATTCCAAAGACGGCTTTCCGCACTCGTTATGGTCATTTTGAATTCTTGGTCATGTCTTTTGGGCTAACGAATGCCCCGACAACTTTTATGGACCTCATGAATTGGGTGTTTAGACCGTACCTAGCTATGTTCGTTATTGTGTTTATAGATGATATCCTTGTATATTCCCAGAGTGAAAATGACTATACAGATCATCTTCGAATTGTCTTACAGACCCTTAGGGATCAATGGTTGTTTGCCAAATTTAGCAAGTGTGAATTCTGGCTAAGGTCAGTTGCTTTTCTGGGTCATATTATTTCTTCTGATGGTATTCATGTTGATCCTCAAAAGGTAGAATCTGTAAAGAATTGGCCTAGACCTATTTCCCCGTCTGATATTAGGAGTTTCTTGGTTCTAGCTGGCTACTACTGTCGTTTTGTCGAAGGTTTCTTTTCCATTGCTTCTCCTTTGACCCGGTTGACCTAAAAGAAGGTTAAATTCCAGTGGTTAGATTCTTGTGAGAAGAGTTTTCAGGAGTTGAAGACTCGACTCACTTCAGCCCCTGTGATGACCCTGCCTAATGGTGTAAATGATTTTATGGTATATTGTGATACTTCCAGAATTGGTTTGGGTTGTGTGTTGATGCAGAAGGGTAAGGTTATAGCCTATGCCTCCCGACAGTTGAAACCTCATAAGAAGAATTATCCGACCCATGACCTCGAGTTAGCTGCAGTGGTTTTTGGTTTGAAAATCTAGAGATACTATTTGTACGGTGTTCATGTTGATGTCTTTACGGATCACAAGAGTTTACAATATGTGTTCACTCAGAGAGAGTTTAATCTTCGGCAGAGGCGATGGTTAGAATTACTGAAGGACTATGATATGAGTGTGTTGTATCACCCGAGCAAGGCCAATGTAGTGGCGGATGCCTTTAGCAGATCGTCCATGGGTAGTGTAGCACATGTAGAGGAAGATAAGAAGGAGTTAGCTCATGAAGTTCACCGTTTAGCTAGGTTGGGTGTTAGATTTCTCGACTCAGCTGAGGGTAATGTTTGGGTCCAAAGTAGTTCTGAATCTTCCCTAGTTTCTGAAGTGAAAGAGAAGTAGGATACAGATTCTCGTTTGGTCGAACTGAAAGAATCAGTTAAAGACCAAAAGGTGGAGGTTTTCTCCTAAGGAGGATATGATGTATTAAGATTTTAGAATAGATTATGTGTGCCTGATGTTGATGATCTGAGGTAGAGAATTATGGCTGAGGCGCATGGCGCGCGATATTCTATTCATCCCGATTCTACCAAGATGTACCACGATTCACGGGAAATTTATTAGTGGAATGGTATGAAAAAGGATATAGCGAAGTTCGTAGAAAAGTGTGCAACTTACCAGCAGGTAAAGATAAATCACCAGAGATCCGGTGGTGTGATGCAAGAATTTAACATTCCTACTTGGAAGTGGGAAGTGGCGAACATGGATTTCGTGACCGGTTTACCTCTATCTCATCATCATCATGATTCTATTTGGGTCATTATAGACAGGTTGACTAAGTCAGCATATTTTCTGCTAGTGCATACGTCTTTCACCACGGAGGACTATGCTAAGCTGTATATTCGAGAGTTATTCATGTTGCATGGAGTTCCATTGTCTATCATCTCTGATAGAGGTACTCAGTTTACTTCTCAGGTTTGGAGAGCCTTTCAGAAGGGTCTTGGCACCCAAGTTTATCTTAGCTCAGCTTTTCATCCGTAGACAGATGGTCAGGCTGAAAGGACTATCCAGAATTTGGAGGATATGTTGAGGGTTTGTGTTCTTGATTTCAAAGGAAGTTGGGATGGACATTTGCCGTTGATTGAATTTGCTTACAATAATAGTTTTTATGCTAGCATTGGAATGGCTCCTTTTGAAGCTTTGTATGGGAGAAGATGTAGATCTCCCATAGGTTAGTTCAAAGTGGGTGAAGCTGCTGTGATTGGACATGATGCTGTATTTGAGGCTACGAAGAAAGTTAAGTTAATTCGGGAGAGGTTAAAGACAGCCCAGAGTCATCAGAAGTCATATGCAGATGTGAGAAGAAGAGCTCTTAAGTTTGAAGTCGATGATTTGGTGTATTTGAAAATTTCACCCATGAAAAGGGTAAAAATATTTGGAAAGAAAGGGAAGATGAGTCCTAGATATATTGGACCTTATAGAGTTTTGAATCGTGTTGGGAAAGAAGCTTATGAGGTTGAGTTGCCTGCAGAATTATCAACTGTCCATCCTGTGTTTCATGTTTCTATGCTCAAGAAGCACATTGGAGACTCTGTTGTTGTTGATCCGTCGGAAGGTTATGATGTTCAGGATAGCCTTTCGTATGATGAAATCCCAGTTGAAATCCTAGATTATCAAGTCCGTAGACTGAGGAACAAGGAAGTTTCCTTGGTTAAAGTTCTGTGGCAAAATCAATCAGTAGAGGGTGCCACTTGGGAAGAAAAAGCGGATATGCGAGCCAGTTACCCTCATCTTTTCTCCTTGAGTTTGAATCAAGCTGAAGGTACTATTCCCTTAATTCAGTTTCCTCCTAATCTAATGTATGCAGCTAAATGGTTATTCCCACTATGATTCGTGCATTTGGTGAAGTACTCAAAAGTTTAGAGTATAGTGAGCCCTTTAATGTGAGTCGTTCCAGCTGGACGTCCTCATTTTCTCTTGTTCTTGGCCTATTTGGCAACATTCGAGGATGAATGTGTCCAAGGGGGAGATATTGTAATACCCCGATCATTTCTTAAGCCTAAATCCGTCTTTTGAGTGGATATGTATGACTTCCAAAGTGATTCATGTTTAAACTATATTTTATTTCTCTAATTTCTACTTTTTGTCATGTAAAGCACTGAATAAACTTTCCATCAATACCAATTTCATTGAGATCTGACACCGGACGAGGGAGTTATGGCCGTTTTACTAAATGGTGTCGGATCGCCCAGGTTTGATGGTCGACCTGGCGGACCGTCAGGTTCCTGGTGGACCATCAAGTGCGCCGTCAAGACAAGGCAGTGACTCTTTTTTCAGGCCATCGTGCGACGGCTAAGTTCGTGGACCGTCAAGGGGTCCGTCAGGTCGAGACAGAATGTCTCATTTCTGGCCCTCGAGTGACGGACGACTTGGTGGACCATCAGTTTCCTGATGGACCATCACTTCGACCATCACATCGAGGAAGAACGTTCCAGTTTTGGCACTCGAGTGGCGGACGATTTGGTGGACTGTCAGGAGACTTGAAGGA
Organism: Capsicum pubescens; assembly: GCA_030864215.1. Lineage (NCBI taxonomy): Eukaryota > Viridiplantae > Streptophyta > Magnoliopsida > Solanales > Solanaceae > Capsicum > Capsicum pubescens. The sequence goes on along the minus strand of CM061543.1, from coordinate 211,729,333 downwards.
CCGTCAGATCAACCGTCACAGGCCCCGATCAATGAATTTCAGCTTTTTCAAAAAGGGCATTTTGGTCATTTCCACCCCATAAGGTCTTATATATATATCCTAGTAGAGAATAGCCCTTCATTTTCTCCTTTCCTCTTCTAAGAAACATCTAGAAATTAGTGTTTCTTCCAAAACCCAAAAAAATTCAATCTTATTCCAAGAAATTCAAGGATCTTCCATGGATTTCTCCAAGTTGTTCGAAAATTAAGTTCCCCAAGTCAAGGGCATCAAGAATATTGGTATAAAAGTGTGAGAAAGAAGTTCCAAACAAGTTTCTACATCTCCAAAATCATAATCCAAGGTATGTGGGGTTTGAACAAGAACACTCCTTTCGTTCTTGTTCCTAAAGATTTACTTTCTATTATTGATTTACATGATTTTGCAAGTGGGTTTACACCCAAATTTATTTATTTATGATTTATAAGATTTGAGTTGAATAATTTTTATATTTATGATTATTTCACCATCATGTTTCTTAAATTGAGAATTTATTCCATGAGTTGTATATTGTCATTACGTATTGATGATTTCTAAGCGATTTAAGACAAGTGTCATAAGTTATGCCTTTCCATGAGAAATTTGACTATTGAATATATATCGATATTTGAGATTGAAAGTCAAGAATGAGTCCTATGATGTTTCCTTGAAGCTTTTGATATTTGAAAATAATTCGAAAAGCAAATGTACTTGATGTTGAGAAAAATTATTTTGATTTTGAGTCGAGTTAGTAATCCACAGTTTTTCATGATTTACAGATGAGATATATTTATGTTTTGGTCTCTATGATAGACCCATGAGCTGATATTGACTAAGGTGGACTTCCTAATGCATTCTGAGCTGAGTCTGGGAGGAGTATTTAGCATCGAGCAGAAAATGTGGTATTTTCCCAAAACTACGTGCCACCGTAGGATTGATGTTTATAATTATGGGTCAAAGGCCGAGTATGAGATTGTGATAACGAGATTGAGGTTGTACTCCCTGGCAAGAGTACAACATCCCCATCAATGTGGGGTTCTCTCCTTAGGAGGGAAAAACGTTGGACTCCATGCGGCTCACATGGTGTAGTTATGTCGGTTATAAGAAACTCCCACGTCCATAATGATCTAAGTACCATGAGATACCGAGTCACTCTAAGTCATGATTCAAAGAGTTTTAGTTGAGTTAAATGATTTATGAGATTTATGAAGCATATGTTATTACTGATGACTTACAGAAATGATGTTTTAGATAATTCAAGCGAAGAGAGTTATAATTGTTAGCATGCATGATTTTCTTATACATTTATGATATTATTTAAAATGTTGCATCTACTCCCACATACTCAGTACATTCCCAAGTACTGACTCCCATACTCCTTTGTATTCTGTATTTCCTCATGATATAGGGTCAGGTGCTCAGTCTCAGCAGCGACAGTGATCTTTGAGTACCTTCATCTACATTTTTGCGGTTGGTGAGTCCTCATGGTTCGAGGACCTGTGTCTCCGATTTTGTCTTGTTAATAGATGGTTGTTTACTTTTAGTTCAGTACGATTCAGTTGGGGATCTTTCCCAATGGCTCCTCAGTCCTATGTAGTAGAGGCTTTGTCAGACTAGTGTACCAGCATGTACAAAGATTTCAGTATTTTGTTTGTACAGGGCAGTATTACTTAATGTTTCAGTATGTTCATGACATGGTCATTCCTCTTTATCTTAGTATGATTTGCGCTATAATGAGTTCTAAAAGTGATGAAAAGCTTAGAGGGTTAGCTTGAGGCCACATGTGTCCTTGAGCACCATGTGACATCTCGGGATAGGTTCTTGGGGCGTTATAGGATGACTGTGTCTGACATTCCTGAATCTGATGGAACTACCTTAGTTCCGTACTGTAACTGAATTGACTGTAACTGACAGTCCTGGTATACTAAAATCTGAAGAACTATCTGAGTTCTTTTAATGAGAGTGGGACTGAAATTATGGGAGTTGTTGCTTAACTGACATGCCCCAATAACGCATATAGCTAGGTTGGGGTCCAATCTTTGCCCTGACTGAAAGGGTGTCAATATTGCGCCACTGGTAAGGACAACTGTGAGTGACCCTTAGTTGGCAGGTACTCAAATGAGAATGGTGGGAACCCTAAACTGACATGTTAAGCCACCTCATCAACCCTAATGTTGCAGGTTAAGATATCTTAACCTACGCTGGCTACGTAGTTCTGGAACACAAGGATGACTACTAAGAATCATACCCTAAACTGGCAGGTGAGTTCCCATCCTTGGGTTCACTCGGTGCTAACTTCTACTCCCATCTGAAGAGACTAAACATGATTTAACTGGCTGTACATGGACTGAGTAACTGACTTCCGTTGACTGATGGAATAGTACTGCTATATGAGAATTTATTGAGATCATGAGATTTCTGAGATTTCTTGAGTTACATGACTTACTGAGTTCTATAGATCATGGCTTGACTGAGATTATTGTGATAACGTGACATGGCTCTAGGCACACAACTATATTTTTCGGGTACTAGTACCCCCAGGACTCGATGGAAGAAAACTGACACACATAACTGACTTGATCATAAAATGGAGTCCACAATTCACCATATCATAAGAAGGGGATTTCACACTAAGCATAGTTCTCAATATCTTACGTATGGAAGGGAAATTCATACAACATATGTATACTTTCATAGCTTCAATATCATGCTCAATCCATATCACAACAATGACACATATCAATCACGTGGAATTCATGTGAAATCATAAAGCATAGAGCATAGACTTGTCATTTAAGCACTATTAAATCATGGGACATGAATTCTATTATCCTAGGCCTTTTATCAAACACTTTGCATGCATTCTTTTATCTTAGGTGTGTTTTCATGAATTTCCCCATTTTGAACCACATAAAGTTCATGGATTTTAACTAACGAATATATATACTTCATGAAAACACCTTTAGATATCATCTTGAAACTTAAACAACAATCATCAACATGTACATTGTCATATCACAACAAAAAAATCATAATATAGTATTTAAAACATGGTTCTTGAGCTCTATGAATGAAATGGATCCATAGATGAACACTACGCATACCTTAAATAGAAGATTCTCGATGATTGATGGAGAAATTCGCTTGAACTAGAATCCCTAATTTAAAACCCTAATGTGTTCTTGAGAGGATTTTGAGAGAAAGAGTATGTTTTGGTGAAATAAGGGATTAATTCCGTGTTTATGGAATATATATATAGGGGTGGAAAGATGACCCAAATACCCCTCTAGATGCGTTATTTAATTTCTGTGAAAATTATCCAATTTGGGCCCCCGGCGCGACTCAGAGATATTGCGTTTCCCCCCATTTATGACCTGGAAACTCACCGCGATGCGGTGGAATTGCGGAGAGACACTGGAAATTGACAAACGTCATTTTTTCTTATGGCGCGACGCGCCACTGATTGAAATGACGCTGTTGAAACTTTAAATCGCCATAACTTCTTCACTGAGTGTCCATTTTAGACGAATTTGGTATTGACGGAAAGCTTATTCAATTATATCAAATTCGGAGGGTATAAATATGCCAAAATACCACCTATAAACTAATTTATTCTCGTTCAAAGATGACCTATGTGAAATCACACACGAAAACTTGGTGGATTCAAAAGTTCTTAGCTTGGCTTACTCTAAGTGACTCTTATGAACATTCTTAACACATAATAATCTCTATTATCACTAGGATACTCATCCTAATTCATTTCCTCCAATATGAATCATAGGATAGGAGGTTTAATGTGTAGGAACAACGGTTCATTTTCTAGCTTAGAAATATACGGGGTATTACACTCGACAAAAACCAAAACTACGTGATGTAAAAACTAAAACTTACTAAAAATAAAACCCACCTTAACTTGGGTTTCCTCCTAAGTAACACCTGATTTAGTGTCGTGGTATGACCCAATCTTCGACTCATCTGTTTTCTTTTATCTGTTTTCTCCTACTTGGAGGCCATCTTCTTATTCATTTCTTACCTCTTGAGTATGAAATCTCTTGGTCAACAGCTCTCTCAACAATAACCTTTTCATGCCCATCAATCTGTATTATTTCTAGTTGGGGTGGTTGTGTCTTGGGCCACTCAATGAGGAAATCCGAAGAGGTCTTTGGTGGACTTAACTCTACCACCCCATACTTATCCTCTTCAATCATTTTAATCATGCACAAATCTTTGTAGTAGGATAGTATGTTGAGTGGTTTGTACACCTTAAAAACTGTCTCTTCATCATCCAACCTCATTGTGAGTGTGCCTCTATCACATCTATCAATTCTTCTTCCATCGCCAAGAATGGACATCCCAAGATGACTGACACTCTTTTATCTTCCTGAAATCTAAAATAATAAAATCAGTAGAAATAATAAACTTACCAACCTTGATGAGAACATCCTCTATAATTTCTTCAGGATGGACTAGGGTCCGGTCTGCCAATTAGAGTATCACAAAGCTCGATCTCGACTTTCCCAAGCCCAAAGTGTTAAAAAAGGAGAGAGGCATCAAATTGATTCTTGATTCTAAATCACTAAGTACGTAGATCACCCCACTATTGCTAATTTAAATAGGGAGATGAAACTCCCAAGGTCTTTAAGATTTTTGGGCATCTTCTGCATCACCACAGAACTACACTCCTCAGTGAGTTCTACTGTCTCAACATCCTGCAGATTAACTTTGTTAGTGACCACGTCCTTCAACTACTTAGCATACTTGGGCATTCCCTGCAAAACATCTAAAAAAAGAAGGTTAATGTGAAGCTCTCTGAACGTGTCAAAGAACTTCTTAAAGCATACATCCTTCTTCGCTTTTCTAAGCCTCTATGGGAAAGGTGGTAGTGGCCTCTCCTTCACCTGTTTAGCAACTTTGGTTTTCGAGTACTCAGACTTTCTCAAATTTTTAGCAACTTTTCCATCTACCTGTTGAGGAACCAACTCTGCATCTACCTCCTTAGTTGTCTTTAGAGGTTCTTTATTTAGCTTTTTACCATTCCTCAAAGTGATTGTCATTACTTATTTAGGAGATTTAGTATCACTTGGAAAACCACCTTAAGTCCTGGTATTTTGTACTCCTTCCATCTGACCTATTTGCATCTCCAAGTTCCTTGTAATAATCTACCGACTCTTTATATCTACTGCCAACTGTGCTTGAGTAGCTATAAGTTATTTCAACATCTCTTCCATATTTCTAGTTTACGTCGTGGCCTGATTCTCTTGAACCTGCTGCAGCTGAAACTGTTGATGCTGGTAATTCCATGATGGAATTGGTGGCTAAGTCTGCCCCTTTTAATTGTAGGCATTCCCATAATTTGGCCTTTGAGTATTGCCCAAAAATGTCACTGACTCAGGATTTGCACCACACATAGCTGCAGAATAACCACTGTTGCCACAAACCTCACTCCAAGTATTTATCTGATGAATTGCATTAGTTGTTGTTGCAGGCTGTGTAACCCCTAATTTTATATTGCTGAGTTGAGTGGTTAAATGATTCTGTAGTACAAGAATCTGAGATGATATAACAGTAAACTGGTCCACCTCCAACACACCTGTAACCTTTTTTAGAGCACTTCTTAAGTCAGCATGCCACTCAGGATCCCCTTGTGAAATTCGGTTCAATAAGGTGTGTAGCTCAACATACGTTAATTCCAATGCTTGACCACCTGCAACTGAATCTAGCAAACTTCTTTTGTTGTGATCAAGTGCCTCAATAAAAGTGTGTGCTAGTACTTCATTGGACTGTTGGTGATGTGGATAGTCCCAAAGAAGAGCTTTAAACCTCTTCCATGCATGATATAAGTTCTCATCTGGCCTTTGTTTGAAGCTCACAATCTCATTGTGTAGTCTTACAGTCTTTCCAGATAGAAAGAATTGGATGAGAAATTTCTGAGCTAAGTCATCCCAGGTTGTGCTTGAACTTACCGGCTCAACGTTCAACCAATTCTTTGCTTCCCCCAACAGTGAAAGGGAAAAAGTTTCATCCTAACATAGTCAGTTGACACACCCGTAGGGATGAATGTGTCACTAATCTCCAAGAAAATCCACAGATGGACAGGTGAATCTTCATGTGAAAGCCCCATAAACTGTCCACTGTTGATCAAAAGCTGCACCATATTTTGTTTCAGCTCAAAGTTACCTCCAACCACTGATTTTTGAAAAGGGGAGGTCAAATTCGTCGGAAGAGGTATTGCCACTTTGAGAATTGTCCTGCGGGACGATGGATCTTCACCATGAGAGAATGATTGTATTATTCCTCTTGAATTTGCCAAATACAGTAGAGAAGAACTACTTCTCTCCTTAATTAGTGAAAGCGTTGCTCTAGTTCGGGGCTTGGTTCAACCAATTCCCTATCCCTTGCCAACTTACTAGTCTGTAAACCTGTTTCCTGCAAATTCAATGTCAAGACCAAGCGTAAAGCACCAAACAAATATAAAAAGTAAAACTAAAGCTAAAATAGTTGCCAATTTATAATTTCCCCAGCAACGACACCAAAAACTTATTGTGCCCAAGTACACATGCAAGTGTACGTGATCTCACCAAGTAGTAAAGTGTCCCTTTAGAATCCAAGTATCTATCCCACAAGGACTAGTGTTAAGAAACTATCGAATTTTAGTTCACAATTGAGATTAAATTGATGTGAAAGTAACCAAAAGAGTTCGTGGGTTGTAAATTGGAAATTAAAGTAAACAATGCAATAAAGTAAGAGCTTGGACAATCAATAAAGAGAAAAATCGGGGTTAAAGCTCTGTGAACATTCATACTAAGCTATTGAACTTCATTGGTTAGGTTACTTATCTTGGTTATTGATTCGTAGGGTTTATAGTATGATAATGGTCTTCCAACCCTCTTATCTTCTACCTAACTGAACATTAGGACTACAACATTGAGCGGGGATGTAATAATCTATTTATATGCATCAAGGTGTCATCTTGAAAGTGAACCAAATAAGGTTTCTAGGTATATCCTTATCCTAGACGCTAATTCAAATCCCTTATTTTATAAAAAAATAAGAACCTTGCTCTATTTATCCCCATATTCTATCCTCTTATTCCCCCTCCTGGGTTCACAAAGACGATAATGGATGTATTCTAAGAATAGTGAATCCTTAAAATAGTTATAATAAGGATAAATAAATAATCAAATCTGATAAGAAATCAAAACCTAATCAATTTAAAGCAATAGTAATCATGTTCTTGGCCTTAACCCCGAAAAGGGGACTTTTAGCCACGAGTGGACATAATTGTAATCACCATGGATGAATAATAGATAAAATCCATAAAATAAACTATAGTAAAATAATAAAAACCCTAATTAAAGTGTTTTGCAGCCCTTCTCAAAGTTTCAAAGTTGTCCAAGGTGTCTAACATCAAGTTCAAGTGTCTTATTTATAGAAGGACAATTTGGCCGTTGGTGTAATAGGGTACGCAATACGCAGCCCATTCCCATGGAATAGGGTGTGTGACATGATTCTCATTCCCACAGAATAGGGTGTGCGACGGATCCCCATTGTGGTGACACATTGGAAAGTTATTTTGACTTCTAAACTTGTCTTGTGTATTTGTCATTCCATCCCAAGCCTTATGGTGTTGTTTCCACTTGATTTTTAGCTTGTTAATTATCTATATATATCATCATAATAAATTCAAAAAGTATCCTATAGCATCAAACACCACATATTAGATCTCAAAACAACACAACGTTCAAGACAATGAGCTAGAAACTTAAGCTAAGAACTAGTTTTGCCCATTTTGATCTTCAACTTATTGTTTGACTCTTGGATTGATTCAATTAAACTTTGAACACCATAAACAAGTTATTCCAGACATAATTACACAATAATAACCTTAGTAACTCATTAAAGACACTAGAATTCATCGAGATCAACTAGAACAAAACCTAGCTCAAGCTGGTAACACTAGTTTTCTACTTTGAACTCTAAGTGACCAATTTATTCCAAACTTGTTTGAGATAGACCTTAAACATTGCAATTAAATACTTAAGCACTTAGATGCTTAATTATATTATTGTTAACGCATTTAGAACACAAGTTTTCTCAAAACAAGTCTAAATAAGCTCAGATAACAATACTGAGGTGCATAAATCCACCTTAAATTAGTCTTACCTCTAAGACAGAAGTTATAGAACTTTTCATAAATAAAAATAAAATTTGGTAGTTTCAGATCTTTCCCATGAGACGTAACTTGTGATTTGAAAGTTCTTGGACTATGTCTTATTTCTAAAGTAAGATTTATAGAAAATCTCATAAATCAAGACACAATGTGGTAATGTCAACTTTTGCCCATGGTTAGCAACTTGTTGTTTGAAAGTCCTTGAGCTAAGTCTTGCCTCTAAGGCAAGATTTATAGAACATCTCATAAATCAAGGCATAATTTGGTAGTGTCAATTCTTGTCAATGGAACATAATTTGTTGTTTAGAAAGAATCAAAGAAAAGAAAAGAAAAATAATAAAAAAAGATAATAGAAGTTGAGGAAAAAGAAAAAACACTTAAAAAAATAAAAATCAAAGAAAAAAATCGAAACTGAGAGGAGAAAGTAAAAAAAAATAAAGATAGAGAAAAAAGAAAAGAAAAGACAAGACGAAATAAACTAAAGGCTTAGAAAATACAAAAAATAAAGTAAAAAATAAAAAATAAAGAAAAATAAAAAAAAAGAGACAAAAAAGTTGAAGTTGAGAGGAGAAAAGAAAAAAGAGTAGAGGTTGAGGAAACTTGAAAAAAAATTAAAGTAAAATAAAAATAAGAAACTTAAAATTAAAGTAAAATAAAAAAGAGAAAAAAAATAGAATTTTAAAGATAAATAAGCATGGAGAATTGATTAAAAATATGAGGTATAGAAGCGCAAATAAGTATTTATATTATACATAAAAAAAAGAGGGGGGGGGGAGGGGGTTAGTTTTGTAGGACTTTTTATGGGGGGACAAATAATCAGAGTCACGTAATATGAGAGTCATTTTTTTAGTTTACCCCATCGAGAGTGCATTGGGCGATCTAAGAGTATTGGATCTATCATGATTGGGTTTGTTTCACTAGTATCATTTTTATGAGGATTTTTTGAGTTAGGTTAAAATGATCTCTTATTTATTGGAGTAGGTTTATTTTAGTTGTTCAAATAATATTTGAGCATATTTAATTTCATAATTTTGTTAAATGGAGCACTTTTGGTCTCCCTAGCATAACAACATTAAATATTATTAGGTGGAACAATTTTTTAATAGTGCAGATTTGAAAGTGTTATTTCTTTCTTAATTGATCGACATTTTATTTCTTCTTGTCTTCCTTGTTTTTTAAGATTAATACTCAATTTATATGAGCTAGTTTGATTTAGTGCAGAGTTTTAAAACAATAAAGACATTTGAGACATGTGGTCTAAAATAAGTCATAGATGTTTGTGTGACTATAAATTATTTTGTTAAGGATAAAATTTTAAAGTAAAATTGTTACTCCCTCCGTTTAAAAAAGAATGAACTACTTTGACTTTCCACAAAGTTTAAGAAAATAAAGAAGACTTTTTAATCTTGTGGTCCTAAATATTCCATGTGAAAAGTTGAAATTAAAGTATTGCCAAAAAAGAAAAGGGGTCATTCTTTTTTAAACGCACTAAAAAGAAAAGTAGGTCAATTTTTTTTAAACAGAGGGAGTACTAAATATAGATATGTGTCATTTTTTTAAACTGACTAAAAAAGAAAGTGAATCATATAAATTGGGATAGAGGATGAGTAGTTATTTGTATTATAAGACATTACTTTAGAATGTAACAATCCGCGCACTCAAAAATAGTAACCAATTACCCTTTGTCACGACCCGAATCAGAGCCTGGTCGTGATGAGAATCCCAAGACAACCAAGGCCGGAGATGACCACTAAACTTACCTCAAAAGCACATTAGTAAGAACAAACAGTGGAAGCCAACAAAGATAAAAAGAGAAATATATGAATCCAAAAGAAAGTTTGTGTATGACCCCGCAAAATCAAAAGCTTAGCTCAGTCCGTTAAAGCTTGATAAAGGATACCAAACTTAGAAAAGTTTAGCTAAATGTTAGGACAAGTTTATGTACCAATAGTGTCTCACCTCGATTAGGCTACGTCGCGGTGAGTATCGCGATGAGCCCACCATCGCGCCGTGCTGAAGATGATTTCGGCATTTGTCAAATTTCAGTAGATCACCGCGATTGTCCCGCGTAGCGGTGAGGCTCAAATTGACAATTTTCACCAACCAGCGAGTCACTGCGATTCCATCGCGTTGCGGTGGATATAGCGATAACCCAGTCACCGCATCGCGGTGAGGCTTTAATTTGCATTCCAGTAATGGGATTTTAAATCCCAAGGGCAACGTAGACTTTTCCCATGACTCAGATCAGTCTTTAAACACAAAATTAAGCCCTAAATACCCTATTATGTCACTTTTCCTCACTTTTTCTCAAGAACAAAATCGTTCTCTCTCAAGAGGCAAAAACCCTAGTTCAAGAAATCAAGGTCAATCCTAAGAATCTCTCTAAGAACTCCAAGAAACTCACAAATTAAGGTATGTTAGATGTTCATTCATGGGTCCTTTACACCCATGAAGTCCAAGAATTGTTTTTCGAAGTATAAAGATTGTGTATTTATGATTTTCATATTTGAATTAGATTAAATTCATGTTCATGATATTAGTTGGGTCTCAATCCATGATTTAAGTGCATGTTTTTCCTGAAATTGAATAACAAGTGTGAAGAATATTTGATTATCTTGATAAACCCTTGAATTTACAAAGTAATTAAGGTGTCTATGATATTATTTTGATTTTAATCCATGATCTAGATTACAAGTTTCAAGAATTGATCCTAATATGCATTAAACTACATGATATTCATGATAAGCCCTTCAATGAGCAAGTTGATTGTTATAATCATGTCAACTCTAAGAGTTTATGATTTAATGTACCAATTATGCTTTCCATGTGTTTGATAAATTGTCTATGAGAATGAAATAATGCCATTATAGCATGCTAATATGTGTTCTCCATTCATGTACAAGTTAATGCATTACAAGTGTTTGATGAAATGCCTCTATGAATGAATTATGACCAAGTGAACATTTATATGTTATTCAAAGTTATGCTTTGCTTTACTTTTCATGCTATCGAGTCCTGGGGGCATTTAATACCCGATAATTTAGCTGTTTATCTAGAGCCAATGTCAGTTACAGAATAGTATCAGTCATGCCATGATCAGTAGTACTCTTAGTCCATTACAGAACTCAGTCAGTTATAGAACTTAGGAAAACTCAGTAATCTCAGTATCAGTCCAGTTCAGTTTACTCAGTTTAGTGTCTTTCAGTTGGGAGTAGGATTCAGCACCGAGCAAGCCTAGGGATGGGGGCACACCCTTTAGTTAGGACTGGGTCGTTAGAAGCAATCCATAAGTTCCAGAACTACATAGCCAGTGTAGGTTATGAGATGTCACCCGTTAGATAGGACTGACATACTCAAGGATCACCCGCTAGTTTAGGACTGATCTCAGGGGCCACCCGCTAGATTAGAAATGACTCCACTGTAGTTGTTAGTACCCGTGGTATGGTATTAGTACCTTTTCAGCTGGGGTTATAGGTTGGAACCCAATTAGATTAGAAAGGGGCATGTCGGTTAGATGATTACCTCCCACAGTTCCAATTTTAGTCTTAGTATAAAATTTAGTTCAGTTTTACAGAATCAGGACTATTGGATACAATCAATCTGTATCAGTAACTTAATTATCAAAATTCAGTACTTAGCTTCAGAAAAGCTCAGTTACAGTATACATTCACATACATGCACAGTATTGCATACTCAGTAGTTACAGTAGTTACAGTTTTTATGTACTCTCGTGTTTAGTTACTCTATATCATTTAGTTAGTATTTTTCATGCATATGAACCCTTGCATTCAGCCTTACCTCATCTAGCATACCAGTACATTCCACATACTGACACATACTTTCTCTTACGCTATGATGTCTTATATTATAGGTTCGGACGCTCCGATTCCCAACCGTGCATAGACAGATTCAGATTTAGCCAGTAGTAGATTTAGAAGTGAGTCCTCATCTATCAAGGATATGCTTTATTTCAGTATTTCAGTAGACTTAATATTTCAGTAGAGGAAGTTAGTTGGGGGATTATCCCATCAACTCCACTTTCAGACAATTTCAGTTAGAGGCTTTTTAGACTACTTGTCAGACAGTATTAAGTTTCATAGATTGTTATTTCAGTTGTAACACTTTATCAGTATTTAGATTTTGAACCTTATGGCAATTCATCCAAATTCTGTATTTATTTTATAATTATTATATAGTGCTCACTACAGATATCAATCATGGGTTAGCTTGTGGTCCTTCGGGGTCGTAAGCACCGTGTGACGACTAGGGGGTAGTCCCGGGTCATTAAAAACTTGGTATCAAAACCTAAGGTTCAATAGTGTCCTAGGAAGTCTGAAAGCCTCATCTAGTAGAGTCTTGTGCATGGGTGTGTAGCGCGCCACACTTATGGACAGGAGGCTATGAGATGTTTTAGGAAAAGTTTTCCTTCTTTCAGTATTCATGTCATGCGAGTGAGAATTAGCTCAAGTTAAACTCTTAGTCTAATCTGTTTCTCCCTTTCTCTTCCAGAACATGCCTCCCAAGAATACTAACGGAGGGAGATCAGGAAATCAGTCAGCACCTCAGTCCGTTTAGACAGATCCCCTGGATGAGCATGTCTCTCATGCAGAATTCAAAGCTGCGTTCACTACTTTATCCTATTCAGTAGTTGATCAGAACAACCTATAGGCTATTGTGCTATGTAGGCTTAGGTTTCATACTTATAAGAGCAAGAGGGCAAAGCGTAGAAGGGAAGATAGAGAGAATAAAAAAGTCAGAACAAGTAGTTTTAGCCAAGGTCATAGGGTGGTAACCGCTTCTAGTTCTGTTAGAAATTCTCAACCCCAAATCCTTCTGTAGCTAGTGTGCCTTTACCAAAGTTTAGAAATGACACTTGAGGTAGTACATCAAGCTCTAAGACTCGAGGTAGCATAAAAAGACGTCGTACCCACCCTCTTTGTCAGAAATGTGGTAGAAACTATCAACGTATCTGCAGAGCTGGCAATGATGTTTGTTTTGGGTGTGGCAAGCTAGGCCACAGAGTCATAGATTGTCCTCATATAGGTCCTCAGGGTCAGTCCAACCATCCTTCAGTCCCATTCGGTCACCCAACTCAGCAGGGCACCACTTCCAGTGCCACTAGTAGTTAACGCCATAACAGATTTTATGCATTCCTGTCTCGCCATGATCAGGGAAGTTTTCCTAATATAGTTACAGGTATGTTATGAGTCTTTCATCCTTATGTTTGTTCTTAGTTATATTTCAAGGCTTCTCTTTCTTTATAACCCTTATATAGTTGTCAACTTTGGTGTCGCCCAAAATATTAGTAGAGCCCTTCTTAGTGTTTCCCCTCGACTCTAGATTATAGTGGTGACAGTCGAGTTTAGAATTATTGATTAAGTGGTTCATAGCTTTAGAATAATGGCTTTAATCTAGGAGGAGATGGTAGAACGAGTGACCAAGTCAAGTTTTCTAATTTTAGTAGTGATGTCAGTAATGTCAGTACTCATGCCTTACATGTCAGCTCTATACTCATAGATCATAGTCGTGCACATTAATGAAAATCATGTATGCTTACAGTTCCTAGTATAATGGAGTTCCAATTTACTCAGTATTATGATTCATGTTCCACGAATACAGAAATGCCAACTCAGGCCATGCAACTCATGACTTATGTACTCATGCCTTAAAGTATGCTCAGTTCCCATGACTCATGTTAATCTCCTAATGATCATCTAAATTTAGAGTATGTCATGTATATTCTCCATTTATACCTCTTGATAAACTCATGATTTTGATATTCTATTCCTCAGGATTCAGTCAAGTGCCAAGTTCAGTATAGTATCCATTCATGCTTCAGGTCCCCATGTTTTAACCTTTCAGTGAACCCTTCTTAGTGATGAGAAGTTTCTTAGATGTGAGAGAGTGAATGTTTCATGTTGCTTAGATAGGAGAGAGTGAATGTTTCATGTTAAGGAAAGATTATTGCATGCTTGTTTTACATGAGGCTTTAGTTATGAAGATAGACTTGAATGTCATGTTGATGTATAAGTGGCTAGATATATTTTGGAGATTTGAGTAGGCTTGAACTTAGTGGGAAAATTTATTCCAATTATTCAAACTAAGTACAGTTCAGTCTTACATGCCCAATATTCAGCTATCAGCCATTCAGTTAATCAGATAAGTTAGTATGTTCTAACCTTCATGCTTAGCGCCCATATGAATATTTTCAATAGTCTCAGGTGAAGTGTCATACTAAGGTGGAGTGTATTGTTGAGAGAGTATTCGATGAATATGTCTAAGCTTTAAAGTTTGTAGTTACAATGCATAAGGCTTAGTAACTCTATCTTAGATAATGTTTTGTAGGCCTCGCCTTATGTTACAGAATTTTAGCCAAGTTACGATTTTACTCAGATATTTTATTCAGTTTATGCCAAGATTCCTTGCTCTCTAAAGTCATTAGAACCTTATAGAAAGAGTGTCAAAGGAATGCTCCAGTCGAGTGTAAGTTTTCTGCATGAGTTAGTTCGTAAATCCAAGAATTCAGTTTAGTTTAGTAGTCAGGCGGGCAAGTTCATATCGTTTCCCATCTTTCCATCTAGTTGAACTATCCAAATTTTCATGAATATGAACATTCCAAGATAGATCATCCTAGTAGTTACGAGTTCATCCTAGTTCATAAATCATGCCTCAATTTCAGATCCCAGATATTCAGTCACGATTTAGTTTGTAGGTGCCCTGTGCATTATCTCAGCTTTTCCTTAGTATCTCAGCCAAGTCAGTATTCCTCGAAGGAAATAGTGTCCCAAGGGGGAGATGCACTATAACCCCCAAACTTTCATGTCCTAAACCTTTCAGTTTCTCTTCATGTAGAAAATCCAGTTAGGAGGAATGAGTACCCACAAGTTGACTTTCTCGTTCCAATCTTAGTAGTATGACCATTCCTGTGTCAAGGAATGTATTCAAGAAATTAGTTCAGTTCATGATATTTAGTCCGCGTATCATGTTCTAGACTAAGTTATGCTCTCATGTTCCCGTACATTCATGTTTAGTAAATGATCTCAGGTTCATCAGTGCTCTCAGCTTAGGAGAATAGTCTTTCGTAGCTTTACCCAGTTCCATGTTCAAGATATAATTATAAACTTGGTATCAGTTACCGTTGCATATTCAGTCATGCATTCATGAATCATTTTGAGTCATGTACTCATGCATCAGATATGCATGTTCAGTATACAAACCCAACTTATCAAGTAGCTTCAGTCATGTATTCATGCATTCAGATATGCATGTTTAGTATGGAAAACTTAGGATATCAATAGTTTCAGTCATACAGTCATGCTTCAGTTGTGCATGTCCAGTATGTACTCTCAGTTTATCATTTCTCCCATCTTAGTCAGTCTCATTCGAGGATGAATATTTCCAAGGGGGGAGATATTGTAAGACACCACAAAATCCTAAGCGTAGCTCAGTCCGTTAAAGATTGATAAGGGGTCCCCGACTTAGAAAAGTTCAGCTAACTATTAGGAAAAGTTTATGTAAAAACAGTGGCTCATCGCAATTAGGCCGCGTCGCGATGAGTATCGCGATGATCCCTCCATCGCATCGTGCTGAAGGCTATTTTGGAATTTTGCAAATTCTAGTAGCTCACCGCGATTGCCCCGCATCGCGGTGAGACTCAAATTGAAAATTGTCACGAACCAATGAGTCACCGTGATTCTACCGCGTCGCGGTGGATAAATCAATGACCCAGACACCGTGTCGTGGTGAGGCTTTAATCTACATTCCAGTTATGGGATTTTAAATCCCAAAGGTAACTTAGACTTTTCCCATGACTCAGATCATCCTTTAAACACGAAATTATGCCCTAAATACCCTATTATGTCACTTTTCCTCACTTTTTCTCAAGAACAAAATCGTTCTCTCTCAAGAGGCAAAAACCCTAGTTCAAGAAATCAAGGTCAATCCTAAGAATCTCTCTAAGAACTCCAAGAAACTCACAAATTAAGGTATGTTAGATGTTCATTCATGGGTCCTTTACACCCATGAAGTCCAAGAATTGTTTTTCGAAGTATAAAGATTGTGTATTTATGATTTTCATATTTGAATTAGATTAAATTCATGTTCACGATATTAGTTGGGTCTCAATCCATGATTTAAGTGCATGTATTTCCTGAAATTGAATAGCAAGTGTGAAGAATATTTGATTATCTTGATAAACCTTTGAATTTACAAAGTGATTAAGGTGTCTATGATGTTATTTTGATTTTAATCCATGATCTAGATTACAAGTTCCAAGAATTGATCCTAATATGCATTGAACTACATGATATTCATGATAAGCCCTTCAATGAGCAAGTTGATTGTTGTAATCATGTCAACCCTAAGAGTTTATGATTTAATGTACCAATTATGCTTTTCATGTGTTTGATGAATTGTCTATGAGAATGAAACAATGCTATTATAGAATGCTAACATGTGTTCTCCATTCATGTACAAGTTAATGCATTACAAGTGTTTGATAAAATGTCTCTATGAATGAATTATGACCAAGTGAACATTTATATGTTATTCAAAGTTATTATTTGCTTTAGTTTTCATGCTATTGAGTCCTGGGGGTATTTAATACCCGACAATTTAGCTATTTATTGTAATACCCCACATTTTGGACTAGAATGAAAATCCGTCATTCATATGTGTAGATGTTCCAAAAGCCTCGAATCCTATGTAATTTAGTGTGTTAATCAATTATGTAGTGTGGGAATCTATTTGATAATGAATTAAGATCATAGAGGTCCCCTAACTCAAGGATGAGTTGAAAGCTTTCCTATCTTTCAAGTTTTAATGAGCGTCTAAACTTGGGTCAACTTTAATCGATCATAACTCATTGTATATATTTAATTAGAGGACCTACTATATATAAAATGAAATCTCTTTGAATTATCTTTCCAACGATACCAATTTCATCAAAAACCAATATCGGAGTAAGGAGTTATGCCTATTTTACTCCAGCATGTCAGGCTGGGAAACTGAGTGACGACATTCATGATAAGCCGTCACGCCCGTGAAGACCTATCACCAATGTCGTCATCCCTGGGCAGATTTTTACCCCTATTGTTGACAATTTGTGATAAGCCATCACGCCCTTGACGGCCTATCACCAATGTCAACAACCTTAACCAGAAAATCAAAATTTTACCCTTTTATGACGATATTTCATGACGACTTATGACCAGCTTGACGGCTTGTCACGGATGTCATCAATTATTTTTTTCCAGCAATTTAAGGACATTTTTGTAAGGGTATTTTGGTCTTTTCCCATCTTTTGGAGGTCTCTATAAATATGAGGAACTCCATCTAAACCCTAATTTCATCATTTACTCTTCCAATTCCCTTAAGAGAAAATATGTAGGGTTTTATTCAAGAACCCTAATCTTCCTAAAATCATCCATAAATTCTTCAAGATTTCTTCAAGAATCAAGTTCCTCATAGTTTAGGCTTCGAGAATCATTTATTACAAGTGCGGATAGAGTCTCAAGCATTATAATTCATCTAATTTCAAAGATGAAGGTATGTAGATGTTGATTCTTGGGTCCCTTTCATCCAAGAAGCTCAAGAACCCTTTTTAAAATATGAAGATTTTATGTTTCTGAGATTCCATGATTTGTATGAGTTGAAATTGATGTTACATGTGTTGTATAGTTTTGATTCATATTTGTTTACAAGATTCATGAGCTTTGACCTTAGTAGGTGGAATCCATGTGATATTTGTGATGAATCTTCTTTATATTGCTTTCTATGTGATGTGTTCATGACTTTTAGGTGTAGAAATGGCTGAATAAGCGAAGCATGTCCGCCATAGATTTGATAAAGAGCTTAGGTGAAGCATAAGGTCCGTTATATTATGTTGAATAGGAAATCCCAAATTGTGAGTTAGTTTATGCATGCCTAGTGTTTGATAAGATGCCCAAGTAAATGAATTATTCCATGGTAGTAGGAAATCCCCAAATAAGTGTGAACCCGTGCATGTCTAGTGTTTTGTTGAAGGACCTTAGTGAACAAGTGGAGATGTGAGAGTAGTAAATTCCCCAATTATGTGCTCTTGATATATGCTAAGTTTTTAATATATGACAAGTGGTTAGCAAGTAAGTTATGACATGATAGTATGAAGTTTCCCCAAGCCATGTGATATCCAAACACATGTCAAGACTGATATAGGTATGAAATAGTTGAGGTAAAACCTGGTTTAATGGAGTATGATCTAGTAGCATGTTTCCTCTACGTTATTATATGATTATGATTCCGAGATGCTTAAAGTGACCCCTTGGCGACTGTGATGATGAATAGACGTCCGTGATCCTTAAATGCTTGAGATGATGTCTTAATAATTGTAGGAATGAACATATGACATGATTCCTAATTACTTGAAGAGATGATTTAATGATTGTGAAGATGCTTTAATGATTGTGATGATGAATGAATTTTTGTGATGATGAACGAATGCTTGTGATGATGAATGAATGATTATGGTGATGACTAGTCAAGAATGATTATGCTTTACTTTTATGCTATCGAGTCCTGGGGGTATTTATACCCGGCAATAGAGCTGTTGTCTAGAGCCCGTGTTAGTTTCTCAATAATTTTAGTCGGGCCATGATTCTCAGAACTCAGTGAACTATAGAACTCTATATCCTCAGACAAGTGCAGAACTTAAGAAAAGCTCAGTAATCTCAGTTATCTCTGTAATCTCTGTATCGCTAGTAATCTAGCCTCAGTCCTGTAATTAGCTCAGATCTAATAGTATTCAAGTGATTCAATTCTAATCTCACAAATGATTCGAGTAATCTGTTCAAGCTCTGTATTGTCAGTCAGATGCCATGATTCAATACCCTTTTCATCAGATACGAAACTAAGTAATCTCAGCGTAATTTAGTCAGATCTTTTCAGAAACATGATCAGTATCAGATACAGTTCAGTTGTGGTCAGTTAAGGATTCAATCAGAGTCTTTCAGTTGGGAGTAGAAACTAGCACCGAGCAAGGGAAGGGATGGCGAATCTTCCCATCAACGAGAGAGGCCAGAGTCGTTAGTAGCAATCCCTGAACTCCAGAACTGCGTAGCCAGTGCAGGATATAGGAGTCACCGTCAGTAAAGGCAGTCACCTCCAGAGAAAGAGTATTTGACTATTATGTTGCCTTAGGTCGACTTCCTAGTAAGGGTCATCCGTCAGAGAGCATTGACCAGAGAAAGGTCTTTACCCGTGGCACGATATTGACACCCTTCCAGCTGGGGTTACAGGTTGGACCCCACCTGTGGTAGGTTGGGGAATGTTAGTTAAGTAGCTACTTCCCACAGTTATAGTTTCAGTTTCAGATTCAATCTCAGTTTCAGTATCAATCTTTAGAAATTAGGACTGTCAGATACAGTCATCTATCTTTATGAGGAACTCAGATAGTTCTATTGATTCATGGACCATCCCATCAGATAGGCTTGGTCTCATATACATTTATTTGATATCATATCAGAGATATGCCGCTATAAAGGCTTGATCACAGTATCAGATTTCTATTGAGTATTCTTGTTGTCAGATTCAGATATAATCATACTTCTTATCTTTGATAATCGCTTACGGAATAATCTATTAGAAAAGTTGATCTCTAATCCTGTCAGTCGAAAGCAGTAAGCTCATAATTCAGTCCTTGATGTAAGTAAATCCAGACTTTCAGTTATCCGTATCAGATAAGTCAGTGATTCATTATCTCAGTGTCAGTAGTGAGTTCAGTCTGCAGTAAAGTGGTATCCGAGTTTCAGTATCTAGAGTTACGATGACTGTGTTCATGGTCTGTGCATTCATGTATGTGTTATCATGCGGAATCTTCATGATTATTCAGTTTAGATATTGTGCATGCATGAGACCTTGCATTATCCTACCTCGTCTACATACTCGGTACATTCCTGTACTGACGTATTTGCGCTATGGTGTTTTATTTGACACCATAGGTTTAGAGGCACAGAACCCAGAGTATCCTTAGCAATGCAGTCCCAATCAGCAGCAGTGGCAGTGAGTCCTCTTCTTTTGAGAACAAATCTCATTTTACTATTATTGCTTCAGACTTCGTTTATTTTCAGTTGACGAAGTTAGTTGGTGACCTGTCCCATCAACTCCACAGTTCAGACAGTTTAGAGGCTTTTTAGACGAATGTATTAGTATTCAGTGTTTTATATTATGAGTATTCATAGATGTGTTGAACCTTGTGGCTAGTTTCCATATTTATTTCAGATATTATGCAGTGTACAGGTACAGTTATCAGTAAAGGATTAGCTTGTGGTCCTTCGGGGTCATAAGCACTGTGTGACGTCTCAGGATGGAATCTTAGGGTGTTACATTTATCTAGAGCTAGTATCAGTTACAGAATAGTATCAGTCATGTCATGATCAGTAGTACTCTCAGTCTGTTATAAAACTCAATCAATTATAGAACTTAGGAAAACTCAGTAATCTCAGTATCAGTCCAGTCCAGCTTAGTACACTTAGTTCAGTGTATTTCAGTTGGGAGTAGGATTTAGCACCGAGCGAGCCTAGCTATGGGGGCACACCCGTTAGTTAGGACTGGGTCCCTAGAAGCAATCCCTAAGTTCCAGAACTACGTATCCAGCATAAGTTATGAGATGTCACCCATTAGATAGGACTGACATACTCTGGGATCACCCGCTAGTTTAGGACTGATCTCAAGGGTACCCGCTAGATTAGGAATGACTCCATAGCAGTTGTTGGTACCCGTGGTACAGTATTAGCACCCTTCCAGCTGGGGTTATAGGTTGTACCCTAATTACATTAGAAAGGGGCATGTCGGCTAGATGATTACCTCCCATAGTTTCTGTTTCAGTCTTAGTATAGAATTCAGTTCAGTTCTATAGAATCAAGACTGTTAGATACAATCAATCAGTATCAATAACTTAGTTAACAGAATTCTGTACTTATCTTCAGCAAAGCTTAGTTACAGTATACATTCACATACATGCGTAGTATTACATACTCAGTAGTTACAGTAGTTTCAGTTTTCATATACTCTCGTGTTCAGTTACTCTATATCATTCAATCAGTATTGTTCATGCATATGAACCCTTGCATTCAGCCTTACCTCATCTAGCATACTAGTACATTCCACGTACTGACGCATACTTTCTTTTGCGCTATGATGTCTTATATCATAGGTTCAGATGCTCCGATTCCTGACCGTGCGTAGATAGATTCAGATTCAGCCAGCAGTAGATTTAGAAGTGAGTCCTCATCTTTGAGGATATGCTTTATTTCAGTATTTCAGTAGACTCAATATTTCAGTAGAGGGAGTTTGTTGGGGTATTATCCCATCAACTCCACTTTCAGACAGTTTCAGTTAGAGGCTTTTCTGACTAGTTGCCAGACAATATTCAGTTTTATAGATTGTTATTTCAGTTGTTACACTTTATCAGTATTTAGATTTTGAACCTTATGGAAATTCATCCAAATTCTGTATTTATTTCATGATTAATATATAATGCTCACAGCAGATATCAGTCATGGGTTAGCTTGTGGTACTTCGGGGTCATAAGCATCGTGTGACGACTAGGAGGTAGTCCCAATTCATTACAGTTTGAGAGTCAAAACCAACTCCATAATAATATCCCAATACTCCCCACAAAAGTATCTAATCCATAAATACCAACTAAGTCGAGACATACCCTTGACTATAACAAAAGAAATCCATAAGAATAAAAATGACAAATGAAACTAAGAAAAAGACCAAGTCTTCTAAAGGAAGGAGGGCTCACCACTTCAACCGTTAACCAGGAGGAGTACCGAATCATCTAACGCTACATAAGGTCACAAAAAAATCCCTCGGAACCTAGATCATGAAATGATGTAGTGTCCGAAGAAGGTCAGTACAACGAGCACTGGCATGCAACCTAAAAAAAGGGATACAATAATGAATTTACCAAAAATCATTCATAAACCACATTCATACAAACTATACATATATATAATGCCAGGATAATGACACGAGATATGAAATATGATCTTTTAAAACATTAGTGATGAACTATGTAGCTCATACCAGCCTTCCAGGCACCCACAGATTATATGGGTCCAACTTCTCCTGCCGGAAGGGCCCCAGTCTATGTTAGCCGCATGTACCGAGGAATGGCTAAAGACACTAAGGTGATAGCCATCCAAAATATAATATGCGCATTAGACACAATGGTCATATAGACCCCCAATATCGGCAAATGCGGTTTTCAGTGTTGGTCCCCCAGGACCATACCTTTTCGGTGAGCTACACAATTTTCTTTAAGCCCAATTTAAAGTAACTTGCACATAAACCAACCATTAACCATGGGGTATTTTATTAAGGTATTTTTTAACTTGGGATCATCATACCGATAAGCTTGCAAGCTATTTAAATTATGCCAAATTAAAATCATTAAATCATTAGACTCTAAATTATGGTTTAAAATTCAAAACCATAGCCACTAAGGGCATTCCAAAATCATATCCCCCAAGGGAATTTCAAAATCATTTTTATCCATTTGTCCTTTAATACAATGCAATGTAATATTTTCAAAAGGATGAATAAATTATGTAAAATCTATATTCAAAATCATGATCGTAATGTGGGTTCAGGGTTACACCATTGCCATGCCAAAATTCATTAATTTTGTGGAATCAAGTACCAAATTCCACCATATCATAAACCATAATTTCCATTCACAATTCACCATTATAATATGCACCAATTCAGTTCAAATTCATCGTTTAAAACATGAGTAAACTATCTAAAACAAGATATAACAATGTAAGAGTATCACAATCCAAGGACCCTCGATCTTAGTTCAAACCCATCATTCAAAACTCATAAATATTGGATAAATTGATGCAATAATATATAATTCAAGTTAGGGAGTGTGCAACATGCCTTTTTGACGGAAGGAATTTAGGAAAAAACTTGAATCCTTAACTTTGAATCTTGAACTCTTTTTTGAAATTAATATGAAGACTTGAATTTGTTTTTCATACCCTTGATGACGAAATTGGTGAGAAAACATTGAGGAAAAACTTGAATTTGAAGACTTGGAAATTGAACTTTGGGGAAGAATCCTTGTTTGGTGTTCTTGAGAATTTGGAAGGAGAAAAATTGTGTATTTAGGTTATGGGATGAGGAAAATCATGTTAGTATTAGTTATAGGATGATTTAGGACATAAATGACTAGTTTGCCCTCAAAAAACTATATAGAAATGTGTGTTTTAGTATCTCTGGGAACATAGGTGTGCAACGCCCTTAACGAGGAGTATATCGGGCATGCCAAAATCTTATCACATAGAATAGAGAGCATTCCACGCCCTTATCATACACCCTCACTAGTTTGCTCGCAAAAACGTTCATAACTATTTGCCCAGATATCAAATTAAGGAGAAATCAGATGCTTGTAAAGAGGACTCAATTATCTTTCATTTGGTAGGTCTTAAGCTCTAAAATTCCATATATTCTAGAAATTATATGCGTTCAAAGTTGACCCTTGTAGGATCGAATACCAAAATTTAGTCAATAACAAAAGTGCTCAACTCAATTTGCTCTAAGTGTTTCCTATGAACATTCTTCACCTCGAAATAACTTTACACACTAGGTAAATGATCATGACACTTATATTTCCATAGAAATCATGGGTTTTGGGTTTACACACGTAGGAATGATAGTTCAAATTGTAGTTCAAAAATATGGATGAACATCAGCGATGGAGACATCATAAATTAGTCCACAGGAATCGCGATAAGTCCTACATTATCTCCCCCTTTAAATCATTCATCCTCGAATGATGGGTAGGAACTTATTGAAGATTTAGAAGTACAAAATAAAGAATGTAACTTAAAGTTAGGAATTTTCCCTCAACAAAACATATACAGGTTTTGAAAAAAAGCGTCATAGCATCACTAAGTAAATAATGTAAGCACGAATCATGAGATAACAAGACTTGATATAGACATGATCTTGGGCATGAGTTCTATGAAACATGATCATAACAACGTAAGACATGAGTTTTTTCCAGGAATCCTTGGCCTGATTAAGACTGATACAAGACATGAAATAAGATTTTTATGGGACATAAGAATAGAAGCATTCTCTACCTCCAATGATACGTCTAATAGCCCTTAAATATAATAATACTTCTCAACTATGAATTTAGCTACGAATACCATACTTCACCATTCCTAATCTTATAATTCTCCCGTGAAACACATAACTACACAAGCCCGAGTCTAACTACATACTTTCTCCATGTTAAATCCAAACCCCGAGTAAAAAGGTGCTAGCTTAAGATATGGGATCCTATGCTCTACATCCTTTCAAGAGTACTATTTCATCTTATTGCTAGAATCAAACAACCTCAGGTCTAAATCAAGGAGTACTAGTCATATAATACAATGGTTTGTGTATCTAGCAGTCACAACATTTAAGTCTATCTTTACTACATCCACTTTATGGAACTCCTCATAAAAAATCATCCACCTAAATCACTTTCACAAAGATTTTCACTACATATCTCCTTCCTAACTATTTCACATAACAAAAGTCCATCCAACTCCTCACTCTTCATCTATAAACTTAGCTCGAGTTGTCAAACTACAACTTTCACAATAAGAGCATCTACTCTCTTATATAAAA
This sequence comes from Capsicum pubescens, assembly GCA_030864215.1. NCBI lineage: Eukaryota > Viridiplantae > Streptophyta > Magnoliopsida > Solanales > Solanaceae > Capsicum > Capsicum pubescens. The sequence continues at coordinate 211,704,474 of CM061543.1, read as the reverse complement.
TAGTACTATGCTTTCATAATACCTATCATCCTAACACAAGGAGGGTAGCTGAGGGACTAAAGTATGTGCTTGGGGAATAGGAGTGAAATTATTCAATTATAACATCTATTTGTTGCACTTCTCAAGATGGGGCCTGTGATGAAAGATACGATCCAATAGGCACAAAGGGCTTTATATATCAAACATCTAGATCATAAATAGAAGGTCTAAGCATGGACATAGGTTGTATAGAGAACTCAATACTTAGGCATACATACCATTTGAGTACATAAGATATTGGTAGGATGTCCTCTTAAATCAAAGCAGGAGGAATTTTCTAGTTAAGAATAGATTTATCATGACTCTTCCCTAAAACTCACCACTATGAGAAAATTCAAGACCTGCATCATCTTTCCTTAGCTCAAAGGTCACTATCATAATCTTGCAAATATATCCCCTCATTAAATCTATTAGCACAACACTCCACACCATAGGGGGATCACTATACACATGAATACTAGACTCACCCTGATAAACTACTATAGGAAAAATACTAAATTTTGGCTATAACATTCCTTTCGGGGGAACTACTCTCAACTTCCTCTAGCCTCCAAAGTCATCGCCTTATAACTAGCATTTTCAGGGACATACACAACCATGATTCTTACCACATAACAATCTATCTTCAACTCCTTAGTATACTACATTATACCTCTAACATCATAACCTTATAATTTAACGAAGTTTTAAAACTATACCAAGAGTTCACATAGTCTATTTATATCTCCCTAAATTCAGCTCTAAAAAAACACCATATAATAACTCCCTAGACATCGCTATACTAAGAAATTCAAGAAAATAAACTAGGTATACATGACACTTATAACTCAAGACCGAGTATACTTTATTCTTACAACATAAGGCTCTATCCATCTAATGATTTATCCATGATTTCTACTTCAACACTAGGCCTCATGTATATATCATAATTACCCACTCCAATATTTCATAAGTCGTCAACCTAAGCTCTTTCACATATTATATCAAGCCTACTAATTCACTCCTATAAATCTTGCATCACAATTCTTGAGTTAACATTTTTATCACCACAATAAACATCAAAAGTTCAAACTCAGTGTCTAGCAACCATTATGTACCACCAATGAAATATCTCGAATAATATACTGGCCCATCAAATCGAGAAATCAGACTAAATTCCTTATTTAACTTAACTACGGCCCACAAGAATATTCTTCTTCACAGCGTTAGTACTATACCTTAAAATTTACTACATATCTTCTTACCTACTAAACTAACTTAAAATTACTAGAATCGGGGGACCTTCAATGTAGTAAAACCACCTAATAAGGATAGTCGATCTTAATCTTATAACCTAAATCATTATGGTCATAGAACATCCCCCATCACATCCACTTACCCATGCATACATCCCAACTACCTTCAATATTCTATAAACACTACTGAGTCCCTTTTTCTAAAATATTCCCTTAGTGAACGCTAAATTTATAAAGTATTAGCAGACTAATCCTTCCATTCACAACCTATGATTAATTTTACTACTATAATATCTAGTCCTCACGTGCTCCTTTCTTATTTCAACTAAAGACGCAAATATTTTAACTAACCACTCTTTTTTTACTGACTACCATAAGCTTGCTGATTTTTTTGGTACACCTTAACCATCATCATAAAGGCATACCACTCCCAACACTCACTTAAAGGTCATGTAAATATCACTACCTTTTTTTACTGAAAAGTAACCCCCACTCTAACTTCTAAACATATGACTTTATATCACTAACCTCGGTATCATCTTACTACTCATAGTTTATAACACCATAATTTATACTACCTCTAGGATAGAAATAATATCTCAATATTCAGATACATATCATTCACCTTAAGCAAGACATCTACAATAAAGTTTTTGAAAGAGACAAATTACATATTTTATCTTGGACAATAAAGTACGATTCATGAAGATAGAGGTATACACCTAAATTAATACACGTTGGCATACTAATAGACTCCTTTCAAGTTCTTGTGTCGTTTCATAACTTTTGATGACTCATTCAAAAAGGACCACACTATCAGGAAGCTAAGCCTTTGCACTTGTATCACCTTGATAATAAGACATAACCAACAAAATTAGAGAAAGGAAGGAATTTGGATAACTTTCATATGGTCAACATAATTACACAATCTAGAGTATGAAAGAATAAGAAACATTTCCTAAATGCCTCGTAGCCTCCGCCTATAAGTATGGCGCGCTACACACCTATAAAAGAGACTTTACTCAATATGATTTTATGGACACCCAGTGATCTTGAACCGTTCTCTGATACCAAGCTTGTCACGATCCAAACCAGGGCCTGGCCTTGACGGGCATCCCAAGCCAACTAAGGCCAGAGATGACCCATTGATATAGATACGAGTACGGAACACTAAAAATAACTACAAAACTCAAGAGAGAAGTTGGGAATAAGATAACAACAAATGAGGCAGCAACACAAAGAAACGAAATAAGAAAGACAAGATACGAAACACAACAACAATGCAATAAATAAAGAATAGTAACTTGACATAAAATTATACAAAAACCTAAAAACCAAGATATGTATCAAACATCAACACCCCTACAACCCGTATAATAAACACCAAGCTCTTATGTAGACATAAGAGGGAACTTACTCTCCTCAAGAACTAATATTTCTAAGCAAAAATGCAACATAAGTGAATCCACACTATGTGTCACCCTAGTTTTAGTTTCACTCTCTCTCTCTCTAGAGGAGACTAATTCTTTCAATATCATTCAACAACCCCTAAAATAATTCTAATAAGTGTCTATTTATATCCAAACTTATTACATAATAAAAATGACCACAATACCCTTAGTAAAGGGGCGGCCATGAAATGTCTTTCCAATTAGTGTAATCCCCAAAATACCTTTAATGAAGGGTGCTTCTTCAATGCTCCAAAATCGTGGGGTCATGCTTCAACACTTATGGTCTCGGGTTGGCATCAAAGGTAAGACCCTATGCAATCTTCCACACACGGGTTTGCTTTATGTCATGCTCAAAACGGGTTCTTTATGCATGTTCATGTGTCCGCGAGGTGACCAAGTCTTAAGTCTTTATGTGTTAGCCTCCAATGATGTCTTCAAAATCATAGATGGCCATTTGGATCATATCATCCTCCTCTTCTTGAAAAGGATTTGACCTCGAATCCATACCTTGCAAAATTAAGGAAAGGACAAACAAGCACAACATCCTCATGGCATGAGGGTTAGGGTTAGTGCAACAAATAACATCATCATGCCAAGGTGGTACACACTTAAAACATAGCCAAAGATCCTCCGTGTTAAACATTAGAATACCATTGAAAAATTCATAAGGAAGTTGGATATAGAAGCCACCATCTCTACATACATATATAAGAAGGGTATAACATAAATGGGGTTGATCCAAAGTAGTTTCAAGAGAAGACTCTCTTATTGACCTACAAGTGATAAAACCTTGGTCAAGAATGGAAACACACAATAGTGAACCCTCTTGAAGCCTTTCATGACTCCCCTTCTTTAACCCTTCATCTTAGTTGAAGTTCTTTCCCTTGCATAATGTGGTTCCCTCAAGTGGATTATGAATCCCCAAGAAAGACTTTCCATTATAGGGAAGGATATCAACATCCTCTTTCAAGCCTTGCTTGACGTGTAGACCAAGCAACAAGTTGGATGTATAATAATCTCCACATCCCACGAGATTACTGGGGTCAAATGGGAGAAGTAGCCAAGGACTTAAGTCTCAGACCTTCTCACTTTCCCCTATGGTGTCATCCTTAAAATTGGGAATACCCTCTTTATTACCATTGGAAATATCATGAGCAAAAAGAGGATTGAGAAAGGTGTTCCACAAGTCATCTTAAAATATAGGGTTCTCATGCATGCACTTACTATTAGTTTCAAGATCTCCAATAGGAGTATGCCCAACATAAGAAACACATAGAGAAGAAGTAGATGGAATTTCTAAACACGCGCCACCTTCTCTTTCATAAGAGTAATCCTCACATAGATATAAACAACCACGGGCAGAAAAGGGATCACAATCAAATCCATCTTCACTAGAACAATCACAATTTGGGTTTCCTAGAAGTTCAAGCAAATCAAGCTCATCTTCACCCGATTGATCATTTTGGACACCCTCACTAGTTATTGGCAACTGACGTACCAACATAGATTCACCTTGGTTTTCACAAAGGTCAACTAGTGTGTGAATACTCTCATCACTTGGCATTGGAACCTTATTCAAGTTACAAGTGCTAGCACTAGGTGGACTCAATTTATTCTTACGAGAAAAATCAATTTTGTCATCTATAGGATCAACTAGTACTTTCTTGATTACAAGAAGAATAGGATCTTCATGCAACCTAGAAATATCAAGAGTATCACACAGGGAAGACTCATTCCATTCTACTCGAGGAAAACCACAAACTACATCCACTTGGCTACTACTAGCCAAAGTTTATAAGAGTCTTGGAGATAGCTTTTTTACCTTGTAGCTCACATGAGTTTCGTCCTTCACCTTGGAGTGTGTCATGGCAGCCCGCTTTCTACTTTAGGAAGATATCATCACAAGGGAGTTTTCGATTAAGTAGTGCTTGGATAAGAGGAAATGAATTTGGTAGTTTAAGTATGGATATCAATTGGCGTAGATTTTTAAGGTTCCGTTTGAAATCTTCACAAGTGTCCTTGAAAGTATCACCCATGGTACCTAAGAAATAAAATAACAAAGAAAAACAATAAACTAGTTAGCTCAAAAGTATCCTCACTGCATTCTCCTCTCTTTGGATACCTCACACTTGGTCTCACAAGTGTTGTAAGTTGGATTGTGCTCCGTGAGACGCTGAGGGGTGAATTCTACTCTTGTTTGAAGTGGATTTCCATTTGAAAGACTCAAATAAAATCTGGTTCGGACTTGATCTAAGGATTTACAACGAATCACAAAGATTAAAGCACACAAGAAATGCAAACACGAACAAAACGGACTCAAAACTAACTTACAGCCTAGTAGGTGATTACTAGCTTGTCAATTAGTACTAGAATCAATAAATAAAACTAACGGAACAAGAAAAAGAAACTAAGAAATCTGAAAGTTTGAGCCTTAGGTCATTTTGGAGGGTGGTGATGTGGCAGCCATGTGGTAGCCTTGGATTGGGCGTCGGGAGTTATTGAAATTTGAAAAAAAAATTGTTTCTCAACTTGAATTGTTCAATCTCCAATTTGGTAGAATGGATTTTCGGCTATAGTAGGCCAAACAATACTTTGGATCCATTTTTCAAAATTCAAGAGGCTTTGAATTTCTTGCACCTTTTTGGCAAGACAACCTCTTTGAGGGTCTTGTCTCCTTTCCTCTTTTGTCAACCTTGAAAAATGCCCTTTCTCCTTTTTGGCAATAAGGCTTTTTGAAAGACCTATTGTCTACTTTCTCCTTTTGTGTTGTCTTGAAAATGTTTCCAAGACAAACAAAGATCACTCTTTATTTCACTTGATTTTTAGATCAAACAACCTCCTTTGAGGATTCTTCTTCAACACAACATGAAGAACAACAAGAATATTAAAGAATGGAACCAAACCAAATGAGCTCCAAATTGAATGATTTTTGTTTCTTTTAGCTCACGTTGAACTCCACAACAACAACAACTCATTTTTATACCCACATCTTCAACAATAACATCAACAACACATTTTCAAGGCACCAATCCTCAAAAAACAGCAATCTTCAAATTCCAAGAACAACTAAAAAATGGCTCAAAATTTGGATCTAGACCCAATTAGTGTTAGTGAAGAAGGGGCTAACACTAGAAACAACTAAAGCGCATAAAAATCTCCTAAAACTAAGTTCAAAATTTTATCCAAAGAACAAAAATGGGATAGAATGTTTCTTTTTGTATTTTCAGTTTTTCAACACCTTTTTTTTGTGATTATCGAGTTAACAAGCCCAAGATTGATTTCGTAGGAATGAAATCAATCCTTTCTCTGATACCAAATAATACAGATACGAGTACAGAACACTAAAAGCAAATACAAAACACAAGAACAAAGATGGAAACAAGATAACAACAAATGAGGTAGAAATATAAAGAAACGATATAAGGAAGAAAAGATACTAAACACAACAACAATGTAATAAATAAATGATAGTAACTTGACATAAAATTATACAAGAGCCTAAGAACCAAGACGTGTATCAAAGGTCAATACCCCTACAACCCATATAATCAACACCAAGCTCTTACGTAGACACAAGAGGGAACTCACTTTCCTCAAGCACCGACGTTTCTAAACAAAAATGCAACACAAGTGAATCCACACTATGTGTCACCCTAGTTTCAATTTCACTCTCTCTCTCTCTCTAGAGGAGACTAATTCTTTAAATATCATTCAAAACCCCCTAAAATAAGGCTAATAAGTGTCTATTTATATCCTAACTTATTACATAATAAAAATGACCACAATACCCTTAATAAAAGGGGCGGCCATGGAGTGTCTTTCCAATAAGTGTAATCCCCAAAATACCTTTAATGAAGGGTTTTTCTTCAATGCTCCAAAATTGTGGGGTCATGCTTCAACACTTGTTTTCTTGGGTTGGCATCAAAGGTAAGCCTCCACGCAATCCTCCAAACATGGGTTTGCTTTATGTCATGCTCAAAATGGGTCCTCCATGCATGTTCTTGTGTCCGCGAGGTGACCAAGTCTTGAGTATTTATGCGTTGGCCTCCAATGATGTCTTCAAAAGCATAGATGGCCATTTGGCTCGTATCATCATAAGCTTACCTCAAGAGCACATCAATAAGAACAAACAACGGAAGCCAACCAAGATAAAAAGAAATATAGAGTCAAAACCAACTCTATATTAATATCCCAACACTATCCACAAAAGCCTCAAATCCACGAATACCAACTAAGTCAGGACATGCCCCCCACTATAACAAAAGAAATCCATAAGAATTGAAATGATAAATGAAACTAAGAAAAAGACCAGGCCTTTCGAAGGATGAAGGGCTCACCACTTCAACCACTGGCTAGCAGGAGTACCGAATGACCTAATAATGCATAGGCCATAAGAAAATCCATCAAAATCTACATCATATGATATAGCATCTGGGGATGGTCAGTACAACGAATACTAGCATGCAATCCAAGAAAAGGGATAAAATAATGTATTTATCAAAATCAGTCATAAACCATATGCGTAGCAACTATACATATATATAATGTCGGTATAAAGACACGGGATATGAAGTATGATTATTTAAAATATTATCCCTGAACTATATAGCTCGTATCGGCCTTCCAGACACCCATGGGCTATATGGGTCTGACTTCCTCTGTCGAAAGAGCCCCAGCCCATGTTTACCACATGTACCGAGGAATGGATAAAGACACCAAGGTGATAGCCATCCAATATATAGTGTGTGCATCAGACACAATGGCCATATAGACCCCTAACGTCGGCAAATATGGTTTCTAGTGTTGGTTACCCTGAGATCACACCTTCTCGATGAGCTACACAATTTCGTTTAAGTTCAATTTAAAATAATTTGCACATAAACAAATCATTAACCATGGAGTCTTTTATTAAGGCATCTTTCAACTTGGTATAGTCATACCAATAGGATTTCAAGCTATTTCAATTATGCCAAATTAAAATCATTTAACCATTAGACTCCAAATTATGATTTAAAATCCAAAATCATAGCCACAACAACATTTCAAAATCATTTTTATCCATTTGTCTTTTATGCAAGAAATGTAATATTTTCAAAAGGATAAGTAAATTATGTAAAATTCATATTCAAAATCATGATTGTAATATGGGTTGAGGGTTACGCCATTGCCATACCAAAATTCATTTATTTTGTGTAACCAAATACCAAATTCCACCATTACCATAAACCATAATTTTGATTCACAATTCACCATTATAACAATGCACCAATTCAGTTCAAAATTTATTGTTTAAAACATGAGTAAACCATTTAAAGCAGGATATAACAACATAAGAGTATCACAATTCAAGGACCTTCAACCCTAGTTCAAAGCCATCATTCAAAACACATAAATATAATTCAAGTTAGGGAGTGTACAACATATCTTTTTGACGAAAGAAATCTGAAGAAAACTTGAATCCTTAACTTTGAATCTTAAACTCTAGCTTGAAATTGATATGAAGATTTGAATTTATTTTCTATACCCTTGATGACGATATTAGTGAGAAAACATTGAGAAAAAACTTAAATTTGAAGCCTTAGAAATTGAACTTTGGGGAAGAACCCTTATTTGGTGTTTTTGAGAATTTGGGAGGAGAGAAATTGTGTATTTGGGTTGTGGGAGGAGGGAAATCACGTTAGTATTAGTTATAGGATGATTTAGGACGTAAATGACTAGTTTTCCCTTGAAAAAACTGAACAAAAATGTGTGTTTTAGCGTATATGGGAACGTGGGCATTCCACACTCTTAACACGGATCATACAGGGTGTGCCACGCTGTTATTGCGGATCACAGAGGGAATGTCACGCCCTTATCGTGCACCCTCACTAGTTCCCTCGCAAAAACGCTCATAACTTTTTGCTCGGGTATCAGATTTAGGTGAAATTAGATACATTGGAAAGAGGACTCAATTATCTTTCATTTGGTGGGCCTTGAACTCCAAAATTCCATATATTTCAGAAATTATACACATTCAAAGTTGACCCTTGTAGGATCGAATGCCAATATTCAGTCGATAACAAAAATGCTCAACCTCAACTTTGCTCTAACTTCACCTCAAAAGCACTTACACACTAGGTAAATGATCATCAAACTTATATTTGCATAGAAATTATGGGTTTCGAGTTGATAAAGCTCAACTTACACATCAAATTAAGTGTAAGACGGTCGTCGTCAATATATTTACCCAGCTTTGGAGTCGGGGTCGAATCCACGAGGAGCAATATGAGTGGTGATCAAATTAATTTGAAATGATAGATACAAGTTAAATTCAAACTAATGGTATGAAAATATAAAATGGGGGATATAGGTTCCTACACTAATATTTCTTTTTTAGTTTTTCTAGTATAAATTTAGGGCTACGAATAATTAGAGTTTTAACAATTAAGCACGGATCTTGGAATTATGCACTACTAAGGGAGTGACATGTGGGTGTTAATCATCAACATTAATTTAGTTAATCAACTATGGGAAGGCTTGGTTATAGATTTTGATGATAGTCTTTCAACAAAACTCCAAACTTTCACCCATTAATTCTTTTGAATACCTAATAGGTGTGTTCAACAATTGATAATCGCAACCTCAATCTAGGTATCCCTATTTCTAGGATGATACCCATGGCATAGTTAACCTCACGTTCACCCTTATGTCTAAGATAGTGAAAATTTAGCAAACTACACACGTAATTTTCTATTATTGCTTTGGTCTCCACATCTCTCTTTCGAGGATGATATGGATTCCTAAAGTTCACCCAAAACCATTCTTTCGAAGATGGCCTTAAACTTTTTAGAGCTTGGAGCTTTCACCCATCAAACCCATGTGGGTATTTAGGGCTTTCACCCATCAAATCCCAACCAAAATAGCATAGCAATGAAAAAACCCATAAACATGAATTATCAAATAGATACTAACAATAAAAAACCCCAAACACTCTAAACCCTATTCACACATAACCCCAAGAGGGAGATTTAGCAACACATAAGATAAATAAGCATAGTTAGACCCATAATCTCCATTGAAATAATTTGTTGAAGATTTAAGTGAATGTTACTTCAAACTTGGCTCTCCCACAATATCAACAATGGAAGTGAGTAAATCTTCTACTTAGAAAGTCTCCAATGTATTCTTCACCCAAAATTTATACGATATTTTCTTGTCCAAAAAATGGAGGCTATGGACTACATAAAGCTAAACCTAAAATATTGGAAAAGATGGAGTTGTTACATAATGATAAGGTTTGAGTCATTTATGTCGAATTAGGATCAGCATGTGCAATTACAGTTTTTCCCTTGGGCTGAACTCCTCCCCTAGGCCGCAATCGCGCGTGTGTGGTTGCGACTGCGATTATCTTCAGAGACCGCGGTTGCTTGACTTCTTATTGACTGTTGTGGCCGCAGTCACCAGGCCTCAATTGCGGTAACTGAGGGCAATTCCTACTCAAAGTCTGCAACTATACTTTCTTGCTCCCTTGTTGATCATTTTGAGCTCCAATCCACATCTTTCCATCCCTTCAACTCTATGCCTGCAAAGAGTGGATATTAGTGCATTTAATCACAAATATGTCTCATTTATTCATTTAAATCAAGGTAATGTTCACGAATGTTGAGTGGGAATGAGTGGTCAAATCACCACTCATCAACACCCCCAACTTAAAGCATTTGCTTGTCCTCAAGCAACACTGCCTCTTACCTTGAGACACAATCATTTTTGCCCAATATTTATACCCCAAAGGCCATAATGACTTCAAACTTAGTCACAGCCACAAGTAGCTCATTGCACAAGTGTTGGGCTAATTTCACTACACCCCTCAATATAAAACGCAACACTCAAGAATGAATAAAATCTTAAAAAGCAATCAAGAAACAACCACTAATTCTCTAGAAGTGACTCCCTTTTGACAATAATTACACTATACTCTATTTTCCTCATTGCCAAAAAGTAACAAAATCACCCACCTCAACTTGTTTTATATTTCGTCCTCACAAGAAAGAGAATTCATCATATCAAGCTACAAAATATGCAACAAGGAATTTTAAGTACATAAACTCTCCCTCTCATAAAAAGAAATATCAATGCAACAAGTGTTATACCATAGACTTGCCCCTATTTTCATTCGCCACTACAAAGAAAGTAAATGGTTGGAAATCTCAAAGGATTTTCTAAGCCTGTAATATAGGTTTGGGTTAGGGTAGGATATTGTTTGGGAACAACATGGCTACTTCCTTCCTTGAATGTCAATATCACACTTTTTAATTTTATTTTTTTGACTATTGGCCACTCTTCTTTGTTATCTCTCTTGCCTCATGCCTACGAGTCGCTACCTTTGTTTACCACTTTTCTTTTATCTTTTTTTCTTGAACCTTTAATTCAATTATATTCTTTATTTGAACCTTTCTTTTTCTCAACATTTATTTTCATCATTTAGGCACCTTGTTATTCTACTAACACTTCATGGCCTCAAACTTGTTTCCATCAACTTTACCACCCCCAACTTAGGCTTTTAGACTCAAATTTCATTTTCAAGTTCAAGGAGGGTATGGTTCAAAAGAGGGATAAAAAGAATGGGACACGGTAGTGATGAGTTTGCCAAAGAAAGGTCACAGGCTCAAAGTGGGTAACTAGGGATTGCAATTATTCATGCGTAGGCTTTTTAGGCTAGAGTTGGTTCCAAAATCACAAGGATGGCCTAAGATCATTTATCCAACCACATAAAATAAAAATTAGCTTTGAGAGACTAACGGGGCAAGTTCTAGATAACACAAGTGTACAAGAGATGAATACTAAAATCTCACCACACGTGGCATGCAAAATATTCCAAGGAGGCTCAATTGTCTCTCCCGTGAGAGACAAAATTGGAGTATCTATTATTATGTGCAAGTCAAAAGCTTATGGAGTTACAAAAACAGAAGAAGTTTTTGTTACAAAGTTGCTCACGTCTATGCCCTTGATTTTTGAAAAGTTTTAGATGGAGGGGGTTATTTATTTAGCATTTGCCACTCACACAATTTGCTAAACTATGGCTACAACCAAAACCTTAGTCTCGTATTTAGGCTCAAAACGGGCAAACTACCCATATGGCTACTCAGACTACTCCAATGGTGTACATAATGACCTCGACTTTACAATATACAATACCACAGGTACTCAGACTTCCCTTGCATTCATGACATTTATGCCACGGGTACTCAAAATTCCCCTGAATCTATGCCTCAAACCCAAACACGATGTTTTACCCTTAAGAATATCGTCACTCGATCTATCATAGGGAAAAGTTCATCATGCATCATCGCCTAAAAATAAAATTAAAGTAAAAGAAAAACTAAAAACTAAAATTCACATGATAATCCATAAAATGTGGGCACCATCAGAGTACCTAAAAATGTAGCACCTCAAAACAAAATAAAAACAATTTCCAGAGTGTCATCCAAAACACTACCCAAAGACATCCAAGCAGTACAAATATAGGGGCAGGCACCCCCAACTGAAAAGCTGGCAGTGCCCTCACTGCCTAGTTAACAAGATAAGTGTAAGAGACGTTCCCTGAATCAACTTCATCATCTCCGGCATACCCTGCATCATCTCCAGCATCATTGTAACACCCCAATTTTTTGGAATCAGAATGCCACACGGTGCTCATGATCCCAAAGGACCATAGGCTAACCCTCTACTGATATCTGTACCTAAGCACTACATAATATCATATAATAAATGCGTAAAACTGGCGAAAACTTTCCATAAGGTTCAAAACATCTAAAATACTCAAAATTGAACACTGAATACTAATACATCTATCTGAAAAGCCTCTAACTACCTGAACTGTGGAGTTGAAGGGACATGTCCCTAAATAACCCCGTCTACTAAAAATAAACTGAGTCTAATGCCATAATAAATAAGGATCATCCTTGAATAAAGAGGACTCACTGTTACGTCTACTGCTGCTGACTGAGTCTAGACTGCTAAGGGTGCTCTGGATCTCACGCTTCTGAACCTATGGTATAAGAAACCATAGCGCAAAAGAAAAGTATGCGTCAGTACTTTGAATGTACTGGTATGCTAGATAAGGTAAGGCTAAATACAAGGTCTTATGCATGGACATAGCTTAACTGAATAACACAAGAGTACTGAATGAGGACATATGCATGAATGCACAAACCATAATTGAAATCATCGTGACTCTGAATACTGATACTTGGATACTTCTTTACTGACATCTGAACTCACTACTAATACTGAGATACTGAATAACTAAATCTTATGATATTGATAACTGAGTACTGAAGTTTATATCAGTCCTCTCTAGCGGTTGATCTCTGAAAATGATGATACTGAAGCTGATTAACTGAATCTGCTCATATCAATGACTGAGTTCTGAGTTTGCTACTATCGACTGACTAAATCTGTGATCAAACCTTTCTAACGGATGATCTCTGAATCTACTAATAATGATAAAGAATGATTGTATCTAAGATCAGACCTATCTAGCAGAAGATCTCTGAATCTTTTAATAATAGAAATGACAGACTGAGTTTGAGATTAGGCCTATCTAACGGGTGATTGTATCTGAGATCAGACCTATCTAGCGAAAGATCTCTGAATCTTTTAATAATAGAAATGATGGACTGAGTTTGAGATCAGGCCTATCTAACGGGTGATCTCTGACTCTATTAGTACTGATACTGATTAACTTTATGTGACACCAGGCCTATATAGCGGGTGGTCTATGAATCTATTAGTGAGATGGGTGACTGTAACTAACAGTCCTGATTTCTAAGTTTTACTCTGAAGACTGATACTGAAACTGTAACTGTGGGAGTTCCACTTAACCGACATACCATGAATTTAATCTAGTGGGGTCCAAACTGTAACCCCAGCTGGAAGAGTGTCAATACCGTGCCATGGGTAAAGACCTCTGCTATGGTCAAGCCTCTATAACGGGTGATCCTGAATAGGAAGTCAAGCCTAAGGAAATATGATAGTCAAGCCTTAGTAACTCCTGGTCCTGCGCTGGCTACGCAGTTTTGGAGTTCAGGGACTATTACTAACTACTCTGTCTCTCTAATGGGGAAGCCGTCATCCCTGCACTCGCTCGGTGCTAGTTCCTACTCCCAACGGAAAGAAACTAAAATGATTCTTGGATTGTACTAGACTGAGCTGAATCTATTACTAATTATGTTACTTGACTGATCAGACTAAGTTTACTTGATTCCGTTATCTGATGAAATACTTTTGAATTCTACTTTCTGTCGAAATGTTACTGAGTTATGTAACTTACTGAGCTTTACTGAAATCTGAACTGAATACTGAATACTACTGCGGTCCGAACTGAATACGAAACTGGGTTAGACTGATACTAAGACTGGATTGAACTAGTACTGAGATTACTGAATTTTCTTAAGTTTGTACTAGTTGAATTCTATTGATCATAGCACGACTGAAATTATCTTGAGACTGACTCAGCTCTAGACAAGCAGCTAAATTTTTGGGTATAAATATCCCCAGGACTCGATAGCATAAATAAATAAGACAGGACCACACTTGAATATCATGACAATGGACTTTCATTCACAACACGATCAATACTATATCTCGTCAATCACTTGAATGTCATAAACATGTAAATGTATAGGGAATGCATACTAATACCTCATAGTTGTTCAATAAGGAATACACATGGATAAGAATGCATGCAACTTATCATAATACATTCACTAAGGCATTTCAACAAACGCTTGGCATGCACTAGTTATCACAAAATTGGGGATTTCATGCTTAACATACTAAATAGTCACTATTATCTTTACTTAATCATTCTATCAAACATATGGGGAGCATGCTTTGGTTATACCACAGATTCTATACTTAATCATCATGAATACATCAATATCATGCAACTTGAAGAGGGTTTATCATGAACATCATACAATTTATCACATACTAGAAACAACTCTTGAAATTGGTAGCCTAAATCATGAATTAAAACCCAATAATACAAAATCATGAACTCTAATACACATAAATCATGAAATCTCATAAATATATAAACCTCCAAAATTTTGAAAAGGATTCTTGAGCTTGTTGGGTGGAAGGAACCCAAGAATCAACATCTAACATACCTTACTACTTGATCCTCAGAAGATTAATGGTGAAACCTTGATGATTGGGGTCTTGATTTTGGAACCCTAGCTCTTGTTCTTAAGAAATATTGAGAGAAAACAACAATATTTAGGTTTAATGAGAAATCTCGTGTTAAAGAGTATATATAGGAGTAGAAAAATGACCGTCTTGCCCTTGGAATTAAAATCCAAAATTGAAAAAAAATCCTGATTTCACATGCTGGCGCGACACACCATAATCGCGCCAGTTTATTGGAAATTGGACAATTGGGAAACTAAGCCTTGGCGCAACGCAGTGGAAATCACGTTGCCACCTTGGTTGCAAAATAAAAAGCCACCGTGATGTGGTGGAATCACGGAGGCTTACTGGATTTTAAAAATTGCCATTTTTGCTTGCTCCACGATGTGCTAAAGTACCAGGTGGTACACTGTCTCACTAAAATGGTTCTAACTCTATGCCCAAGTGTCGGATTTGGGCCAATTTAATATCGATGAAAAGATTATTCGATTTCCCATTGGATAAAAAGTTAAAATCTTTAAAATTTTGCATGGAATAAAATATATTCATCTTTGAAGCAAGATCTTTGATGTTCTATAGACGAATTTAAACTAGGAGAAGGGTGGGGTATTACAGTCATCAGCACCAGACCTCTCAGCAGGAGCTCCGTCATCACTCTCGATCCTCGATGAAGGTAGATGTTCTTTAGGTTTTAGCACCTTAAAGATGCCCTTTACCCCTCTCCACATCTTGGTGAAGAATTTTTCTCTCTTTTTTTTCCCTCTTCAACATCTTTCCTGTAACTCTCGGAGGTTCTTGTGTGACATTGCCAAAGATGAATATGCTCTTTCCAATTTGGCAACCCTGGCACCTTGCTTTTTTAGCTCCTTCTGATATATTTCATAGTCGGACTGAACCACATATGAATAGAGAGTAGTGGAGAATTCTTTTGGACCTTGGGGTAGCCTTAGAGCATGTTCCCTGATAGAAAAAGGTCTGTCAATGAATTTTGGGAACTTCTCGAGACACTGTCCATAGAGATACTCCTTTCTAGGAATAGCTTGGACCTTGAGAATTCATTGTAACACAGGTTGTGGCTTTCCGGGGATATGGGTCTGATATTGTCTGAGTCTCCCATTATTTAGCTGAGCACCTGTATGGACATACTTCAAACTACTTTTAATATTTACAGGCAAAACTTATGCTAGATTATCAAGAAAAGCGTTTATGGCAATGCCATAGGAGATTTAGGGGTGAATAATAGGTGGGCAGAAGCTTGGATTTTTGGAGACAGCAGTCCTTAGGTGTAGAGACTGTGGAGCATTGACCGCAATCGTGCTTTAGTGATCGCGGTCATTAGGACTGCAATCGTGATACCCAAGACCATCGTCAATAGTTTTGCCCTACTCAAGATGCGCGTAGCTAACACCAACACTGTCTTCCAACTAGGCACAAAATCATCATGATAATACAAAGTAAGCCCAACTTGCATGATTTTAGTCCCCTCCCCAAACTTGAAGGAGTTCAGCTTGAAATCTTTTGGGCATTGAATGAAGACATAATATACACATCTATTTCAACCATGTTAGGTTAAAACATGGGTACTCAAGACTTCCCCAAACGACGTGTAAACATCCTACAACTGCTAACCATAACAATAAATACAAATAAGCCCAGTTTTAACATTGTAAAAACTAATTTATGCCAGTGTTCAATCTGCATATCCCATGCCTATAATTAAAATAAAAGGGAAGGAGTTTGAGATTACATACTGGATAAATGATGCAAAAGGGTTGAGATGAACTCTTGGATACTTTACATAATGCCAACAAATAAGAGAGTATTGAGAGATTTTTGAGAATGAATGCATGGGGAAAATAACAGTTATATGGTCACTTAAACTGGTATGACCGCGATCACGGTCGTCATTTTGCGATAGCAGACTTGTGGCATCTGCAATCGCATTGACACGAACTGCGGTTAGGGTATTCGAGGCTAAAATCTAGGCCTCTGCACTTAGTAGTTCAGGCCGACATGCCACTTTTCAAACTCTCTTTTTCATGGATCATGCTCAAACAAATACAAAAACAAAATCTACTCTATTATGCATGAATAAAAGGATAGGTGCCACTTTTTGTGGCGTTACAGGTTGTCTCCCATCGAGTGCTTAGTTTAACATCGTAGCACGATGCCTCCACCCCTTCCCTTTGTGGCTATACTTAAAAAATTTGAATGTCTGTCCCAACTTTTATTCAATATGAAATGAGCGGCAAAGGGACAAAAAATTCAAATCTTCCAAGATGAAACTTGGAAGCAGTGGTAAAATGGCAAGCAAGCTTCGATCTCGCCATTTAAAAGACTTAAACCTTTTACCCAACTTCACATCAAACTTCTAAATTTGCTCCTTGGGTAAAAGTAAGCATTCCTTGTACATTAAAAATTGAGCATGTTGGCCTTTGATGAATGGGGTTCCATGTGCTCCTTCGGAATGACCAATTCCAAAATATAAGAATTGGACTCCATCTCCCCATAATCCTCCATTTGTTCAAAGGGATGGATCATCATCACATCTTCTATGCCTAATGTTGAAAAGTGGGTTGAACGAGGTCCAACACCTAACTTTGGGTTAGCTTTCTCCAAAGCATTGTCACCCCGAAATAAACTAGAGTCATTAGAAGAGTTTTGTGTTGATTCTTATTTTGACTCTAGTATCATTTCTTTTATTTTGGCCTCTCCTTCCTCATATGATTTGGATTTTTGGAAAGTCGCTGAGGATTCCTTGCTATAAAGCTCATCATCATAGCTTGGTTTCTCTTCTTTACATACTTTATCTTGGGTAATGGGCGTGGTAATGATAGTTTCAAGCTTTTCTTCTTCGCCCATTACCGCCTTCTTGACAATTGTCCATTCTTGACGAATGTGCTCTAGGCCCTCCCCCGTTGCTTCTAACCAATCCAAAATGGCTTGTAACCTTGGGTAACAACTATTGAACTCGGTATCTTGCTCTTCCTTCCGCTCTTCATCATACCTATAAATCTCATAAGAAGGACTAGAAACTCGGTTAGTATAATGGAGGGATGGGGCACATGGACAATCACTTCAATGTCCATCTCGACCACTACATAAAGAGCACATATACTCCCTATAGGATTGAGATAGTGAATCCATCTCTCTCCGGGGAGCAGAGTCAAATCACTCATGAAATATGGTATGTCGTGATATGGATATGGATTGTTAAGATCAGACTTACAGCTACCAATATCATATTTGTCGGAAGATGCCATAGAAAAATAAAAATAAAATAAACACTACCTACAAAAGAAAATCACAAAAAAATATATACAAGCTTGAATTTAAGCGAGTAACTAAAATTCCAAACTAAGTTAATACGCCAAATTATTCCCCGACAACAACGCCATTTTTGATAACTCTCAACTTACACGATAATTTAAGTGCAAGGCGGTCTTCAATAATATATTTACCCAACTTTGGAGTTGGGGTTGAATCTATGAGGAAAAATGTGAGTGGCGATCAAATTAATTTGAAATGATAGATACAAGTTAAATTAAAACAAATGGTACAAAAATATAAAATGGGGGAGATAGGTTCTTACACTAATATTTCTTTTTGAGTTTTTCTAGTATAAATTTGGAGCTACGAATAATTAGAGTTTTAGCAATTAAGCACGTATCTTGGGATTATGCATACTAAGGGAGTGACATGTGGGTGTTAATATCAACATCAATTTAGTTCAAATATGGGTAGGCATGGTTATAGATTTTGATGTTAGTCTTTCAACAAAACACCAAACTTTAACCCATTGATTCTTTCGAATACCTAATAGGTTTGTTCAATAATTGGTAACCACAACCTCAATCTAGGAATCCCTATTTCTAGGATGATACCCATGGCATAGTTAACCTCACATTCACCCCTATGTCTAAGATAGTGAAAAGTTAGCAAACTACAGATGTAATTGTCTATCATTGCTTTGGTCTCCACATCCCTCTTTTGAGGATGATATGGATTCCTAAAGTTCACCCAAAACCCTTCTTTCGAAAATGGCCTTGAACTTTCTAGAGCTTGGATCTTTCACCCATCAAACCCATGTGGGTATTTGGGGCTTTCACCCATCAAATCCCAACCAAAATAGCATAGCAATGACAAAACCCATAAACACAAATTACCAAATAGATACTAACAATAACAACCTACACACGCTATAACCCTTATTCACTCATAACCCCAAGAGGGAGATTTAGCTACACATAAGATAAATAAGCATAGTTATACCCATAATCTCCATTGAAATGATTTGTTGAAGATTTAAGCGAATGTTACTTCAAACTTGGCTCTCCCACAATATCAACAATGGAATTGATCAAATCTTTCACTTAAAAAGTTTCCAAAGTATTCTTCACCCAAAATTTATACGATATTTTCTTCTCCAAAAATAGAGGCTATGGACTACACAAAGCTAAACCTAAAAAATTAGGGAAGATGGAATTGTTCCATAATGATAGAGTTTGAGTCATTTATGTCAAATTGGGATTAGAAATAATTACAGTTTTGCCCTTGGGCTGAACTCCACCGCTAGGCCGCGATCGCGCGTGTGTGGCCGAGACCGTGATTATCTTCAGTGACCGTGGTTTCTTAACTTCTGTTTAGCTGCCGCGATCGCGGTAACTGAGGCCAGTTCCTACTTAAAGTCTGCAACTGCACTTTCTTGCTCTCTTTTTGATCATTTTGAGCTCTAATCCATATCTTTTCATCCTTTCAACTCTATGCCCACAAAAAGTGGATATTAGTGCATTTAATCACGAATATGTCTCATTTATTCATTTAAATCAAGGAAATGTCCATGAATGTTGAGTGAGAATGAGTGGTCAAATCACCACTCATCATGGGTTTACACACGTAAAAATGACGGTTCAAAATCTAGCTAAAAAATGTGGAGTGTTACACCCTTAAAGGCAATAAAAATGGCCTTAAGGTTATTTGCGGAATCATAAATTTGGCGAGGGTGTGAAAAGTTAAATATATTTAACCCAATCAAAATCTACATTCAGATAGCTAAAATTAAATATATGTACGACAACAACAACATACCCAGTGTATTCCCACAAGCTGGGATCTGGGGAGGGTAAAGTGTACGCAGTCCATACCACTACCTCAAATGAAGTAGAGAGGTTGTTTCGGTAGACCCTCAACTTAGGACAAATAACAGTATAACAAGCATAAAAACATAAAAATAAATAACAAAATGTGATAACACACCACTAGATAATAAAAAAAGACACCCACTGAGTAATATTATAAACTATCTATCTGAAATTGCAAATATCGCTAAAATGCCGTGACCAAGAAACTACAAGGCATATGCATAACACTACGACTACAGGCGCAGCTACATACAAATCACTCTTTCTCACTAGTAAGGACGCACCCCTACCCACTAATCCTCTACCCTAATCCACATCTTCCACTATTTCCTATCCTGGGTCATCTCCTTCGTAAGTTGTAATTGCTCCATGTCATGTGTAATCATCTCCCTCCAATATTTCTTTGGCCTACCCTTTAAATATACACTCTCATATCGCTAAATTTAAATATTTAATTTTGACACCCTTAACAAAATTGAGAAGAAAATTTGCATATTTTTTACCAAATTCTTGGCTCCGTCACCTTAAGGTCATTTTGTTACTACCTATAAAGGAAAATAGTTATTATTTTCGAGTGGGAAAATTGTTACATTTTAAAATATTGTCTTCTGATATAAATAACCGCTACTATATTAATCCTTAAAAAGAAATACCCATCAATCAAGAAAGAGATAATACTGCCAAAGTTGCACTGTTAAAACAATTGTCCAACCCCACCCCCCACCCCTCCCCCGAGTTATTTTTTAATATTGTTACGTTAGGAAGACAAAAAGTGCTCCACTTTAGCAAAATTAAGGGATTAAATATGCTAAAGTTATATTTAAAGGACCAGAATGACAATAGATGAGGATTTACTTTAGCCCAAAACTCTTGAATTTTTCACAAGGCTAAGTATACTAATGACTTCAAGTAGGAAACATTTCATACGAAACTAGACAGAGAATTTCAATTGACATTTATTAGCCAAAATATATTTTTTAAAATTATATACCATCCGTGAATGTATATTGTACACTATATATTATGTATACATTTGTTATACACTTTCATACAATATATATATCTATATATATATAAATCTATAATATATATATAATATATAATATATATATAATATATAATATACTTATTAAAAGTGTGAAGGGCCTTAGAAATGTTGTTTGAACTTTTTACCCTTCATTAAAAGTCTTTACTTTAGACAAAATCGTCTTTTCACTATTTTTTCTAAAATTTAAGTGGTAGAAAATTAATTAAATATAGTTATAGTAAACATTTCCTTATTAGAAGTCATCAAAATTAATGACAACTAATATTTTTCTATTAGTTTAAGAATTCTAAATCAACTAAATTTGATTTTAAAAAGATTACCCTAATTGAAATCTGTATATATATTTATTACTCACATAATTATAAAATGTGTTTTCATGTAACATCATGATTCTCAGCCAAAGTCTCATAAAAATCAATATTATATTCTTCGAATTTGTGTAATTTCAGCATTAGGTTAGTATGTTAATTTGTTCTTCTTTTTTTATTAATTTACTAATCGTCTTTGGGTAATGTTTCTTGGGGGTTTGGGCCACAGGTGACAAAAGAGTTTTAAATTGAGGTGTAGGTGACACAAGTCTTAATTATTAGTTAGAGGTAACAATTACTTTATTATGTATTAAAAAAATTGGAGAAATTTTAAAATAACCCACAAGTTTTTAAATTTGCACTTTGATCCCAATGTATACCTAAAATAATGGGAAACGGAGGGAAAAAAGTATCTTTCTCTCTCTTCTCATCCATTGTTGTTTTCTCTCTCTTAGTGATTTTTGTTGTTAATTGTTTCTGTTTCTGCTGCTTTATTCACCATCTTCTTCTTGTCGACCATTTGTTGTTGTTGTTGTTGTTGTTGGTACAGTGCTACTGCTGCTATCTGACCAATTTCTTAGGTCAAATTTTGTTTACTACATCACTTTCCACTTTGGCATTACTTCATAGGTTACTTTGGTAAGTAAAATTATGATTTTTTATTCGTATTTGTCATCTGGGTACACTTCTATTTTTTCAACAATGGATAGAACCCTGATTATGAATCCAGCACAAGTGCCCACAATTTAAATAGATGAATCATCTGGTGCATCAGATGAGTAATCTGTTGCATCAGACTACTTATCTGTTGCATCATCGTATTATCTGTTGCATCAGACGTATTATCTATTGTATCAGGATATTTATCTGTTGCACTAGACTAATTGTCTGTTGTATCAGAATATTTATCTGTTGCACCAGACTAATTATCTGTTGCAACGAATGATTAATCTGTTTGAAACAACACAAATCAACCCCTGCCACAAACCCAACAGATAAATCTTGCTATTGCTACTAGATTCTAAATTATTCCTTTTTACTTTGAATCGTCGAAATATTTGTTGAGAAGATAATAGATAGAATGAAAATTAAATATGGATTAAAACGCCAAAGATCAAACATAATTTATTTATTAAACAAATAAAAATACATATAATAGACTAAAAGAAAAATAATAGTCTAATTATTATTATTATTATCAGCATCATCATTGCCAGCCGGCCAATCTTCAACCGAAAGTAGCAACAAGGACCTCCTCAGCCTGTGTATCTCACGGAGCATTCTTGATCTAACTCCTTCTAATTCCCATTGCAGATGACGAACTTGATTCTGAAGTTCATTCACGGCGTCTTGCAGACAAGCAACGTCCCACACTGGGTCAGCCATAATCTTATCTTCTAGAGTGTAATATGAAAGACGAGATGCAATAAATAAATAGAGTGTGTATTTGAATGAACGATTGAGTAAGGATGGACCTATTTATAGAGGATTGAATTTGAATGAGAGGCAAAAAGATGTGACTATTCACCTCCATACATTAATTAAATTTTTGATTAAATTAAGAAAATAAATATTGTGATATAAGTCATGACTTTTCAAATTATTATTATTAATTAGTCTTTCGAAGAACCATTTTTATTGAGTTGTGGCAACAGATTCTATATCTGTTGCATCAGATAACACATCTGTGACAACAGATATATTATCTGTTACAACAAATATAAAATATGTTGCATCAGATAACATATCTGTTGAAATATATAATCTAACTGTTCACCTCTATTTATTAATTACATTTTTTATTAATGTGAAAAGTAATGAATTAATTAAATAAAGAAATATTGTGATAAGTCATGACTTTTCAGATTATTATTATTAATTAGTTCTTTCCAAGAACTGATTTTATTGAGTTTTGACTCGATATAGGTTGCATCAGATAAATCATCTGTGACAACAGATATATCATCTGTTGCAACCATAGTGAACCTGTTGCATCAGATTATTTAATTGTTGCAACATATAATCTACTTTTAAAAAAAATAACTATATCATCATATCATTAATCCAAATTTGCTTACTTTTTTATTTTATAAATAAAAAAAAATACTTTTTCAAATTTCTTAATAAAATAATAATCATTTTATTATATAATAAATAATTTTAAAAACAAAAATGATGAAAAGTCATGATCAGTTATTAAAATTGTGATTATAAATTATGTTTATTATTTATTTATGAAATATTTTTCATATTGAATAATCGGAACTCCGAGTCATGTCTTTCTTTTCACCCTCTCAATAACAACAATAGCCCTTTTTTATTAATAACCGCTTAGTGTAACATATGATCGATCTGTCATATCAGATTAACCTCTAACTGTTGACACAAATTTCTTCTCAATCCCTACCACCAACCATCGACATGTTGAGAACAAGGAATAAACAGAATGATTATTATTAAATACTAAATAATAATTAAAAATTCAAAGTCGACAACAAAATGAAATGAATGTTCATAGATTTTTGAATCTCTTGGGTAGATTTGATATACAAAAGGAGGAAAATAATTGCTAAAATAAAAAACATTACCTAATTATTATTACTACTATTATTATTATTGTCAATCAGACATCTTTCATTCATCCGACAGTCTTACTCCGAAGTCAGCCAAATATCTCTCTGGAGTTCATCAATCGAACTGCCTTTGAAGTTCACGCAAGGACTCGATATGAATATTCTTGTACGAATCTGGATTATTCATATTTGTAAGGAGGGGCCTATTTATAAATTATTGTATCTCAGAAAGAAAAGAAAATTGCTTTAAAATAAATCTAACAGATGGGTAATCTGTTACAAAATATATTCTTTCTGTTAGATAACTTATAACATATTGGCAATCTTTTTGCAACAGATGTATATATCTGTTTGATTTTTGCAATAGGTTGATCACTGTCGTAACAGATGTCTCCAATTGATTGATAATATAAACAGATGAGTCATCTGTTGCAACAAGCTAGTCATCTGTTTATTCAATTTAAGCCATAGATGGGCTAGGAAGAATAAGGTACGTGCAGATGGATCCACTATCATATATGTGGGAGTTAAGTATGTATTACTGATAAGGTTACCGGGACAACACACACAAAGTATAATGTTTTTGTGAATGCAGTTTTTAATCGATTAGGTATTGATCATTCAAACAAGATCCTGCATTGTACCTTAAGTTTGATGGGTTCGAAATTGATAAGGTTGAGGACCTCATGAAGATAGTATAGATACCTTGTTACAAATTACTGACGGTTGGTGCTCGTATTTATGCGTGTCAAGTTTTGAGAAGGGATCAATATTTATCGTCACTGCAGAGAACCAATAGTGATTGTACTTAATTTTAAGTGTGCATTGGACCCTTAGAGGGCCCTCAAATCCTCGCACTGCATCAAATAAGAATGGAAAACCAATATAGTTATTGCCCTGGCCAAAATTTATATGGTTGGGTTGCTCGTTCGGGTTGATGATTTTATGCCAGAAGGTGTGGTAGGAGAATGCTTTCGAGGGAAAATAGGTTGTTGATGGAAGACTATATTATTTGAGAGCTAATTGAAGAAGAGACACATGGTAGAAAATAACTTCTAACGAATCTGGCCGATGGAATTATCTTAACAGATGCAAAATCTAAATCAATTTCAAATATAAAAGTGTATCCGGTAATGTAATTTCGTCTGTTGTGTCTCTGAAAGAAAAATAATGCAGATGGACACTTTGCTAGGGAGCTGCATGGTCGGGATTATCACCTAGGTAGAAAATAAGAGAATACCAACAAAGCAGCCTCACGGGCATCGAGGGTAGAAATGATGTTCAACAAGTCTAGAAAACTTACGCCAACAACAACTGCAGTGAAAATTTGGAAACTAAGAGAAGGCGGCAATTTCTGAATTTTAAATT
Organism: Capsicum pubescens; assembly: GCA_030864215.1. Taxonomy (NCBI): domain Eukaryota; kingdom Viridiplantae; phylum Streptophyta; class Magnoliopsida; order Solanales; family Solanaceae; genus Capsicum; species Capsicum pubescens. The sequence goes on along the minus strand of CM061543.1, from coordinate 211,679,140 downwards.
GTATCCCATCTTCTTGTTTGTGTTTCTGATCAGGTCCACTGTCGTTGACCTTATTGGAACCACAAATGAGATTGAAAGGAAAATAGAGTATCATTGTTTCCTTAGAAATATGGTTATAATTGATTGTGTTTTCTTGCCTTGACATGCTTTCAACATTCCTTGGAGAAGATCAGATGCTTGCTGTAGTATGTGAATCCTGATAATTTTCAAGCTTGTCTCCAGCTTGTTGATTCTGTATTTAAGTTGATCGTTACTGTCTTTAAAGTTGGTAAGGAGATCCTTGTCTCTTGTGAGATCGATCAGGAACACTACCTTCAAAGTTGTGGCATTCTAGAAGCCCTTCAGAACACTTTCTCTTCAGAAGCTTTAAAGGATACATGGAGGGTCGCTGTGTTTACTTTAGGTCAAAATGTGTTGATGCACGTTGAAGATGTGGTCCCAACAGTTGAACAAGCACATATAAAAAAAGCCCAATCTGTCAGCCTTTCTACTGATCACTCTTTTCCAATATAGATGACAAGATATCTGTTATGCAAAAGTCTACACCATCGCCAAACATGATTGCCTGGGAACATGTCTGGTGACGGTGTAGACTTTTGGATAATAGATATCTTGTCATCTATATTGGAGAAGAGTAATCAGTAGAAAGGATGAGAGATTGAGCTCGTTCGATTTGTGCACTAACTCGGTCATATTTTTTTGATAGAGTAATAAGCTTAGAGTTACGTAACGTTTGATAGGCTTGGTAGAGCCGGTTTAGATCACACTCTACGTAACTCCATGCTTACTAATTTATCAAATTGGTTGAGCAAGATGCATGGAGTAATGCTTGATAAAAGTGTGTTGTTCATCTTTTGGGACCACATCTTCAACGTGTATCAACACATTTTGACCTAAAAAAAAACACAGAGACCCTTCATGTATCCTTTAAGGCTTCTGAAGAAAGTGTTCTGAAGGGCTTTTAGAATACCATAACTTTGAAGGTAGTGTTCCTGATCGAGCTCACAAGAGACGAGAAACTCTTTACCAACTTCAAAGAGGGCAACGACCAGCTTGAATACAGAATCAACAAGCTGGAGGCAAGCTTGAAAATTATTGGGATTCACATACTACAGCAAGCATCTGATCTTCTTCAAGGAATGTTGAAAGCATGTCAAGGAAAGAAAACACAATCAATTATAACCATATTGCTAAGGAAACAATGATACTCTATTTGCTTTTCAATCTCATTTGTGGTTCCGATCAGGTCAATGACAGTGGACCTGATCGAAAACACAAACAAGAAGACATGGGATGAAATTTAAAATTCAGAAATTTGCCGCCTTCGCTTAGATTCCTTATTTTAACTACAGTTGTTGTTGGCATAAGTTTTCTAGACTTGTTGTACATCATTTCTACCCTTGATGCCCGTGAGGCTTCTTTGTTGGACTTCTCTTATTTTCTATCTAGGTGATAATTCCAACCACGTATCTCCCTAGCAAAGTGTTCATCTGCATTGTTTTTCTTTCATAGACACAACAGATGAAATTACATTACCGGATACACTTTTATATTTGCACTTGATTCAGATCTCGCATCTGTTAAGATAATTCCACCAGCCAGATTCGTTAGAAGTTACTTTCTACCCTATGTCTCTTCTTCAATTAGCTCTCAGATGATATAGTCTTCCATCAACCACCTATTTTCCTTCGAAAACATTCTCCTACCGCACATTCTGGCATAAAATCCTCACCTCGAGCGAGCAACCCAACCATCAATAAATATATTGGTTTTCCGTTCTTATTAGATGCAGTGCTAAGCTTCGAAGGCCCTCTAAGGGTCTAATGCACCCTGAAAGTTAGTCCAATCGCTATTGAATCTCTTTACATGACACAAAAATTAGATCCCTTCACAATTCTTGACAAATAAACATGAGCAACAACCAATATTAAATCTTAATAGGCTATCAGAACCATATTCATGGTCCCTCAGCCTTATCAGTTCGGACCTACCAATTTTAACTGTAAAATTGCAGACATCTTGTTTGAACGATCTATGAATAATCTGTAAAAACATCATTCACAAAATCAGTGCACTCTATGTGTGTTTCCACGATAACATTATCAGTAATACATACCTCCCACATATGAAGTGGTTCCATCTACAAGCAGCTTATTCCTCCGATCCCATCTTTACTACAGCCTCTTGAGATAGTCCATCAAAACTTGATCAAATGTCAGATCCTTATATCTACAAAGAAGAGGAAAAAAATTGATGTCACAAAATGAACATTGTCCATCTGTTGCATCAGATGTTGAGTCTATTGTAACAGATGTGGAGTCTGTTGCAACAGATATGGAGTCTGTTGCAACAGATGTGGAGTCTAATGGAATACATCAAACCAACCTTTCTGGTGGTTTTATTTGTTCCAACAGTTTCTCCATCTGTTGCAACATCAACAACAGCATAAACATCAACAAAAAAGAAACAACATTTGTTCCAACAACAAAGGAGCAACATCCTTTGTGCCAGAACCATCAACAACACCACAAGTTCCAACAACGCCAACCCAACCACCAACATCAATAACTACATCAACAATAATGAAACAAATAAAATACATACAAAAAAAATGATACTGCCAATAAGGCTTTTAAACTTCTCCCAACAGATGACTTTTTTCTCATATTGTAATAAAAATTCTCAAATTGTTTATTCAACACTTATAAGTTCCTTAAAAAAAAATTAACAAATATGATATGGGTAAATAGTAATTAAATAAAAAACAGATGTAAATAACATGCAAAGAAGAAGACAAAAATGAAAGAGAAATAATGAACCATACCTTAATATCAAAAAGGGGATCAAAACAAAAATTTAAGTAGAGAAAAGATATGGATGGGTTTAGATCCAAAAAGATCTTTATGAGAAGAAAAGAGAAAAGAGAGAAAAAAGGTTGTGACCCTAAAGAGGAGAGAGAAAAAAATGAGAGTTGAATAAAATAAACTGCAGCTGAAGGAAGATATGGGATAATTTCTATAGATGTATTGTGTACGTACACGTGGTGGTTTTCAATATTCATTAATTTCATTAATAATTTAAGGGGAACGAGGAAGACTAAGACTATTGACATTGAAAAAAAAAGACAAGACTGCTCAATGAAATCACTTTTGAGATATCCAAGAAATATTTTTTACCGCCTTTAGTAGTAAGTACAACTACTGGATATTATCTACTCGGACCAGAAGCTTCTTGCTTTAAAATTAAAAGAGATAAAAATATTTTCAAACAGATATGTCATCTGTTGCAACATATATAAATATCTATTTAGAAATCCGAATAGTTCAGTCATCTATTACAATAGATATAAATATTTGTTTAAAAATCCCAAAAGGTCACAAATAAAAATATTCATTTTATAATTAATAAAATCAGATATGTCATCTGTTACAACAGATATAAATATTTTTTTGTAAATTTTCAAAAGCTCAGTCATCTGTCACAACAGATGCAAATATCTATTTGATAATTAAATCAGATATGTCATCTGTTGCAACATATATGTACCTGTTTGAAAATTTTTAACAGCTTAGTCGTTTGTTGCAATAGATTTTATAGAAATTGATTAAGGTGGAACTAGGGATGCATGAATGAGTTCGCAGGGTCAACTACAAATCCAATCGAGTCTTTGGAATTGCATGACGTTAGTATTGCGTTCATACTGACCCGAGTCGTCGATCGATCACTCTGAGTTGAAATGAGTTCTCATCAACTCAATGTTAGGATAGTTATAGTACCTAAGTTGATTTAGGTAGAACTAGGGATGAATGAGTAAGATCGCAGGGTCAACTATAAATCCAATCGAGTCTTTGCAATTGCATGGCATTGGTATTGCATTCATCCTGACCCGAGTCATCGATCGATCACACTGAGTTAAAATGAGTTCTCATCAACTTAATAATAGGATAGTGATAGTACCTAAGTTGATTTAGGTGGAACTAGGGATAAATGAGTGAGCTCACAGGGTCAACTACAAATCCAATCGAGTCTTTGCAATTGCATGGCGTTGGTATTGTGTTCATCCCGACCCAAGTTGTCGATCGATCACTCTGAGTTGAAATGAGTTCTCATCAACTTAATGTTAGGATAGTGATAGTACCTAAGTTGATTTAGGTGGAACTATGGATGAATGAATGAGCTCTCAGGGTCAACTACAAATCCAATCGAGTCTTTGCAATTGCATGGCATTGGTATTGCGTTCATCCTGAACCAAGTCATCCATCGATCACTCTGAGTTGAAATGAGTTCTCATAAACTCAATGTAAGGATAGTGATAGTACCTAAGTTGATTTAGGTGGAACTAGGAATGAATGAATGAGCTCGCAGGGTCAACTACAAATCCAATCGAGTCTTTGCAATTGCATGGCGCTGGTATTGCGTTCATCCCAACTTGAGTTGTCGATCGATCACTCTGAGTAGAAATGAGTTCTCATCAACTCAATGTTTTAAAAACTATATCTTTTAAAAAATTTAAAATTAATTAAGATCAATTCGGACCAAATTAGCAATTTCAAAACTTGTCATTCTTTTCCAAAATTACAAATCAACCCATACAAATCATCCATTTGTGCGAAAAACTTTCATTTCAAATCTTAAGTACTCGTTCTTCTCTCTCTCCCTCTCTCAAGGTGTCCTCTCCCTCTCAACAATACAAATAATACAAATAACAACTACTCAACATATTGCTTAACCCTTCAAAATAGGTCAATTTTCTTCCCATTTACGACTATATATAGTTGTTTTTTTTACTTCATTCCCTCTTGTATCCGTTGTTTTCTCTATCTTTGCATGTAACAGAGTTCGAGAAGAGTTCTACATTTGTTCTTTATTCTAAAAAAGGTCTTTTTAGTTAATGATAAAAAAAAAAGACTTTTAGTTGTATTATCTTCGAGAATGGGTTAACAATTTTGAGTTTTGATGCTAAAAAAGTAGGAAGTACCCGAGAAAACCCTAGTTTTTCTCTCAGTGTTTTGTTGACTGGCGTGGTATTGTTGGATATTGTTGGTGGCTGTTGTTGGTGGTGTTGGTATTTATGTTTTTTGGAGTGGTGTTGGTGGTCTTGGTGTTGGTATTGGTGGCATTGGTGGTGGTCTTGGTGGAATTGGTCGTGGCATTGGTTGTGGTGGTGGTGGTCCATCTGTTGCAATGGGTGGAAGATCTGTTGGGAGATATTAAACAGGTCTTCAAACAAATTCCCCATCTGTTCCAACTGATGGGTTATCCGTTGGAGTATTTTCTTGTAATGTGGCAGAGAATAATTTATTGAAATTTTTCCACCTATTGCAATAGGTGGAATATCTGTGGAGAGATATTAATTAGGTCTTCAAACAAATTTGGGTTTCCCATCTGTTCCAACTGATAGGTTGCCCATTGGAGTATTTTTTTTAGTTATGTGGTACGAATAATTTATTGAAATTTGTCTCACCTTTTTAAAAAAAATTATGCAGACATCAAATGCAATGTATTTTTTGTTTTTCTTTTGTTTGTAGTTAAAAGATGTCTCCCAAAAGAAAAGAAACAGAAAGTGGAGAAAGTGGATCAACTTCCGATCACCAAACAAAAAAGGCTAGAGTATAGATAGATTCAAAGGAACTTCCAGAACAATCTCAGTCAGGGCAAAATAAAGCCGAGGAAAGTGATAAATCCTCCTCACCAATGGGGCGTGAAATAATATTGAAAGTCTAGCATGATTCTGTCAAAACCATTAGTATTGACAAGTTTCGAGTTGTGATGCCGATGAATAACCCTAATGCAGTATTTGGTGATCTTGTACTTAAATGTCAATTGGGGAAACCTTTTGACAAACTTAGGAGTATTATGAAGAAGGAAAACATAGATGGACTTTTTAAGAAGAGTTGCTTTGCACACTTTCTTGAGCTGTTTGGGCCTCGCCCTCTCCGTTTCCCAATGATCATGGTATATGGCCTTCTCAAGCGCAGGATCATATATGCGGGGGATGATGGAGGTCCAAAGGATGAAGTCTGGATCAACTACTATGGCATGCCGGTTTGTTTTGGATTGAAAGAGTTTGCCATTGTGACGGGCTTGAGATGCGATCATCCAGAAAAACCTGCCATCAAGAAAACACCCCGAAAGGATCCAACAAACGCAAGGTAAAAAAAGATGGGTTTTTGTGCATTGTTGGACCTAGCTACAAAGTGAAGGATTTGATAGCGGATCTTAAGAATAAAGACATACAAAAGCACTACATGGAGAAATTGTGCTTAGTTTTGTTTGTCTATTCCGTTTTATTGTCAAGAGAAGTCAAGAAAGTCATAGAACATGATTTGTTGGCGCTTGCTAATGATTTTGGGAGATTCAACGATTATCACTGGGGCTACGACAGCTACTACTTGACTGTCAAATATTTACTGAAAGAGCTAAAGCCAAAGACGACCACATTATATGGATTTCCTTGGGCTTTCATGGTAAAATTGATCACTATTTTTACTCATTCATTAATTTATATTGAATATACTTGTGACTTTTTTTTGCTTGCTTCCTGTTTACAATTTTTAGGCTTGGGCATGTAAAGCCATTCCTCCCCTACGAAAGCATTTCATGGATTACCCGGATAAGTTTTCTCATCCAAGGATCCTTAGGTGGTTGGCTGCAGTAGAGAGAAGCAAAAAAATATTAATGAGGCTGATCTCTTTAACCCTCCGGATGATGTAGTATGTCTTCTTTCAAATAAAATAATTTTCCTCAAAGAAAGATATTGAAAAAGATGTTCCATCTGTTGCAAGAGATTACCCGTCAACTGCAACTGGTGCAATGGGTAATCTGTCGCAACAGACATTCCATATTTCACAACAGATTAACCATATGTTGCTCTGTTCTCTGAACCTTACTCAATAGATTACCCATGTGCTATAAATTATGCAACAGATGGGTATTCTGATGCAATATATTATCAATCTGTTTCAACATACAGATCAGCTGTTGCGGTAACTAGATCGTCTGTTATATAAGTTGGTTGTGTTAACATAACCCGAGCTTCATGTAACCCAAATGACTGCAAATTATTATTATATGATTTAAATTCCTCCTATAATTTTTTTATAGGTTGTGCATCCTTGGATCGTGTCTACCATTGATGAGCTGGGGATGACTTCTTTTCTTACTCTGGGTCTTATTGATACAAAAGAAGACCCAACGGTGGAGTTAATAAAGAAATAATTGGATGGAGCAATATCCATAAGAAGAGCAGTTAGGCAAGGTCAGTCTAATGTTGAAGCTCTTCACGACCTAACTCAAACTATAACAGATCTGGGTGTTTCTTCTGGTGGTGTTACTGGTGGAGTTGTTTGTGATGGTGCCAGCCATCCTGCTTCTGCTTCTGCTGCCAGTCGTGATTATGAGCATGTTGGTGGTCAGCAAAAAATAAATATGTTTGAAAACACCCCTTGCACAGGTCCTCCCTCTCACCCCTACACCGGTCCCTCCCACCCTTACAGTGGTCCCTTTCACCCATCCCCACCCTCATGTTCTCATTGCAAATGCAAAGTGTGCAAGGACAGAGAGGATAAATTCCTCAACAAGATAGAGGCTATTGGTGAAGCTACCGAGGAGTTGAAATCCAGGAGGGGTGTCATACCATCCAATAAGGTGATGGAGCCATGCACTCCTACAGTGGAGGTTAGGAGGAGGAGAATAAAAATTAGACAAATTCTCTCCATTCTGGAATCAGCAAAAAATGCAACTCCCCCCGCTCCAATAGTTGTTAAAGTTCAGGGGCCGCCAAAAAAGGTGGACATATTTATGGTGCTTGCCAAGGAGAAGAAGGAACTGGAAGAATTCATCAAGATGGAGGTTAAAAAAAATACACCATGCATTCATTTGCCGCCAAAGACTTCTCGAATATGAAAAATATGTGTTTGTGGTACGAGGACAAGGTAAGTTTACTTTTGCTAACCTACCTTCCAATCTAATCCATGAAGAAGAATCTACGTAGAAGATGTGTAATTTGTTGCAATATCTTGGTATTTGTTGCAACATAATACACATCTGTTGCATAAGTTGCGTTGGTTGGGTAATCTGTGAACTGATTCAGAGAACCCTCTGCATCGGATTCTTTCCTCTGTGTTTTTATTCTTTACAATTACTAATCTATTTAAAAATTATCTTCTTATACCACAGTATGTTGATGAAATTCTCTACCTCATGAGGGGCAGGCAATTAGCGTACCCAGATACTTATGATGTTGTTGATAGGATAATGGACCTCAATTTCTACAATAATTTCAAAGATAGGTACGCTGATCTTCATAATCTAGCTGATTTCGGTGGCCTGGGATTTGATCAGTTAGTTTCTACGTTCTAATAGGATGAAGAAGCGATTAAATATGTTAGAGGGAAGAGGCCATATCCACATGGCAAGAGCTGGACCAAGGCAAAGAAAATCCTTGAAGTCATGAACGTGGATGTCACCCATTTTCTCACTGTTGAGATACTACTATACGAGGAAAAGATTAAGGTTTATGACTGAAACTTACCTGTGTTCAGTGAGAAGACGTTTTTAACCCACATGCAACTACTCTTGAAGTTGTTACCTAAGTTGTTGACGCGGAGTATGATGATGGATCATTTACTGGCTGAAGTCTTGGTGAAGGAATCATAGGTTTTTGAAGGTCTAAATAAGAACATCCATCTCCCAAAAAATACAACCGGTGCAGTGTGCAGGCCGTACTCACTTGCATACATGGAGTGTTTGCTGACCGGCACACAAATGACCGGTGTGTGCGACACCATTGTGGGAAAGATGCAATGGGTCTGGGCATATGGGGTACTAACTAAATGGTTGGAGCCCGTGTATAAAAAAGAACATGTACAAAGACAGAGACGAACACGATAACAAATTTGCATTTCAAGACAATTAACTATACATATAGGGGCAGTAATTTTTTTGTCTAGCAAAGTTGAATTTTTATAATGCAACAGATTTCATATCTGTCGTAACAGATATAGTACCTGTTATGACAGATTGATTATCGGTTGGAATAGGTTGGTCATCTGTTGCGTTATGTAGATGTTCCCCGTCTGTCTGTTGCAACAGATTTACGATCTGTTGCAACATATAACTTATCTATTGCAACTGATCGGTAATCTATTAGAGCAAATCAAAAAAGTAGGAAGACCTGTTATATAATTTCCAGTAGATGCCTACGTGTTGCATCTCATGTTGCAACATATGTCTAAATCTGTCTGATAAGATATGTCATTTGTTACAACAGATGTATTATCTGTTGCGATATTTGAATCTAGTACTCCATTTCAATTAATATGTTCGAAACTCAGAATTAATTATATTCATAGACAGAATAAAATAAATCAAAGCCTTCGGAAATTACATGAAATAAAATAACTCAACATACAAATGAAATGTAAAAAAAATTATTAGGAGTACAAATGATCTACTCTACAAATAAATCAACAAGTTAAACCAAGGAGGATAGGTTATTACATTGACGGACTCGAGCTATAAAGATTTAATCAATATGGACAAGTTGTTCTTCATCCAGTGCTATGGAATTCATCTTCGATCGTCGTGGATCTTTAACGCCGGTTGCGTATGGCTTCTGAGCTTTCGCTTCTCCATATTTCCATAAAAGAGTAGCATATCTTTTACGGAGTAATCTGGCATCAAGTCCATTATTTGGTACTTATAATCCATCTCTCAAATACTCAGCATAGGCGGTAACAAAAGGACCGCAATCCCTACGTTATAAAAAAATAGATAATCCATATCTTGCAGTTCATGAAAGCGTTGTGAAATTTGTGAAATAAAACTAAATCATGACACTTAAACTTACAGGCTACCAATGGTTTGTTGAGCAATTCCGTCAACATATTATACATCAAATGGATTAGCCATTTTATCCCGGTATGCTTCAATCATCCACCAATCAATACGAACCTTTTGATACAAAAAGCCACTCATATCAAGGTAAGTAGACAATACTTTGGCCAGCTTTTGTATCTTAGACGATGGCCCAGAACGTCTCCTTTACAACATCGAGTCATAAACTCAGATGCACCTCTCTTTTAGAACGAAGACAACCAATACACAATGGAATTCATCACCACAAATGATTGGGATGTACACTTCGTCGACCAAATACCAAGGTAAGTCAGCCGGAATGCTAAAACCTTTGATGATGTTGATTAAGCATTCCTCGTTTTGAGAAACTTCTGGTTGTTGTTGACAATACCTATCATAGGCATTATTGATGTAAACTTTGTACAAATAATTGCCTATTATGTATCTGTGTTATTCTTGTATTTGTAACTTGGCCTTCTTTCGGAGGTAGTAAAAATGACATTGATGTGCTGAACATATTATCAAATATTTTGGATTATGTGATGAAAAAATCAATACACAGATGAAATTAAATAAAGTATTAATTAATAGTAATATGTATGGCCTTTAAACCACATCATTCTAGCAAGTTTGGGGTTGTGACATCAAATAGAACTAATTCTTCATTTCGGAATGTGCAACAATAAAGTCGAACATATCAAAACCAAAACTCGATTTGTTCACTTTATAGTGCTCGTCATTTTGTTTTCTACATGATGATTTATATATGTTAATGTCAGGTTCTTACAACAAGAATTGTATAAACCAATATCTATAAAATTGATTTATGTACCTGTCGGCATGATGCTTTAACAGCCCATCGGCAATCCATTCTAAATAGTCGTTGATCAACTGTATTAGTTTTTTTGGAGCCCAATCCAAGATGTTGAACCCTTCAAACGGGTAATTCTTCCATTCTCCCAAACTGACAGGCTCCACTTTTTCTTCATCTTTGGAAACAGTTGATAGATTATCAACTGTCATATTATGCTCTTCGGCAGTAACTGTGACATCCACCTGGAAAGCCAGAATTGTCAATGCTAAGTAGAGATATACAATATATTTTCCATCTTTTGCAACAGATGATTCTTATGTTGCATCAAATGGATTATCTGTTGGGACAAATTTGAATAGGTAAATCAGAGAAGTACAATAATTTCAAACAGATGACCCATCTGTTACAAAATAAGACTCATCTGTTGAAACAGATAACGAATTTGATGCAACAGATTAGACAACAGTTGCAACATATGTATACACCTATTTGATAATTTTTAGCAGATGTATCATCTGTTGAAACAAATATGTACTTGTTTGTTTTTTGGAACAGATGATGTACATTCACCTTCTTCAGCTCATGCTGCTCTTCTGTGGCCCTTGCACACTGAACATCAGTGCAAGACAAAGACAGAGGCGTTGCAATATTGCTTTTTTTATGATTGATGATGCCTTAAAAGTGTCTTTCCTTCTCCTCTTAGCCGCCTTGATCTCTAGTGGAGTGTCTGGATATGAAATCCTCTTTGATGGAATGACACCCCTCTTAGATGTCATTTCCTTTATAGAAGTAGTTAGTGAATTAATAGCATTAATCACTCCATTGTGTTTTGCCTTGCAGTCTTGACGTTTACATGAAGAACATTCACTAGATGCGGCAAAATCTGGAGAAAAATTTGTACAACCATTATGATCATAATCATAATGGCTTGTTGTTTCAAAAACTGTAAGAGGAGCATCATTAGCCCCCAACCTCCAAAATTATTTTTCTTGTGATGGTTGTTGCTCCAAACAATTCTATTTTTATTCCATCAACGACCTTAGGGTCCGATAAAATTTGCACAGACCGTAAAGTAAGAAAAAATGGCATCTCAACTCTAGGTTGGTCGGAACAAGCCACGGATGGACAATCTAAAATAAATTGGTACATATATTAAGAATGATGATGAAATCATTTAATCATTAATTAAAACAAAAACTTGATTAGAATTGGACTTACTGCTTCCTTGGGGGGATTGAAAAGATCAAGAAATTTTGTATTTTTATCGATTTTGGCCGACAACCATCTCAAAATTCTTGAACAGAAAACTTCTTCCTGGTAGTTCACTGGTTGTCTCAAATAAGGAATGGCTTCAAATGCCCAAGCCTATAACATAACGCCAATAAATCAAGAGCATTATTGAATAAAAAAAAGATGAATCATATCATGATAAAAGAAATATTTACCATGAAGGCCCATGGAAAACCATATAAGTTGACTGTTTTTGGCGTTAACGGAGTCAACAAATATTCGAAAGTCATTTTGAAGCTTTCATAATGTACCCCCCCAAAATCCCATCGGGCCGGACTGGCACCCAAAGCCAAGAAGGCCCGGGAGAACCCGTTCAAATACCTGTACTTTCACTTACATGTCACCAAAAATTTGGACAGCACTTCGTTGCATATAGAAGAATCTAATTACCTGTATCAGCACAACACGTACAAATATATATATATAACACTTGGCCGTCGGGGCCACCACATATACAAATATAACATGACTATATAAACTTCCATGACTTTACCCTTCCTTATGTCTACAAAACCTCTAGGATATACATGACATAACTAGGGTCGGGACAAACCCCCGCCCACACATGACTCCGGTACAATAAAAAAACATAAAGAGCCGACTCGGAAAGCTCCAAAGCAAACTGGAGCTCACCAACAATAGTTGTATGACCTGGCTCCTACTTGTGCGGTGTATGAGCTGAGGTACCTGTGCCTGCAGCATGAAATGCAGGTCCCCCGTGGGGGACGTCAGTACGAAATATGTACTGAGTATGTAAAGCTATAGATAATCACATATGATATAGGAGCTCAATAGAAATCAGAAACAAGTGAATAAAGGTAATAGGAGTGGACCACATTTACTAGAACTTGTGACAACCCGTACATTGCATTTATTCAATCACTTTACCTTCGTTCTTATCGTCTTTGTAATCATTACTGTACTGTACTGTGACCATTAGGCTACCTCCAGTACATATCAACTGGGCTCGACCCATGCTAGGCTTATGCCCCTGGGATACCACCCATAAACACATAAATAGGGATCGACCCATGCTAGGCTTATGCCCCTGGGATACCACCCGATAAGAGAGAACTTCCATCACTTAGTTCAATTAATCTTTGAGATTGTTATTTCGGTCGCCACCACATTTTTGATACTTTGAAACAATGATACATCAATAGGAGACATATAAATAGACCATTAATGCAATAACAATGAAGTAAGAACTCATTGGCACATCAATGAAGTGTTTTGGAGTCATCAATGCCATAACAATAAAGTAGGAACTTATTGGTATATCAACAATGTGTTTCAGAATCATCAATATCACAACAATAAAATAGGAGCCTTTTGGTATATCAATGAAACATTTTGACACTTTATAGGATGGAAACAACTTCGTTGGTAACGTAGAACAATACATGTTTTTGGACAACCTCGGAATCTTACTTGATAGAACATTGGTGTTTTCATGCCAAAGAACATTGTTAGAGTATGCTTTACATACCTCGTCGTAGATTCGGATACCAATTCAAAATAACTTTCCGCCTTTACAAATCACTTATCTACAATGAAATGTTTGGCATCTAGTATTAGCAACCCAACACCACAACTCTCTTCCATAATTCCATACAACCAATATTTGCAAAACATTCCAAAAACCAACTTGAACAATAGGTTTATGTGTGTATATATATATATATATAATCATCATTTCAATACCACATCATCAATACCAAATCCCTTCACAATTCAACATAATCCAACCATGCACAAGAATAATCCAACATCATTTCCCAATCATCTTTCAACAACAATCAAATAACATACTTCTTATGCTCACATGCATATATATATATATACATATCCATATAAATAACACCAACATAATTTACATCCTTACCATAAAATGGCTCTTTTGGTTTCGAAGTCCTGTTGGCACAAATAAGGGGTGCTTCTCGAAGCCCTCGAGACGATGAACACAACTACGGAATCAATTTGGACTTTCTACGGTTGAATCACAAGATAATTGGAGTTGAAATTAGGCTAGGGTTCCTTATCTTCAATAATTGGATGATGAATGATGGATACTAGGCTAATTATATGTATATAATGACCAATTTTCGTCCATGAGGTGATGGAAAATGACCATATTGCCCTTAAAAATTTAAGTAAATTCGAATCTGTCCATGGTGGACTGTTTTGATAGGTTAAAGTAAATCGACCATAACTCTTTGCTCCGATATCGGATTTGGGTGAAATTGGTATAGTTGGATATATAATTCAAAGATATTTCATTTAATATAAAGTAGGACACCCAGTTATTCCTGTACAAGGAGTTATGATCGTTTGAAGTTGACCCTAAAAAACTGTTTTGATAGGCTGAAGTAAAACGAGTATAAATCCTTACTCAGATGTTGGATTTGGATGAAACTAATTGCATTGGAGAGAAGACTCAAAGATCTTTATTTTGATATGTGGTATCTCTCCTAGTTCATTATATTAAGGGAGTTATGATCGTTCAAAGTCGACCCAAAAAACTGGCAGGCCTCAGTAGTTTGTGTGCAGGAAATTTTCCTGCACATTTACTATTCACCATATCCCGGCCACCGTTTTATAGTTTCGAACGTGCTCGATTATATCCGAAACTTATCCGTTTTTGGAAATCTTTATATCGTTGGAAAGATTATTCAATAACCTTCGTATGGAACCATCGACGGGCAAATTCCGGTATAAATAAAATAAAAAATTAATTCCATATAAATAAGACCAATCACGTACTTGAATACGCCAATACATGTACTTAAATACGGGGTGTTACATCCTTCCCCACTTTAGGACATTCGTCCTCGAATGTTAGCGTAGTTATTCAACCAAAACAAGTTCAAGTCCACCATTAACATTCACATCATCACATAAATACTATGCATATATAAACAAAAACTTACTTGTTAATGTTCTAACTCCGTTTCTTGAACTTCCTCTTCATCTTTGAACAAATGAGGGTACTTAGATTTCATTGCTTCCTCAGCTTCCCATGTAATCTCTTCCCTTTGTTGATTTCTCCAACGTACTTTCACCGATGCTACTTCTTTATTTCTCATCTTCTTAACTTGACGATCTAATATAGCAATAGGCATCTCCTCATAGGTAAGATCTTCTGTTACTTGCACATCTTCAGTAGAAGTAATAAGGGACGGATATCCGATGCACTTTCGAAGCATCGATACATGAAATACTGGATGCACTGATGAGAGTTCCTGGGGTAGCTCTAATTCATAAGCAACTTGCCCACATCTTCGAATAATCTTATACGGGCCTATATATCGTGGACTCAACTTTCCTTTCTTGCCAAATCTCATCACCCCTTTCATTGGCGATACCTTCAAAAATACCCAATCGCCTAAAGAAAATTCTAGCCCTCTTCTTCTACTATCCGCATATGACTTGTGTCGACTTTGGGCTGTTTTCAACCGTTGCTGAATCACCTTGACTTTTTCTATGGCTTGATACACAAGATCCGGTCCAAACATAAGAGTTTCACCCGCTTCGAACCATCCTATTGGTGATCTACACTTCCTCCCATATAAAGCTTCATATGGTGCCATTTTGATACTTGAATGATAGCTATTATTGTAGGCAAACTCAATAAGAGGTAAATGATCATCCCAGCTGCCTTTAAAATCTATAACACATGCTCGTAGCATATCTTCAAGTGTTTGAATGGTGTGCTCTGCTTGTCCATCCGTCTGAGGGTGAAAAGCTGTACTCAGATTCACTTGTGTTCCCAAACTCCGTTGGAAAGACTTCCAAAAGTTTGCGGTAAATTGAGTTCCCCGATTCGATATAATAGAAGTTGGCACTCCATGTAATCGGACTATTTCCTTAACATACAGCTTCGAATATTCTTCAACTGTGTAAGTGGTCTTAACGGGTAAGAAATATGCGGATTTAGTAAGCCTATCCACAATCACCCATATAGAATCAAATTTCTGAGCTGTACGAGGCAAACCTGTAACAAAATCCATGTTGATCATGTCCCACTTCCAAATTGGAAGATCTATGCATTGCATATAGCCTCCGGGCTTTTGATGTTCCACTTTAACTCGTTGGCAATTTGGACATTCAGCTACAAATTCTGCGATGTTCCTTTTCATGTCATTCCACCAATACATATCTTTCAAATCTTGATACATTTTGGTTGATCCTGGATGAATGGAATACCTTGAAAAATGTGCCTCTGTCATAATCTTCTTTCTTAGCCCGTCTACATCCGGCACACACAATCGGTTTTGGCACTGAAGTACTCCTTCTCGCGTAAGCTCAAATGCCTTGGTCGCACCACTCTGAACGTTCTCCTTAAGCTGTAATAAAATAGGATCTGTATATTACTTCTCTTTCTATTCAGCTACTAATGAAGATTCCGCAGCATTATGTACGATAAGCTCTTTATTCGGAGTTTCAAGAAGGCGAACTCCCAAACTAGCTAACTGGTGAAGATCTTTAACCATCCCTTGAATTTCTATAGGTGCCATCATAGCCTTACGACTTAACGCATCAGCTACCATATTTTATTTCCCTGGATGGTACAAGATATCAATATCGTAGTCCTTTAATAGTTCAAGCCATCTCCGCTGCCTTAAATTTAGATCCTTCTGATTAAAAATATATTGCAAGCTCTTATGGTCAGTATATATATCAACATGAACCCCATATAAGTAGTGGCGCCATATCTTTAAAGCAAAGATAACCGCTGCCAGCTCAAGATCATGTGTGGGGTAATTTTTCTCATGTGGCCTCAATTGCCTTGAGGCATATGCTATCACCTTACCATGCTGCATTAATACACATCCTAAACCAATTCTCGAAGCATCACAATACACTGTATACCCTTCTGTACCTTCTGGAAGTACCAACACAGGTGTAGAAGTCAACTTATTCTTCAATTCTAGGAAACTCTCCTCACACGCATCATTCCACTGGAACTTGGATGCTTTATGCGTTAGCTTGGTTAAGGGTGCTGAAATGGAAGAAAAGTCTTTAACAAACCTTCTATAATAACCGGCCAACCCGAGAAAACTACGAATCTCCGTAGGCGTTGTGGGCCTTGGCCAGTTCTTCACAGCTTTTATCTTTTGAGCATCAACCTTTATCCCTTCACTAGATACAATATGACCCAAAAATGCCACTGACTTTAACCAAAACTCACATTTAGAGAACTTTGCATAAAGCTTACAATCACGAAGAGTCTGCAATGCCTGTCGTAAGTGATTGGCATGGTCCTCTTCTAATCTAGAATAAACTAGAATATCATCTATAAAAACTATCACAAATACATCCAGGAATGGCTTAAACACCCTATTCATCAAATCCATAAAAGCTGCAGGTGCATTAGTTAGCCCAAATGACATAACTAGAAACTCATAATGACCATACCATGTTCGGAAAGCTGTCTTGGGTATATCCTTCTCTTTGACCCTCACTTGGTGGTAACCTGACCTCAAATCAATCTTAGAAAAACACTTGGCGCCCTGTAACTGATCAAATAAATCATCAATTCTTGGGAGAGGATATTTATTCTTAATAGTCACCTTATTCAATTGTCGATAATCAATACACATCCTCAGCGATCCATCCTTTTTGCGCACAAATAACACTGGTGCTCCCCAAGGGGAAATACTAGGCCTAATGGACCCCTTTTCTAGCAAATCTTTTAATTGCTCTTTCAATTCTCATAATTCTGCTGGGGCCATTCTATACGGAGGAATGGAGATTGGTTGGGTGCCTGGTATTACATCAATACCAAACTCTACTTCTCGTTCAGGAGGCAAACCTGGAAGATCTTCAGGAAATACATCAGGAAATTCATTTACCACCGGAACAGCGTGAAGAGTTGGTGGCTCCGCTTCTGTATCCCTTACTCTAACTAAATGATATATGTATCCCTTGGAAATCATTCTTCTTGCCTTAAAATAAGAAATAAATCTACCTCTTGGCGCGCTAATTTCACCTTTCCATTCAAGGACTGATTCATTTGGAAAATGGAAATATACCTTTTTCGTGCAGCAATCAATTGTGGCATAACAAGACGTCAACCAGTCCATACCCATTATAACATCAAAATATACCATTTCTAACTCCACAAGATCAGCCATCGTATTACGACCATAAACAGTTACTATGCAGTTTCGATAAACCCTTCTAGCTATAATAGATTCCCCGACCGGTGTGGACACTTCAAATGGCTTAACTAACAGTTCGGGTATTCTTTCAAACTTTCCAGCAACCAATGGAGTAACATAAGATAATGTAGAACCGGGATCAATTAAGGCATATAAATCAAATGAAAATATAGACAACGTACCCGTAACCACATCTGGGGAAGCCTCTAAATTCTGTCGATCCGCTAGAGCATACGTACGATTTTGAGCCCCGCTAGAACTCGTGGCTCCTCTATCACCTCTAACATGACCCATTGGCTATGAACCCCTTCCTGAATAAGGCATCGATGATGATGATGCAACAAATGACCCTGTAGGTCGTGCCATACCCCCTATGTCCCTTCGTGGGCATTCCCTCATCATATGCCCCGACATACCGCACCAAAAGCAAACATTGGTCCCCAGCCGACATGCGCCCAAATGATACCTTCCACATTTATTGCATGGCTCTCGAGGAGGTCTCGATTGGCTCATATTCCGTTGCCCTTGGTAACCCACTGATCGCGAACTATGACCCTCACTTCTTTGCCCAAATTGACTACCTCTGAACCCCTGATGCTGTGGTGGAGCACTAGCTGCAGAATAAAAAAATAATGGCCTAGGTGGTCTAGCAAAAAATTGAGGTCTAAAACCTCCCTGTGGCGCCATAAACTGCCCTGTAGATCTGGCCCTCTTAGAAGATCCGCTTTCAAATTCCTGTGTTCTTCTTCTTTGCCTCTGATCTTCCATTTTCTGTGCAAATGCTTGGATCCTAGCTATATCCATGTCTTTATTCAGTGCAGCAATAGTACAATCCCTAACCAAATACGGATCCAATCCATTCACATACCGATGAACTCTGTCATCCATAGTAGCTATAACATTAGGAGCATATCTGTACAAGGAATTAAATCGAAGACTATACTCCCTCACACTTGTATTACCCTGTCGAAGATTTAAGAACTGATCCGCACGGGCCTGACGAGTCTCATATGGAAGATAATGATCAATAAATGCCTCTTTGAACTCTTTCCAAGTAGCTGGGGGTGCATCAATGCCCCTTGACCATTTCCAGTCTTCATACCAATATATAGCCTCACCTTTGAATCTATACGCGGCTAACTCCACTGTCTCTCTGCCCGCTACATGCATCACCTCTAGGGCCCTTTGGATCTGATCAATAAAGTCCTGCGGATCTTCGTTAAGATCGGATCCGGTAAAAGTAGGCGGATCCATCTTAAGAAAATCCTGTGTTCGAAGACTAGCTGACCTATCTATACTACTAGGACCTGCAGTAGGAATAGCTTGCCCAACAACTATATGAGTCAAAAGTTACACTGCATTTCTAAGATCTTGATCAACATCATTAATAGGTGGCTCTGGGGATATAGTTCTCCTCCCCCTTATTTCTTCCGGACTGGGGGAAGTTTCTGATGCATGCTCAGCTGGAGCCTCACTTTGATTAGCTGGTATAGTGGGTGACTTACTAGTCCCCTCTCCGGCAGCCACATCTACTTACTTACCGGTATTCTTGCTTTTGGTAACCGGCATCATTACTATAATAAGAGAAACAAACTGATTCAGTGGTCAACTATGACTTCATATACAATATAAGCTCTATCGCATGATCTAAGACATAAAGGAAAGAAACAATTCCTAAATGTCCATAGCCTCCTGTTTATAGATGTGGTGCACAACACACCGATAAACAAGACTCTACGTAGACACGGCTTTGTAGACTCACTAGGACGAACCGCTCTGATACCACTTTTGTCACGCCCCAAAATCCCATCGGGCCGGACTGGCACTCGAAGCCGAGAAGTCCTGGGAGAACCCGTTCAAATACCTGTACTTTCACTTACATGTCACCAAAAATTTGGACAGCACTTCGTTTCATATAGAAGAATCTAATTACCTGTATCAGCACAACACGCACAAATATATATATATAACACTTGGCCGTCGGGGCCACCACATATACAAATATAACATGACTATATAAACTTCCATGACTTTACCCTTCCTTATGTCTACAAAGCCTCTAGGATATACATGACATAACTAGGGTCGGGACAAACCCCCGCCCACACATGACTCCTGTACAATAACAAAACATAAAGAGCTGACTCGGAAAGCTCCGAAGCAAACTGGAGCTCACCAACAATAGTTGTATGACCTGGCTCCTACTTGTGCGGTGTATGAGCTGAGGTACCTGTGCCTGCAGCATGAAATGCAGGTCCTCCGTGGGGGACGTCAGTACGAAATATGTACTGAGTATGTAAAGCTGTAGATAATCACATATGATATAGGAGCTCAATAGAAATCAGAAACAAGTGAATAAAGCATAATAGGAGTGGACCACATTTACTAGAACTTGTGACAACCTGTACATTGCATTTATTCAATCACTTTACCTTCGTTCTTATCGTCTTTGTAATCATTACTGTACTGTACTGTGACCATTAGGCTGCCTCCAGTACATATCAACTGGGCTCGACCCATGCTAGGCTTATGCCCCTGGGATACCACCCATAAACACATAAATAGGGATCGACCCATGCTAGGCTTATGCCCCTGGGATACCACCCGATAAGAGAGAAGTTGAGATAGTTATTTAGGTCGCCACCATATTTTTGATACTTTGAAACAATGATACATCAATAGGAGACATATAAATAGACCATCAATGCAATAACAATGAAGTAAGAACTCATTGGCACATCAATGAAGTGTTTTGGAGTCATCAATGCCATAACAATAAAGTAGGAACTTATTGGTATATCAACAATGTGTTTCAGAATCATCAATATCACAACAATAAAATAGGAGCCTTTTGGTATATCAATGAAACATTTTGACACTTTATAGGATGGAAACAACTTCGTTGGTAACGTAGAACAATACATGTTTTTGGACAACCTCGGAATCTTACTTGATGGAACATTGGTGTTTTCATGCCAAAGAACATTGTTAGAGTATGCTTTGCATACCTCGTCGTAGATTCGGATACCAATTCAAAATAACTTTCCGCCTTTACAAATCACTTATCTACAATGAAATGTTTGGCATCTAGTATTAGCAACCCAACACCACAACTCTCTTCCATAATTCCATACAACCAATATTTGCAAAACATTCCAAAAACCAACTTGAACAATAGGTTTATGTGTATATATATATATATATAATCAACATTTCAATACCACATCATTAATACCAAATCCCTTCACAATTCAATATAATCCAACCATGCACAAGAATAATCCAACATCATTTCCCAATCATCTTTCAACAACAATCAAATAACATACTTCTTATGCTCACATGCATATATATATATATATATATACATATCCATATAAATAACACCAACATAATTTACATCCTTACCATAAAATGGCCCTTTTGGTTTCGAAGTCCTGTTGGCACAAATAAGGGGTGCTTCTCGAAGCCCTCGAGACGGTGAACACAACTACGGAATCAATTTGGACTTTCTACGGTTGAATCACAAGATAATTGGAGTTGAAATTAGGCTAGGGTTCCTTGTTCTTCAATAATTGGATGATGAATGATGGATACTAGGCTAATTATATGTATATAATGACCAATTTTCGTCCATGAGGTGATGGAAAATGACCATATTGCCCTTAAAAATTTAAGTAAATTCGAATCTGTCCATGGTGGACTGTTTTGATAGGCTAAAGTAAATCGACCATAACTCTTTGCTCCGATATTGGATTTGGGTGAAATTGGTATAGTTGGATAGATAATTCAAAGCTATTTCATTTCATATAAAGTAGGCCACCCATTTCTTCCTGTACAAGGAGTTATGATCGTTTGAAGTTGACCATAAAAAACTATTTTGATAGGCTGAAGTAAAACAAGTATAACTCCTTACTCAGATGTTGGATATGGATGAAACCAATTGAATTGGAAACAAGACTCAAAGATATTTCTTTTGATATGTGGTAGCTCTCCCAGTTCATTATATTAAGGGAGTTATGATCGTTCAAAGTCGACCCAAAAAACTGGCAGGCCTCAGTAGTTTGTGTGCAGGAAATTTTCCTGCACATTTACTATTCACCATATCCCGGCCACCGTTTTATAGTTTCGAACGTGCTCGATTATATCCGAAACTTATCCGTTTTTGGAAATCTTTATATCATTGGAAAGCTTATTCAATAACCTTCGTATGGAACCATCGACGGGCAAATTCCGGTATAAATAAAATAAAAAATTAATTCCATATAAATAAGACCAATCACGTACTTGAATACGCCAATACATGTACTTAAATACGGGGTGCTACACATAACCTCAAGGATAGCTGTTAAATGCTTTAAGATCCTCAGAGAAATTTATTAAACCGAGGCTTATGTTGTTGTTAACGTCTTTCGCCCAAAAACATTATGTACAAATCAAACCAAGCACAATGATTGCTTGTGCTTCTTTGAAAGTCCTTTACCTTTCAACGCTTCAATCAGATTTTTATTTTTGAAGCTTGGACCAACAATGGACACCAAGTCATCACGATTACTTGACTTGTCTTTTCCTTTTTTGGGTGTGCGGGGTACTTTTTTGGGTCAGAGTAGGTATAACTTGAGAAGGAGAAGGAGGATAACATTTTAGTCTGGTAACTATGACAAACTCCTCCCAACCAAAACAAACAAGCATGTCACAGTAATTTATCCACACCTCATCCATCTTATCTTTGTTTTCATACATAAACCTGCGCTTGAGAAGATCATATACCATTTTTATCTGAAAACGAGCATTGTTGTCCTCCGGTAAATCAAGATATTTCCCAAAGCAGCTTTCCCTGAAATAAGAATCCAATTTTTGTTCTCGAAGTATTTTTTTGAAGGCGTCGAAAGGTTTTCCCATGACTGACTTAACCACGAGATCACCCGTTAAATCTGTGTCACCATCGCACTGCATTCTCACAGGGTAACGATCAATGCTTAAGGTTTTGACCAACTCTTCGACGGAAGGGCTATTAGCATTTGGATCATCTCTTTTAAAAGATTTCTCCTCCCCATATTCATTATCTTCTGCTCCTATTGAGATAACGCTTGTAAAGAAAGCTCATAGAGTGGTGGATGTAGCTGAGCTGCTGCACTTGTTCCTTTACTTGGACTTAATTCGATTTTTTTTATTTTGGGAGCCATGTTATCTTAAATTAATAGGAACATAACATAGATTATAATTGATTAATGCATAACAGTAATATAACAGTTCCAACAGACAACTAATATGTTGCACCAGATATGTTATTTATTGCAACATATAACCAACCTGTTGCAACAGATGAGTAATACGTGGGAACGATTAAAACAACACTATTTGTTGCACCTGGTATTTTATCTGATGCAACACATAACTGACCCATTGCAACGGATGAGTAATCCGTTGGAAAGAATAAAAACAGATCACTAATCTGTTGCACCAGGTATTTTATCTGTTGCAATATATAACCGACCTGTTGCAAAGGATGAGTAAATCATTGGAAAGAATAAAAATAGATCACTAATCTGTTGCACCAGGTATGTTATCTGTTGCAACAGATAACTGACCTGTATGAGTAAATCATTGGAAAGAATAAAAACAGTCCTAATTTATTGTAAAATAAAGAGTAAACCGTTGGAAAAAATAAAAATAAATCACTAATCAGTTATCTGTTGGATCAATATTGTTTAGATTTCTTTCAAACAGAAGAGTTGTCTGTCGTAACAGATAAATGATCTATTAGATTATTCACCTGTTGCATCAGATTTTCATAGTTGCATCAGATTTTTAATATGTTGCATCAGATTTTAAAATGAAGAGTAAATCATTGGAAAGAATAAAAACAGATCACTAATCAGTTATCTGTTGGATCAATATTGTTTAGATTTCTTCCAAACAGAAGAGTCATCTATCGCAACAGATGAATGATCTGTCAGATTGTTCACCTGTTGCATCAGATTTTCATAGTTGCATCAAATTTTTAATCTGTTGCATCAGATTTTCATCTGTTGCATCATATGTTTCATCTATTACATCAGATGTTTCAACTGTTGCAATACCATTTCTGCCAAGACAAATAACAAATCAACCCAGCAACACCAACATATCACACACACACATACACACTAAGAACATCAACTATGATAAAAAATCACTAAAAAATTCGAATCAACAGTACGACAACGAGAAGAAGAAATATAGAATTACCAGAAATTAGGATTTTATTCAGTCCACATTTCAATATCAGAAGAGTAGTTGGCTCAAGTTCCTCTGTTTTTTTCATAATTTTTTACCTGTGAAAAAAGAAATAGGAGGACGAAGAACTCGAAGTTGTTGTCGCCGGAGAAGTATTCACGTCGATTGATGGTTGAAAGTTGAAAAGGAACTCACCCGACTATTTGTCGTCGGAGGTTGAAGGGAGAAATTTTGCAGAACTGTTGGTTGGGATAAGCTGGAGAGAGAGAGAGTGGTTGATTAGGATTGAAGAGGGGTGTGGGTTGGGTTGATTTGTATTTTTAAAAAGATTAGAAAGTTTTGAAAATATTAATCAAGTCCACAATTAACTTAATCAAGTTTCCTAATGATGTTTGACCCTATATGTTGGTCATTGTCATCAATCCTTCATTCAAGACTTAAAAGACACCTTCCTTCAATTTTCTCATGTTTCTTGCCTTTTTTTCCTTGAATGATAAATTGAATAAGTTTTACCCAGAGGTTAGTACCAATTGTGTTATTTTCTTTCAATTAATTTATTAATTGTATTTTTAATTTTTTTGTAATTCCTTCTTTAATTTTGGTGTTATTTATTTTATTGTAGCCAAAAGAAAGTAGGGATAAAAGTAAATCAAATCAATATTTTATTTTTTTCTTTTTGAATCTATGGTATGTAATTTAAGCATTAAGTTTTACCTCATCTTTTTTTAAGGTTCTTATGTCTCCCTCAGTTTTTGATCGTCTAGGTCAGTAACCTTATTCATTAGATTAGTATTAATATTTTATTTTTATTTTTTGATCTATGGTAGGTGATATTCAAATTATTCTGTTTTTGATCTCTATTGAATCAGATATTCGTGCCTATATTGAAGTTAAACAACAAGGTAAAGATTGTAAGTTTTTTTTTCGTGAAAAAAATAACATGTATGCTTTATTTAGGTTTAGATTTCTTTGTTTAAGATTCTTTATCACTGTGAACTGAATGTTTATGTTTCTTCTTTTTTTAGTTTTAGTAGTTCCTTTTTTAGGTTTTACATATATCTTCTTTTTGGTTATAAAACTTTATGACTTTAGCTTTTGTTCTTGAGTCTTTAATGTAATTTTGTAGCTTTTAAGTTTCAAATCGTAAAGAGCTTATCGTCTTTTTTCGCTTGCAGCTTTTGATCCATTCTAGAGTCTCCGACATAACTTTATGATTTTCAGGTTACAAATTTTCTTTTCTATAACATAATTTTATTGATCATGAATATCAAATCGTCCTTTTATGTTTGTAAGTATAGATTTATTTTGTATGCCCTTTGATCTAGATCTGCTTTTGATATGTGTATTCATGTTATCATCTTCTTTCTCTTTTGAATATGTCCTTTTATTTTTTATTTTTTTGTAATAGATCTTAAATTTTAATCTTGATGACTGATAGCTTGAAGTTTCATTCGAAAATTTAAAATTTTATTTAGTGTTAAGATGAAAATAACATTTGTAAATAAGTTTAACTTGAGGGATAGTGACAGGTGTGTTGTTTGAAACAAAAATAATGTAGAATCAGTGCCTGCATAAGGTAAAAGATTATTTCAAGATTTATCATTGTAATCTCTTTAAAGCAAGGGAACAGGTAAGTGTTGAATGTCGGAAGACAATGCAACAACTTAGATATTTGTATTCTGATTACTTATAATTGTTACAATTCCTCTATTGTTACTTAAGAGAGAGACAACTAAAAAACAAAATGTATCAAATTTTATGAATACAAGTGTTTCTGATTATTTAGGTAAAATAGTCAGTGTCTTTTTAAAGCTATGAGGCTGATATAATGACAAACCTCTCTTACCCCAAAGAAGCAACCACTAATTGGTGCGTAGAGTTATTAATGCACAACAAAACATAAATCAGATTGGTGGTGTTCATCATCAGGTTTAATTTTTCTCTCAATTCATTGATAACAAATTTAATGAGCTTTTTGTTGTTTCGGTTATGTAGATTTTTTGTAATTAATATTGTATTTTTGTAATTTTTATACTGAAAGGAACTTGATTTGATGAACTTAAGTTGAGTTCTCTAAAAATAGTTTCTTTACCTAAATGGGGTAGAATAAGATATGCATAAACTCTACCATTTCTTTAAATAAGAAGGATAACTCTAACTAGAGAAGGATCTCTTCTCTTATGTCTTTGCAGTTCTTTGATGCATTTGATGCTTCTTTGTATAGTCTTGAAAATTCCATAGCTTGTGAATTAATTAATTCCAGCAGATTTATCGATTCTTTAATTTGGATCGTTTCGTTCTATTCTCTTGTTGAGTTGTGCCTACGAGTGGCAAACGGAAGGATCAAATTGGATATGGATAGATAAGGTGCTTCTTCGAGTGCCTTTTGTTGGAGAATACCTGAGTATATACGGTCAAATTTCATTCTATATTTATATTATGGATGTTAAATTTTCTTGACTTCTTCGTATGTCTACTTTATATTTTGAATTTATTATTACCGAGTACAATAACCATGTATAGTTTGTGTATGTTTGCTTCAAGACTTTGGCCTCAGTTGAATTTGTAGAAAATATCATGATTGTTGAAGTACTAGCAATTTGAGAAGCTCGAGCTCTCCAAAATGATTCAACAAAAATTCACATATTATTTGATACAAAAAATGCGGTCCAAATCGATACAAAAGAAGGTGAAAGTCTCATGGAAAATAGCATATTTGAGATACAATATTTACTTATATCATGCAAATAGATATAATATTTATTTTAATATCAATTGTTATTTTATAATAATTTTATTCTTATATACAATTTTATTGATTAATGTGACAATGTCAGACACACTGCTTTCATTATTATTATTTTTTAAATTTAAACTATGTAAAAATTCTAAAATAAAGTATTATTTTACCTTTTAAGAGTCCATTCCTAAATTTAAGAATTTCATAGCACTCCTTTTAGGTTTGTGTTTAACGTAGTGATTAACATATAAACCAAGAATACTTGACTTATGTTTTCCAAAAAAAAAAAAATTGAGTTAATCAAGGACTCCTTTCAATTCATTGAACATAAAATTAGGTTCACGTTGGAAATAAATTATTAAAATGTTTTGTCTTATTTATAGAACTCAATGAGTACAAATATTTTGTGCAAGTGCACACAAAGTTTTTACTATTTGTGCACCCTTAGTCTCAAAATAGTTAATTCTTTTTCTAAAAAAATATTTATTTCAATTTAATTGTCTCATTTATGAAATCAATAGAATTTTATTATGTTCTTTCAATACTATCTCTATCATTAATTTAGTAAAATAAATCTCTAATAAATATTTTCTTGGAGAGTGTCAAGTCAACAAAGGTCAACTATTTTGAAATGGAAGTACTCTCCCTTTCAAAATAGTTGGTCTTATTGCTAAAAATATTTGTTTCAAATTAGTTGTTCAAGTTATAAAATCAAAACTATTATTGGAGTATATACTTTTTCTATTACCTTTAATAGTATTAAGCACATCTACATTTTTCAAAATAACGACGTACTCTTCATATGCTTAGATAGAGTAATGAAATGGTGCACATGATTTCAATTCTAAAAAGAAAAATATTTATAGTTTCAATATAAATACTTCAGGTTCTAGAATTGGAATGAAATAATTTTTACTAAATTTCTACATATATTTAATTATTGTATTGATTATTGGGCTTTAAAAGACATATACGGGTAAAAGCGTAAAATGTATCTCTAATGTTGATTTATTAATAAACGTGTTAAATTCATAAGAACCAACTATTTTAAAACGAGGGAGTATAAATTTTGTGCTTCTCTTTTTCTCTTTGTTTTTAGGTCAACTTATTTCTCATGTCGTGTTACTTTGCCACAAGTTTCAACTTCTAATATTATTATATGTTAGAACGTATTCTTGAAGTTTTAAACTATATCAAATTCACACAATTTTATGTCTCATTAATCTGTTTTTCTTTAGCTATTGTTGCAAACATTAAGTTTTCTAAAGGTAATTAATTTCTTTCATCACATGAGTTCATCATATGATACAATTTTAATTATCATATTTCAGAATATGAGTCTCTGGAGGTAAGTAATTTTCATTGTTGTGTTTTTGTTAGGTTGTATTTGTTTTTTTAAGTCCATGATTGTCCACCTATTTACAAAACAATATCATTGTTCTTCTTTAATTAAAAAAAAATAATCACCTAAATTGCTTATAGTTTGGAATCAATCACATTCTAAAGGTACATTAAGAGTTTGGATTTATTGGTTGACACAATTAGTGCGAACAAGATAAAATTACGTAGTTTTAGCGAAATTTCGGGTTGTCATCTTCTGCTTCACCATAATCCTTTTCGTTATTGTTAATTTGTTACAAGTAATTGTGTTATATTACTTTTTGTTACTTCATTTTTTTCTTTATCCTATTATTTAGAATTTATTTTTGTGTATTAAAATATAATTTTGACTTTTGATATCAATGACGATAATTTGTCCACTATATTAAGTTTTGCCCTTTAATTGTTAGAGTAACTGTGAGTTATCATGTTCTTATTTAATTACACTTTATATCTGGAAAAAATATTTTACTTTTTAATTTCATACTTTATAATATAACTTCCACACAATAATTTAATTTTTATATGTATTTATTATTACCTAACTAATATTTGGACTATATATATATATATATTATTAATAGACTTTACTTAATATATGTAGTTTTATCAATAGACTTTTCATATTTACTTTTCATACGTTTGCATTAAATACGTGCATATACATAGTGCTAGTGGCTCATTGTTGAAAAATAAAATGGATTTACCAAGAAATTCTAGGAGAAAATGCAATGATCGGTATGCTTTTTATATAGATTTCATATGTAAATAGACTTTTTTAGATTTCTTATTGTAAAAATAAAGATCTCTTATGTGTAAAAATATTTTTTTTGTAAAAAAGGCATAAAATTAAACAAATTTATAAATGACTAGATCCTTCCCCCCTGTCATAAAATATACGTACACATTTATACATTTTTATCAACAAATTTTTCGCATACACACTTCATATTGTGCTTCTGGTAAGATGGAGTTTGTTACCTTTTTTGTTGAAGACAAATGATAGAAAAAATGAGTTAATAAAATAAAAGATAAATGTCGTATAGAAAGAAAAAGCGTTGTGTTTTAGCTTCCCTCTATATTAGAGTCATCAGCTGATCAGCTCATCCTTTCTATTCATGTACACCATAACACATATCACTTAAGAAAGATATTTTATAGTTTACCATCGTTAATAGCTCATTACTGAGAACTGAAACTGCTGAACAAGCGATTTTATGACTCCTCCTCCAAACATTAAGATTAGTTGCAAATACGAAAATTGAAATTTTCAGAATTCCTGGAGACAGAAAAATGCATATATTCTCACCTTTGAACTTAACAAACGAGCAAGAGAGAAAAAGAAAAAGAGAGCGCGAGAGGAGGGGATGAAAGAGGGAGCAATAGTATTGTTAGGGTTTGACAGAAGACGAGGGAGACTCGCGCTAATGGTGGCTTTTCACTCGGGAAAAACTACGGTGGTGAGATGGGAACAAAGAGGTTGATTAACAACAAAATTTTGGAGGAGGAATTAAATGGGGAAGCAGAACAACTCACGGTTATTGGAACAAGTTTGATAAATAGAAATCATTTAAGTTAACGACTTCTAATTGCATCATGCTAACTTTATTCAGATTTCAGACAAAAGAAAAAGGAAACAAAAATGGATCCTAGAGTGCACCGAGCGATCCAGGATTATCCTTTGGGTCTATCATGTTTGACTAATATCTTTACGGGTGAAGTGTGGTGGGTTTGAAATCGAGAGGGCATCATGCGGAAGCTTAAAGTTTGTAAATCATATGACGATAATTCAGATGACACATAAAACAATACTAAAAAGCTATATTATTGATATGGTTTGGCCAATTGGCCTACATATTAAAACTAATATTAAAGAAAATATAAAAACTGTTAGAAGAAAATTTCCCCTAAACAAGATTCTTAAATTTAAAGGACGTCATTGTGGATGCTATTATGTTATTGTATGAGAATAGGGTCTTTTATCTATAGAGTTCCAAAACCTTTCCAAAGAGTTTTGCCAAATATGAAAAAGTTTTATATTTTCCTGAAATTTTGGTAAGAAAATCAGGGCAAAAACCCTAACAAATTCCCTCTTTAACTTGGTTTTCTTCACTTGATCTACCTTCTTCACATGCAAAACATGGTTGAAAGTGGAGTCTTGTGCATTGAAAGTAAGCATAGGTTAAGAGTGGAGCTCATGCGTTAAAAGTAAATGCACGAGTTGAAAGAAGCCCAAACATAAAAATCAGCAAGGGTTGAAAGTTGGAGCCCATAAACATGAGTTGAAATTTGATTTTAATTTTAAATATGGATTAGCAGCAGGATTATTGAAAATTTGTTTAAAACTTTTTATCCACATGTAGTATCTTGAACATATACCTTCATTATCATCAAATTGATTTTGAACCGCTTTGAACTTGTCTTCAACCTCATTTCACCAAACCATTGGACCTTTGACCCGTAGGCTCTGATACCACTTGTTGGGTTCGAAATCGAGAGGGCGTCATGCGGAAGCTTAAAGTTTGCAAATCATATGCCGATAATTCAGACGGCACATAAAACAATACTAAAAAGTTATATTATTGATATGGTTTGGCCAATTGGCCTACATATTAAAATTAATATTAAAGAAAATATAAAAACTGTTAGGAGAAAATCTCCCCTAAACAAGACTCTTAAATTTAAAGGCCTACATTGTGGATATTATTGTGTTATTATATGAGAAGGGGTGTTCTATTTATAGAGTTGCAAAACATGATTTCCTCCAAGAAAGTATTTTCCCTTTAAAAAAAAAAAAAAAACTTAATTTTGATAAGAAAATCAGGGCAAAAACCCTAAGTGCACATATACTTTTTAAAAAAAAAAAAAAATTGTCCCATTTAACTCATGTTCATTGTATAGTTTTACAAGTTTATCTGTATTTGAGAATAATTCGGACATATGCGGCTAGGTTGGTAATTTGAATGTTAAAGTCTTAAATCTGAAACATGTGTTTTGAATTTGTTTTATCAAAAGTTTTTTGTTCTCTGAATTTTAACAATTCAATATCCAATATTTGCGGTATGCTTCAATTTGAATACAAGTTTCATATATCATAAAAGACAAATTCGAATAATCAATTTATAAAAACTACATATCTAACAAATTCATTTAACATCCTCTAATATTTTCTCAACCTGTTACAATCGGCAAAAGTTTCTGGCATGCACATTTGAAATATTTTTACCAACAAAATAATAATTATATTTTTCAAATTTTTACACTTAAATCTACTCCAAATAAGCTCAAATTTGAAACATAAATTTCATATATCATGAAGAACAAACCCTAGTCATCAATTTATTATTAAAATAAATTTAACAAACTTATTTAACACTTTAATTTTTTCATGTATGTCTACGTTCTCCCTGAAATATAGGTTAAAAATGTCTAAATTTTCAAGTGTGTACGATGCAGAAGCAGAAACAAAAGAAGCAAACAAGAATTATGTATTTTTGCCTTAAAATTATATACTATACCATATATATTCGCACAACAACAACAAAAAAAAGTCCGACGAATATCAATTTAAGGGAAAAAGACAGAAATGGCTACTCGGGCGAAATTAATTTCACGAAAATGGCCATAGAATTCAAATTTTATTTTCTAGCCACTTTCATTTACTGGCTTGTTCTATACAGTTTTTATACATATAGATATTTGTACGAAAATTATATAGTTTTGATACACAATTTATACAATACTTGTACAATTTTTTTTACACATTTTATACAAAAATTATATAATTTTTATATATTTTTGTATATATATTTTATGCATATACATATTTGATAGAACTATATAATTTCTATACATATATCTTATATAGATGCACATTCTATATAACAATTATATCGTTTTTATACAATTATATTTAATTATTATTTTTAAAACAACAAAAAAAGCAGAATATTTTTCAATTAAAAAATTTGTAGCAAAAAAAAATTGAAAATATTTTTAGTTTCGAGATGAATGACCCAAGTTGGAAATTGTATCAGTATTGTATATGAACTGTATTAATATCATCTATAAAATGTATCTGAACTACATGGGCCAAAATGACTCAGATTAGAAAATGACTATAATATGAAAATAGTTTAGCCGACTGACTATTTTTTAACAAAATATCAAATGTTGACCATTTGTTTTAAAAATGGCCAGTGGGTGTCTTTTTCCCTTAGTTTAATGGGACGCCCAAAATATAATACTCCATGAAATTTTACTATATTTATAGAGAATTTTACACTATAATAAAAAAGGACCCTAATCACATATTTTAAAGATATTTTATTTTAACTACTCAACATGATAAATTTTACAAATAAAAATTTAAAAATCCTCAAGGGGAACAAGACTGGAACTCAAGAAGGAAGGAAACATATTTTTCTATGAATTTAAGTTTGTTGCATCGTCGGTGTATTTTTTTTATACTATCAGGTAACTTGGGCAATTTAGTTCCAAGTGATAAAAGAGTTTGAAAATGAGGTGTAGATGACTCAAGTTTTAATAATTGAGTGGAGGTGTCAATTACTTTATTATGGATTAAGAAAGTTGAGAAAGTTTGAAAGTAGCCCACAAGTTTTTAAATTTATACTTTGATCCAAATGTTAAACTAATATATAAAACAGAGAGGAAAAAAATGTGTTTCTCTTATTTCTCATCTGTTGGTGTTTTCTCTCTCTTCGTGATTTTTGTTGTTCGTTGTTGTTGCTACTTTATTCACCATCTTCTGCTTCATTATCATCTTCATATTCTTCTTGTCGGTCATTGTTGTTGTTTTTACCACTACTGCTGCTACTTGACCAATTTTTTAGGTCAAATTTTGTTTCGTACATCACTTTGGCATTACTTCATAGGTGACTTTGGTAAGTAAAATTATGATTTTTAGTTGAATTTGTTATTTAGGTAAACTGTTATTGTTATTTCTTCAACAATTGATAGAACCCGTTCATGAATCCAACATAAGAGCCATCTGTTTAAACAAATCACTCATCTGTTGCGATAGATGAACCATCTGTTGCAGCAGAAGACTCATATGTTGGATTTATATTTATGGTTCTACAGTGCCTGTAACATGAATCGAACAGATTGATCATTTGTTGCAACAGACGAGTTATCTGTTGCAATAGACTAGTTATCTATTGCATCAGAGGAGTTTCTGTTGCAACATACTAGTTATTTGTTGTATCAGATGATTTATATGTTATAATAAACTAGTTATTTATTGCAACAAACAAGTTATCTATTGCATGAGAGGAGTTATCTGTTGCAATAGACTAGTTATCTGTTGCATCAGATGAGTTATCTATAGCAACAAACTAGTTATCTAATATAATAGATGAGTTATCTATTGCAACAGATGAGTTATCTGTTGTAATAGAGGAGTAATCTGTTACAATAGAGGAGTAATCTATTTGGAACAACACAAAACAACTCCTGCCACAAACCCAACAGATAACTAATATGTTTCAACAGATGGTCCATTGGTTGAAAGAACTCAAACTCTTGTTATTTCTACTGGATTCAATATTATTCCTTACGTCCAATCATCAACATGTTTGTTGAGAAGAAGAAATAAAAAGAAACATAAATTTTTCATTAAACAAAAACAAAATACATTAGGTAGGTAGATCAGATATAAATAAAAATTAAAATACATACGCTAAAAGAAAAAACATAACCTAATTATTATTATTATTATTGCCAGCCGACCAATCGTCAACCGGCAGCAGCAGAGCCCTCCTCAGCCTGCGAATCTCTCGGAGCATCCTTACTCTCACGACACCCAACTCCCACTATAGGTCATTAACTTACCTCTGAATTTCTCGCATAGTATCACGCAGAATAGTAATGTCTCAACAGGATCAACCATATCTAGAACACACATGAATTGATAGAAAACATAAAAACACAAGTAAAGAAAAGAGTCTGAATATAATACAATGTATACTACCAATTGGGTAGATTTACACATAAAAAAAAAAAAAACTTACCTGAGTCAGGGAAAATGTATCTGGTCTTTGAAGAGAAAGTGGTTAAAGATGTAATATGAAAGACGAGATGCAAGAAATAAATAGAGTGTAGTAAAATGAACGAGTAAGGATGAACCTATTTATAGAGGGTTGAATTTGAATGACTTAGGCAAAAAAGTGTGACTGTTCACCTCTATTTTATTAATTATATTCAAGCTGGTGACTTTTTAATTACTGGAAAAAGTTATGACTTGATTAAATCAAGCTGCTGACTTTTTTATTATTGTGATAAGTCATGACTTTTCAGTTTATTGTTATTAATTAGTTCTTAAATTTAAATAACTTTTTTCTCAATTAAATAATCAAAGACTTCTCATCTTTTCAATAACCATTTTTTTTAATAATAATAATCATTTTTATTGAGTTGTGGCAACAGATTGTATATCTGTTGCATCAAATAACCCATCTGTGGCAACAAATATACCATCCGTTGCAACAAATGGATCATTTGTGTAACATATAATCTATCTGTTGTAACAGTTTGGTTATCTATTACACCAGATGTCTACAGATGATGAAATAGATGGACCATTAGTTGGGGGCCCGTCTTTTTTAACAATTGTCATATACTTTCATTAATCCAAATTGGTGACCTTTTTATTATATAAATTAAAAAATAAATTTTAAAACAAAAATGGTGAAAAGTCACTACTTGTTGCTTTTTTAATATTAACATCAATTATTTAAATTAAATAACCATTTTTTATGGTTATAAATTATGTTTATCATTTACGTCTTTTTATTTTCTGTGAAAAGAAATGACTTAATTAAATCAAACTGGTGACTTTTTGATTATTATGACGAGTCATGACTTTTCAGCTTCTTAATATTAATTAGTTCTTAAAATTAAATAACATTTTTTCTCAATTAAATAATCGAAGACTTCTCACCTTTTCAATAACCGTTTCTTTTAATAATAAACGTTTTTATTGACCTATTGCAATAAATTGTCCATATGTTACAACCAATGATCCATGTGTGCAACAGATGAGATATCTGTTGTGACAGATTGACCATCTATTGAAGGAGCTTTTTTGATTTCTTCTTAACAGTTGATTCATCAGTCGCAATAGATGGGAAATTTGATTCATCAGCTGTTTTGAATGTGTTATACAAAAAGTCATGACTGTTCACCTCTTTTTTAACAATCATCATATACCTTGATTAATCCAAAGTGATAATTTTTTATTATATAATAAATAAATTAAAAAACATATTTTCAAACAAAAATGGTGAAAAGTTACAACTTGTCGCCTATTTAATATTAAAATTAAATAACCATTTTTACAGTTATAAATTGTGTTTATCATTTATTTCCTTATTATTTATTTATGAACCATTTTGCCTATTAAATAATCAAAAAGTCATGACTTTTCACCTTCTCAATAACAATAACCCTTTTTTTATTACTAACCGTCTGTTGCAACATATGATCCATCTGTCATAACAGATTAACCGTCTGTTGAAATATATGGTCTATTCGTTGTCACAATTGCTCAATCCCTATCCCCAACCATTGACATGTTAAGAATAAGGAACAGACAGAATGAAAATTAAATATTAAATAAGAATTAAAAATCCAAAGTCGACCAAATATAGATTTTAAAATCCATTATATACAAATACACAATAAAAATAAAGCATATGTTAGGTTCCTCCCTTAGGTAGATCCGATATAATAAAAAAAAATACATACTCTAAAAGAAAAAATATAACCTAATTATTATTATTATTATTATTATTATTATTATTATTATTATTATTATTATTATTATTATTATTGTCAACCGGCCAATCATTATCCGGCAGTAGCAAGACCCTCTTAGCCTTGCTCTCATGGTGCCCAACTCCCACCAGAGTTCATGAATCTGCCTTTCAAGTTCCCGCAAGGAGTCGCACAAAATCACCTTGTCCAAATCCAGATCGGTCATATCTATAAGTGGAGTTATGTATAATTACATCTCTTAATTAAATAAAATAGGTGACTTTTCGAATATGTAAATTAAAAAATGGATCTAAATACAATATTTTATCTTTATTGTATTTTGAAAAGAAAAGAAATTTACTTTAAAATAAATCTAACAGATGGGTAATCTGTTGCAAAATATATTCTATCTGTTTGATAATTTACAACATATTGACAATCTGTTGCAACAAATATATATATCTGTTTGATTATTTCCAACAGATAAGTTGTTTATTGCAATAGATTGATCATCTATTGTAACAAATGTCTATAATTATTTGATAATTTTAACAGACGTGCTATCTGTTGCAACAGGTTAGTCATCTATTTATTAAAATTAAGCCATAGATGGGCTAGGAAGAATAAGGTGTATGCAGATGGATGGATCCGCTTTCATATGTGGGAGTTATGTATTACTGATAAGGTCATCAAGAAAACACACATAAAGTATAATAATTTTGTGAATGCAGTTTTTAACCGATTATGCATTGATCATTCAAATAGGATCCTGCATTGTACAGTTAAGTTTGATAGGTTCAAATTGATAAGGACGATTGCTGCTTATGTTTATGCGTGTTACCTTTTGAGATGGGATCAATATTTGGTGGCATTGCAGAGATCCAATTGTAACTGGACTGACTTTAAAGGTACATTAAACTCTGAGAAGGCCTTCCAAGCCTCCCACTGCAATAAACAAGAACGGAAAACCAATAGAAATTCCCTTGGGTAAAATTTATATGAATGGGTTGTTCGAGAAGATAACTACACACCAGAAGGAGCCGTGGGAGAATACCTACAAGGGAAAGGGGAGTTGATGAAAGAATATATCATCTGAGACCTTATTGAAGAGAAAACATAGGGTAGTAAACAAGTAACTTCTAGCGAATCTGGCCGATGAAACTGACTTAAAACATGAGAAATCTGAATCAAGCACAAATATAAAAGTGTATCCAGTAATAAAAATTTATCTGTCATCTCTCTCAAAGAAAAATAGTGCAGTTGGCCACTTTACTAGGGAACTGTGACTATTTAGCATAGTCGGAATGATCACCTACAGAGAAAATAACAGAACACCAAGAAAGTAGCTTTGCAGGCCATGAGGGTTGAAATGAATTACAGTAAGTCAAGAAAACTTACGCGAAGAACAGCTGAAGTTTAAATAAGGAAGCAAGCCAAGGCAACAATTTTTGAATTTTAAATTGCATCCCATGCCTTCTTGTTTGTGGTTCTGATCAGGTCCACTACTATTGACCTGATTGAAACCAAAAAAAGATTGAGTATAATTACTTTCTTAGCAATATGTATGTAATTGATTGTTTTTTCTTTCCTTAGCATGCTTTCAACATATCTTAGAGAAGAGAGATAACTTACTGTAGTATGTGAATCCCGTGCAGTTGCCAAAGCTCTTAAAAATTAAATGGATGGAAATGTAAATTACACCAGTGCTTTCCATGCTTAGCTGCTAATATGTTAACAAAACTAGTGCAATTTACATTTCCATCCATTTGATAATTTTCAAGAGCTCTGGCAACTGCACGGGATTCACATACTACAATAAGAATCTGATCTTCTTCAAGATATATTGAAAGTATGCTAAGGCAAGAAAACACAATCAATTACATCCATATTGCTAAGGAAGCAATTATACTCAATCTGTCTTTCAATCTTGTTTGTGGTTCCGATCAGGTCAATAGTAGTGGATCTAATCAAAACCATAAACAAGAAGGCATGGAATGCAATTTAAAATTCAAAAATTGTTGTCTTCGCTTGATTCCTTATTTTAACTTCAGAAGTTCTTGGGGCAAGTTTTCTTGATTTACTGTACATCATTTTGACCCTCGGTGCCTGCAAAGTTGCTTTCTTGGTGTTCTATTATTTTCTATGTAGGAGATCATTCCAAGCACACGAACTAGTCGCAGCTCCCTAGAAAAGTGTCCAGTTGCACTATTTTTCTTTGAGAGAAATGACTGACGAATTTTCATTACTGGATACACTTTTATATTTGCACTTGATTCAGATTTCTCATGCTTTAAGTCAATTTCAATGTCCAGATTTG
This sequence comes from Capsicum pubescens, assembly GCA_030864215.1. NCBI lineage: Eukaryota > Viridiplantae > Streptophyta > Magnoliopsida > Solanales > Solanaceae > Capsicum > Capsicum pubescens. The sequence continues at coordinate 211,640,582 of CM061543.1, read as the reverse complement.
CTACAAATTTCTTGGTACCCTGTGTTTCTTCCTTAATAAGGTTTGAGATGATATAATCTTCATCAACTTCCCTTTTCCATCACAGGTATTCTCCTACCATACCTTCTGGTGTATAGCCATCACCCTAAGCAACTCAACCTTATAAATTTGGCCTAGGACATAACTATACTAATTTTCGTTCTTGGTTGCAGTAGTGTGATGCTTCAGAGGCCTTTCAAAAGTCCATTGAATCCTTAAAATCAGTTCAATCACTATTGAATATTTTTACAATGCCACCAAAATTTAATTCCTTCACAAAACTTGACATATAAACATGAGCAACAACTATCATTAAATCGTAAAAGGGTATCAAAATCATCTTCATGGTCCCTGAGCCTTATCATTTTAGAATTATCAAACTTAACTATAAAATTATAAATATCTTGTTTGAATGATCAATGCCTTATTGATAAAAAAACAACATTTACAAAATTAGTGTACTTTATGTGTGTTTTCATGATAACATCAATAGTACATACCTCCCACATATGAAGTGGTTCCATCTGCAAGTATCTTATTCCTCCAAACCCATCTTTATTGTAGCCTTTAGTGTTGGTCGGGCAAAATTTGATCAACTTTTACTTTCTTATATCTACACACAAGAGAAAAATAATTAATGTCAACATATTTCAATATTTGTTCAACAGCTGACCCATATGTATCAACATATCTGTTACAACAGATTCCATATCTATTGCAACAGACTTCACATCTATTGCAATAGATTTCCCATTTGTTCAAAAGATGGGCAATCTACTGTAATAAGCTACGCATCTGTTGCAATAGATGGACTACATATTGCAACATATGGGTCATCTGTTGGAATAAATCAAACCAACCTTGCTAGTGGTTTGATTTGTCCAAAAATTTCTTCGTCTATTGCAACATCAACAACAACATCAATAACACAGAAACAACACTATTTTCCAACACTATCAACACCACAAAAACCAGACGTTCCAACAACACCAACCCCACCAACAACATCAATAACATCATCAACACCAAAGAAACAAATAAAATACATCCAAAAAAATGATACTGCCAATAAGGCTTCTAAATTTCTCCCAACAGACGACTTTTTTGCACATTTTAATAAAAACAATGGTTCATTCATTCAAGACTTAAAAGTCACCTTTCCTTCAATTTTCTCAATAAATAGGATATGGGTAATGGATAATTAATAAAAACAGATGTAAATAACTAATTTAAATAACTTGCAAAGAAGAAGACAAGAATCAAAGAGTAGTAGGAACCATACCTGCAATGTCAAAATCAAGGGGATCAAAATAACAATTTCAGTTAAGAAAAGATATAGATCGATTGAGATATGAAAGGATCCTCATGAAAAATAGGAGAGAAAAGAGAGAAAATAGAGAAAAAAAAAAGACGGTTGCATAACCCTAACTAAAGAGGAGAGAAAGAAAAAAAAAGATAAAAGAAAAAAAAAAGAGATAAATTAATTTATGGCTGAAGAAGAGATAATTCTAGAGATGGGTTTAAATATTCATTAATAACTTTGACGGGCACGAGGTGACGGGTGACATTAAAAAGACAAGATATGAAAACTCAAGGAGAAGATTTTTGAGTTATCCAATAAATATCTTTTACCACCTTAGTATTTTATCTTTTTTTATTTCGGATGGAAAATTGCTTTAAAATAAAAAAAGATTTTCAAATAGCTATCTCATCTATTGCAACAGATATCAATATCTGTTTGAAAATTTCCAACAGCTCAGTCATCTATCGCAATAGATTCAAATGTCTATTTGATAATTTACAATAGATAGGTAACTCTATTGCAACAGATATCAATATCTATTTAAAAATTTCCAACAACTCAGTCATTTATCACAATAGATGCAAATGTCTATTTGATAATTTACAACAGAAAAGTAATCTGCTGCAACAGATTTTTTTACAATTGATTTAGCTAGAACTAGGGATGAGTTCAAAAGGTCAACTATAATTTCAATTGAGTCTTTGCAATTGCATGATATTGGCATTGCATTCCTCCCGACCTGAGTCATCAATCGATTAATCTGAGTTGAAACAATTCATATTAACTTATTATTGAGCTAATACACAAATTGATTTAGCTATAACTAGGGGTGTGTTCATAGGTTCAACTATAATTTCAATTAAGTCTTTGCAATTGCATGGTATTGATATTGCGTTCCTCCCGACCTGACTCATTAATAGATCAATTTGAGTTCAAATGATTCATATAACTTATTATTGAGCTAATACCTAAATCGATTTAGCTAGAACTAGGGATGTGTTCATAGGGCCAACTATAATTTCAATTAAGTTTTTGCAACTGCATGATGTTGGTATTGCGTTCCTCCCGACTTGAGTTGTCAATCGATTAATCTGAGTTGAAACGATTCATATTAACTTATTATTGAGATAATACCTAAATTAATTTATCTAGAAATAGGGATGAGTTCATAGGGTCAACTATGATTTCAATTGAGTCTTTACAATTATATAATGTTGGAATTGCATTCCTCTCGACCTGAGTCATCAATTGATCAATCTGAGTTGAAATGATTCATATTAACTTATTATTGAGCTAATACCTATATTTATTTAGATAGAACAAGGGATGAGTTCATAGAGTCAACTACAATTTCAATTGAGTCTTTACAATTACATGATATAGTTATTGCGTTCCTCCTGACTTGAGTTATCAATTCTAATCCCCCAAAGCTAATACCCGAAATGCTACACGGTGCTCATGACCCCGAAGGACCACAAGCTAACCCATGACTAATATCTGTACCTGAACACTGCATAATATATTATATAAATGTGGAAATAAAGGCTGAAAGGCCATAAGGTTCAAAACTGATAAAACATAACATCTAAAAGTACGGTATATAAATACTAAAAACAAACTGAAACAAAACTGTCTGAACATACAGTAGTCTAAAAAGCCTCTAAAACTGAACTGCCTGAATAGAGAGTTTATGGGACATGTCCCCAACTAAATCCAACTACTGAAATAAACTATGTAATAAAGAAATAAAGTAATGATCATGTCCTCGAAGGATGAGGACTCACTGCTAACTCTGACTGCTAAAAATGGAATGCTACTGGTGCTCTGGAGCTTGTGCTTCTGAACCCATGGTATAGAATAAAACACCATAATGAAAATGCATCAGTACGATTGAATGTACTGGTATGCGTGCAAGGTAGGTTAAATGCAAAGGGTTCAAATGCATAAATAATGCTAATTGACTGTATAACATGAACATGAGAATACATGCATAAATAAGTGTCTGTAACTGAATTTATGATGGTACTGACTACTAAGTCTAATTACTGATAACATGAGTTACTGATAATTGGTATAACTGATACTGAGCAACTGTATCTGACAGTCTAGGTTCTGATGGAACTAGCTGAGTTTTGTACTGTGTTGAGTTGACTGTATCTGACAGTCCTGAAATCTGAAGAACTATCTGAGTTCTTTTACTAAGACTGAGACTATGGAAAGTAGTCGTCTAACTTACATGCCCCAAATAATGCATCATAGCTGAGTTGGGGTCCAATCTGTAACCCCAATTGGAAGGGTGTCAATACTGTGCCATTAGTAAAGACAAGTTGTGGGTGACCCTCATCTGACAGTGTCCCCAAAAAAGAACAGTGGGACCCTCATCTGACAGTGTTTATCTACCTCATCAACCCTTATCTTTCAGTGTTGATATCTCAACCTATGCTGGATACATAGTTTTGAAATGCAAGGATTGCTTCTAAGGATCACACCCTCAACTGTCAGTGTGTGTCCTCATCCTTGAGTTCACTCGGTGCTAAATCCTACTCTCATCTGAATAGATACTGAACATGATTAACTGAACTGAACTGTACGAAGTTCATTGAGTTCCGTTGACTGATAAAATACTACTGAGATTACTAAATTACTGAGCTTTCTGAGATTACTGGGATTACTGAGTTTACTAAGTTTTCCTAAGTCACATGATTGACTGAATTCTACTGAACATGGCTTGACTGAGGATATCATGAAAATATGACACTGGATCTAGGCACACAACTAAATTGTCGGGCACAAGTACCCCAGGACTCGATAAAAGGAAACTGATAAGGCATGACATTCTTGAATACATGACCGACATCAACAATCCATAATACAATAAGTTGGAGATTTCATGAAGTACATGGTTATCATAATCTTGTACATGGTTGGAATGCATATACTCAATGTCAAAATTTCATACTCTAACATCATGAGCATTCCAACAAACATCTACATTGCATATCAATAGCATGGGAGTCATTTGAACATAAGGGTAAAATATGAATCCATCACATAAATCACAATTGAGCTATATTACATAATTTCTAGTCTCTTATGCATTTTATCAAACACTTAGGTTGCATGACTTAAGGAATGGCATAGTCCTCAAATTAACATATCATAACCAACTAAAATTCATGGTTATCAACTCAAATGCTAACATATTTTCATAAAAACACATAAAGATTCCTACTTGGGAATCATACAACAACAACCACATGAACATAATCAACCCATGGCATGAATATCATAATCTATAGTTTAAAACTTGATTATTGGGCTTTATGGATGAAAGGAATCCATGAATTAACACTATGCATACCTTAGTACGTGATTCTACGAAGATTTACGGTGGAATTTTCTTGAATTTGAATCCCTAATTGAGAATCCTAACTTGTTCTTGAGAGAATTTTGAGAGAAGTGACTATATTTTGGTTGAATTGGGGCTAAATCCCATGTTATAGGCTTATATAGGGGTGGGAAATACCCATTTTGCCCTTAAAATAACTCAAAAATAGGGTGTTTACATCACTTGGGCCAAAAGATATGCGGCACACAACTTATCGTGTAAGCTAGATTGTACGACGCACAACTTATCACCTAATTTAGACTGTGCGTCGCACAACTTATGGCATAACCATTCCAGTAGCCTTAGGCGATTTGTTAGTCAACGCACTCAACTTTGCAAAGCCATAACTTCTTGCTCGGATGTCGGATTTTGGTAAAATTGGTATCATTGGAAAGCTTATTCAATTCTATACAATTAGGTGGTTATAAATATGCCAAAATACCACATATACATCAAGTTATGCTCGTTCAAAGATGACTCCTTTGAAATCAAACACTAAATCTTGATGGATTCAAAAGTTCTTAGCTTGCCTTACTTTAAGTGACTCTTATGAACACACTTTAACACATCATAAGCTCTCTTCTAACTAGGATACTCATTCCAAGTCATGTACTCAAATATGAATCACAGTATAGGAGGTTTCATACGTAGGAATAATGGTTTATTTTCTAGCTTAGAAATATACGGGGTATTACAATATCTCCCCCTTGGGAACATTCGTCCTCGAATGAGACTTACTAGACTGAGAATACTGATGGACTGGACTTACTTAAGGGGCGTGAAAACCTGAAACATAACTATATGACTGGAACTACTGGTATACTAAAATCTCATACTGAATATATATGTTTGATGTATGGATATCTGACTGAGTTGTTCCTCATGAAAGCATGACTTAAATTATTGATAAGATGAGCTTCTTTACTGAACATGCATGTCTAATGCATGAATACTTGACTGAACTGACTCTTGAATTCTTGAATAAACATTCAATGGAAACTAATACCAAGTTTATAATGGGGATCTGAACATGACCTGATTACTAAGCTTGTAACTAAAATTTGAACATAAAATTAAAAATCTTAAGGAAAACTGTTACCTTGAGCTGAGTCTGAGTTAGTGGAGAAGAGGTGAGGATACTTGGTTCTCATGTCTGCTTCTGTTTCCCAAGTATCTCCCTCAACGGACTGATTCTGCCAAAGAACATTGACTAGAGGGACTTCTTTGTTCCTCAATCTGCGAGTCTGATATTCTAAGATTTCGACTGGAATCTCTTCATAAGAGAGGCTGTTCTGAACATCTATGCTCTGAATAGGGACTACAACTGTTGGGTAACCTATGCACTTATTGAGTAAAGAGACATGGAAAACTAGATGAATTGGGGCTAGATCTGAAGGTAACTCGAGCTCATAAGCTACCTTGCCAAAACGATTGAGAATTTTGAAGGGACCAACATATTGGGGACTGATCTTTCCCTTCTTTCCAAACTGTTTCACTCCCTTCATGGGAGAGATCTTTATTTAGACATAATCACCAATCTCATACTCAAGATCCTTTCTGCGCACATTTGCATAAGACTTATGGCGGCTCTAAGCAGCCCGAAGTCTTTCTCTGATCAACTGGACTTTTTCTAAGGCATCAAATACTAAGTCAGGCCCTATAACTGAGGCCTCACTAACTTCAAATCAACCAACTGAATATTTGCATCTTCGACTATAGAGGTCTTTGAATAGAGCTATCCAAATACTAGAATGATAGTTGTTGTTATATGCAAACTCAATCAAAGGCAAGTGGTCATCCCAACTACCCTTGAAATCAATTGCACATGCCCTTAGAATATCCTTTAAAGTCTGAATTTTCCTTTCTGTTTGACCATTTGTGTGAGGATAAAAGGTTGTACTGAGATGAACTTGGGTACCTAGACCCTTTTGGAATGCTTTCCAGAAATGAGAGGTGAACTGGGTACCTCAGTCTGAGATAATAGATAGCGGAACACCGTGTAATCTGACCAACTCTCTAACGTAGAGTTTGGCATAATCCTCGGCTGAATAAAAGGTATGTACTGGAAGAAAATAAGATGATTTGGTCATCCTATCTACAATAACCCAAACTGAATCATGCTGATGACGAGTACGAGGTAAAATCGTTACACAGTCCATGTTCACTTCTTCCCACTTCCAAGTAGGAATAATGAACTCCTGTATGGACCCACTAGGCTTCTGATGCTCTATTTTAACCTGCTGACATGTAGAGCACTTAGCCACAAACTCTGTGATATCTCTTCATCCCACTCCACCAATAAATCTCTCGTAAGTCGCGGTACATCTTAGTGGCCCCTGGATGAATAGAGTAGCGCACATCATACGCTTCTGTAAGAATTCATTGCCTCAAGTCATCTACACCTGGAATGCAAAGACGACCTTGACAATGTAAAACACCATCTCCCCCTTGGAGGAAACCTCTACTTTCTAGTTTTTGACTGACTCTTTCAACTTGACAAGGCTAGGATCTCTATCCTATTTTTCTTTCATCTCAAAAACTAGAGATGATTTTGAACTACTTTGAACCCATATATCAATCTCTTCTGTATCGACTAAGTGAATACCTAGTCTAGAAAGATGATGGACTTCCTGAGCTAAGTTCTTCTTACTGTCCTCAACATGATCAAAACTACCTATAGACAGTCTACTGAGAGCGTTGGCCACTACGTTGGCCTTTCCTGGATGGTAAAGAACACTTATGTCATAATCTTTCAAGAGCTCTAACCACCTCCTCTGATAAAGATTGAGATCTTTCTAGGAAAAGGCATACTGAAGGCTCTTCTGATCTGTGAACACATCTTTATGAACTCTGTATAGATAATGCATCCAAATCCTTAAGGAAAATACTACGCCTGCTAACTCAAGATCATGAGTCGAATAATTTTTCTCATGGGGTTTAAGCTGTCTGGAGGCGTAGTCTATGACCTTACCATACTGCATGAGGAAACAAACCAAACCTACTATGGATGCATCACAATACACTATGAACCCATCTGAACCATCTGGAAGAGCCAAGACTGGAGCTGAGGTGAGTCGAGTCTTCAACTCCTGAAAACTTTTCTCGCAAAGATCTAACCATTGAAACTTGACTTTTTTATGAGTTAATCTAGATATAGGGGATGAAATAGAAGAAAATACCTCAACAAACCATCTGTAATAGCCAGCCAAACCTAAGAAACTCCGGATATCTAATGGAGAGATAGGTCTGGGCTTCGGTCTTTTGAGGATCAACCCTAATGCCATCACCGGAAATGAAATGACCAAGGAATGCTATTGACCTTATCTAAAACTCTCACTTACTAAATTTGGTGAATAGTTGATGATTTCTGAGAGTCTGAAGCACGATTCTGAGATGGTCTGCATGATTATGCTCACTGCGGGAATAGACCAGAATATCATCTATGAAGACTATGATGAACATGTCCAAGTACTGTTTGAACACACGATTCATCAAGTCCTTCAAAGTTATTGGGGCATTGGTAAGACCAAAGGACATGACTAGGAATTCAAAGTGACCATACCGAGTATGGAAGGCTATTTTTGAAATGTCACATTCTCTGACTCGGAGCTGATGATAGCCTGATCTGAGGTTTATTTTTGAGAAATAACTGGCATCCTGAATTTGGTCAAACAGGTCTTCAATTCGGGAAGTGGATACTTGTTCTTGATCATAAATTTATTGAGCTAATGGTATTCAATGCACATTCTGAGAGAACCATCTTTCTTGCGCACGAATAAGACTGGTGCACCCCATGATATCCATAACCTTCTGGACTTGATCAAGAAATTCCTGAGGGTCCTCATCTGTCTTAGACCCGAAAAAGGATGGAGGATTCATTTGGGTGAAGTCCCGAATCCTGGCTATAGCAGAATTGGCCACTGGGTTGGCCGGAATGACAATTGATCGTTCATTCTGAGCAGCAACTGACTGGGAAAGAGTAGTGAATGCAGCTCTAAACTCTTCATGAGATACATGTTCACCCAAGGGATCTTCGGGCTAAGGGTCTAACTGATTTCATGTTCTCCTCTAGGGAGGCATGTTCGGTAAACGAAAGAGAAAAAGATTAGACTGAGAGATTAACTTGAGATTATGCTGACTGGCATGACATGAATATTGAAAGAAGGAAAAATATTCCTAAAACATCTTATAGCCTCCTGCACATAAATGTGGCGCACAACACACCCATATACAAGACTCTACTAGATGCGGCTTTCAGACTTCCTAGGATACTATTGAACCTTAGGCTTTGATACCAAGTTTGTAACACCCCAAATCTAGTACCCGAAATGCTTCACGGTGCTTATAACCCCGAAGGACCACAAGCTAACCCATGACTGATATTTGTACCTAAATACTGCATAATATATTGTATAAATACGGAAATAAAGGCTGAAAGGCCATAAGGTTCAAAACAAATAAAACTTAACATCAGAAAGTATGGTATATCAATACCAAAAACAAACTGAAACAAAACTATCTGAACATACTGTAGTTTGAAAAACCTCTAAAACTGAACTATCTAAATAGAGAGTTGATGGGACATGTCCCCAACTAACTCCAACTACTGAAACAAACATGTAATAAAGAAATAAAGTAATTATCAAGTCCTCAAAGGATGAGGACTCACTGCTAACTCTGACTGTTGAAACTGGAATGCTACTGATGATCTGGAGCTCGTGCTTCTAAACCTATGGTATAGAATAAAACACCATAGCGCAAATGCGTCAGTACAATTGAATGTACTAGTATGCATGTGAGGTAGGCTGAATGCAAAGGGTTCAAATGCATGAACAATGCTAACTGATTGTATAACATGAACGTGAGAATACATGCATGAATAAGTGCCTGTAACTAAATTCATGATGGTACTAACTATTGAGTCTGATTACTGATAACATGAGTTATTGATAACTGATACTGAGCGACTGTATCTGATAGTCTAGGTTCTGATGGAACTAGCTAAGTTTGATACTGTATTGGGTTGACTGTATCTGACAGTCCTGAAATCTGAAGAACTATCTAAGTTCTTTTACTAAGACTGATACTATGGGAAGTAGTCATCTAACCGACATGCCCCAAATAATGCATTATAGCTGAGTTGGGGTCATACCTGTAACCCCAATTGGAAGGGTATCAATACCGCGCCACTGGTAAAGACAAGTTATGGGTGACCCTCATCTAACAGTATTCCCAAAAGAGAATGGTGGGACCCTCATCTAACAGTGTTTATCCACTTCATCAACCATCATCTGTCAGTGTTAATATCTCAACCTATGCTGGCTACATAGTTCTGGAACACAAGGATTGCTTCTAAGGATCACACTCTTAACTGTCAGTGTGTTTCCTCATCCTTGGGTTCACTCGGTGCTAAATCCTTATCCCATCTGAATAAACACTGAACATGATTAACTAAACTATACTGGATTGAGTAAATTAAGTTTTGTTGGCTGACAGAATACTACTGAGATTACTGAGCTTTTTGAGATTACTGGGATTACTGAGTTTATTGAGTTTTTCTGAGTCACATGACGGACTGAATTCTACTGAACATGGCTTGACTAAGGATATCATGAAAACATAACACTGGCTCTAGGAACATATCTAAATTTTCGAGTACAAGTACCCCAGGACTCAATACAAGAAAACTGACAAGGCATGATATTCTTGAATACATGACCGACATCAACAATCCATAATACAATAAGTTGGGGATTTCATGAAGTACATAGTTATCATAATCTTGTACATGGTTGGAATGCATATACTCAATGTCAAAATTTCATACTCTAATATCATGAGCATTCCAACAAACATCTACATTGCATATCAATAGCATGGGAGTCATTTGAACATAAGGGTAAAATATGAATCCATCACATAAATCACAATTGAGCTATATTACATAATTTCTAGTCTCTTATGCATTTTATCAAACACTTAGGTTGCATGACTTAAGGCATGGCATAGTCCTCAAATTAACATATCATAACCAACTAAAATTCATGTTTTTTAACTCACATGCTAACATATTTTCATAAAAACACATAAAGATTCCAACTTGGGAATCACACAACAACAACCACATGAACATAATCAACCCATAGCATGAATATCATAATCTATAGTTTAAAACTTGATTATTGGGCTTCATGGATGAAAGGAATCCATGAATGAACACTATGCATACCTTAGTACATGATTCTACAAAGATTTACGGTGGAATTTTCTTGAATTTGAATCCCCAATTGAGAATCCTAACTTGTTCTTGAGAGAATTTTGAGAGAAGTGACTATATTTTGGTTGAATTGGGTCTAAATACCATGTTATAGGCTTATATAGGGGTGGGAAATACCCATTCTTCCCTTAAAATAACTCAAAAATGCGGTGTTTACGTCACTTGGGCCATAAGATATGCGACGCACAACTTATCGTGTAAGCTAGGTTGTGTGGCACACAACTTATCACCTAAGTTAGGTTGTGTGTCACACAACTTATGGCATAAGTTAGGTTGTGCATCGTACAACTTATGGCATAACCATTCCAACAGCGTTAGGCGATTTGTTAAGTGACGTACTCTATTTTTCAAAGCCATAACTTCTTGCTCGGGTGTCAAATTTTGGTAAAATTGGTATCGTTGGAAAGATAATTTGATTATCTAAAATTTTGTGAGTATAAATCTACCAAAATACCATATATACATCAAGTTATGCTCGTTCAAAGATGACTCTTTCAAAATCAAATACTAAAACTTGATGAATTCAAAAGCTCTTAGCTTGCCTTACTCTAAGTGACTCTTATGAACATGCTTAACACATCATAATCTCTCTTCATACTAGGATACTCATTACAAGTTATGTACTCAAATATGAATCACATGATAGGAGGTTTCATACATAGGAACAATGGTTTATTTTCTAGCTTAGAAATATATGGGGTATTACATCAATTGATCAACCTGAATTGAAATGATTCATACTAACTTATTATTGAGATAATACCTAAATTTATTAAGCTAGAACTAGGGATTTTTTCATGGGGTTGACTATAATTTCAATTGAGTCTTTGCAATTCCATGATATTGGTATTGTGTTCCTCCCAACTTAACTCGTCAATCTATCAATATAAGTTGAAATAATTCATATTAACTTATTATTGAGATAATACCTAAATTTATTTAGATAGAACTAGGTATGAGTTCATAGAGTCAACTATAATTTTAATTGAGTCTTTGCAATTACATGATGTAGTTATTGTGTTTCTCTCGACCTGAGTCACCAATTGATCAATCTGAGTTAAAATGATTCATACTAACTTATTATTGAGATAATAACTGAATTGATTAATCTAGAACTAGGGATGAGTTCATGGGGTCAACCACAATTTCAATTGAGTCTTTGCAATTCCATGATGTTGGTATTGCGTTCCTTCCGACCTGAGTCGTCAATCGATCAATATGAGTTAAAACAATTTATATTAACTTATTAGTAAGCTGATAACTAAATTTATTTATCTAGAACTAGGGATGAGTTCATATGGTCAACTATAGTTACAATTGAGTCTTTGCAATTACATGATGTTGGTATTGCGTTCCTCTCGACCAAAGTCGTCAATCGATCAATCTGAGTTGAAATGATTCATATTAACTTATTATTAAGATAATACCTAAATTAATTTAGCTAGAACTAGGGATGAGTTCATAGGGTCAACTAAAATTTCAATTAAATCTTTGCAATTGCATGATGTTGGTATTGCGTTCCTCTCAAACTGACTCGTCAATCAATCAATCTAAGTTGAAACTATTCATATTAACTTATTATTGAGCTAATACCTAAATTGAATTAGCTAGAAATAGGGATGAGTTCATAGGTTCAACTACAATTTCAATTAAGTCTTTTCAATTACATGATGTTGGTATTGTGTTACTCCCGACCTGAGTCATCAATCGATCAATGTGAGTTTAAACAATTCATATTAACTTATTATTAAGCTAATACCTAAATTCATCAATGTTCCAATTGAACTTAATATAATTTATTATGATAAAATGGTTAAAAAATATCTCTTTTTGAAAAATAATTAAGATCAATTTGGACCAACTTAACAATTTCAAAACTTGTCATTCTTTTCCAAAATACAAATCAACCTACACAAATCATCCATTTTTGGGAAAAATATTTCATCATTTCAAATCTCGAGTTCTTGTTTTTTTCTTTTTCTCTCAATCATACAGACAATAATTATTCAACATATTGCTCAACCCTTCAAAAAAAATAATTTTCTTCCTATTTCCATCCATATAGTTGTTATTTTTGACTTCATTCTTGCTTGTATCCATTATTTTCTCTATCTTTGCAGGTAACAAAGTTTGAAAAAAGTTTTATATTTGTTCTTTATTCTAAAAATTAAGGATTTTTAGTTAATGATTAAAATGAAGACTTTTAGTTGTATTATCTATGAGAATGGGTTAACAATTTTGAGTTTTAATGCTAAAAACGTAGGAAGAACCTGAGAAAATCCTAGTTTTGTTTCAGTGTTTTGTTGACTATCGTATTATTATTGGATGGTGTTTGTGGTATTGTTGGTGGCTGTTGTTGGTGGTGTCAGTATTTGTGGTCTTGGTGGTGGTGTAGGTAGTCTTGGTGGTTGTGTTGGTATTTGTGACCTTGGTGGTGGTCTTGGTGGCATTGGTGATGGTATTGATGGTCTTGGTGAAATTGGTGGAGGTATTGGTGGTGATGTTGGCGGTCTTGGTGGTCCATATGTTGCAACAGGTGGAACATCTATTGTGAGATATTAAATAGGTCTTCAAATAGATTCTCCATCTGTTTCAACTGATGGGTTATCCGTTGGAATATTTTTTTGTAATGTGGCGTATCAAAATTTATTGAAATTTATCTTACCCTTTTCTAATAATTATACAGACATCAAATGTAATGTATCTTTTGTTTTTCTGTTGTTTGTAGTTAAAATATGTCTCCCAAAAGAAAAGAAACTGAAAGTGGATCAACTTCTGACCACCTGACAAAAAAGTCTAGAGTACAAATGGATTCGGAGGAACTTCTTGAACAATCTCAGACCGAGAAAAATAAAGCTGAGGAAAGTTATGAAAATGATGTTGAGGGAGGAGTAGAAGGGTATTTAGAGGTTGGTGAGGATAATAAAAGTGATGAGGAATAAGAAGATAAACATGAAGAGAATGAAGTAGAAAGTGAGAAAGAAGATGATGGTCAACATGATGATAAACAAGAAGAGGAGGAAGTAGAAAGTGAGAAAGAGGATGATGATCAATGACAGCGCCCAAGCACACACGCAAGTGTACATGGTCTACCAAGTAGTAAAGTGGCCTTCAAAAAGTCAAGTATCGATCCCACGGGAACTTGTGTTGACAAATTCCCAATTCTAGTTTAATAATTTAGAAAAAGTAAACAATAAAGTTTTAGAATTGAAAACTAAAGAGTAACTAAACTAAAGCGGAAAAGTAATGACTCCGGACAATCAATGGGTAGAGATCCAGGGTTAAGGATTATGAACAATCATACTACGTTATTGAACTTCATTCATTAAATCGCTTATCTTGGTTGTTGATTCGTAGGGTTAATCACACGATTATTATCTCCCGACCTCTAACCGTTTACCTAATTTGAACCTTACAACTACATCGTTGAGCGGAGATGTAATAGTTCAATTAAGTTCTTTAAACTATCATCCTATGTGTGAATCAAGTAAGGCATCTAAGTACATCCCTGTCCTAGACACTAATTTGAATTCCTTATTTCATAAAATAATATAAACCATACTTTGTTTATTCCCATGTTCTATCCCCCTATTCCCTCTCCCGAGTTCATAAGGTTGACAATTGATGCATTCTAAGGGTAGCTAATCCTTAAAATAGTTTTAAAAAAAAAAAGATCCAATAATTATAATCAACTTAACAAACTTAATTAAAAATGAAAGTAGTCATGATCTTGGTCTTAACCTTAGAAAAAGGTTGTTTAGCCACACATAGTCATAATCGTAATCACAAGATTGTAATTAACAGCTAAAGACATGAATGAACTAAATTAAAATAAGAAAAAACTAAAGAGATGAAGTTATAGCAGCCCCTCAATCTCCAAAGACGTCTAAGAACAAATAAAAATGTTTATAAGGTCCTATTTATAGTATAAGAAATAGCCCATGCCTTGTTGAACAAGGATTCAATTTTTTGTCGTCTGTGGAAACAGTGACGCGCCACATTGGTTATCGCGTTGAAGGAGGGTCACGTTACGTATAATTTTCATTGGTTAACAGATTTGGGTGACTTATTAATCCAGTGGTGTGAATCATGTTCCAAGAGACATTTTCACGCGCCTTCACTCACCCAATACATTTCAAATGTTCAAATTTGCATCAAGCTGTATTTTGTTCTTCCGTGATCCATTCCAAGCCTTTTTGAGTTGCTTAAACTTGATTTGAAGATTGTAAATCCTTCATATATAATAATATTACATTTACCAAGCATCCTATAGTATTAAACACAATAATTTATTACTCAAAACAATATAACATCCAACACGGTGAACTAGAAACACGAGCTAAGCATAGGTTTCATTCACTTTGATCTCTAACTTATTATTTTGACCCTTGGATTGATCCAATTGAACCTTGAACAATATAAAAAAGTTTTTTCACATGTAAATGCACAATAACAACCTCAGAAATTTATTAAACACATTAGAACCCAATACGATAGACTAGAAAACACCTAACTCAAGCTAGTCACACTAGTTTTCTCGGTTGACTTCTAAATGATCAATTTGAATCAAAACTTATGTGGAAACACCATTAAACATTGTAAACACATACATGGACACTTATATATACATTTATCTCATTATAAACACATTAATCACATGAATCATCCTCAAAACAAGGCTAAAAAGGCTAAAATAGCAAGGCTAGAATGCATAAATACACCCAACATCAATCAACATGATGATAATGCATCACCAATGGGGTATGAATTAAGATAGATATCCCAGCATGATCCTATCAAAACTATTAGTATTGACAGGTTTTAAGTTGCGATGCTGATAGATGACCCTGCAGAACTAACTGGTGATTTGGTACTTAAATGTCAGTTGGGGAAACCTTTTGATGGCTTTAGGAAAATTATGAAGAATGAAAAACTAGATGAATTTTTTAAGAAGAGCTGCTTTGGACACTTTCTTGATTTGGCTGAGGACAATATTACTCGTTTTTAAATGAGCATAGTATATGGTCTTCTCAAGCACAAGATCAAGTATGTGGGGGGTGATAAAGATTCGAAGGAGGGGGAAAAAAGTGGATGAAATCTGGATCAACTATTGTTGCATGCCAGTTTTTTTTTGGCATGAAAGAGTTTACCATAGTAATAGGCTTGAGATGTGATCATCCAAATGAACCTCTTATCAAGGAAACACCCCATAAAAAGTCCAAGGCAAGCAGGACAACCAAACCACCACCATCAAATAAAGAAAAAGCATTGTCCAAGCGACCACCCACCAAAACCAACAAACACAAGGAAAAAATAGATGGGTTGTTCGACATTATTGTACGTGGCTACAAAGCCACAACATTGATACAATATCTCAAGGATAAAATCGTACCAATAAAGTACAAGGAGCAATTATTCTTAGTTTGGTTTGTCCATTCCATTATATTGGTAAGAGACATCAACAAAGTCATAGAAGATGATTTGTTGGCGCTTGCTGAGGATTTTGAGAAACTCAACAATTATCCCTGGGAAAATGATAGCTACAAGTTGACTGTCAAATATTTACTGTCAAAGCTATCCCCAAAGACGATCACATTATATGGCTTTCCTTGGCCTTTCATGGTAAATTTAATCACTATTTGCTTACTCATCCATTAATTTATATTGAATAATTATTATAAATTTTTTTGCTTGCTTTCTATTTACATTTTTAGGCTTAGGCATTTTAACCCATTCCTCCCCTCCGAAAGCAGGTCAAGGATTACCCAGATGAGGTTTCTCATCCAAGGATCCTTAGGTGGTTGACTGCAAAGAGCAACACAAGAATTAAGGAAGATGGTCTCTTTAACCCTCCGGATGATGTAGTACGTCTTCTTTCAAGTAAAATAATTTGACTCAAAGAAAGATACTGAAGCAGACGTGCCATCTGTTGCGAAAGATGGGTTATCTATTGCAATAGATTACCCGTCTACTGTGACTAGTGCAACAGATGGGCAATCTTTTGTAACAAATGATTCATATTTTGCAACAGATTACCTATCTATTGATTTGGTTCTCTGAACCCGACTCAACAAATTACCCATCTACTATAAATTATGCAACAAATGGGTAATCTGATGCAATATATGGTTAATCTATTGCGACGAACAAATCAACTATTGCGATAGATAGATCATCTATTGCATAAGTTGTCTATGTTAGCATGTAACCCAACTGACTACAAATTATTATATGATTTAAATGTATGCCTTTTTTTATAGGTTGTGCATCCATGGATCGTGTCTATTAAGTAGGAGTTGGGGATGACTTCTTTAATTACTCTAGGTCTTGTTGATTCAATAGAAGACCCAACGATGGAGTTAATAAAGAAGGAATTGATTGTAGAAACAACCATAAGTAGAGCAGTTAGGCAAGGTCAACCTAATGTTGTGGCTCTTCATCACCAACCTGCTGTAACAGATTTGGGTGCTACTTCTAGGGGTGTTTCTGGTGGAGTTATTGACGTTGGTGGCAACCATGGTGATGCTGATGTTGCTACCACTCGTGATGATTAGCATATTGATGCTCAAGAAAAAATAAATATGTTTGAAAACACTCCTTTCATAGGTCATTCTCACCCTTACACCGGTCCCTCTCACCCTTACAATGGTCTATCTCACCCCCCTTCACCCTTATGTTCTCTTTGAAAATGCAAAGAGTGCAAGGACTGACAGGATAAATTCTTTGAAAAAGTAAATTCTATCTCTAAAGCTGTCGAGGAATTGAAATCCAAGAGGGGTGTCATACCATCCAAGAAGGTAGGGATCCATAAACTTCTACAGTGGTGGTTAAGAGGAAGAAAAAAATAATTAGCCAAATACTATCCAATTGAAAACCAAAAAAACTTACAACTCCTCCCTCTCCAAAAGTTGTTGAAGTTCAAGGGCCATTGAAGAAGGTGAACATACACACGACACTTGGAGCCAAAGAAAAGATTGCTCTGCTAAGGACCATGAATTCCAGGCAACACGCAGAAGATTACACCATGCATACCTTTTACGCCCAAGACTTCAAGAATATGACAAATATGCGTCAGTGGTACGTGGACAAGGTATGTTTACTTTTCCTAACCTATCCTTCTAATCTACTCCATGAAGAAGATTCTACGCAATAAATATGTCATCTATTGCAACAACTGGGTATTCTGTTGCAACTAGTGGTGGTTCTATTGCAATAAATTACCCATCTGTTGCATAAGATAGATTAGTTGGGTAATCTGTGAATAGATTTAGAGAACTCTCTATAATATATGGACCATCCATTGTATCTTTCCACTATATTTTTCTTCTTTACAATTACTAACCTATTTAAAATTGTCTTCTTATATCACACTATGTTGATGAAATTCTTTGCTTCATGAGGGGCAGACAATTAGCGTACCCAGATGCTTATGATTCTGTCGATAAGATAATGGATCTCAACTTCTACAATAATTTTAAGGATAGGTACAATAAGCTTATTATGCTAGCGTTAACTCCCGGTGGCTCGAGATTTGATTTATTAGTTTCTGGATTCCAATGAGATAAAAATATGATTAAATATGTTAGAGGGAATAGGCAATATCCACACGACAAGAGCTAGTCCAAGGCAAAGAGAATTATTACAGTCATGAATGTGGACGTCAAATGTTTTTTAGCTGTTGAGATACTACTCGAGGAGGAAAAGATTAAGGTTTATGACTGCAACTTACCTGTCTTCGATGAGGCTATTTTTTTACCCACATGCAGCCACTATTGGAGTTGTTCCCCAACTTGTTGAGGCGGAGTAAATTGATGGATCATTTTCCAGTGAAAGTGTTGATGAAGCAAACATAGGATTTTGACGGTCGAAACAAGGACATGGAACTTCCCAAAAATGAAATCGTTGTCATGTACGGGTCGTACGTGATTTCACACATTGAATATTTTCTAAGCGACACAGAAATGGCTAAGCCAATGACCGTTCTATGTGACAAAGCTGTCGCAAACATGCAAGAGGTCTGGGATTATGAGGTACTAACCGGACGCTTGGAGCCTATGTATAAAGAAGAAGATGTAGAAGCAGAAACACCATAATAATTTTTTATTTCAAATCAATTCACTTTACATGTAGTGATATTTTTTTATGTCGGATGAAATTTGAATTTTTTATAATGCAACAGATTTTTTATCTGTTGTAATAGATAGTCTATCTGTTATGACAGATTGATTATCTGTTACAATAGGTTGGTTATTTATTGTGTTATGCAGATGTTTCTAAGTCTATCTATCACAATAGATATACAATTTGTTATAACATGTACTCTATCTGTTGCTATTGATACGTAATATATTGGAACAAATCAAACAGTAGGAAGACCTATTTGATAATTTTCAATAGATGACCTACATATTGCAATATATGTCTAAATCTGTTTGATAATTTTCAACATATATTTTGTCTGTTGCAATAGATGCATTATCAGTTGTGATATTTGAATCTAGTATTTTATTTTAATTAATAAGTTCAAATCTAAGGATTAAATTAAATTCATAGACAACATAAAATAAATCAAAGCCTTCAGAAATTACATGAAATAACTCAACAAATAAATAAAATGTAAAAAAATTATTTTGGGTATAGATGATCTACTCAACAAATAAATCAACAATTTAACCTCTGGTGCTACCAATTTCCAAGGAGGGGTTATTACTTTGACAGACTCAAGCTATAAAGATCTACTCAATATGGACAAGTTGTTCTTCATCTGGTGCTATGAAATTCGACTTTGGCCATCGCGGATCTTTAATGTCGCTTGCGTACAATTTTTGATCTTTTGCTTCTCCGTATTTTCATAAAAGAGTATCACATATTTTACGGAGTAATCCGACATCAAGTCCATGATTTGGTACTTTTAATCCATCACTCAAATACTCAGCGTAAGCGGCAATAAAAATACCTCAATCCCTACGTTTGTAAAAATCAGATAATCTATATCTCACAATTAATGTAAGCATTTTCAAATTTATGAAATAAATCTAAATCATGATACTTACAGACTACCAATGGGTTATTGAGAAATTTCGTCAACATATTCTACATCAAATGGATTACCTATTTTATCCGGTATTCTTCAATCATCGACCAATCAGTACGAACCTTTTGATCAAAAAAGCCCCTTATATCAAGGTAAGTAGGCAATATTTTATCTAGCTGTTGTATCTCAGAAGACGGCTCGGAACGTCTCTTTCCCAACATCGAGTCATAAACTCTGATGTGCCTCTCTTTTAGAATGACGACAACCAGCACCCAATAGAATTCATCACTATAATTGATTGGGATATACACTTTGTCAACCAAATGCCAAGGTAATTCAGCTAAAATTCTAAAACCTTTGATGATGTTGATTAAGCATTCCTCATTTCGAAAAACTTCCAGTTGTTGTTGACAATACTTATCGTAGGTATTATTGATGTAAACTTTGTACAAATAATTGCCTCTCTTGTATCTGTATTGTTCTTGTATTTACAACTTGGCCTCTTTTCGGAGGTAGTAAGAAATGACATCAATGTGTTGCACATATTATCAAATATTTTAGATTACGTGATAATAAAATTAATACACAGGTGTAATTAACTAAAGTATTAATTAATAGTAAGGCATTTAAACCTCATCATTCCAGTAATTTTAGGGTTGTGACATCAAATAGAACCAATCCTTCGTTAGGGGATGCACATTAACAAAGTTGAACATATCAAAACCAAGACCCGATTCGTTCACTTTGTAGTTCTCTTCATTTTATTTTCTGCATGATTTATATGTGTTAATGCCATATTTTTACAACAAGAATTGTATAAATCAATATATTTAAAGATGATTTATGTACCTGCCGGCATGATGCTTTAATAACCCATCGACAATCCATTCTTAATAGTCGTTCAATTTTGTTAGTATTTTTGGAGCCTCGCCTGAGATGTTGAACCCTTCAAATAGTTAATTATTCCGTTCTTCCGAACTAACAAGCTCCACTTTTTTTTCTTCTTTTGAAGTAATTGATGGATTATCAACTGTGATATTATGTTGTTCAACAGTAGCTTCTACTATGACATCTACCTGGAAAACTAGAATTGTCAATGCTAATCACAGAGATACAACATATTATCTATCTTTTGCAATAGATAGATCATTTGTTGGGACAAATTCAAATAGGAGGAAGAGTTGTACGATAATTTTCAATAGATGACTCATCTGTTGCAACATATGACTCATCTATTGGTACAAATTAAAATAGTACGAATACCTATTTGATTTACTAAAATAGACAGACATATATTATAACAGATAACTCATTTGATACAACAAGTAAGACAACTGTTGCAACAGATAACACATCTGATGCAATAGGTTATACAACTATTGCAACAGATGTATATATATCTGTATGATAATTTTCAATAGAAGTATCATCAATTGAAACAGATGTGTGTTTATTTGTTTATTGGAACAAATGGTATACATTCACCTTCTTTAGCTTATGCTGCTTTTCTGTGGACATTGTACATTGATCAAAGGTGCAAGACAAACACAGAGGAGTTGTAATTTTTCTTTATGCCTTGAAAATTTCTTTCTCCTCTTAGCCACCTTAATCTCTAGTGGAGTATATGGATATGAAATCTTCTTTGATGGAATGACACCCCTCTTAGATGTCAATTCTTTTACATAAACAGTTACTGTATTAATAGCATTAATCACTCCATCATGTTTCGCCTTGCAGTCTTGACATTTGTATGTAGAACATTCGCTAGAAGGGGCAAAATCTGTATAACCTGTATGATCATAATCATAATGGTTTTTTATTTTAAAAACTGTAAGAGGAGCATCATTAGCCCCAACAACAACACCACTACCACTACCACTACCACTATCACTACTACTACCACTACCATCATCAACAACAACAAGCCCACCCTCCAAAATTATTTTTCTTGTGATGGTTGTTTTTCTAAACAATTCTTTTTTTATTCTATCAATGACCTTAGGGTTCGATAAAGTTTGTACAAACCGTAAAGTAAGAAAAAATGGCATCTTCAACTCTCAATTGGTCGATGGATGCATAATCTAACATAAATTAGTACATATATTAGAATGGTGATAAAATTATTTAAAAAAATCATTAATTAAAATAAAAACTTAATTAGAAATGGACTTACTGCTTCATTCGGGGGGTTGAAGAGATCAAGAAATTTTATATTTTTATCAGTTTTGACCGATAACTATCTCAGAATTTTTGGACAGGAAACTTCTTCCTGACAGTTCACTTGTTGTCTCAAATAAGGAGTGGCTTCAAATGCCCAAGTATATAAAATAACGCTAATAAATCAAAAGCATTATTAAATAAAAAATATGAACCATATCATAATAAAAGAAATATTTACCATGAAATCCCATGAAAAGCCATATAAGTTGACTGTCTTTGGCATTAACGGAGTCAACAAATATTTGACAGTCATTTTGAAACTTTCATAACTCCAAAGATAGTTGTTAAATTCCTTAAGATCCTCGGAGAGCTTTATTAAACCAAGTGGTATGTTTTTGTTAATGTCTCTTGCCTAAAGAATATTATGTACAAACCAAATCAAGCACAATGATTATTTGTGCTTCTTTGAAAGTCTTTTACCTTTTCACGCTTCTATAAAAATTTTGT
This sequence comes from Capsicum pubescens, assembly GCA_030864215.1. Taxonomy (NCBI): domain Eukaryota; kingdom Viridiplantae; phylum Streptophyta; class Magnoliopsida; order Solanales; family Solanaceae; genus Capsicum; species Capsicum pubescens. The sequence goes on along the minus strand of CM061543.1, from coordinate 211,617,895 downwards.
TTTTGAAGCATGGACTAACAAGGGACACCAGATCATCACGATCACTCGACTTGCCTTTGCCTTTTTTAGGTATGCGGGGTATTTTATTTTAGGTTAGAATAGGTATAACTTGAGAAGGAGAAAGAGAATAACATTTTAGTCCAGTAACTATGACAAACTCCTTCCAACTAAAACAAACAAACATGCCACAGTAATTTATCTACACCTCATCTATCTTATCTTTGTTTTCATACATAAACTTACGTTTGAGAAGATTATATACCGTTTTCATTTGAAGACGAGAATTATTGTCCTCCGACAAATCAAGATATTGTCCAAAGTAGTTATCCCTGAAATAAGCATCCAATTTTTGTTCTCAAAGTATTTTTTCTAAAGGTGTCGAAAAATTTTCCCATGATGGACTTAACCACGAAATCACTCGTTAAATTTGTGGTACTATCACATTGCATTCTCACAGGATAACTATCAATGCTAAATATTTTGACCAACTCTTCGGTGAAAAGGGCTATTACCATTTGGATCATCTCTTTTGAAATATTCCTCCTCCCCATGTTCATTATCTTCTGCTCCTAATTGAGATAATGCTTGTAAAGTAAGCTCATAGAGTGGTGGATATAGCCTAGTTGCGTCACTTATTCCTTTACTTGGACTTGATTCAGTTTTTTTTCTTTTGGGAGTCATATTATCTAAAATTAACAGGAACATAAAATAGATTATAATTGACTAATGCATCATTAAAAAGGGATAACAGTAAATCTAATATGTAAAACAGTAAAATAACAGTTCTAACAGATCAAAATCTGTTGCACCAGGTAGGTTATCTGTTGGAAGATATAACCAACCTATTTCAATAGATGAGTAATCTGTTGGAAATAATAAAAATATATCACTTATCTGTTGAAACAGATAACTCATCTATTACAAAATGAGTTATCTGTTGGAACCGTTATCAACTATCAATATTGTTTAGATTTCTTCTAACAGAAGAGTCTTCTGTCGTAATAGATAAATGAACTGTTAGATTGTTCATATGTTTCATCAGATTTTTATCTATTACATCAGATGTTCATCTGTTGCATCAAATGGCTCATCTGTTGCATCAAATGGTTCATCTATTGTAGAAAAAAATAGTACCAGGATTTTATTCAATAGAACAACAACAATATCATCGTTTAATATCAAATGCACCATTTTTACCAAGAAAAAGAACAAATCAACGCAGCACCACCAACACAACACACACACTAAGAACATTAACAATGACAAAAAATCACTAACATTGTTGTTTTGCGTTTGTACAAACACAAACAACAATAATTAAACTTCAAGAAACTCAACAGACACCAACAAATCAAATCAACAGTTCGACAACAAGAATTACAATAACAACAAAAAATTATATTTCACTCCGGAAAGAGTAGAGAAGAAATGCCAAAAATTAAGGTTTTCTTCAGTCCATATTTCAAAGTTAAGCAACAAATATTGAAATTGTTAATCAATACTAGAAGATAAGTTGGCTCAAGTTTCTCTTTTTATTCATAACTAAAAAGACATAATTTTTTTACCTATGAAAGAAGAAATGGGATGACGAAGAACTCGAAGTTGTTGTCATTGGAGAACACTGTTGTCACGTCGATTGACGGTTGAAAGTTAAAAAGGAACTTGTCCAACTATTTATCGCCGGAGGTTGAAGTCACCGGGGATTGAAGGGAGAAATTTGCAGAATTATTGATTGGGAGAGAGTTGAGAAAAACTGTCGAGAGAGAGGAGAGAGGTAGTTCATTTGGAGAAGAGAGGGGTGTGGGTTAATTTATATTTTTGAAAAGATTAGAAAGTTTTGTAAAAATTAATCAAGTCCACAATTAACTTAATCAAGTTTCCTAATTATGTTTGACCCTTTAAGTTGGTCAATGTCACCAATCCTTCATTCAAGACTTAAATGTCATCTTTCCTTCAATTTTCTCAAGTAACTTTTATCTACTGTAGCAGGTCATCCATTTCTCAGGTAAAAATATATAAATGAATGACTTGCTACAATAGGTAAAAGTCACATGATGGTGTAAAAAAAAATACACCGATGGTGCACCAAATTTAAACTCTTTTTCTATAATAAAATTATTCTCTCTCTCATCTTTCTCTCGTTATAATTGTAGGTTAAAATTTTAAAAAAAGTAAATTAAATCAATAGACATTGATAGAAAATATACTAATAGATGTTGAGGAATATGAGAAAGGTACCAGCAAATAGCGTTGCAGTTATAGCGAATCTTACTTGGATCATTTTTGAGTTCGGAGCCAAAAGGGCTCTTTTTTTAATCAAAAATTCCAAAAGAGACACTTGGTTTTGAAAAAAATCAAAATGAACAAAACATTGTAGGTCCAGCGAATTACAAGTCACCTAGGGCCCATCGACTTGGAAGTCGCCTGGGGCCCAGCGACTTGCAAGTCATCAGACACCCAACGACTTGCATGGTTTCACTGTTGAGCTTTGTTTTTTTTTTCTGTTTCGTGGAAATGTGGAAATTTAAGGGCCATTTTTCACTCCTTAATATTTTTGGTCAAGAATCAATATATCTATTGAAATATATTTAAAGCAAATTGATCACTTTCAATATTTTTTATGTTGTCTCCTGACGTTAAATTTATCAAGAATGACATCATGGTATTAGGAGGGCTTTGTATGAGATAATTATTTCTCCATCTCATTTTATTTGATAGTGTTTGACTAAACTTAAAAATTAAAAATTCTTAGAATATTTTTCTCCACCATAAAAACACATTCCTTCAATATATTAAAACTCTCTTTTGTATAGCGAATATAGTTGAACACTTAGAATATTTTTCTATGTCTCAACTCTCTCTTTCACTCTTCTCATCTCACTACTTACTGCAATATTTTTTCACACTTAACATATTTCTCTTGTCTCTAATATATCAACACAAAGGAAGAAACGTCACTATTTATAGGTGTAAAATTCTTCCATGTAATGAATAGGATGAATGAGGGATAGTAATGTGGGTAGATGAATAGTCTTGATGTTACATAAGTTACATGAAAGTAATGACCATGGAGTTACAAAAACTAATGACCTTGAGAGTTACAAGAACTAATGACTATGTGTTACAAGAACTAACGGTCATCTTTTACCACTATTCGCACCCACTAACACAAAAAGATAATATGGTGAATTACAAGAATAATGAAACCACTTTCTTCACTTTATGACTTCAAATTGTAATGCACTTTAATATTTTTATTTTAATAATAAAATACACCAACATTTAATATATGTAAAAAGTATTTCTTTTAATTTTTAAGTTTAGTCAAACACTATCAAATAAAACGAGATGAAGAAATAATTACTTCATACAAAGCCTTCATAATACCATGATGTCATTCTTGATAAAATTTAACGTCGGGAGGCAACATAAAAAATATTGGAAGTGATCAATCTGCTTTAAATATATTTCAATATATTTATTAAGTACTAGATCACAAATATAAAGGAGTGACAAATGGACCTTAAATTCCCACATTTCCACACAAAAAAAAGTAGCTCAACAGTGAAACCATGCAAGTCGCTGGGTGCCTGGCAACTTGTAAGTCGCTGGGCTCAGGCGACTTCCAAGTCACTGGGTCCCAGACGACTTGCAAGTTGCTGGGCCCACAACGTTTTGACCGTTTTGTTTTTTTGAAATCAAGTGTTCCTTTTGAAATTTGTTATAAAAAATTCCTTTTGGCTCCGGATTCCATCATTTCTAGTGTTTTTTAATTCTATTTTGTAGAACACATGTATACACTCCCCCCCCCCCCCCTCTCTCTTTCTCTCTTTCTTATTCTCTCCCTCAATGAAATAGATCCGATGAAATAAATCTAGGAATATTTAATCTTTACAAAACTCTCTTCTTCCTTCGGCCAGATGCTTTTCTTTTTTAGATGCAGTCCTTCAGACCTTTGATATATAGACTTAGGCCAGATTACGAATGAATTCTCACTTATTGGCTTGTTATGGTAGCTGACTTGGTTCTCAAAGTGCAATTTGTTACGAAATTTTAGGTCCTTGAAATAGTATCAGTCTTCATTGTTAACTGTTGCTTAATTTGCTTTTATCTTTTTTCTCTTAGTTAAAAGGGGACTTCTTCAACTGAACTTATATTTTCAATGAAAAGAACCAATAGAGGGAAAGAAGTAGCAGTGGCACCACTAATGGTGGCTGAAAAGAGGCAAAAATTTCACAAAACTTTGGCGAAGAAGGTAAAGAGAGAAAAAACTGCAGAGGATTAACATATATATATACACATATATAAAGTGTTTTCATATGATGATACAATTGACAACACTTTTTACCAATATGATTACACTTTTAAAGTGTGCTATTTTTATAATTTTAAAATAACACTTTACAAGTGTTGCCTTATTCCTTTTCTAAAATTTACACCAAAATAATATTTCATCCAATAATTTTAACATTGAAATATTTTCTTCTCTTCAATATATTTTATTCCCTCCAATGTCTAATTACCCCTAAAAAATCATAAAAAATAGCAAAAATAAAAAACGTTGAAAAAGTTCAATTCTAAAAAATAGTACTCTCAGCTGAAAAAAATCCTCAACTCTCAGACATGCTCAGATCAAAAATGACATAAACACACACTCAGAAATCTTCACTTTTGCTATGTTTAGTCTCCCAAAATTAGTCTCTCTGCTCTCAAAAATTTCTATAATTAATCACAAGCATTTGACAATTAGCCCTTACATCGATAGGAAAAGTCATTGTATTTGCGCCTAATAACTCAAAGATTGAAGATTTAAGCTATTTCTCAAAAGTTTCTCCCAGAAATTAGTGCATTAGCGAAATTGAATTTTTTTTTCTACATCTGCAAAATTGACTGCTACTGCTTTTGCAAATTTAGATTTTATCCAGTTGACTTCATAAGGTAAGCGCCAATTAATTCTGTTTTCTTGTTTTATTCTTGATTCTGAGCATGCATGCATTTTCTGGTGAATCCCTGGTAAGATTTGGGAAAATAAAATCTTTCTAAGATTTGGGCAAAGAGAAACACTTTACAATTTTGAAGATTTGGGCGTGTGCATGTTTGTTTTCAGCAGACTTGGATCCCCTTGAAGAAATCAAACCCTTATTTCTCCTTTTTCACATTTGTTCACTGAATTTCTGCTGAAAAATTTAATTTGTTAGTGTATTTTTTATACCAAAAAATTAAGAAATCTTGAAAATACTTTAGATTTTGATATTGAGTCGAAAAATTAAATTCCTTTTCATTTTTTGGCATTTGTTCAGTGAATTTTGGCTGAAAAATCTAATTTTTTTTAGTAAATTTTGCTGAAAAATCTAATTTGTTAGTGTATTTTTGATTGGAAAAAGGGAAGAAAATAATCTAGCAATTTTTAAAAAGGGTTTGATTTCGATATCGAAGTTTAAAATCAAAATCCCCTTCTCCTTTTTCATATTTGATTAGTTGAAAGACCCAATTTGATTGATATATTTGTAGTAGAAAAAAAAGAGGATTAAATTTTGATATCGAGTCGAAAATTCAAATTTCTTTTCTCTTTTTGATATTTGTTTAGTGAAAAGTCCAATTTGATTGATTTGTATATTTGTAGTGAAAAAAGGGAGAAAGTAGTTAAGTAATTTTGAAAACGTTTCGATTACATTTATGTCAAGAGTGTAAGTAGGATTTTAATGGATGAAGCTGCAATCGGTAGAATTGAGGAGAATTTGGGGAGAAAATTGATTGGGTCCGTTCCGGGTATGGATAATTCATCGTTTCCGTGGTTTCATAGGAAGATTGTGTGGTCGCATACAGTGGCGGAGCTACATACATTTCAGGGGTTCATCCGAACCCCCTTCGTTGGAAAATTATACTATTTTTATATGGTCAAATTTTTTTTTTAATGTATATATAGTAGATTTTTTTCGACTAGTCCATATATTTACTTCTGGCCCCTCTCAGTAAAAATTCTGGCTCCGCCACTGATGGCATATATAGTCTATTAGTTCCTTTATACCAAGAGGACTCTATTTTTTCCATGAAAACATAAAGATAATCATGTGTTGCCAAGAGGGTGCTATATTCAAAACTTACATACAAGCAAGCTAAGTGTTCCTTGTTTAACTATGCGAGGAGCGGATAACTCCCTGCTTTGGATCAATTCATGTATTGTGATTATAAAGCTATATGGTTATGATTGATTGATGAAATTTTACAGTAAGTAGGGGTCACCTCCTTAAAGGAAAAGTTGTGACAATGGCTTGAACATCACGAAAGAAGAACTAAATTATAACATACAATTTTAGAATAGCTAATTTCTCTTTTTAATGTACTTGATGTATAATTATAAAGCTTAAGGATTTTCTAATGTTTTTATGGATCTTATTTATGGACTTTTACTAGTTTATAGTATAGTTCATATTTGGTAGCCACATAATATTAATCATGCTCTCTAAAAAAATGAAATGTGTATAACTTTAATGGTAACTATTTTAGGAAACTGACATTCAACTTCAATGGTACTTAAAGTAAATTAGCTGGTATGCCTTCTAGAGTTTGTTCTCGCTTCAAATCAACTCTACGCCTGCCCATGTTTCAGGTTGAATTATCTGATCCTGCTGTTAAGGAAACACTCAATCTTCTCTGTTCATGTGTCAAAACACCATCAGTAAAACGAGTGGTTTTAACATCTTCCATAGCTGCGGTTGCTTATAATGGTCAGCCTTGAAAGCCTGAAGTTGTGGTTGATGAGAGCTAGTGGGTCAGTCCAGACTTCTGAAAAAAAAAAAAGCAGATGTGCATATATTTTTTTCCCTTTCTTTCTTTTGAAGCACATATTATAACATATAAATTATTCTCAGCACATGTGCTATAATTTAATTATTCTCTCGTGATGTTCAAGCCTTTGTCGCATCTTTTCCTTTAAGGAGGTGACCCCTACCCACTGTAAAATTTCCTCAACCAACCATAACAATATAACTTTATAATCACAATACATGAGTTGATCCAAAACAGAGAGTGGACTGTCAAGGAGAATTTATCTTACAGACATAATTCAAAATCTTCTCACACTATTTCTGTTAGGTACTTAATATATTAATTAAGAATTCCACTCTAGTAGATGGTAATAAGTAACTTGATTTACAAAAGTGGAGAAGTAACAATGCTGAAAGTATTTTTGAAACTAAACTTTTACAACTTTCTATGTAGTCTATTTTTTTTACAAAATCTTAGATTTATTTACCAAGCAGCCAAGCGTACAAAAGGATTTTGAAAGAAGAAGGAGAAAATATAGCGAAACTTCAATATGAAAAAGAGAAAGAACAAAATATGAGTGGGGCCAAGCAAATGGAAAAAGGACCAGCCGTAGAGTAAATGGAAATGCAAGTTATATAGTATCTGATTCCAGGATCAAGACACATGTTATTATTCATCGGCATAGGATTAGCTACTCCTAACCTCCTAAGATAATTCTATAACTAAGGCTAATTACAGTTTTAAGAAAGCTGGTAGGAAAAACTACGTGGATTGATTCCTCCACTATCTGAATTGCTTTGTAAGTGGATATACAGTACATACATGTCAATGATCGAAATAATTTTATTCTTGTTCTCCTGTGCTAATTTTTTTTAAAAGTTTTGCTACTCTTGTATATGTTGCGGCCAAGCGCACACGCAAGTGAACGTGACCCATTCAAGTAATATAATAGCCTTATAAAAATAATGTATCGATCCCACAGGAACTAGTATTAAGCAACTATCCAAATCTAGTTTCACTTCAAAGATTAAATAAGTGCAAACATAACCACAAAAGTTTGAGTGTTAACAATTAAAACTAAAATAATGCGGTAAAATAAAGTTTCTTGGACAAGAATTAAGAAAGACCAGGGTTAAGGCACTATGAATAAGCATACTTAGTTATATAACTTTGTTGGTTAGGTTAATTATTTTGGTTGTTGGTTCTCAAATTTGAAATTATGACTATGATCTTTCGAACCTATAATCAATTATTTAAATTAGCCTCACAACTACATCGTTGAGCGGGGATACAAGAACTAAGTTGAATGCATTCATATTATATCCAGTAATTGAACCAAATTGGTCCTTTAGGTATATTCCTATACTAAATGCAAATCATAACATTACTCAATTGATATTACAATCCTATTCTGTCTATCCCACGTTCTATCGTGTCGTTCCTCCTTCCGGGTTTATGATAGAATTAAGCATGTATTCTAAGGGTTTCGAATCCTTAAAATATTTATATAAAGGATAAAAAACAACCAACAATTATAAATAACCAAAACCCACACAATTCATAACAAAATTAATCATGTTATTGGCCTTAACCCTGAAAAGGGGTGTTTAGCTGCTCATGGACATACACGTAATCACAATAGATGAATTTATGTCATAATCCATAAAAAACTAAAGTAAAGGAATAAAAACCCTATTTGCATTCCTTGTAAATTGTGTCTCCAAGTCCTAAGGTCGTCCAAAGTCTATACACAAAGGTTGGGAGTGTCCTATTTATTGGAGAACAAGATTTTTTATTTTTAACATAGGGGCGTACCACGCTGATCTGAGGTGATTTTATACATTTTTGTATCTTTATTCCAACTTATTTCGTCTTGTTTTGAGAGCAATTCGTGTGATTAACTTGTTCATATTGATATAAATAAGCATTTAAGTGTCCAAGTGTGTGATTACAATGTTCAAAGTATTTTTCAAACAAGTTTGTATTTAATTAAGTCATTTAGAGTTCAACCCGGAAAACTAGTTTTACTAGCTTGAGCTAGGTATGTGTCTAGTTGATTTCGGTAGATTCTAATGTGTTTAATTTATTTCAAATATTTTAATTGTATAACTTTATGTGGAATAACTTATTTTTTAATGTGCAAAGTTCAATTTGATTAAGTCAAGAGTCGGAATAATAAGTGAAAGATCATTGCGAATTTACCTTATCTTAGCTTGTGTTTTGATTCGTCGTTGGGAATATTGTGTTGTTTTGATTTTTAATTTGTGGTGTGTGATATTGTAGGAGGCTTTGTGAGGTGAATACGGTGATATATTGATGATTTAAAGGCCAAAAATTCATTGGAGATACACTACAAAAGGCATGGGAAAAGAATAGGACGTCCTACACTTAACCAAAATTTTGGAAGCAAATTCCAGTGAGTCGACGCGAAGTCGAAGCGTCGCATCGACTTCCTCTTTCCAAAAGTATAAGTCCAAAGACGTCATCGCTTCTTTAAATGTTTGAGGCTCATTTTCTAAGAGAAATGTTACAAAATCCAACCCAAATGAAGTTGACGTTCTTTGATGTGTCTTCATTTCCAGTTCAACTAGTCTAGTGACACGTTCGACGACGCGTCACGTCGATGAGTCAATGAAAAATAGAATTAAATGCACCGACACAGCACAGGACATTGTCCTATTTTAATTCAAAAGTAGTATTTGATGTTTACAAAGCACCCATTGAAAATTTTCAATACAAAGATTTATGCATGATCAATGTGATTGAAAGAGATGAGTGTGGGGTGATTAATCCACCAAATACCTTTTTGGGATACCTGATTGAGCGGCCTAAGATGAACCCACTAATTCCCAACATGTTAAAAGGTAAAAGAAGTCAAAAATGAATGAAAAATGGCTCCAAAGGGGGAGTAAAAGGGTGAAGGAATATGGTTGAGTTGATATGGGTCGTGTCGCGACACTAAATTAGGCGTTTCTTAGGAGGCAACCCAAGTTAATTAGGTATGTTTTGTTTTCAGTTTTAAGTTTTTATTTTACGCAGTTTTTATCTTTTGTTGAGTCACGGGTTAATGGGAAGTCTGAGTACCATAAACTTGAGCTAAAGAGCATGGCAAAGACTGAGTGTGGGGTTCCCCAGATCCTTTTTATGCCAAAAGATGCTACTAGCTAGGCCTAGAGGCCTCAGGGAGTATTTTTATCTCTTGTTTTAAAAATTTACTTTGGGGACAAAGTAGATTTTTAAGTGTGGGGTGGGGAAACTCCCAATTTTTAACTCAATTTAAAAAAAATTTAAGTTAGGAATAAGTGAGATATTATTGTTGCTTCTATTTTTGATTATATGATGCAAGTGTTTTAGTTTAAAAAAGCATGTTGAATGAGTGAATTGCTATTTTTGAGACTCTTAGGCTCATGTTTATGACTCTTGTTCTTGTTGGCTTAAATTTGAATTCATGCTATTGTTTGGTTGGGAGTCTATGATGATCATATTGAGTCAAGCATGTGCCATGTGTGATGTGAGATTTTTGTATATTCCTTGTTTCATGTGATGTCTAGAACTTGCCTGGTGTATATGTGAAGCGAAATAAAGAATGTGGGTTTAGGAGATGATTTAGGCATTTCTTTGATATTCTTATTTTATACCTTCTTTTTACCTACCCTTGTGCATTATCCTAGTTAAACTCCATTGAGCCTTTAGCCTTTTCTTTGGTAGCCGCATGAGTAGCCTAATCCATTCTTTGATAGACCATAATTTGATCCAAAAAGTTCCTAAGTGCTTTAATAAAAAAAATTGATTTAGTAAGGAGTTTGAGAAATTGAAGAAGAAAAGGTGAAATTAATGCCCCAAGGTAATAGTTATTGGTGTTAATAATTGATTTGTGGTGGATGGATATTATATAAATTGTGTTAGAAATATTGTCATGATTGTGAAAAAAGAGAAAAATTGATTCATGTGGTAGTAAACTATGCGTCCACCAAGTGTTTGTGAAAATGCTTAAAAGAGATGGGGCAAAAATAAAAGGTATGGGTGAATGAAAAAGTGTAATTTGATTTTTGGAGAGTGATTTTAAATGTATAATGTAATGTATTAAAGGTCTTAGAGAGGTTGGTCACTATTCCCAAATAGTTCCTACCGTCCCTTAGCCTACATTACAACCCGGAAAAGTCCTAATTGATCCTAAGTTCATCATTCTAATATTAGTAGAGCATTACACTAAGGGAAAGCCTATGGTTCATTATGTGTTACTTGTAAATTCCTTGTGAGAGTGAGCGTAATTTTATTCTTGTACCCGTTACGTTATAAATTACATTATTGTGAGTAATTATGGGTAACTCTCTTGTTGTGAGGGGCACACGTTTGATGAATGTGGGTGATTTGTATGATATCCTTGATTGAATGATAAGCATGAGTTTTTCACTTAGGTGAGTCAATTCTTGAGGGTAGGATGCTTCGAAGTAGTGTTCTTGAGCTTTCAATTGTGTAAATAACGTGCTTTGTATAGAAATTTACATTCCGTGTAGTCATTGTAGTACTAGCTTGAGTGTCTTGCATTTAGTAGAAGTGTAGCATCACCTCAATTTTTTATACTTAGAGTAAGAGTTGTTTGAGAGAGAACAAGAGTTTAAGTGTGGGGTGGTGATCTGAGGTGGGTTTATACACTTTTGTATCATTATTCTAGCTTATTTCGCCTTGTTTTGAGAGCAATTGGGTTCTTAACGTGTTCACATTGATATAAAGAAGCATTTAAGTGTCCAAGTGTGTGATTACAATGTTCAAAGTATTTTCAAACAAGTTTGTATTTAATTAAGTCATTTAGAGTTCAACCCGGAAAACTAGTTTTACTAGCTTGAGCTAGGTGTGTGTCTAGTTGGTTTCGGTGGATTCTAATGTGTTTAATTTATTTCAAATATTTTAATTGTGTAATTTTATATGGAATAACTTATTTTTAATGTGCAAAGTTCAATTTGATTAAGTCAAGAGTCAGTATAATAAGTGAAAGATCATTGCGAATTTGCATTATCTTAGCTTGTGTTTTGATTCGTCATTGGGAATATTGTGTTATTTTGATCTTTAATTTGTGGTGTGTGATATTGTAGGAGGTTTTGTGAGGTGAATACGGTGATATATTAATAATTTAAAAATTGAAAATTCATTGGAGATACAATACAAAAGGCATAGGCAAATAATAGAATGTTCTACACTTAACCAAAATTTTGGAAGCAAATTCCAGTGAGTCGACGCGTCACGTCGACATTTCCAGTCCAACCAGTCCAGTGACGTGTTCAACGATGCGCCGCGTTGATGATTCAATGCAAAACAGAATTAAATGCGCTGACACAGCACAAGACATTGTCCTATTTTAATTCAAAAGTGGCACGTGATTGGGCGGCTGGTGAATTTTTCCTTGGACCACGTGTAAGTTCTCCTAATCCCACTATAATATTATATATATATATATATATATATATATATATATATAATGGTGGACAACAACTGGTGAACCTGGGAACAATTGTGGAGTTATGCAAGACACCTGGACACATTGGTCAATACGGTGGAACAAAATACGTGGCTTCTACTACTTCGTATTAGGTTTTTAATTTTTTATTTACCTTTTAATTTTTCATATCATGTATTCAATTAATTGGATCGTGATTATGAATATTATCGGCTAAAAACTATCTTTTTGGAGTTAAAGCCATGAACACGAGTACAATTGTTTTGGATTAAATTCGTTAATTTTGCTTATCATATTTGGTTGTTTGTTTATTCTTGTTTTAATTATTTTAAGGATTCGCAACCCTTAAAATACATATATTGTCGACCTTTTGATCTCGGGAGAGGGAATAGGGAGATAGAACATGAGAATAAACAAAGTTTAGGTTTTTATTCTTTTATAAAATAAAGAATTAAACTTAGCGTTTAGGACAGGGATGTACTTAGATGCCTTACTTGATTCAAACGTAGGATGATAGCTTTAATTCACTTAATTGGATTATTACATCTCCACTCAACGATGTAGTTCTAATGTCCATATTAGGTAAAAGATTAGAGGTTGGAAAATTGTGATCGTGCAATTAACCCTACGAATCAATAACCAAGATAAGCAAATTAACGAATTAACCCTGGGTTTTCTCCTATTGATTATTCCAAGATTTTAATTTACGCATTACTTACTTTATTTTTAATTTACAATTTTTCAAACTCTTTTTGGTTACTCTTGCACTAAATTAATCTAAACTGTGAACTAGAATTAAAGCGTTATTAAATGAAGTCTTTGTGGGATCGATATTCGGCTTTCTTGAAGGCCACTATATTACTTGATAAAACCGCGTACACTTGCGTGTGCGCTTGGGCGCTGTCACACGCCCTTATCGTATGGCCTACAGTCCGTGACATGTCGTTGTATCACCTAGATACTGGAATTGGCATTCAAAAATGCTACCAAGGGATTTCCATAGCCTTATCGCGGCAACTAGGCAGCGTGGCACGCCTATGAGTCCAAATTTTTCAGCTTTGCACAATGCTTGTCCTATTCATTTGTCCCTTCAATCCAAGCTTTGTGGTGATGTTTCCTCTTGATTTACAGTTTGTGTATACCCCATTTATCATATTGATCAACTCACCAAGCATACTATAACATCTAATACCACAAATTAGATCTCAAAACAACAAAGAATCCAATACGATGAACTAGAAAGGAACATAGCTCAATCTAAGAGTACTAGTTTCTCGTTTAAACTTTAACTTGGTGTTTTGACTTAAAACTCATTATGAACATACCTTAAACACTATAATTACATAAAAACACACTTAGATGCTCATTTATACAAAGATTACATCATTACACATAAGAGAAGTCCTCAAAACAAGGCTATACAAGGAGGCTAAACAAGGTCGGATAACCACACTTAGGTGTATAAATCTACCTAAGATCATTACCCCACACTTAAAGCCTTGTTCGTCATTGAATAAATCTTCACTTAAGAATCAAGATCAAGGAAGACTCCAGCACTATTACTACCAGCAAGACATTCAGACTAGCACTACAATGACTACACAGATAGCAAGTTTCTACACTACGCACGATATATATTTTTGAAAGCTCAAGAACACTATTTCAAAATATCCTAGACTAAAGAATTGACTCACCATGTTGACCAACTCATGCATATTACTAAATTACAGTAATCACATAAATCACCTAACTATCATCAAACATGTTCCCTCACAACAAGAGAGTTGTCCATCATCACTCATATAAATGTAAATTTATCACACAAATAAGTATAGGAATAAAATTACGCTCAACCTCTCAAAGAATTCATAAGTTACACAAGATGAATGGGCTTGCCATTAGTGTAATAGTCCACTAATATCAGAATGTTACGATTTAGGATCAACTCGGACTTAAGCGGTTGTAATATAGTCTAAGGGACATTTAGGAACTATTTTGGCTAAGAATAGTGACTATCTTCCCTAAGCGCTTTAATACATCACACATACATTAAGATTAATCTCTCAAAAACCAAATTTTTGACCACCTCTACCTTCCCATTCTCTTTTATTTTGCCCCATCTCAGTAAGCTAGTCACATATAATGTGGAGTGATGATTATTCATCCACTCAGGGTCAAATTTTAGCATAATTTTTCTCTCTTTTAATTACACAACTCCCAACCACAACACATCAATTTTACAACACCAATAATTACTTTTTAGGGCCTCACTTTCACCTTTTTTTTTCCTTATTTTCACACTCTTTAACTTCATTAATTTTCAACTAAAGCGCTTATGAGCTTTGGATTAAATTCAGGTCAACCAAGGAAGGGGAACAAGCTATATATGAGGATACCAAAGAATATAGGCTAAAGGCTCAACGGGGTTAACTGGGATTATGCACAAGGGCAGATAAACAAAGGTATGAACGTGGCTTTAAATGAAATGCCTATATCATCTCCTAAACCCTGACTCTTTATTTTGCTTTGCACACACACCAGACAAGTTCTAGTCATCAATATGCACCAAGAAATACATAAAAAACTCACTCACACATGCCACATGCTTGAATCAACTAGGATCGTCATAGACTCTAAAACAAGTAATCACATAAATTCAACATTAAGATAACAAAGCATAAAAGTCATAAACTAAGCCTAGGTGTCTCAAAAGTAGTCATTTAACACAACCAATTTGCTTCACAGTCAAAACAAATTTGCATCATGCAATCATCCATAGCACATAACAACAACATCTTACTTACCTAACATAAAAAATTTAAAATTTACTCCTAAAAAGAAAAAGGATACTGGGTTCAAAGAGCTCCCCCACGGAAAAGAACTAAAAAGAAAAACCACAGGGTGGGTGGAGTGTGCACCTACTAGACTGACCCAACTAAAACTAAAAATTAAAAAGAAGAAATCTTTTTGTATTTTTTCAAATTTAAGAAAAAAATACAAAACTACTAAGAATTTAGATCCTACAGAATCACTTCACCCGAAACCATGGAAATTTTCCCACCCCACACTTAAAATCTCACTTTGTCCCCAAAGTAAACTCAAAAATAGAGATAGAAATACTCTCCGAGGCCATTAGGCCTAGCTAGTAGCATCTTTAAATATCGATGAGGTCAGGTAGGACCCATACCTAGTATTTTCCATACTCCCTAGCTCGAGTTTCTGGTACTTAGACTTCTCATCAACTTGTGACTCAAAAAAAAAAACTCCATAAAGTAAAAACTAAAATACTGAAAATAAAATACCTACCTTAACTTGGGTTGCCTCCCAAGAAATGCTTGATTTAGTCTTGTGGCACGACCCACATCACTACAACTCAACCACATTTCTTCATCATTTTCCTCCTACATGGAGGCCATCTTCTCACTCATTTCTAACCTCTTGAGTGTGTACTCTCAAGGTTATCTTTTTTCTCAATTTTAGCCTTTTAAGGTACATCAATTATCATTCCTTTGGGCTTAGGTAGTTGCTTGAGCAAATCAATGAGATAATCTAACGAGGTCTTTGGTGGTTTGTACTCCACCACCCCACACTCATCTATTTCCATCACGGAAATCATACATAAATCTTTATAGTAGGAAGGTGGATTGAGCGGAACATGTTAAGTTAGGAATTGGAAGAAAGAGGACAAATGTTGGTTATGATGAATTTGTAGGTGGTGATAGAAATAGTTTAGAAGGTAAATTTGGTGGTGATGAACCTTTTTACCCATCAAATGAAGCTGCCAGCTTTGAAACTAATTCAGAAGATGCAACTGATGAAGAAGATGAAGTTGAACAGATTGAACATAGAGAAAAGACTAGAAAAAGAAAAAAAGTTAATAGAGTTGCATATAATTCAGACTGTCAGAAAATTGGGTGGGAATTAGGACTTGTTTTTTAAAGTGTTAATAAATTTAGAGTTGTTGTTACTAAATATGTTATTGTTAAACTGTAATGCCCCGAGTCTGCACCCTGGACGTCACACGGTGCTCATAATACCGAAGAACCACAAACTAACCCATGTCTGGTACCTGCTGCAATCACTGAATAATAACACTGATAATACCAAAATTAGGCAGAAATTGCCATAAGGTTCTAAACTGAAATCAAAATACTGAATATTAAAAATAAATACTGAAAACTTAACATCTGTCTATAAATTCTCTAGCCTGAAAGCCTCTAACTGTCTGAATATGGAGCTGATGGAACAAGCCCCCAACTAACTCCGACTACTGAGATAAGATGAATACTAAAATATTGAAATAACAACTGTCCTCGAACTATGACGACTCAACACTAACTCTATTACTGATAACCTAGGCTGCTAAGTACGGTCAGGAGCCCGTGCGTCTGAACCTATGATATAAGACATCATAGCGCAAAAGAAAGGTATGAGTCAGTACTTTGAATATACTAGTATGAGTCAGTACTTTGAATATACTGGTATGCTAGGTGAGGTAAGGATGAATGCATGGGTTCATATGCATGAACAAATAACTGACTGAATGGTATGAATATAACTGAATGAGAGTACATGTATATCTTAAACTACTGTAAATACTGATTATGCAATGCTATGCACATAACTATGTACACTATAACTAAGATTTCACTAACACTGGATAATGAGTTCAGTAAACTGAATGATTGATATCTGATTTAACTGATACTGTATTATTGTTAACTGAGAGATTATTTCTAACAGTCCTGATTCTGTAGAACTGAATTGAGTTTTGTACTGAGATGGGTGACTGTATCTGACAGTTTTGATTCTGAAACTGAATTGAGAGTTTATACTAAGTTTGAAACTGAAACTATGAGAGTGTTCATCTAACCGACATACCCCGAGTATGATTGAGTTAGGGTCTAACCTGTGACCCCAGTTGGAAGGGTGTTAGCACCTTGCCAAGGGATACTAACAATGGTTATGAGTTAACCCTCTCTGGAAGGAAGCTCTTTCATCAACCCTCGCTGGCAAGAAAACTCGTACGAGATGTATCAACCCTAGATTGGCAGGAAAATATCTCAACCTATGCTGGCTATGTAGTTCTGTAACGCAGGGATTGCTGCTAAGGACCAAACTCTTTACTGATAGGAATGTTCCCATCCCTAGGTTCGCTCGGTACTGATTCCTACTCCCAACTAAATAAACCTGGACTGAACTGATTTTTAGACTAATCTAGGCTTGACTGAACTATTTTTGATTGTACTGTCTAACTGAACTGAACTGAGTTCACTGAGTGCTATTAACTGACTGAGTATGCTGAATTCTGTTAACTGCCTGAATACACTGAATTCTGTAACTGACTGAATACTATTATACATGACATCACTGATACAATTCTAAAACTACTGTAATCTAAGTAAACAGCTAGATTGTCGGGTATTAGATACCCTCAGGACTCGATAGCATAAACTGTAAAACATAGCACAATCTTGAAAACAGGATAACTAGTCACTTTGTCACCATTCATTCATTGAGGCATTTTAGCAAACACTTGCATGACATGAACTTGTATACATGATAACATGATATAATTTCATTACTCAACTCACATGAACAATTCATCAAACACTTGGGGAGCATAACTTATACACATGACTATACTACAACATGCCAGCATCGTGATCAAAGTTCCAACTCATAAATTCAAGGATTTTTAACATGAAACCATATAGCAACACACATATGCTATTTATTTCTCATGAAAATTGTAATTGATTATAGATTCTAAACCTAACTAACATCATAATCATGAATACAATCACATTTAATATAAATTTCATAAAAGAAGCCAACTTGTAATTAAAAAGGGATTCTTGAACTCCAAGGGTGGAAGAAAACCCTTGGATGAACACCTAACATACCTTGATGCTTGAATTCATGAATATTGATGGTGTGTTCTTGAAGTTTGAATTTGAAATCAAAGCCCTGGGGTTTGTTCTTGAGAGAGATTTGAGAGAAAATGAGTGTTTTTGCCCTAGAATGATTTAATCTCATGTTTTTTAGGCTGAATACAGGTTAAAAATAATCTAATTACCCCTCTGGACGCGGGCTTTTAATGACTGAAAAACGTGCCCATCGACACGCATACTGACGCACCACATTGATGGCATCAACGCGTCGCGTCAAGTTCGCGTTGGTTCACTAAAATTGCACTAAAAGCTGGGGAAAAATTATTTGTCTACGTGATGGGCGACGCGATGCATCAATATTGCGTCGACCCACTATTTTGGTCACCTGAATATGATTCATACGAGGTCCAAAAAATTCAAAACTCACCCGGAGTGACCTATTGACACACCTGATCATGATTCAATCCAAGGATTGGCATTTTAAGGTCATAAGGGGTGTAAAATAGGATCTCTAACTTATGAAGGCTAAAATAAACTCTAAGTATAAATACTTAGCTGAAATTTCTAAGTCTGGGACCTTTTTTCAAGCTTTAACGGGCTGAGTTAAGCTTAGGATTTCTTGGGGTCTTACATAAACATATTGCAATTGAAAAATGTGTTAATGAACCTTCAAGGGTAAGGGTTAGGTGTACAACTAGTTGTCCATGTCTTCGTTATGCTAGCTTTGATTCTAGGTCTATGAACTTTGTAGTGAAGACGTACAATCCAGTTCATAAGTGTGATCATATCAATAGGAACAAACTTTGTAATACCAAGTTCTTAGCCAACCACTTCAATAAGAGGATAAAAGAACAACCAGACATTAGAATTTTTGAGTTTCAACTGCTTATTAAGAAGGAACTAGATTTACATGTTGGAAGAACAGTGTGCAGGAGAGCCAGAAATAAGGTGATTGCAGAACTGATGGGTGATTATAATGTGGAATTTGAGATAGTTTTAGATTATAGAGATGAGTTGTTAAGATTAAATCCAGGTAGTACATGTGTAGTGAAGCTTCATGATGAAATATTTAAAGATGGTAGAAAATGTTTCAAGGATTCTACATATATTTTGATGTAATGAAGAAGTCCTTCTTAGCTGGTCGTAGGAAATGCATTGGTTTGGATGGATGTTTTTCAAAAAGAGTGACAAAAGGGAAGTTACTAGTTCTTGTGTATAAAGATCGTAACAATCAAATGTTGCCACTGGCATGGGCAGTTGTTGAGATTGAAAATAAGTCCATTTGGAGCTAGTTTATCAGGATTATAAAAGAAGATCTTCAGTTGGGAGATGGGAGAGATTTGACAGTGATAGCAGGCATGCAAAAGGTAAGAATTTATTTAATTTTGGTGCAGTTTATACAACTATATATTTTGACAAAATATATGTTATGTTCCATAACTGTTTTTGTTTTTCTTATATGTATTAGAAATTGATGTAACTGTTTATGTGTTTCTTTTAGGGATTAGAAATTGTTTTAACTGAATTTTTACCAAATGCTGGACATAGAATGTGTGCAAGGCATGTCCTTGCAAACTGGTTGAAAAGTTCTATATGTAGAGGTATTGAGAAGAAAAAATATTTTGGAGGTGTGCAAGATCTACCTTTGAGGTTGAGCTTAAGGAAAACATTAGGTATATGAAGATGTTGGGTGGGGAAGAGATACTGAATACTTTAATGTATTTCAATCCAGAGAGATGGAGCAGGGTTTACTTTAGTTTTGACATAAAGTATGATCTTGTTGACAATAACATGGCAGAATGTTTTAATGCCTAGATATTAGGAGCAAGGCAGAAGACAATAATTACAATATTAGAAGACATAAGGGTAAAAATAATGAAAAGAGTGGGACAGATAAGGGATTTTTATGAAACTTGGATTAGTGACATTTCTCCAATGGCTATAAAACTACTAAATGATAATACAACAAGGTCTGTGAAGTACAACATAGAATAGAATTCTGATACAGGGTATGAGGTGCTTGATAGAGGATATAAGCATATTGTGTATCTTCCTAGACAATATTGTAGTTGTAGAGACTGGATGTTGAAGGGTATACCCTGTCCTCATACAGTGGTTGCTCTTCACCATAAAAAATTGGAGCCAGTTAACTACATATCTCACTGGTACAATAGAGAAACTTACATGAACACATACAGTTACTTCATTCAACCAGTTTTGAATATAAAAATATGGACAGAATCACAGAATATCTCTGTTATGCCACCTCTTGTTAGGAAGATACCAGGTATACCTGGAAAGAATAGGATGAAAGAAGAAGGTGAAACCACAAAAAGAAAACTAGAAAGTTTTCCAAGAGAAGAATTGAGATGTCATGCAGCACTTGCCATAACAAGGGTCATAATAAAAGAAAATGTCCAAAAGGTACACCTGTTGCTGGCACTAATGCAAATCTTAGCCCAAGTTCAGCAGCTGGTTCATCATCTGATGCAGCACCTACTGTTGAAAAAGGGAGAGGTGCAACTGGAAGAGGAAGGAGTAGACCAAAGGGTTCTACAGAAAAGGTATTTTGTTTAATATGTGTGTTATAAACTAATATGCTTACCTTCTACTTAATATCTTCTTTTCTTTATTTTTTAGGGTGTTGGCAGACGAAGGATGATTGGAATGGGAGTACTGCACACACAAAGTGGATGAACAATTCTTAATGTAAGTTTACTACTTCATGTACTATTTAAATTTTATTTACTACAATTCCTATAAATGTTAACACTTTCTTCATTTGAGTAGCCTGGAATGCCTAGTGAGAGATTCAAAAATGCCACGTCTTCAGCAGTTGTGACTCGAAATCTTGGATATACATCAAAAACTGATGTGAAATAAAGAGAAAAAAAGCTATGACCTCCAGGCAACTACAAGAAATGAGAGGGAAAAAACAAATGGAGATAAGGTCCAAGATTGCACACTTGAGTCAACAAAGCTCAAATGTTCAATCTCTATAAGAAGTTGGTGTAGACTAATAGTTTCCTTTGTATAAATATTGACAGTTGTGAGTGCATTTAAGACTATTTTTTTGGTAGTTCACTGGTGTTGGCGGTTGTGACTTCTTTAAAAATAATTCATTGGTGGCAGCTTTGACTGTATTTTGTAACTGCAATATTTTTAACAGTTGTGAACTTTTTGTAAATGTTTTTGAAAACAAGATGTAAATGCACTTATTTTCGGTTAATGATTAAGCAGCTGTAAGTTTATTGATGCTGAAATTTGTGTTTGTGCTTATGCAATAGTTGTGACTGCATTTATTAATGTTTGGTTCTTTATGTGTGGTTGTGCCTATGTGGGTTTGTTGGTTGTGCCTTAGTGTTGTGATGTTGTATACAAATTGCAACACAAACAACCACAGAAAACAAAATCAAAACTGTCAAGTTCAACCTTGCAATTTCATTACACAAAACAATTTCATTACATAACCTGACAGTTTTGTCTAAGATAACACCTAAAAATTGTTACAATTTAGCCCCTTACAACATATCAAAAACAAAAAAAATTAACAGTTTAGGGCAACCTTGTTGGAGCTCTTTTCAACCACATAAATTAAAATAGAAAACTAACACCCAATATACATACACAAATGAGAGTAATCCAAAGTTGCTTTTCCCTTTTCTTAGACTTAACCAACTTGATCTTCTATTTCTTCTCATTTGCCTTCATCATCTTCAAATCATCCTGAAAATTATCCAGTTGCAATTCTATTTTATTCATATCTATTTTTCTCTCCACAGATTTAGCTATCCTAGTAGTCTTGTTATCAACTATTTTGTGTTCATAAATTGCACAATTTGCAGAATATTCAACTCTTTTCTCAAGCTCCCCAATTCTTTCCAATAATTTAGGAATAATAAATTTAGATCGTTGATCAATATAATCATCCTTCCAAAGCCAGAAATCGCATGATCTAGCATTCTAAAATGAAAGCAATTAGATTCATATACATTATTTAAGATCAATGTTTGAATAAAAACTTGCTTACCCCATAGTAAGGACAACACCAATATCGTCTACCTGGATTTTTTGAGGTCCATGAAGTCATCAAAGGCAAAAGATGTCCATGTTTGCATCGAACCTCGTCCAACTCATAATCTTCTTCTTTCTTACAAAGTCTGCTCAAACTTATCTTAGCCATTAAAGTACCTTGATTAAGAAAACAAGCTTTAAGAGAGGTTGAACAAACACTTGAGGGAAGAAATAATTATCAAAATTACAACAAAACTAAGACAAAAGAACTATATTTTCTCGCAATATAGCAAGAAATCGAACGATTAAAAAGATTTAGTTACCAATTCTTCAAACAAATAATCTTCAGTTTTGATTTTGGAAGATAAATTTGGGAATTAGGGTTCTTTAGTTTGGAGCCCCAAATAGGCTTAAATGGGAATTAGGGTTGAATATATCCGCTGGGAATTAAAAGTTATTATTTTTTTAATGTTTTTAAGCATTTATTTTTGAGTTTCAAAAGGCTAGACGCGCCTAAATTGAGTGTAAGAAACGCGTCATGGAATGGGTGTCACCGAGAGGTAATAATTTCACTTTTATATAATATAGGTGTGTAATAGATCACGATGATAGTTTGGGTGTGACCTAGACTTTTCGTGTATAGTTTGGGGTGGAAAGGATGACTTTTCCCTAATTTTAACTAATATTCAATATCATTCACATATTTGAAATTAGTAAATTTATGCAATACTAAAAATAACTATTAAAATATTAAACTTAATATCATTAATTACATAAAACTTAAATATTTCTTTTCGAAAGTTAGTATCCCCGTATAAATAATATTAATTATAATATAATTATTTGAGAATATTAGATAATATTGAGATATATATTAATTTATTTTGAAAAAAAATCATATAATTACAAAATAAAATGTATATTTAACATAATTATTATTAGTTAACTGACTTACTTCTAAAGTTGGTTAGAAAAACAAGGAACTAATGAATGATATGTTTGTTATACACATGAGGCTTCTTGAAATTTAAATTCTTTTATATAGAATATTTTAATTTGCATCTTTCTATCAAGGGAAAGAAAGGAGTTTCTCCTTCTCTTTTCTTGTCTTAATAAATTTTTCTTTTCACAATAGATTTTGTATTCTTTTGCACGATCTTAGTCATAGTATATTTTCTATAAATTTAAAATATTTTTGCTTCAAGGCAAATATTTTGAGTAAATCCTCAATAATAGTCAATTTTCACTCTCTTATTTTTTATTACCATTTTCTCAACAAATAACTTATAACATTATTCAAATTCCTAACCTATTTGCACGATCTCACAATGTTCACTTATTCTCCTTTGATAATGAACCAATAAATATTAATGAATTTTATTGTATATTATTTTTTCGAATAAATGGTTTAGTCCTTCATACATTTGAATATTTACTCTTCAACTCTATTTTCGATCAACCCTATCATAGTTTCTCAATTTACTCAATTTGAATGAAATTATAAATATTAATTACTATCGGAATTGAATTTCCTCCCTTCTTAAAACATTCAACTAATAGTTAACCCCTCATGTTCATCAACACAATAAGATATTAATCTTATTCAGAATTATTCTTTATATTGTACAATAGATCAAAATAGTTATTGCACCAAAAGATCTACAATATTCTAAAATTAGAGTTACAAATATAAAGATAAACTTGATTTAACTCATTGCATGTTTATATCAACTAAAACAAAAAAATAAGAAAGTTTGTAGTATAATGTTTATAAATAATAAATGACAAATGACCTTTAATTCCACATTAGTACAATATGCTACGTAAAAGTATAATAATATTTGTAGTAAGTATTTAAATATAATGAATGTGAAAAAATTAATATTCATAAGTATTTGATTTGTTGAATTTTGAGCACTGCCCATTGTGCATCGACCACGAGATACTCACCCAAATTTTGATCTTTGAGATATAGCTTTTGAGATAGTAACCCTAGTGTCGGACAAATTTTGTAGATAGTTATATAACTATTATTTTTTTCACTAAGGTCACTTAACTATCATTCCTAATACAATATCACTAACATTTTAGTATACTACTAAAATCACACAATTTAATGTGCAAATTAATTTTTAATCATAACATATAGAAATATAGTATAGATAAATCAAGTGTTAATCCTAACATATAGAAATATAATGGATTAGTAATTTAGTATCATAGTTTATTAATTTTAAAATCATATTAATATCTCACTAAAATCTAATTGTAATAACTCTTTCGGTCATTTTTCATATTTTTGCTTATCTTCGACATTGGGCTTCTCCATAGCTTCCCCAAATCATTTATGACTTGCTGGGGCCGACGGTTTGATTACCAAGTAGTTTGTTTGATTTTTAGAGTTAATTCCCTGTTTTGAAGTCTTCACTGGTTCCACATGGTCACCAGGCGAAAACTTCAGCAAAACAATCTCATATGTGAATTCAAATTGCTCCAGCAGCTTTGGAATATCAATTTTAGGCTAGGTAGACCTTTGGTTTGGGTCCCGAAGCACCTGAACTCATTTCGACCTATTGGTCGAAAAGTTAAAAATTTAGAAATATGGGTGTGGGACCCATATTTGATCAAAATAACCTTAGATTAAAAATCTGACTTTTCCAACACGTCCAAAACATTGAGTTTAGTGGGGCTACATAATTCATTTGCAAAAATCAGATTCTGAACAAGTCCCGAGGCATCGGCCGAAATTTGGAAAAATTTGAAGTTTCAACTGTCGTCTGAGATGGAAAGGGGTAGCGCGATCGTGGTGTGCGCTCTATGGAGATCACCCTTGCGTGATTACAGCCCATAGAGGGAGATCGCTGCATCTCCTTGCCTGAGGTTCCATAAATAGACCCCAATGTCTCGAATTTAGCCATTTTCCCTTCACCCTTGAGAGCCAAGAACCCTAAATGGGTATGATAACTAAAAATTGAGTTGTGTGGGTAACTTAAGAGCTTGATTATCATCTATTATCGCAAATATCTTTGAATTTAAGGTAAGAATCCTTCGAATTCATGTTTGAATTTCTTTGTTTGGACCCAAAACCCCAATTTAGCTTAGGGCTTGAGTTTAGCCCCAAATTAGCCTTGTTTTCAACCATTTCTTAAGGATTATGATCCTTTGTTCATATATGAACATTGGGTTGACCTTAAAAATGTGTTTTCCCTAAGTGGGATCCACTTGGGATTTTTGGTGTCGTTTTTGGACCCGAAACATAATAGTGCAATATGAGTATTGTTAGACTCGTATTGATGAGTAGATTACTATATTGATTGTGTAATAGCATTTTGGACTTGTGTAATAAAGATGAGTTTTTTGTGAATGATGTAAGGTTTTGCAGTTTGGATTTGAGGTAGGCTTATATCTACTCTTCTCAGTAGATGACGTATGATATATATTGCGTGTGAATGTAAATGTTAAGTTTGATTATGCATAGGATGACTTAGTATTGAATATTGAAGTTTGGGAATTAGATAAGAGTTTTGATTTGTATATTGAAATGCATAACACCCTTTTAGAACCCCATTACCTTCTCCCTAGAGTGGACTAAATTGTAGCATGAATATGATATGATGCTAGGTTTGGGATGTGGTTTAAGTGTTGGAATCATGGTTAGTATTATTAACCTTAGTTGGGCTATTAGTGGTCTTGAAACCGTAATTTGGGTGAAGTTGACTTGAATGCCCATGTTTTTAGATGAGGTTCCTATCTTAGGATTGGTTATGGCTTACTTGACATATAGAAGTTGAACAAAATACCTTATCCTAGTTTGGGGCATAGATTTCCTAAATGTGGAAATTAAGGATTAGAAGTGGGTTCGTCTGGCCCACTTAAGCCAAGACTTGTGTTAGCCCTTGTGGACTTAGTTGTGGATGTTAGGCCTAGTTGAGACTAATGAGCCTTATTTATGAGATTTGCTTGGTGAATTGATGGATAATGATGTATTTTTTCCTGGATAATGATTAATGGCTTATGGCCATGATTTTCTCTTAGTTATGACTATTGGACCTATAGAGATGATTTTTATCTTAGATATAATAATTAGCCTAGAGAAGTGTTATTTCTTATAGTCATGATGTATGATCTATATGTATGAGATGTCTTATAGATGTGAAATGCTTATTGATATTATGTCTCCTAGATGTGAGAGGCCTTATATGTTTGAGATGCCTCTAAGAAGTAAGATGTCTCCTATATGTGAGATGATTATAGATATACTTCATAGTTTATTAAGATATTATGCCTCGTGGATACACTATGGCTTATAGTTATGAGATAATTATACATATATATATGTTTATCGATATAAGTTTCGGATATGCATGTAGGCCTAAGGTCGTGACTATGACGTTATTACTATTTCTGACACATTATTGGGCCAAAGGCCGTTTTAGGATATGAGTTGGATATTAGGGAAGCAATTATCCTTGTAAAGGATGTATTCATAGTTATAGTTATGTATATATGTGTGTGTATATATGTATATATATATATCTCCGGTATGGGATGGAGGAAGATGTGGTATGATGTTTATGATTTTATTGATTAAATACTGGTGATGGCATGCATAGTTTTGGTACATTCATGATTGTTGCATCGATGATTGATACGATTCTAAATAGATTATAACCTTATTATTATTGTCATTAAATAAGGGCTAACACTTATTTTCTACCTTAAAATGGATTTCTTCACAATGATAACTGCCTAACTTGATGAATAAGTTAAATGTATAAATGAGGTTAATAAATATGTTTTAAATATTTGACCGGGATATATTCCTTCCCATGATTTGAACTACTATTTACTCTGGTCATGAGATATTCCGACCCTTTCTACACTTTAATAATAATTTAGTCTCGAGGATCACTTCGGGCAACAGACTTATGGATTTACACTTTTTTAGCCACGGCTTGAGTCCGTGCACCCATCATATATATGTTTATGGATAAAGTGACATGGATGATGAATGATGAACTATGAAAATATAATCCACCTTGTTTTTTTTTCATATCTATTTACTTTAGCCCTTGTGGGGCTTGTCGTTTTACTTTAGCCCTCGTGGGAATTGCACTTTACTTTAGCCCTTGTGGGGATTGCTCTCTATTATTTGACATTGATTTGGATATTTTGATGATGATATATATACCCAAAAAAGCCAGAGGATATTATGATGATGTGATGATACCCGACAGGGCCGGAGGATATTGTGATAATAATATTGCTACACGGCAAGGCCGAAGGATACAATGGTGATGTGAGGATACCCGATAAGGGGTGATGGTGTTGATACCCATCAAGGTCGGAGGATATTGTGATGATTATATACCCAGCAAGGCCAAAGGTTGATCATGATGATAACGATTATGATGATGATGATTATGGTATTATGGACTTTATTACATTCATTCTTGCATGTGCATCGCCTATCATCGGTATGCACCAATGTCTATCAGCTAGTATGAGAGGGTTGTATGGATATGGGTGATGAATTTGCCTTGTGTTATTATATGCTGATTGAACCTTTTGAGCCCTGGGTAGTGGGGGTATGCATAGGCTCATCTAGATATTTGATTTTCTAAAATAGCCGGTTACTCGCATTGTTATTGATATTGTTATTATCATTGTCATGATCATTGTTATGGATAGTTTATGATAGATTGGTCATTGATTTGGTATCAAGATTTGAGGTATGTGTTCGACCTCGGCTTCCTTACGATTGCATTATTATGCATATTTACTTCATATTTAGATATTTGGATTAGAAACCCTGAGTATGATAGTATTGAATCCTGATAGGATTATAATGAGGCCTTAAAAGTGAAGACATGATAATTTAGGTTATTCTTTGAGTTGACTTCATATCTAAATGTATATATATACATATTTATATATATATATATATACATAGCTATATGTAGCTTTGGAACTACTGTATATCACTTTCTTCGATTGTTCATATTGTGTACTCATTCCTTGGTCTTGTATATTTATATATTTTTATTCGACTTGTACTTTGAATAATGGCCAGTGATATACGGTATAGTATTGAGATTCATAAATATAATTGGAACAGAATAGTTCCTCCTTGTTACTTTCTTAGTCTTAATATGTTAGTCTCTTGGATATGAATATGATAGTTGATCCTTATTACCGTATTGGTCGTCTTATGTGGATGTTGGATATCTAAGTGTAGTTTTTATTCTGTTTATATGTTGTATATATCTATTTTATCTTTGGAGCTTAGTTGGCAGTTGCTTACTGAGTACCATTTATTTGGTACTTATACTACATTTCTGTAGACTACAGATCATAGTATGGGTTATCGTCGTTGATGTATGCGTCATGCGGAGCAACGATTATTCAGAGACTTAGAGTGAGCTTCGGACATTCGGAGTATTACTTATCTCTCTCTTATGTATTAGACTAGTCTCTATGTTGTATTCAGAGATAAGTTGTATCAGTATGTTTATTTGTATTTTACTTTTGTACTCTTGTTATGTTAGAAACTCTTATATTGATACCACTAGGTTTGGGGACTTCATTATGTATTTGATTCTCTTATTTCATCTTTTTTTCATTCTTTTCTATATATGTGTGGGTAGTCCATTACTAGTCGTTCCAAACTACGGGGTTGGCTTGCCTACTAGTGGGTTTTAGTAGGCTCCATCATGACCCTAGAAATTGGGTCGTGACAAATTAGTATCAGAGACTAGGTTTCACGGGTGTATTAGTACAAGAGTTAAGTGTTTAGTAGAGTCATATAGATCGGTGTAGAGACATCTGTAACCTATAGTTGGGGGGCTACATGGATATTTTAGGAAATTCACTTCTTGACTCTTTATCGTGTGTTCGCATTGATATGAACCTCAAATATATTCTTTGACTCTATTCCATCCCCGGTGAACAATGCAAGATAGGCGACGTTGTCGATAGATGTGAATAAGACTTCAACACACATTTCTAAAGTTTTGGCGCAGTGTCAGACTAGAGAGTTAGAGATGGATATCGAAGATCTTCAACGTCAGCCAAAAGATTCGGGGCTAGTTTAGGCTCCAGTTGAGCTCGTGACTGCTTCAACCCTTTGAGGTTCAGTATTAGGGATATGAGTCATGTTGTAGATCCCTCTCAACTATGAATGACATTTGAATCATCGAGCAATTCTTATACCAGTGTTGGGTTTATTGGTGTTCATCAGGGTTTATTATCAGTTTCTGAGTATGAGATTTAGATTTTTGAATAGGCCAGGCATATTATTATGCTATATCCTTTTGACAGGATGTGATGCACAGAATTATTACAGGACAAGCATTTCTACTCCGCTTGGCGTCGGAGCATATGATAATAGTTGGGTCCTTATTCTCTCAAGTTGTGGATTATGCAAGGCCATAGAGAGAGCATGTATTGAGGGTTATGTAGGTGACGGCAAAAGGTCATGTCATCAGGATAATGTTATTGGTATTTTACTCGGGAGTGAGGATCCTTCTGTTAGAGTGTAGCTTCACTCGCAGCGTATCGTGTCTACGCCTGTATATTTCATACTATGAGTGATTCTCAGATTAGCCATGATGATCATAGTAGGAAGAGTTCCCATCAGACCTTGCGGAGTTTGGTATAGGTCTTCAGGCCAGGATGATTATTTTGGGTTATGAAGGGCAGTATCTCGAAGTATTCTAGGATCTTGTATTGGTTATGTCGTGATAGGACACCATCTTAAAGAGTTCCTCGGGTATGACATGATTGATCAGGCAGAGTTAGCATGTATTCTCTGCTTGCCTTGATTCTTGAGATAGGGTATGATTACAGAAAGGAATAGAGCTATTACACTTAGAATCATGAGTTGTTGCTTCTACAAAGAGATCGGTTATTGGTTTAAAGAGTGTCTCCAGCATGGGATTCCTAGCCACTTCAGCTCATTCAGATCAGCCTCGTGATGTTGTGGCATATTCAGTTAGCGATAGTGCATTGGGCGCCTATAACGCTCTGAAATCTGTACTCCCGGGATGCACAGGGTGCTCCAAACTATAAGTAGTCCTGAGCTATCCCTGACTACCTTCTACTAAGTCTGGATCTCAAAATAGGAGATATGAATGTAAAATCATAATATATGCGGAAATCTTATCTGAAACATACTAAAAGTTTTGGTAAAACAATACTGAAGGATTCTGAATAATGAATCAAATGTCTAAAACTGAATCTAGTAGTTCGACAAGCCTCAACTCACTGAATCTAGAGAGTCACTGAGACAGGCCCCCAGCTGACTCAAACTGTCTGAAATAAATACAGAAACATCTATTAATAAACTGAAAATATGAATAGCTAAGTCCCCAAACTATGAGGACTCACCAATTTCAGAGATGTAGATGAGATGCTCGGAAATCACTCGCGTTGCTGAGGCTGAGCACCTGAACCTACATTATGAGACAATGTAACACAAATACATATATGTGGATCAGTACTTTGATGATGTACTGAGTATATGGTGGTGAATGCAATAAGTGAACAATATCATCACAAGTTATAAAATCATGCATGCTAAATGTAAATGACTCACATAGGCTTAAGTAAATCTGAAATTTGAAGATCATAAATCATAAATAATAAAGCATATACTGTAAATCTTGTGAGCTATTACACTTAGTTCTAAAATCTGCATTCTGTTCTTAATCTCAAATCATATAGGCTAAGTGAAATCTGAAAACTTATTTTGAAAATATTTACTGTTAGGGAAGTTCTCTTAACCGACATAAACCATGTGAGCTACATGGAGTCCAACGTCTTGACCTCCTAAGGAAGAAACCTCACGTTGGGGAGATGTGTCATACTCTTGCCAGGGAGTATAACCTAATCCAGGTGATCGATCACAAACTAAATCTGTCATCCATATAGAAATGGGAATAATCTCAATCAGTACCTATGTTGGCTCATAGTTCTGTGGAAGATAGGGCACGCTAATCCCACACTTCCCGCTTGGTGGTAAATACTACTCCCTCTTAAATCTGAATGCTCAAACCATTGGAAATTCACTTTTTAAAATTAGCATAAAGATTTATATGAAAACCAGTTATGCATTTATCTGAGTAAATCTGTAACTGTAATAATCTGTAGTAGATTCCAAAGCTAAACAAATGATCGAAAGATCAAATCTTTACTAAAAAACTATAAATAATCTGCTCATAAGATGCTTAAAGCATCATCTTTCTTGAAGTAATAATACTAAATCTTGGGATAAATAACCCATGCGTCAATCTCATGTTAAAACATCTTAAAATTAATGCTTGGTAATATAAACATTTATAATTCATCATAAAATCTAAAAATTTCAGTAATATGCATGAAAATATGAACATAATCATGGAATTCAACTTTCAAATCTTTGGAAATATCATAAACTTGGAAATAACAATGATGGGTGTAAACCCTAACTTGAATTTCATGGAAAATCATATAAAATTCAGTAAATTTGAATTTAAAATAAATTTTAGGCACAAGGACGAAAGGATTATCTTTGTTGAAAAACCCCACATACCTTAATTGATAGTCTTTGATGAAAATCTTGAATCTTGGATTCCTATAAATGCTTCGAAGATGAATTCTTAGAGTTCTTGTGTTGGGGATCCTCAATCTTGAATTTCTTTGGAGAATTAATGGAGGAATTTGAATTTCTTAGGGAGAAAGTTTGATGAGCTAGGATTTTCTTGAGAGAGATTTGATGAAAAGTCGATGTAAAGTGCTTTGGAGGGGTTTAATTCATTGTTTAAGACGGATTAGGGGCTGGGAGAATGACCAAAGTACCCTTTTTTATCTTTTAGATGGAACTGGTAAAATGAACTCTTTTTGCGAACTGGGTGGCCACCACGACGTGCCATTATCGCAGTGGCTCATTGGAAAATGGATGAGTGGGAACTGGGCTTTCTCCGTGATGCGCCACAACCGCGGAGCCCTTTAGTTTGTCATTTTGACCACTGGCGCTACGCGCCAGTATCACGAGGTTTTACTGGAAATTGCCAAACGGGAAATTGGCCCTCTTCGCGATGCACCAATATCGTGGAGGTCCACTGGAATTTGACAATCATCATTTTACGCTTCTCCGCGACGCGCTAAGGGCACAAATCACGGTGTTTTTACGACTGAAACTTAAAATAGTCATAACTTCTTACTCGATTATTGGATTTAGGCGAATCTTATATCGTTGGAAAGCTTATTCAATTTCCCACACAATGGGAGGTCTAAATTTGAAGAATTCTATCCGAAATAAATAGTATTCATTTCAGAATCTATCCCTTAATATTTTAGGGATGAATTTAAGCTTAGAAGGTACGGGGTATTACAATATCTCCCCCTTGAAAAAATTCATCCTCGAATATTGCTAGTTAGACTAAGAATACTGATGAAATCTGAGACTATAAGCTATCTTGCACAACTGAAATAAAATGAACAACTGAATCTAAATCATTCTAAGATTCTGAGTAATTTCGTGAGTGCATGAACTTACATGAGGACAACTATATAGTTGAATAGAAAAGAACTATATCAAGGGAGAGTATTACCTCTGGCTAAATCTGAGTGTGCAGAGAAAAGGCGTGGGTACTTGGCTCGCATATCTGTTTCCCAAGTGGCACCCTCAACGGACTAATTCCGCCAAAGAACTTTGATCAAGGGAACTTCATTGTTCCTCATTCTACGGTTTTGATGATCTAAAACCTCAACTGGAATCTCTTTGTAAGAAAGGTTGTTCTGAATATCTGAGTTTTCTAAAGGAACTACAACGGTGGAGTCACCGATGCACTTCTTAAGCATAGAGACGTGGAATACAGGATGAACGACTGATAAGTTTGCCGACAAATCAAGCTCATAAGCCACTTTTACAACACGACTCACAATTCTATAAGGGCCAATATATCGGGGACTAAGTTTCCCCTTATTGCCAAATCGCTTCACCTCTTTCATGGGTGAAATCTTCAGATACACTGAATCATAACCTCAAACTCAAGGTCCCTTTTTCTCACATCTGCATAGGATTTCTGAAGACTCTGAGCTATTTTCAATCTTTGTCTAATCAATTTAACTTTCTCCATAGCTTCAAACACTGCATTAAGCCCAAGCAAAGAGGCCTCACCCACTTCAAACCAACCTATGGGTGATCTACATCTTTTTTCATAAAGAGCCTCAAATGGGGCCATCTATATGGTAGAATAGTAAATATTATTATAAGCGAACTCAATCAACGGTAAATGCTCATCCCAACTACCTTTGAAATCAAGAGCACATGCTCTCAACATATCTTCTAGAGTCTGAATGGTCCTCTATGCCTGACCATCTTTCTGGGGGTGGAAATCTAAACTAAGATGAACTGGGTACTAAAACCCTTCTAAAAAACTCTCCAAAATTGGGAAGTGAACTGAGTACCCCTATCTGAGATGATAGACAAGGGAACTCCATGCAACCTGACTAACTCTCAGATATACAACTTAGCATAGTCCTCAGTTGTATAAGCCATATGAATTGGCAAGAAATACACTGACTTAGTTAATCTATCTACGATAACCCAAATTGAATCACGCTGGCAACACGAATGGGGTAAACCAGTCCCAAAATCTATATTCACCTCTTCCCACTTCTAAGTAGGGATACCAAACTCTTACAATGTACCATTAGGTCTTTAGTGCTCTACTTTAACCTATTGACAAGTTGCACACTTAGCTACGAACGCCGTTATATCCCTCTTCATACCACTCCACTAATAGATTTCCCGTATGTCACAGTACATCTTGGTAGCACCGGGATGAATAGAATAATGCACACTATGCGCTTCAACCATAATCCACTATCTCAACCCATCAACACATGGCACACATAATCCACTTTGGTATCTCAACACTCTATCTTCCCCTTGGGAGAATACCTCTAATTTTTTGTCTTTAACTGACTCCTTTAGTTTGAATAAACTAGAATCCATATCTTTTTTCTTCTTCACTTCCAAAACTAGGGAAGATTTGGAACTACTCTGAACCCATATATTCCCTTCAGCTGAATCAACCAACCTAACGCCCAATCTAGCCAAACGATGAACTTTTCGAGCTAACTCTTTCTTATCATTCTCCACATAAGTAAAACTACCCATAGATAATCTACTAAGGGTGTCTGCCACTACATTAGCCTTTCCCAGATGATACAACAAGCTCATGTCATAATCCTTTAATAATTCTAACTATCTCCTCTGACGAAGATTCAACTCCCTCTGAGTAAACACATACTGCAAATTTTTGTGGTACGTGAACACATCAATATGTACACCATACAGATAGTGTCTCCTGATTTTCAATGCAAAAACCACAACATCTAATTCAAGATCATGGGTTGGGTAATTCTTTTCATAAGGATTAAGTTGTCTAGAGGCATAGGCTATGACCTTACCTCTCTGCATCAATACATAACCCAAACCAACTCTAGAGGAATCATAATACACCAGAAAACCATCTGTACCAGCAGGTAATGCTAGGACTGGGGTTGTAGTGAGTCGAGTCTTCAACTCCTAAAAACTCTTCTCATAGGATTCTTACCAATGGAACTTAACATTTTTTGGGGTCAATCTAGACATGGGAGATGCAATAGATGAGAAACCCTCAACAAAACGTCTGTAATAACTAGCTAGACCCAAGAAACTCCTAATGTCTGATGAAGAGATAGGTCTAGGCTAATTTCTTATGCCTTCTATCTTTTGGGGATCAACTCTAATGCCATCGACAGAAATAATATGACCAAAAAAAGCTACTGACCTTAACCAAAATTCACACTTCTGAATTTGGCAAACAATTGATGATTTCTAAGAGTTTGTAAGACAATCCTAAGATGATCTATATGGTCATCCTCACTATGGGAGTACACAAGGATATCATCTATGAATACTATGACAAACATGTCTAGATACTGTTTGAACACTCAGTTCATGAGGTCCATGAAAGCTGTTGGAGCATTGGTTAGCCCAAAGGACATGACTAGAAACTCAAAATGACCATAATAGATTCTGAAAGTTGTCTTTGGAATATCACATTCCCGTACTTTAAGTTGATGATAGCCAGATCTAAGGTCTATTTTTGAGAAATAACTCATACCTTGGAGTTGGTCAAATAAGTCATCAATCCTAGGAAGAGGGTATTTTTCTTGATTGTAACCTTATTCAATTGACGATAGTCAATGTACATACGCAAAGAACTATTTTTCTTTCACACGAATAGGATGGGATGGATAAACACTAGGCCTTATGAAACCTTTATCTAAAAGATCTTTGAGTTGCTCTTTCAACTCCTTAAGTTCAGCGGGAGCCATACGGTATGAAGGGATAGAAATAGGCTGAGTATCAAGAAGAAGGTTAATACCAAATTCTATCTCTCTAGCGGGAGGTTACCCCTAGGAGATCTTCTGGAATAATATCCAGAAACTCATTGACCACACTGACTGACTGAATTGTTGGAGTCTCCGACTTAGTGTCTTTGACTTGAACAAGATGATAGATACATCCTTTAGAAATTAAATTTCTGGCCTTAAGATAAATGACTTTTGGAGGACACCAAATTACCTGACTACTCAATGACTGGCTCGTTGAGAAACTGAAACTTCACCACACGGGTACAACAATCTATAGAAGCATAACAGGAATGAAGTCAATCCATACCAAGAATAAGATCAAAATCAACCATGTCTAACTCTATTTAATCTACTAATATGACCTTATGAAGGACAGTGATAGGATATTTTTTATAGATTTGTTTTACAATAATTGACTCACCTACTGGAGTAGAAACCAAAAAGGGCTCAGGGATCTTTTCAAAACTTATCTCAAAATTTACTACAATTAATGGGGTCACGTAAGAGAAACTCGACCCAGGGTCTAACAACACATAGACATCAAGATGAAAGACAAAAATCATACCAATCACAACATCGGGTGAATCCTCCTGCTCCTGACGGGATGGTAAAGCATAAAATTGATTCTGGCGCTGACTGCCACTGGTACTGGATGAGGCGCCCTAAGGAGGGGCTGGGTGACCTAGAGGAGCTGGTGCACTATTATCCTGAGTCTCAGGGCGAACATCCTTATTTACCTGCCTAGCATGCAGGTACTCTTTGATTTCTTGGCTCGGCTAGCCGCAACCATAAAAACCTCTCCGACCATCTAAACACTCACTAGGATTATTCTTACCATACCTAGCATACTGGGGATAACTGGGCCTATTACTTATGGTATTCTGAGATCTAGACATAGAAGACTTATCCCACTGTTCTTGTCTGGTTTTGGTTGCAGGAGCACTGGCTGAAGATGGTGCAGGTATAGATGAATGATTCTGAAACTGCAAATGATTTCCTTCTCCAGACCTATTCTGACCATGATCAAACTGCCCTTTTCTAGCCCTCCTATTTACTCTTTCTCTTTCTTTCATCTTCTTTGCCTCAATCTGTTGAGCATACATCATCAATCTAGGAAGATCCATATCTCCAATGAGCATAGCAGTCCTATACTCCTTAACTACCAACCCATACACACCGGTTACAAACTAACTCATGCTTGACCTAGGGCCAGCCATCTGTTCAGGGGCATACTTAGACAACTAGTTGAACTTGAGGCAATACTCTTTCACTGTCATTGAGCCTTGCCTTAATTTCATGAACTCTTCTATCTTATCTTTCCTCATCTCATGTGGGAAGAACTTGTCTAAGAACACATCCTGAAATATCTTCCAAGTCATGGGAGCTGCATTCTCCCCTCTACTTTTCTTCCAAATCACCACCCAATCATATGCAACATCCTTCAGCCTATAGGATGCCAATTCTACACTCTCTACTTTAGAAACATGCATAATTTGGGTGATCTTCTTTACCTTATCTAAATGCAACTGTGGGTCCTCACCTTCCTTCGACCCAAAGAATTATGGTAGGTTCATCCTCATAAAATATCAAATTCTGACAACGGCTAAGTCCCCATCTTGCTGAGGTGGGACTGCATCCTGATGGTTGCCCTAAACATTAGCTGTAATAGCTTGGGCTAGCGCCTGAAAGGCAACCTAAAACTCTGCATATGACACATTCTCGTTCAAAGGATCTACAGGCTGAGGTGGCTGATTATCATTTCTACAGGCGTTATCTCAACGAGGAGTCATTTTCAATTGTCATATAAAAGCATGAGTTAGAAGCAGATAGAGACACTAAATGCACGATAGATCATGAAAGAAGAGATGATTTTCTAAGAACACTCCACAGCCTCTTGCTCATAGATGTGGCGTGCTTCACACCGATGATTAAGACTCTATGTAATATGACTTGTCTAACTCCCTAGGACTCTCTAAACCAGGATCTGATACAAAGTTTGTAACGCCCCAAAATTTGAGCTCTCGGGATGCCACACGGTGCTTCGAACTACAAGTAGTCCTCAGCTAACCCTGACTACCTTCTACTAAGTGTGGATCTCAAAATAGGAGATATGAATGTAAAATCATAATATATGCAGAAATATTATCTGAAACATACTAAAAGTTTTGGTAAAATAATACTGAAGGATTCTAAATACTGAATCAAATGTCTAAAACTAAATCTAGTAGTCCGACAAGCCTCTACTAACTGAATCTAGAGAGTCACTGGGATAGGTCCCCAGCTGACTCAAACTGTCTGAAATAAATATGGAAAAATCTATTAATAAACTGAAAATATGAATAGCTAAGTCCCCAAACTATGAGGACTCACCAATTGCAGAGATGTAGATGAGATGCTCGAAAATCACTCGTGTTGCTGAGGCTGAGCATCTGAACCTACATTATGAGACAATGTAGCACATAGACATATATGTGGATCAGTACTTTGATGATGTACTGAGTATATGAGGGTAAATGCAATAAGTGAGCAATATCATCACAAGTTATAAAATCATGCATGCTAAATGTAAATAACTCACATAAGCTTGAGTAAATTTAAAATATGAAGATCATAAATCATAAATAATAAAGCATATGCTGTAAATATTGTGAGACATTACACTTAGTTCTGAAATCTACATTCTGTTCTTAATCTCAAATCATATAGGCTAAGTGAAATCTGAAAACTCATTCTGAAAATCTTTACTGGTAGGGAGATTCTCTTAACTGAAATAAACCATGTGAGCTACATGGATTTCAACGTATTGACCTCCTAATGAAGAAACCTCACATTTGGGAGAGGTATCATACTCTTGCCAGGGAGTATAACCTAATCCAAGTGATCGATTACAAGATAAATCTATCATCCATATAGAAATGGGAATAATCTCAATCAGTACCTATATTGGCTCGTAGTTCTGTGGAGATAGGGTACGCTAATCCCACACTTCCCGCTTAGTGCTAAATATTACTCCATCTTAAATCTGTATGCTTAAAACATTGGAAATTCACTTTTTAAAACTATCATAAAGATTTCTAAGAAAACTAGTTATGTATTTATCTGAGTAAATCTGTAACTATAATAATCTATAGTGGATTCCAAAGATAAACTAATGATCGAAAGATCAAAGCTTTACTGAAAAACTGTAAATAATTTTCTCATAAGATGTTTAAAGCATCATCTTTCTT
Organism: Capsicum pubescens; assembly: GCA_030864215.1. NCBI lineage: Eukaryota > Viridiplantae > Streptophyta > Magnoliopsida > Solanales > Solanaceae > Capsicum > Capsicum pubescens. The sequence goes on along the minus strand of CM061543.1, from coordinate 211,579,127 downwards.
GAAGTAATAATACTAAATCTTGGGATAAATAACCCATGCGTCAATCTCAGGTTAAAACATCTTAAAATTCATGCTTGGTAATATAAACATTTATAATTCATCATAAAATCTAGAAATTTCAGCAATATGCATGAAAATATGAACATAATCATGGAATTTAACTTTTAAATCATTAGAAATAACATAAACTTGAAATAACAATGATGGGTGTAAACCCTAACTTAAATTTCATGGGAAATCATATAAAATTCAGTAAATTTGAATTTAAAATAAATTTTGGGCACAAGGATGAAAGGATTATCCTTGTTGAAAAACCTCGCATACCTTAATTGATGGTCTTTGATGAAAAGCTTGAATATTGGATTCCTATATATGCTTTGAAGATGAATTCTTAGAGTTCTTGTATTGGGGATCCTCAATCTTAAATTTCTTTGGAGAATTAATGGAGGAATTTGAATTTATTAGGGAGAAAGTTTGATGAGCTAGGGTTTTGCTTGAGAGACATTTGATGAAAAGTGGATGTAAAGTTCTTTGGAGGAATTTAATTTATTGTTTAAGACAGATTAGGGGCTGGGAGAGTGACCAAAGTACCCCCTTTTATCTTTTAGAAGGAACTGGAAAAACGAACTTTTTTTGCATAGTGGGTGGCCACCACGACGCGCCACTATCGCGATGGCTCACTGGAAAATGTACGAGTGGGAATTGCATTTTCTCTGCGATGCGGCATGACCGCAGAGCCCTTTCATTTGTCATTTTGACCACTGGCACGACGCGCCAGTTTCACGAGGTCTCACTGGAAATTGCCAAATGGAAAATTATCCCTCTCCACAATGCGCCAATATAGCAGAGGTCCACTGGAATTTGACAATCGTTATTTTACACTTCTCCACGACGCGCCAAGGGCCCAAATCACGGTGTTTTTATGATTGGAATTTAAAATAGCCATAACTTCTTACTCGGTTATCAAATTTAGGCGAATCTTATATTTTTGGAAAGATTATTCAATTTCCCACACAATGGGAGGTCTAAATATGAAGAATTCCACCCGAAATAGATATTATTACTTTTGGAATCTATCTCTTAACATTCTAGGGACGAATATAAGCTAAGAAGGTATGGGGTATTAAAGTGTCCCTATTGATGATTTCGTCGATCAGTCCAAGTTTGGACCAGTTCAAATTTATTCTCCCTATGTATGTCAAACATGTGATTGTGGATTTCTCCATGATAGGTATGCTTTTATTTTCCGCATTTATCTTTTATGATGTGTATTGGGGTTTTTATACCCATTGATGATTATATGCCTTGATGAGTTGATATTGGTTATTATGTGCCTTATTATTGAATTCATAATTATGTTACTATTCCGTGGTTTATTTCTTTTAGTAGTGGATGGAGTAAATCTATGCTGATATTTTTTATTATGAGTGTAGCATTTGGGTTTGAGTCCCATTTACCTTAGTAAATTGGCCTTATTGTGGCCCCTGAGTGAAACATGATATTGATGTTTATTTTAGTACCGCATATTCACTATATTGATGTTGATATTGTTGGTGTTATTACTACCACTACTTGAGGTTATTGATATTATTACTTGATGTAATTGATCCTGGCTGAATAGCTGCATAGACTAGTGTTATCTAGTTAGAATTTTATTTTCTTTGTGATCTAATTCGGTGGCTTGAGTAGATATAGCCCGATTTGATGATTTTGTTCCCCTAGCGCGGTGAGGTTGACTGTTCTCCCTCTTGGTTAGCTATGTTAGATTGATTTGGGGATGTATTATGGTATCGAAGGTAAGTTGACATTCTGCAGGTCTATTATGACTCTAGAGTTGGCAATTTAGTTATATTGATTGTTATTGAGTTCTAGATTATTAGACTTGCCTCCTAGGTTGTGAAGGCTTTTGTATTAGCTATTCTTTCTTATATAGCTTGTTTTTTAAGCTTTTCCAGTATTGGGTCCATTCTTCATTTGTGGATATTTCATCGCCCGATAGCGGTTTAGATATTGAGATTGAGATATCATGGATTCATCTCTTAGATTTGTTGGGTCTATTCCCTTATGGTGGTTTTCCCTTGTTATAAAGGTAGAGATTGAATACTCTTTTCTTGATGTGCTATGATTTTGTCTTGAGTGGAAATGGGAAAGTTAGAGACTGGTGTCCTTTCTTGTGATCGCTTCTTGAGTTGGAAATACGGAAATTATTTATCTTGAGTTGTTGATTTTCTGGTGGCAGTCTTGACTTTGACATTATTTTCAATATTGGTACATTTTTTCTTTGATGATATGATTCTTGGAGGATTCAAGAAATCTTTATTCCAGAGTTTGTTTGGTCTAATGAGGCTTGGTGGAGTGTTTCTCCTTAATGATGTGTGTCTAGGACTATTCTTTGCTGAGATAGAGTAGTGGACTGATTAGTTGTGGCAGAGTTTTTGCTATTTCTAGTGTGGGTTGCAACCTTGGGGAGTTTTGAGTATGTTTTGATCATTCATGCCCTCCAGCAGTTATGGGTGGGTTATTTGCAATTTTAGTCGGCGATTTAGCCTTTGGCATGGTTTCAGTTTGATGGCTACATTTCATTCCCTCTAGATGATATAGAGTTAGATGTCATGTTTCAATCGATGGTTTATCAATGTGGTGATTTTGTTCTTCAACTATGACTCGATTGTGGCTTGGTATGATTTAGCATGGATATGTCAGATTTGAATGCTAAAGTTGATTTGAATGGTTGGCATTGATATAGAATTATTGACTCAGTTTTGATTTGACGTCTTGGGATGGCGATTTGGAAGTTATAATAAATTTAGAGTATTAATGCCTACCCATGTTCAGATTTGGTTTGAGTAGTTGAGACCGAGCAGTTCATGCCTGGATATTAAATTTTAGCGTAGAGTTGTGGGGTTGAGTTCAACCTTTGTTTTCAGATTTGCCTCAGTTAAAATTTCATTTATAGGTTGGTTGAGCCTACTCCATGGTGTCCCATTTAGTTTTCTCAACTTCGGATGGATTATAGTTGATAAGTGTTCAGATGGTAGACCATGGACCCGATATTGGTTCTTTTAGATTTAGCCTAGAGTTTCTACTTTTTGGGGGGAATTTTTGATGTTACACTCGGTGGGAGTAGTATACTTGAATTGGATTCGGCATGGTTTCATTCTCGACTGATGGGACATCCTGGAGAGGATCATTCAATAATGAGTAGTTATACCTCGACCTTCTAGATTTCAATCTTGGTTGTCATCCAAACTAGTTGTAGCATTGGAATCGATTACATTCCTTAATTATTTCCATTTGTGTGCCCAGACAACACCTTATGAGCTTATTCTCATATTTGTCGTATGGAATTTTAGCGGATCAGCTTTAGTTCTTCAAGTTCTCAATGATGAGATTTTGCGAACAAGACTCAAGTGATTCTCCTCCTGGTTTAAGGTAGATAACAAGTATGGATTGGTAAAGGAAGTTTATATTTAGATTGAGAGTCGGTGGTATGACTCATGCCTTAGGTTAGTTTTGGCTTGGATGAGACTTTGATTGATTTGTGTGGGTACTGAGATGGTATCTGCGTGTTGCAGCTTAGATTTGTGTGCACCAGTCTTTTCAGTTCAGTTGGAGGCCAGTTAGCGGTTGAAGTTAAGTTTTGGTTGTTTCAAAGTAATGTGAGGGTGCTGGTTGTAAAAGGGATACATGTGTCAAAATCCCTTAAAAGTGTCCTCTCTTTATTGAGGTTATCTTGGAAGTCATGCTCGGAGCATACAAACCTAGTACCTCATTGTTTCAAGCTTTTGAGATTCTTTCTATCCATTGACTTTCGGGGACGAAAGTCTTTTAGTAGTGGATATTGTACCCTTTCGGTTATTTTTCATAATTCTACTTATCTTCGTCGTTAGGGATTTTCCGTAGCATCCCAAGTCATTTATGACTTACTGGGACCGACCGTTCAGTTAACAGGCAGTTCATTTGGTTTTTAGAGTCAATTCTCTGTTTTGAAGTCTTTGTTGGTTCCAAATGGCAATCGGACAAAAACATTAGTAAAACGATCTCTGATGCAAATTTTGACTACGCTAGTAGCTTCAAAATATTTTTTTTAGGTTGGGTAGACCTTTGGTTCGAGTCCCGATACACCCAAGATCATTTTGACCTATTGGTCGAAAAGTTAAAAATTTGGAAATATGGGTGTGGGACCCACATTTGGTCAAAACAACCTCGGATTGAAAATTCAACTTCGCTAATGCATTTGGAACGTCGAGTTTAGTAGGGGTACATAGTTTATTTGCAAATAAAATTCCAAACGAGTCCCTAGGAATTTGATAAAACTTGGAAATTCCAAGTTTTAGCTATCGTCTGAGATGGTAAGGGGTAGCGCGATCGCGGTGCGTGCCCTATGGTTATCGCCCTTACGCGATCGCAGCCCATAGAGAGCGACCGCTGCATTTCCTTGCCTGGGGTCCATAAACAGACCCCAATGTCGCAAATTTGACCATTTTTCCTTCACCTATGAGAGACAAGAACCCTAAATGGGTATGATAACTCAAAATTGAGTTGTGTGGGTGACCTAAGAGCTTGATTATCATCTATTATTGTGAATATCTTTGAATTTAAGGTAAGAATCCTTCAAATTCATGCGTGAATTTCTTAGATTGGACCCAAAACCCCAATTTAGCCTAGGGCTTGAGTTTAGCCCCAAATTAGCCTTATTTTCACCCATTTCTTGAGGATTATGATTCCTTGTTCAAATATAAACGTTGAGTTGACCTTAAAAATGCATTTTCTATAAGTGGGATCCATTTGGGATTTCTGGTGTCTTTTTTGGACCTAAAGCACAATAGTGCAATATAGGTATCGTTAGACTCGTATTGATGAGTAGATTACTATTTTAATAGTGTAATGGGATTTTGGACTTGATAAATAAAGATGAGCTTTTGGTAAATGATGTGAGGTTTTGCGGTTCGGCTTTGAGGTAGGATTCTCTCTACTCTTCTCCGTAGATTATGTGTGAAATATATTGCGTATGAATATGAATGCTAAGTTTTATTATGTATAGGTTAACTTAGTATTGAATATTGATGTTTGGGAATTAGATGAGGGTTTTGATCCATAAGTTGAAATATATAACACCCTTTCAGAATCATGTTGCCTTCTACCTAGATTGGACTAAATTATAGCATGAACATGATATGATGCTAGGTTTGGGATGTGGTTTAAGTGTTGAAATCATGATTAGTATGATTAACATTAGTTGGTCTAGTCTAGTGGTCTTGAAACAGTAATTCGGTTAGAGTTGACTTGAATGCACATTTTTTTAGACGAGATTCCTATCTTAGGATTGGCTATGGCTTACTTGATATCTAGAAGTTTAACTACATACCTTAGCCTTGTTTGGGATGTATATTGCCTAAATGTGGAAATTGAGGATTAGAAATGTTCGTCCGACCTACTTAGGCCAAGACTTGTGTTAGCCCTTATGGACTTAGTTACGAATCTTAGGCCTAGTTGAGACTAATGCGCCTTATTTATGAGTTTTTCTTGGTGAATTGATCGATAATGATGTATTTTTCCCCGAATAATGATTAATGTCTTATGGACATGATTTCCTCTTATTTATGAATATTGGACCTATAGAAATGATTTTTCTCTTATATATGATAATTGTCCAAGAGAGGTGATGTTCCTCATAGTCATGATATATGGCCTATAGATATGAAATGTCTTATAGATGTTAAATTCTTATTGATATTATGCCTCCTAGATGTGAGAGGCCTTATATGTTTAAAATACCTCCTAGAAGTGAGATATCTCCTATATGTGAGATAATTATAGATATCCATCATAGCGTAGTGAGATATTATGCCTCGTGAATATACTATGGCCTATTTTTATGAGATGATTATACATATATGTATGTTTATCAATATGAGTTCCATATATGCATGCGGGCCTAAGAGCGTGATTATGACGTTATGATTATTTCGGACACATTATTGGGCCAAAGACCGCGTTAGGATATAAGTTGGATATACTGAAAGTGATTATCCTTTTAAAGGATGTAGTCCTAGTTATATTTATGTATATATGTTTCTATATACACAGCTCTCTAGTATGGAATGGAGAAAGATGCGGTATGATGCTTTTGATTTCATTAATTGAATACCGGTAATGGCATACATAGATTTGGTACATTCATAATTATTGCATCGATGATTAATACGATTCCAAATAGATTATAACATTATTATTGTTGTCACTAAATAAGGTCTAACACTCACTTTCTACCTTAAAATAGATTTCTTCATAATGATAACTGCCTAACTTAACGAATAAGTTAAATGTGTAAAAGAGGTTAATAAACATGTTTTAAAGATTTGATCATGATATATTCTGGCCCATGATTTGATACTACTGTTACTCCAGTCATGAGATATTCTAACTCTTTCTACACTTTTATAATGATTTAGTCTCAAATTTCACCTCGGGAAATAGACTTACGGATTTACACTCTTTTAGCCGCGGCTTGAGTCCCTGCACCCATCGTATATATGCTTATGAATAATGTGACATGGATATTGAATGATGAATTATGGAAATATAATCCACCCTGCTTCTCTTTTCATATCTACTTAGTTTAGCCCTCGTGGGGCTTGTCATTTACTTTAGCCCTCATGGGGCTTGCAGTTTACTTTAGACCTTGTGGGTCTTGCTCTCTATTATGTGATATTTATTTGGATACTGTGATAATGATTCTTATACTCAACAAGGACGAAGGATATTATGATGTTGTGATGATACCCAGCAGGGTCGGAGGATATTGTGATGATGATATTGATATTCGGCAAGATCGGAGGATATTATAGTGATGTGTTGATATCCGATAAGGCCGGAGGATATCATGGTGATGATGTTGATACCCGGAAAGGCCGAAGGATGTTGTGATGATTATATATTCGGCAAGGCTGGAGGTTGATTATGATGATGACGGTTATGATGATAATGGTTATAGTATTATGGATGTTGTTGCATTCATTCTTGCATGTGCATCGCTTATCACCAGTATGCACCTACGTACGTCAGCCGGTATGGGATGGCTGCATAGATATGGCTGATGACTTTTCCTTGTGTTGTTGTATGCTGATTGAACCTTCCGAGCTTAGGGCGACCGGGTTACGCATATGCTCGGCTAGGTATTTAATTGTCTGGAATAGACGGTTACTCGCGTTGTTATTGATATTTTTATTATCAGTGTGATGTCTAGTTTATGAAAAAATGGTCATGTATTTGGTATCAAGATTTGAGGTATGTTTCCATCCTCTTCTACCTTATGATTGCATTATTTTGCATGTTTACTTCATGTTTAGACACATGGATTAGAAACCCTGGGTATGATAGTATTGAATCCTGATAAGATTATAATGAAGCCTTAAAAGTGAAGACATTATGATTTAGGTTATGCTTTGAGTTGACTTTATCTCTTTCTCTCTCTATATATATATACACCTAGCTATATGTAGCTATGGAACTACCGTATATCCCTTTCTTCAATCCTTCATATTGTATACTCATTCCTTGGCCTTGTATATTGATAAGAGAAAAATAACATATGTAAATTTAGTTATTATCTAATTTTAATATTAATATTTCCTTATCTTCTTTGTAGAAAATGTCACAATTTTATAAGAAAATATAAACTAAGAAGATATGTGGCGAAACAAATACAAGTACTGATTTACAAGAAAAGATCTAACACAAAAGAAGATATCTAAGAAGTACAAAAGAAAGAAACGTAAAGCTGTTGTAAATATGCAAAACAAAGTTAGGCAGTTTTTCCTTTACGTGGGGACTGACAAGCTAAAAAAGAAAGGAAAAAGGAGAAAGAAAGAAAAAAAAAAGAGTTGTTGAAAAAAATAATGAAAAGATATAGTGGGGTCCATCAATTAAAACAAAAAAAAAAGATAAGGAAAAGTAGGAAGTTGATTGAAGGGTGCAGATTTGGTAAAATCAAACTTTCTAAAAATGATAACAATTCATTCGGATTGGCAGAGAGATACATACCTTCATAAAAAAATAGAAGACTTTCATTCATTTTCGGAGAAGCGATTTTGAGGGAAGAACACAACACTTCTTATATTTTTAAAGTTCTTATTTTGCTCTTTATTTTAATTATTTTATATGGGAAATACTTCTAGTTTCTTCTTTTAATTAAATAGAAAAATTATTCATTTTAATATCTTCGTCTATTTTCTTATTTAATGGAGAAGAATATTTTCATTCATCGTACCAATTCTAGAATGGAGTAATTTTCTATTATGTTGGGAGAATGATGAATCTTGATATTTCTATATAATAGTAAATATTATTCCTAAATTTTACATACCTGAGCTAAAGCTTTCTACTTAATTTCTATTCGTTGTTCATATAGATGTTATTTAACGTGTTAACATCTATCTACTTTGTACTACGAATTGACATATTACTAATTCCGTAATCGATAGAAGCGGAAGAAGCAATGCCATTAATTGGAGTATTTCTAGTGTGTTAATATTTGTTTAATGACATCTATCCATTTTATGGTATAATTTATTCTACGCTTATATGTAATCCAGAGGGGCGAATAGTGTAATAATTAGTTATAACAAGTAAGGTAACTGAAATGGACTTACTAATAAACGAGCATGTTTTAGTTCACGTACATATTTCTAATTCTTTAACATTACTATTTTGACAATCAATTTGCATAACCGAAAGGAGTGCATTTAATTGCTCAATCATGAGAGATATTTATGCAATTACGAGAAATATTATCTGGAATAAAGAATTTTCTTATTATAGAAATATCCAGTGAAGTCAAGATTCCAACACCTTTTAATATATATATAAAACGTTCTAGGCTTACAAGTTATTAATTAGTTAATTCACCACTCAACTCTTTCTGATTTTCTCAAATAGTAACTAAAACAAGAAACGTCTATGGAATAGATAAACCAATCTCTGTGGGTTTGACGTCTTTCTATACTCTTATTTGACAAGGGGCGACTTAAAAATATACATACGCCAGTGACTCGTCATATATTCATATGTATCTTCTTTCCACTTGTACTTTGCATAATAGTCAGTGATATACGGTATAGTATTGAGATTCATAAATATGACTGGAATAGAATAGTTTCTCCTTGTTACTTTCTTAGTATTAATATGTTAGTCTCTTGGATATGAATAGGATAGTTGATCCTTATTACCTTATTGTCGGTCTTATATGGATGTTGGATATTTGAGTGTAATTTCATTCTGTTTATATGTTGTATCTGCTTTATCTTTGGAGATCAGTTGGTAGTTGCCAACTGAGTACCATTATTTTGGTACTCATACTATACTTTTGCAGCCTATAGATGATAGTACTGGTTATGACCGTTGATATGTGCGTCGTGTGCAGCATCCATTATTAAGAGACTTAGCGTGAGCTCCTAACATTCAGAGTATTACTTATCTCTCTCTTATATATTAGACTAGTCTTTGTGTTGGATTCGGAGATAAGTTGCATCAGCATGTTCATTTGTATTTCACTTTTGTACTCTTGTTATATTAGAAGCTCTTATACTGATACCACCAGGTTTTGGAACTTCATTATGCATTTGATTCTCTTATTTCATCTCTTCCGCATTCTTTTCTATTTATATGTGAGTAGTCCATTACTAGCCATTTCGGACTACGGGGTTGGCTTGCCTACTGGTGGATTTTAGTAGGTGTCATCATGACCCGAAAAATTGGACCGTGATACTAAAGCAACAATATTTGCAGTGTAAGAACATTAACTATCTAATATCAATATTAGTTTCTTCATATTTAATGTATGACATGTAAATTTTTATGTTATTGCCAAAATTCTCATTGCACATTTCGATTCCAAGATAAATTTTTATAAGTTTTTAAAAACGTATGATATATTAAAAGATCACTAACTTAAATCTTTAAAGAGTATAGATTATATTTTTATAAAATATAAAGTACATGAATATTGGCTCATAAAATTTTTACCAAATATGTAGAAAATAAAATTAATATGCAAACATAACATGTATATTTAGTTGACTCGATAAACAAAGAAAAATCTATTCTAAAACAATACTCAAAGTAAATTGAGATTCTAGTCAGAACGTTCATAGATATCACTTGAACAATTCATCTTCTTTAACATCCGATAGCAGAAATTAATTAGCTTTTACTGAGTATAGTCTTCTTATATAGTGGTAAATTGTTATGACATTAGAACTTCTACATTAATTGACAGTTGGTACAATATTCTTTTTAATATATACATATGTAATTGTTAATTGATTATTCATTTTCTATTTATATTTCTAAATCAACTTTGTCATGCTTTCTTAATTGACTCATCTCGAATTAAATCATAAATATTTTTTGTCATATAAATATTTTTTTACGGTAATACTTCAACTGCATATATTCTAATTTATTATTAAGTCACATAGTCACACATACATTCATCATATAAAAATTATTATAAATTTTTATTGATATTTTTATTATTAAGAAATATTTATTCCTAATTCATTTTGAAAGCAAAGAAGTCATTATAATATATTTATTTATTAATGACAAGTTATTTTGATTTATAATTTCATTTTCATGTATATTATAATAGTACAAAATAATTGTAAGATCTACACGTTTAAGTTTTTATATTAGATAATTTAACTTTTTTTAACTAATTTTCATTCATCAAAAAAAGTATCTTTTCCAAATTTGATTATTTTAAAATCCAGAATTATTCTTACAGTGTTATAAATATATTACCATATATTGTGAATGTCTACTTTAACATATATAGTGAATGTCTATTTTACCATATATAGTGAATGTCTATTTATGAAAAAGTTAGAAACTCCAAAGTTAGTTTATTCCTATAAATAAAGGGGTTTTCCTTCATTGTAATTCACCCATCAAGAAACTCCTCAAGAGAAATAATAATCACTGTCTTTTCTCTTTCTATTCTTGTCGTTCTAATTTTATATTTCATAACACATAGACATATATAAAGTTATTTAATTGGTCAATTAAGAAATAACTTTGTAAGGTAAATTTTTTTTATTTGACTTCGAATATTAGTTAGGACTATATAATTTTAGTAGTTATTTCTGATAAACATTATGCAATCTTTTTTGTGTAGTAATATTCATTTTAAAAAGTTTTCTATATTTATTTATTTTCAATCTACCCTTCTTTTAAATTCAAGACTATCACTTTTTTTTTTTTAGGTCAAGACGATTGCATTAAGGTAAATAAGGCGCTGGGGATGTTCCCAACAAGTGTTAGTCACGGTTAATTACAAAACAACTAAAAGACCCTGTATTCGGGTTTAAATTATAATCATTTATCGATATTGCAAAAAAAGTTCCAGCCATGTCTGCTCACAATGGCTTCCATGCACACATAGGCGGAACTTAAAAAAGGTTGCTTGCCAATTGCAATTCTAGCTGAGAACCTAGCTTTGCCAATGCATCTGCTACCTTATTTTTCTCCCTATACCAGTGTGACACCATGGGACTTCCTAGTCTTCTTAGTTTTGACCTGCATTCATCAATGATTGAGTCATAAAATAAGTTTCCATTAGCTAACCATGATAAGACTTCAGTCGAATCAATGCAAATTTCAATTGGCGTAAGGTTGTTTTCATCCACCGAGCAAAGTCCTTCTAAGAGGGATATGAGTTCCATATGATTGTTAGTAGCCCAAGGATAGGATTTAGCGAACCCTAGAACCCAACTACCATCAGAACCACGAATGACCCATCCCCCAATACCCCCTTCCTGGGTTTCCTCTACAAACCCCATCAGTGTTAAGCATAAAAGATCCAAACTTGGGTTTGATCTATCTAAGATTTATGCCCACTTTAAGGTGAGATTGATTATTTTGAGAGACAAAAGTGATATACTCTAACGTCTCATCATAAGACTGTTTTCAGTTAGGATGAATACACAAATTGTTAAAAGTGTTTTAGTTTATGTTCTTCCATATAGCCCAAGGATGAAAGAGAGGATAATATGCCAATTTAGCATCTTATCAAAAATCTTGTCCTTCAGTGAAGACCAAGTAGAATGCCAATTTAGGGGGTAAAAACTGGCAATGTTGAGACAACCAATCTTAGAACTAACCTCAAAGAGATATTTCCAGAACTCCTTGGTGATGGGGAAATCAAAAAGGATATGAATTATATCCTCAATATGGTTATTACAGGCCTTGCATATGGGGTTAATGTCCAAGCCTATTTTAGCAAGATAGGAAAAAGTAGGAAGCCTATTATGTTGAGCAAGCCAAAGAAATATTTTGAGCTTTGGAGTTCCATTGATGTTCCAGATCCACTTAAAAGAATGGCCAATGTGACTAACCAGGATTTTACCAATGCCGGTAATGAGATTATACATGGACTTAGTAGTGAAGCACCCTTGCCCAGTGAGGCCCCAGATTGAACGATTAGCATGAATTGTATGATTCCTTCTAAAGAATATTTGGAAACTAAGGATGAGTTCTGGAGGCAGTTGGAGTGAGAGGTTGTAAAAATTCCAAACATCCTCATTCCAGACCTCAGTTAGGGTTAATTTGGATCTGGGGATGGAAAAAGGTCCTTGAATCAAGTTTCTTAGAGGCTCTAAATTAGGGATCCATCTATCCTCACAGAAATTAACATTGTTACCATCTTTGGGAATCCAGTGGGACCCAAGCTTACATAAGGATCCACCTTGAATAATGAATTTCCAGATTCTAGAGGAGGACTTATTGAGAGGAAGGTTAGGTCTCTCATACTTACCCTTAAGAGTGGAGGTCCATAGGCTGTTAGGGCTATAGGAATATCTCCAGGATAAGATAGTATTAAAGGTATCATTCCTGGCTTTAGCTCTTTGAAACCCAAGGCCCCCAACATCTTTAGTCTTGGAAATGGAGTCTAGCTTAAGAGGTGAAGTTTTCTCTTCTCATAAGTTTTCCCCTAAATAAAATTCCTCTGAATTCTGCCAATCTTGGAGAGGATGGTACTGGGAAGAGAGGTATATCACATAGCATGGGTAGGGATACTATTAAGAGAAGATTCAGCTAAGGTGACCCTCCCATACATACATAGAAGATTAACCTTCCAACCAATTAGTTTAGCATTGAGGTTTTCAAGGATGAAATTGAAGTGTCCATTAGTAGGCTTTTTGTGGAAGATTGGAAAACCCAGATATTTACCAAAGCTATCAGAGATTCTGATGGAGAAGATAGTTTAGAGAAAGTATTTAGTATGGGAAGGGTAGTTCCTTGAGAAGAGGACCTTAGACATGGAGTGGTTGATCTTTTGCCCAAAGTGAGAGCTAAGTCCTGGAGGATCTTAGAGATGGTTACACAATTTTTTTGGTGGCTTTAGCAAAAAGAGTAAGATTATCAGCAAAAAAGAGATGAGAGAGCTTAGGACCTCTATTGCTGATAGAAATAGGGTGCCAATTCAAAATGTCAATCTCATAGTCAATTCTCCTAGAGATAAGCTCCATGCACATAATAAAAAGATAAAGGGAAATGGGATCTCCTTACCTTATACCTCTGGTGGATTGGAAGAAACTGGTCTTTTCTCCATTAATAAAAATAGAGATAGTGGAAGAGGAGATGCAGGACATGATGAGAGAGAACATTTATGGGGGATATTGAAGAAATGGATAGCTTGTCTAATGAAGGACCACTCAATTCTATCAAAGGCTTTTTATATGTCAATTTTCAAGACCATACTACCCTACTTGCCTTTTATTTTCTGGAAGTGAGTGATCATTTCCTAGACAATGATAGCATTGTCAGAGGTCCTTCTGTTAGGAAAGAATCTAGATTGACTAGTACCAATAATCTAAGTCAGATGAGGTTTAAGTCTTCTAGCTATAATTTTGGTGATGAGCTTATATTGGGTATTACAAAGCCCCATAGGCATAAAAATTTTCAGACTGGAAATATTTATGTATTTAAGAGTGAGACAAAGGTAGTTGGAATTTACCTTGGGGTCAATAATGCCTTTAGGGAAGCTATTCTCATAGAATATGATGACAGGGGGCCCAAGGATGTTCCAGTATCTTTGGTAGACAAAAGGGTAAAAGTCATTCAGACCAGGGGCCTTGTCAGGTTTAAAAGAAAAGATGGTGTTTTTAATCTCCTCAGTGGAGGGGATGCTATCAAGCAATGAGTGATCATCAGAATGGAGAGATCCCCTGGAAGAAGGATTAGCTTGACAAGACATAAAGAAGGAGTTGTGCCCAATCATAAAAAGAGAGTGATAATAGGATACAATATGATGGTTGATGGATTTAGGGGAGATCATCCAATTACCACCCTCATCCATTAAAACATTAATCTTATTTTTTATTCTTCTACTAAGTGTAGAGGTATGGAAGAACTTGGTATTGGAATTACCCTAAGCGAACCAGGATATTCTGGATTTGAGTCTCTAGAATTCTTATTCCTGCCTAAGAATGAGACTGAACTCCCTAGTGAGATTTTTTTCCAAGTCTTGGAGAAAGAGACTGGTAGGGTAGCTGGGGGGATTTTGAATGCCAGAGAGTCTGACTAAGATGTCCCTTTTTTTTTTAAGATATTACCAAAGGTAATCCTATTCCAATTTTGAGCTTGCTCCTGGAAATATAAAGTAGCATCAACAAGGAGGTTTCCTCCCCCCCCCAAAGGAATTCTGAACAACCTGGAGGAAATTAGGATGGGAACACCATATGGATTCAACTCTAAAGGGTTTATCAGTTTTAGAAGAAGGTTTGTGAAGATTAACAAGGAGGGGGTAGTAATTAGAGTGGGACCTAGGAAGGTGAGTAATAGTAGTGTCCAAGAAAAGATGTAACCACTCATCATTAGCAAAATATCTATCCAGTCTTTCTAAGATCGGGGACCTCCTATTCCTATATCTTTTATTGGTCCAGGTGAATTTGCTACCTATGAAGCCTAGATCAGTCAGATTTCATTGATTAATGCAGTTTTAGAAATTATTAACCCTATTTCTTTTGATGTTATTGCCCTCAAATTTCTCAGAGGCCCTAAGAACCTCATTGAAATCATCTCCAATACGACAGGGGTGTTGTTGGGAGTATTAAGAGAATTAGAATAATTAATGAGATAGTCCCACAGATACTTTAGAGTATTGAAGTCATTACTAGCGTAAATAGCACTAAAAATCCAATTAGAAGGAGGGTTGCTTACTTTCACAGTAATATGTATGATCTAAAAGTGGATAGCTATATCTTGGATAGAGATGGAGGCACTGTCGCACATGATGACAATACCCCCAGAGTTTTCAGTGGCTGGGAATTAGATTTGGATGTTAAAGCCAAGAGTCTGAACAATACCCTTATGATCATCCATACGAGTCTCAAGAAGGGCTAAGAGAGTAGGCTCGTAGATGTTGATCATGGATTGGCAATGTCTTCTAAGCTCAGTGTTGTTTGCCCCTCTAACATTCCATATTATTATGTTTATCATGGGGGTTAGTTTGAGGTGGTTGAAGATTCTTCATTAGGATCTTGCCTTTGTTTAGTAGGGGAGAAGGGACATTCATTAGTTCCTTTCTCTTTCTAGATAGTGGGTTCAGCTTTGTGGAGTAGAAGATATTTGTTCCTGGGATCTTTAGTTCTAGATCGAACTTGTTAAGCTCCATTGGTAGGAGGATTAACAAGAGTTCACTGGTAAGTTCCTCAAAAGAATGTGAGAGAGGTCTTTCTAGAGTGATGACTTCTGTGTGAGGAGCTTTCAGGGAGGCCAGGATGTTTTTCATTTCCCTGTTGCTTTCTCTCAAGGCTTCCAGAGTCTGTTCTCATTCCATCATCTCTAATGATAGTGGGGATGGTACCAGAGGTAGAGGATTTGAGTGGGTCTGGGGTTGGGGGTCCCTTGAGTTTTGTACAAAAAGAAGACCCTCCTCCAGTAATTCCAGCTTTTTGGGAGGGAAAAAGGGCAGGCTTTGACTCATGTTGGAGAGTTCTACTATGATCAAGTTTGTTGACCAACTGGTCGCCAGTCCTTGACTAATGATGCTCCTCTTCGTGGTCATCTACACATTCTGACCATAGTTGGTCAGGCCCTATTTTATGCCCTCTCTTACCATTTGAGCTAGGTAATAGGGGTCTTGTATTAGGAGTATGAGGGACCTCCCCCCATATTTAGGTTTAGGGGAATGGTATGTTGGGATAGGAAAATCCTTAACTAAGAAGTTAAAAAGTGATTTGGTTCCAGTGGTTTGGTGGAGAAGACCAGAGGTGAAAGATGATCCTGGCTCAATAAAGCCATTATGAGCTTGAGAAAGAGGATGGAGAGAGATGGAAGTAACAGTAAAAGGATTACTTTTCTTGTGAGAGTTCTTTTAAAGTGTCCGAAGGAGAGACTCTGTGGCTTCCATCATTACTAACTGGTTGAGCATTAAATGAGGTTCTGTTGGAAAAGACACCCTTATCTCTTTGATTGATGTGCGCCGACAAAGCACATTCAGAGTAGATATCAGGTGTTTGGAGAGAGAGAGAGAGGTTTGAGTTTTTATCCAGCTCAACAACAAAAAAATTACTAGCTAAGATAGTAGAGTTGGGTTGGGCCAACGGGAAATCACCAATTTCACTCAGATTTAGCCAGCCCTAGATGTTTGGGCCTTTTTTATTAGTAGAAGGGTCCCCATTTGTCAGCCCAGGGGTAGGGGAGGTAACAGGCCGCATCTATCCAGCAGAAGTGGGCTGGCTAATTACCATATCCTTTTTGGGCCCAGATATCAAGTTGAGCCTAGAAGGACCCGGTCCATTAGGGTTAGGGAGAATTTTGAGGACTTACCTTTAGCTGCCAGTGGGATATCGCTGGTAGTGGCGCCTGAAGTGCATCAGTGGATTTTAGGTCGAGGAACTTACCAGAAACAACGTCAAACCTCTTAATCCTGATATTATTCTATCTTGTTTTGCTTTCTTGACCAGATTGCATCCAGCCTTTCTTTTTCTGATTAAAACTGACCGTCGTCCATTCTTACTTCGCTGATGATGATGAAACTTTGACCTCCGATGGAATGACCTTTTAACTGAATGGGGTTATTGGGCAATTACTAAGGGTATGCCCCAAACATCCACATGCTTTGCAAAGAAAACCTTCACCCTCATAGTGGATTGCTTACATGTGGTTTTCGATCTTTATTGAAGATTTCAACGGGGTTCCCAGTGGAACCCGTACATAGATTCTTTCATATCTAACTCTGAGGGTTGAGGAGGTACATGCATCGACCTTGAGTAATTTACCCACTTTACGACCCACCCTCTATAGGATTTAATTATCGTTGAACTCGATGGGTAGCTGGGGAAAACAAAGCCAGATCATCGTAGATTCGATTAGGGATTCCTTAGGTATGAAATTTGGTTTCCACATCTAGATGGAAATATAAGATCCGGCCACAAACCAAGGCCCCTCCTGTAAAACCCTCTTTTGCGATTCAAAATCTGAGAATTTGACAGTGTAATATTCTAGCCCCAGATCAATCAAGGGGAAAAATTCCTTAAGTTTCCAGAGATTGATTAATTTCTTTTTCAAATACTGATGGTGAAGTTTCTTACCCAATAGTTTGATAATCAATGAGTATTTCCAAGGGGAATAGAACCTATGTTTCTCATTTGGGGATAGTATGATTCGTCCATCTACCTCTCCATCATCATGGAATGAATTGAGTCCCTTTACTAATTTTGGGTCAAGTAGAGGAGAGATTTGAGAGATTTTCTCCCCTACTATATCACTAAAGAGGGGTTACATGGGGGTCTATGGCCATATGGCCATCGGGGATATCTGGTTGTTCTGGTGGGGTCTGAGGTTGGGAAAAGGAGGTGGTCATAACTCCAAGGGATTTTTGCTGATGTGGGATTTTAGAGAGAGGCTGGTCCATCTCTCTCTATAATAAAAAGGTTAACCCAAATCCTATCACATATTCATTTCCTAATATAGAATGATGGTGTAATTACTTATTGATAGTTATTCTTAATTCTGAAAATCCTTAATTAAATATGAATTCATATTGTTTTAAATATAGATTACTTAAAATATATCGAATGGAAATCCTTCCAATAAATATGAATGCATATTTTTTAAACATAAGTTACTTGAAATATATTGAAATAAATTCCTTCCATTTTGTAGTCCAAAATTACCATTTGAGTGATAACATTTTTTTCATAATATTTTTAATTTTGGAATAACTCTTTGATTATTATAATTTTTTTTCCATATAAGTTGTTTGATTACTAATTGGTTATTCTCTTAATTGATATTTCTTGATACTTTCTTGATTTAGTCAATTGTAATCAAATCATAAATATTTTTTTGTATAATATTATTATTTAAATTAATTATATACATATTTTGAGTGATGACATATTTTTCATAATATTTTTTTTATTTTGTGATGACTCATTGGTCATAATAATATTTTCCATATAAGTTACTTGTTTTTTTAATTAGTTGTTATCGAATTGATTTTTGTAATACTTTCTTGATTTACTAAATAGTAGTGAAATCATAAATTTTTTTAAAATAATATTATTATTTATATTATTTAAATTAATTGTGTATATTTTTTTAAGGATAACATCTTTTTCATAATATTTTTTATTTTGGGATGCCTCTTTGATTATTATAATCATATTTATATAAGTTGCTTAATTACAATTTACTAATTGTAATAAATATATTATCATATATAGTGAATGTCTACTTTACCATATATAGTGAATATATATTTATGAAAAAGTTAGAAATCCCAAAGTTAGTTTTCCCCTATAAATAAAGGGGGTTTCCTTTATTGTAATTCAACTCATCAAGAAACCTCTCAAGAGAAATAATAATCACTCTCTCTTCTCTCTCTATTCATTTTCTTCTTCACTTTATATTTCATAACACGTTATCAGCACGAGATTCTGCAAAACAAGATGAGATTATAAATCTAAAGATAATTTCAAGGTTAGTAATTCCTTATGTTATTTGTCTTTTGCTACTAATGACATAATTATTGTTAGATTTGAGAAAAAAAATAGTTTGGAACCACTTATGCTTTAAATTTGTTCACGAAGAACGATGTTATTAAAAGATATGATGATGAATTTAAATCTCATCTCATTAAGAGGGTAAGACATAGGGTTAAAAGTTCTAATGCACCATGATGATAAGATGTTGGGTTCAAGTCCCATCATGTTATAGCCTAAGACTCCTTTTTATATGGATAAGATATTGAGTTTGAATCTCAATACACCATACTGATGATATTATGATGGTTTAGGCAAAATAATGGGTGGTTGTGAAAAGTCATGAGACATGTCCCATTGAATATGCTCCATTCTCTTAAGTGAATGTGGTAGTAGTGCAGAATATGACTGAAAGAAAACAAGTGATTGAATGTACGAATATAAGCGTGAAGGGACAATATGATAATAATCACCAAAAGTGATAATATTTTCTCACGCTTATTATGACTATAAGATATGTTAGAGAAAAATTCTCTACATTATATGTATGTCTCACTTTGCTCCTGAAGTAGCAATATCATGAAAGAGGTTATAAACTATCAAAATTTGATAGGCTTAAGGCACAATTATACTTCATTCCCGGCGAATAAAAATTTTAATTGTTATAAGTATAGATCCATTTCCTGGGAGAATGTGATAATATCTAGAAAAGCTTATCAATACAAACGTGCACTTGATTGTGGTGGTATCACAACTCACATCCGAAAGAGGCAGATTAATTGAGAAAAGTTATTTTGAAATCTACTTCTAAAGTAGTAAATCTGAAATTTATTCATGTAATAGTAAATTTAAAATTTACTAAAGTAAAAGTGCATGTCATGGTAATTTAGAGTTTGCTAGAATAAAAGTTCATAAATTGACATGAACGATTGCGACATCCCAAAGATGTGCATACTAAGTATTGAACATATATTGAAGAATTAGAAAATTCATTACTTTTAATGTTGCTTGTTCTCATAATAAGTTGGTTGGACCAACTAATGTTGGGGTTGGATCCCCTAAATTCTGAAAAATATAAAAGGTGAATATGTGCTCATTCATCAGTCGTGTGATCTATTAAGATGCATCGATATAAGATGATCACTTGTACGTTTATTGTCAACCTTAAAGGTGTCAAATGGTCCGGTTTGACCCGACCCGACCCATTTAGCAAACCGGCTCGATTTAACCCGGCCCGGTCAACTCCCGGACTGTAGGGTTTCGGATCCCGGGCTGGGCCAATTTTATTTTTGGACTCGGTTAATTCGGCCTGGACCAAAACCGGTCCAGGCCCGCCAGTTAACTGGCCCAGCCCAAATATTGTTCTTTTAAAAAAAAATGGGTTTTTGACCATTGGGCCCAATGGCTATGTGGCCGTTTGGACCCAAAAGAGGCTATTTTGGCCTTTTTAATTTAAAAAAAAAAAAGATTATTTAAAATAATTTTTAAACCCCCAAAAATTTTCTATAAATACCCTACATTTTTAAATTATTTTTCACACAATTTTCATTCTCTCAAATCTCAATTCTCAAATATTCTATATTTCTATATATTTCCTAAAGTGCTCAATTTAATTTTTTAAATTTTGCGATTATAAAGTACGAGTGAAGTTTTTAAAGTCGCAACTTTTGGATACTTCCAAAATTTGGTATTGTCGTTCCATCTCTTACTTTTAATTTTTAATTAGAGTATTAATTGTTGAATATTTAATTTTATTATTTTTATGTATTTTGAATTTTTTTTAGTTTGATTTATAATTTTATATTATGGATAAATTAAGAAATCTTGCCACTAAAAGTGTCAAAAAAAATTGTCCCAGAAGTGGTAGTGGTAGTAAAAAGTAAATTACTGGCAGTAGAGGTAGTTGAAGTAGTAGATATACCCATGTGCCTCCGGTACCGCTTAGTCAACCTTTTGAGGAAGAAGTAGGTGTAGGTGGTCACGATATGAATTATGCAGAAGCTCATAAAAATTACGGTATAGAAGAAGAAAATGAAGTAGATGCGGTTAATATAGAAGAAGATGATGAAAATATTGGTGAGACACCCGCAGTAGAAAATGCTAATGTTAGATCTGAATCGATTAATCGCCTTCCCCGTGCCCCAAGAGCTCATAGAACAACTAGTGTTGCATGATAATTTTTTACACATATAGAAGGAGATAGTAAGGTGCAATGCAATATTTGTCAATAAATATATGAGCATAAAAAAGGAGGCAATCAAGGGGGTACGGGTACGTTAATGAGACATATAAATGATAATCACAAAAGAGAGTTATTTATTGCATGAGGTGGTGAGGGTGTTGGTGGACCAACACAAACTAGAATGGACCCAGCAACCGGTCAGGTAATTAAGAATTATAATAAATATAGGGACCGGAAAGAAATAGCAAAAATGGTAGTTGTGGGTTGTTTGCCTTTCAGTTTTTCTTCTTCGGATGCTTTTATTCATTATATTCAAGCAATTTATAATCTTATGTTTAATGGTATTCCTAGAAGTACTTGTCGGGCTGATATTTTTAGACTTCATTCACAATAAGTTTTTTATTTATCTACATTGTTAAAAGATATTCAATGTAGAATGGCTCTAACTTCTGATCTTGGTCGTGTTGTTAATAAAAATAATTATTTAACCATTACTTGTCACTGGATAGATAGTAATTTTGTTATGCAAAAATGTATTCTAGCTTTTTTGTATGATGAAGATCGTAGACATACTGGAGAATTTATTGCTGATTCGATTAGTAAAATTGCAGAATTTTATGGTATTGAAAAAAAAGTCTTATGTATTGCTTTTGATAATGCTTCTAACAACTAGACTGCTATTACAAAGTTAAAAGCTAGTCTCTCTCCGCCGTTACCTGAAATATTTCATGTTAAGTGTGTTTGTCATATATATAATTTAATTGTAAGAGATGGTCTTGAATTTTTTGAGTTTTATATTGAAAAAAATTCAGCTTGTTGTTGGTTTTATTCAAGAAAATAATCGAAGAAAAAGAATTAGAGAATTTAAAGTTAAATGTGAACAAAATGGACTTAGACCGATATTGATGCCTGAAGAATGTGATACTAGATGGAATGCTACGTATGATTATTTAAAAACTTGTCATGCTTATAAAGTTTCTATTACACTAACTTTTAACAACATTCTGGTTTATTTGTTGATTCGGCTGAATGTATGCTACATGATTCTGATTGGGCTGTAATTGATGATCTTGTTAAGTTTTTGGAAAATATTTCTATTGCTACGGTTGAATTTTCCAGTGCTTATTATCCTATTATTTGTAATATTTTAGCATATATAGCCGATATTTCTGTTTGGCTCAAAAAATATAAGAATAAAGAAGGTTACAAAGAAGCTATTGGTTCTATGTTTGCTAAATTAAAAAATAAATTGATTCCCCCTATTTACTTGGTTGGTGCTATACTAAATCCATGTATGAAATATACTACTATGTGTCACTTTAGTACTCTTATTTATTCTAACTTAGAGATAAATACTAACAATGATTCTGATGATGAAGAACAAGAACAACCAGATTTGTATACGGCTATGAGTGATGAGAACATTTACATAGATAAATTATATAACCATTATGTTGATTTACTTGATTTAGCTGTACTGACAAATATCACTCCAACTGTCACTCCTCATCCTTTCGAGGATCCATCATCTTCTAAAACGCCGGCACATAGTGTTTTTCCTGATTACTTTTATGATTAAAATGCTTAGAACAGTTTTGAGGAGGGAACTTACACAACAGCTTCTCGGAAAGAGCTTAAGTATTATCTTCGAACACTGATAGAGGATCGTAGATGATGGATCAACGTGTTGGATTGGTGGAAGAATAATGAAACACAATATCCTGTGCTTTCAAGATTAACTAGAGATATATTAAATGTTTCAATGTCAATCGTTGCATCGGAGAGCGCTTTTAGTCTGGGACGACAACAGCTTGGAGACAATTGACACTCATTGGGAAGCAATGCTATGAATGTTCTAGTTTTCCTTAGAGATTGGATTAGAGCGAAATGAAGAAATCAAGGAATGGAGGTGGAGCCGAAAGACGAACAAAATCTTGAAGAAATTATGACATCAAGGGAGAACTCAGCAGAATCAAGTTGAATGCATGGTTTTGCCCCCATTGATTTTGACTATCCAATGCAAGTTTTCGTTAATGTTAACATGGATGAGTTGGAAAAAATGATGAAAACTTTGTAGATTTTTCATTAATGTATATTAAAAGTTTTGAATCATTTTGCAATCAATAAAATATAACATTCATTCACTCCTTACTTTGTAATTTTTTCCATTTAATAATTTCAATTGAATTTCTAGTTTAAATTAAATACTTAGTTTTAATATATTACTAATTTACTATCAAGCTTTACACTAAGTAATAGACAAATAAAATTTAAACATAACAAACATATAATCATATATACACATAATGAAAAAATAAATTTCTTTTAAGTTCAAAACCTCAAGTATTGTTAATTTATTATATTAAGTAGCATATTTTTATTTAAAGTAGTAGATATATTGAATGGTACATATATATGTGTATATATTTTCTATAGACTCTAAAGTAGTATATATTTAAGATATACATGTGTATATGTTTTATAAATTAGTATATAAATAAATTGTAGTATATATCTTGTAGTATGTGTTTTATTTAAGGGAAAAAGGACATGGCATGACCATTTTAAAAAAAAATGGCCCACATGTGAAAAGGTGGACATGCTGTAGCCAGTCGGCTAAATTAATTTCCCTTTTTAGCCATTTGGCCCAATTGGGCACATACAGTCTCTATACTCAATTGATACACTTTTATACCAAATTGATACACTTTTATACTATATTGATACACTTTTTAAAAAAGAGAAAGAAAATTCTATGCAATCACATGCAATACCTACACCCAATTGATACTCTTTTATACCACATTAATACACTTTTATACTACATTGATACACTTTTATACTACATTGATACACTTTTATACTACATTGATACACTTTTATATTACATTGATACACTTTGATACCGCATTGATACACTTTTATACTAGATTGATACACTTTTACGCCACGTTGATACAGTATATATACGATATAAATATACCTTTTACAGAGAAAATTTGTGCAAGCTTATACAGTAATTCGTTATTCGTGAATTTGTTAACTTAACCTAAAATTTTGTGAAAAATTGTGCAAGCATATATAAAATTTAAATCCTCATTAAAGCCATTAATGGAAAGCAAATGGCCATAACCATTACAATGAATCAAACCATGCAAAACATGATTGCCAATTTCAAATAAATCACTTCCCAATGGCTTTTTCCAGTACTCATTTGCCGGTATAATCAAATGGTACCTTCTTTTCGACACATAATGGTGCTCCCATCCTTCAACAACAACAAAAAAAAAAATACTCCATAAAAATAAACAAACAAAAGTAACATAAAAATTGAGTGTTCATTTTGCTTTACTAGTGAATTTGCAGTAATCGCAGAAAGGATGTAGTAATTGCAATGGTGTAGAGTGGGAAAACTGCACCAGTTGAATTAGAAATCAAACAAGTAGACCAAATTGAAAAACCAGAGAGTGTGTAATCTTCAATAGTAGAAAATTCTTGAAGGAACATTCCAATGTTATCACATATTTTTTGCTAAAAAATATGTGTATTTGTAGATTTTGGTGATGGATTTTTTGGGTTTTTTTTTTGTTTTTTCTGTTAATTTTTTGTTGAATTTGGTGAAGATTTAAATTTTGGTATCTGAGATTGGGAATTGAGGTGAAATTGGTTGAATTTTGGTGGGTTGAATTTTGTTTTTTTTTCTAATTTCTATGTGAAATTATATGGTTGGAATGGAGAAAAGCGTGGAGAAGAAGATGAAATGATACACTGTTTATACTGAGAGTAGCTATTTAGTGGGTATTTAATTGTGGGTGCTATTTTTATGGTATTATTTTAGTTTTAGGTGTCATTTTTGTCCTTTCCCCTTTATTTAAAGTAGTACATATATTGAATGGTACGTATATATGTGTATAAATTTTCTGTAGACTCTAAAGTAGTATATATTTAAGGTATACATGTCTATATGTTTTATAAATTAGTATATATATAGAGAGAGAGAGATTGTAGTATATATATATTGTAGTATATATCTTGTAGTATATGTTTTATTTAAAGTAGTACATATATTGAATGGTACGTATATATGTGTATATATTTTCTATAGACTCTAAATTAGTATATATTTAACGTATACATGTGTATATCTTGTAGAAAGTAGTACATAACTATATATATAGTGTGTGTATATATTTTAGTATATATATTGTAGTATATATCTTGTAGTATATGTTTTATTTAAAGTAATACATATATTGAATGGTACGTATAGATGTATATATATTTTCTATAGACTCTAAAGTAGTATATATTTAACGTATACATGTGTATATCTTGTATAAAAGAGTATATAACTATATATAGTGTGTGTGTGTGTGTGTATTGTAGTATATATATTGTACTATTGTAGTATATATCTTGTAGTATATGTTTTATTTAAAGTAGTACATATATTGAATAGTACATATATATGTGTATATATTTTCTATAGACTCTAAAGTAGTATATATTTAACGTATACATGTGTATATGTTTTATAAATTAGTATATATATATATATATATTGTAGTCTATATCTTGTAGTATATGTTTATTTGAAGTAGTACATATATTGAATGGTACGTATATATGTGTATATATTTTCTATAGACTCTAAAGTAGTATATATTTAATGTATACATGTGTATATCTTGTATAAAGTATTATATAACTATATATAATGTGTGTATATATTGTAGTATATATATTGTAGTGTATGTTTTATTTAAAGTAGTACATATATTGAATGGTACGTATATATGTGTATATATTTTCTATAAACTCTAAAGTAGTATATATTTAACATACACATGTGTATATGTTTTACAAATTAGTATATATATATATATATATATATATATATATATATATTGTAGTATATATATTGTAGTATATATATTGTAGTATATGTTTTATTAAAGTAGTACATATATTGAATGGTAGGTATATATGTGTATATATTTTCTATAGACTCTAAAGTAGTATATATTTAACGTATACATGTGTATATGTTTTATAAATTAGTATATATATTGTAGTATATATCTTGTTGTATATGTTTTATTTAAAGTAGTATATATATTTAACTAACGTATAGTCGTATACATGATTACATGTGTAATTGTGTATTTGTGTATATGTTTTTTAAATTCTAATGTAGTATATGCTATATATATAGTGTATATATATTTTTTAACATATTTAAAATGTATATAGGTGGGTATATATAGTATATTGGAGAAAAAACTTTTAATTTTCTTTTGACCGATTTTAACCAAATTTTTTACCGGGTTTAGACCTGTTGGACCGGGTTAGGGCTAATGGGCCGGTCCCAGGTTGTTTCTTGAAAATTTATTATTGGGCTCAAAACTGGACCGGCCTATAACCCATTTAAATGTGACGGGCCAGTTTCGAGTTGACCCGGCCCGACCCTATTAACTGGCCTAGTCAACCTGTAGTTTAACATTCATAAAATTATTGCTCAATAAATTGAGTTAAGAGCATAATTTTTAGATTGTGGAATCAAGACAACTCATCTTGATAATGTTGGTTTGACATTGAATGTCTTCGATAAATAGTTGAACCATTGTTAATGAGAACAAAAGCCTCATGTGTTGGTTTGAAATATTATATACAAAAGTACTTGTATGCATCACATCAATAAATTATAATTAATTCCCCTTTAAAGTTGGTTCTAAGTCAGGAACCACATATTGTCCATCTATTAGTTCTGAAGTATAATATACGATTAATGAATATACCATGATGCACAAAGATAGATTCCTCAAAGAAGATGGAGGACATATGTTAGTTTTCCTAACATAAGGTAGAGATTATAAGAAATTATGAAATATGTTAGGAATTATCATTAGATCCTCATTCAAAAGATAATTCAAGTCAAATGCCGAAAGCATCTCATATTTAAGCTGCAAGTGCTCTTATTTTGTGTCCCTAAAGGACAAAGTCTACGCATGCATGAAGCGTGCTAGACCAATTGGTTCCAACTGAAATAATCCTTGAAAAGGATAAGGAGAAAATAATCATAATAAGAAGGCAATGTACTCTTAAAGAGACTACGATATAAAAATTCATAAAACCTTATGAGAGGTTCAAGTACCTAAAAATAATGAAGTAATGAAATCTCAAAATGTTATGTTACATTGTGAATCGATACGAAATGATATAAATAAAAATCTTTGATTCAATATTGGCGCAACATTGTGAAAGATTACGAGGATCTGAATTCTACGTTTATTTAAGCATGCTGACGTAGAAGTATTTATCAAGTGACATGAAAGGATGCATATTGATAAGCATAACACTTGTTTGATTTGTAATCCAGACACTTGAAGAGGTCACACATAAAATATTGAATATTGTCATTTGAAAAAATTTATATGAAAACTTTTAAGGATTCAAAATATTTGAAGCATATAAAAGTTTCCAGGAAACTTATTTATAATCCTTATATTGTATAAGCTTATAGCTTGAAAATTATTGAAACTCTTGGAGAGTTTTTAAAAGCAATAGATTACTTGATAAAATGAGAAATATATCAATTTGGATTGGTTATGAAGTACTATATCTTAGTGCAATTGGTGCACTCATGTATCTTGCAAATTCTACAAGGTCTGATATAGCCTTTTCGATTAATTTGTTAGCAAGGTATAGTTATGCTCCTACTATGAGACATCAAAATGAGATCAAACACGTGATCTTATTTTATTCTAAAGATTGCAGTCCCGATCTTGTTGATTATGCTGGTGCTGGATATTTATTAACTCGCATAAATCTCGGTCTCAAACATGCAATGTGTTCACATATGGAGATACTGCCATATTTTGGAGATATACAAAGCAGTCTATCTAGCTACTTCATCGAACTATGCTGAGATCATCATTATTCATGAAGCAAGTCGA
The DNA here is from genome assembly GCA_030864215.1 of Capsicum pubescens. Taxonomy (NCBI): domain Eukaryota; kingdom Viridiplantae; phylum Streptophyta; class Magnoliopsida; order Solanales; family Solanaceae; genus Capsicum; species Capsicum pubescens. The sequence continues at coordinate 211,550,994 of CM061543.1, read as the reverse complement.
GAATGTGTATGTTTGAGGTCCATGATACATCTCATTCGAGAAAAATATAGTTTGAAATGTGACAATGTATCCATAATTTTACACGAAGATAATGCAACATGCATAGTACAACTTACGGAAGGATTCATAAAAGAAGATAGAATGAAGCACACTTCATCAAAGCTTTTTTATATACACGAGTTTCAAAAGAATAGTAATATTAACGTGCAACAGATTCGTTCAAGTGATAATGTGGTTGATTTATTCACCAAGTCTCCTTCAACTGCAACTTTCAAGAAGATGGTGCACAAGATCGGGATGCAAAGCTTCAAGGATGTTCTCATTAGGGGGAGTTAATACACATTGTACTCTTTTTCCCTTATGAGGTTTTGTCCCACTGGATTTTCCTTGTAAGATTTTTAATAAGGCAGCTGAAATGCGTATTATTAGAGATGTGTACTCTTTTTCATTCACTATATTTTTTTCCACTGGATTTTTTCTAGTAAGGTTTTAACGAGACACATTATCTATCAATTAGATATTCTAGGGGGAGTGTTATAAATATATTACCTTATATAGTAAATGGCTACTTTACCATATATAGTGAAAATCTATTTATGGAAAATTTAGAAACCCCAAAGTTAGTTTTTCCCTATAAATAAAAGGGGTTTCCTTCATTGTAATTCAACCCATCAAGAAACCTCTCAGAGAAATAATAATCACTCTATGTTCTCTCTCTATTCTTCTTCTTATTTGCTTGATATTTCATAACACTAATTAATTTTTTGTAATATTTTCTTGATTTACTCAATTGTAGTGAAATCATAAACATTTACCTTATATAATATTATTATTTATGTTGTTTAAATTAATTGTTCACATATTTTAAGGAATGACATATCTATTGAAATATTTTTTATTTGGGAATGACTTTTTGGTCATAATAATTTTTTCCATATAAGTTGCTTGATTACTAGTTGATTATTCACTTATAAATTTTTCTTGAATCTTGATTTACTCAATTGTAATGAAATCATAAACATTTTTCTATATAATATCATTGTTTATATTATTTACATATTTTGAGAGATGACATCTTTTTTTAATAGTTTTTTTAATTTGGAATGACTATAATATTTTATATATAAATTGATTGATTATATTAATTGACTAATATATGATTGTGGCATCATAAATTTTAAAAACAATAATCCTCACAAATCTTTTGAAAGAATTTTAAAATATATAATTCAAGAAGATAATTTTAAGGAAAACTTCAAGTAGTTTTTATCTAATAGGGGTCAATCTTAGTTTTTACATCCTATATGAGTCAATAGTTTTTTCATCCAATATGAGTCAAATTTAGTTAGTTTTTACCACAATATGAAATAATATTAAATAAATAAATAATCAACAAAATATAGAATAATATGACATAATTAACTACTAATCTTAATATGAAATAATTGAACAATCATTATAGTTTTCATCCAATAGAAATAAATTTTAATTATTTTTTACCATAATATGAAATAGTATTAAATAAAATAGTATGAAATCATAATAGTGTTCATCAAATATAAATGAATCTTAATTCTTTATACCACAATATAAAATAATATTAAAAAAATATATAAATAATCAATAAAAATTATAATAATTTTTATCCAATAGAAATCAATCGTAATTGTTTTTACCACAATATGAAAATAAAAAATAATATTAAATATTTAAATAATCAATAAAATAGATTTTTGTTATAAAATGATAGTTTTTTGTTGTAAGAATTCAAATAGGTAGTTCTCAAGATGCCACTTGACTTATATTTAGGCTAGACTATCCTTCTTTATTATATATATAGATATGAAATAAGAAATAATATTAAATATTTAAATAATCAACAAAATAGCTTTTTGCTATAAAATGATAAAGATGCCACTTCGCTTATATTTACGCTAGACTATCCTCCATCATTATATATATAGATAGATAGATATGAAATGAAATATGAAATGATATTAAATAGTTAAATAATCAATAAAATAGTTTTTTGTTATGAAATGATAATTTTTTTGTTGTAAGAATTCAAATAGGTAGTTCTCAAGATGACACTTATCTAAATTTTAGGCTAGACTATTCTCATTTGTTATATATATATAGATATGAAATCAAATAGAAATGAATCTTAATTGCTTATACCATAATATGAAATAATATTAATTAATTAAATAAATAATCAATAAAACTCATAATAATTTTCATCTAGTAGAAATCAATCTTAATTATTTTTTACCATAATGTGAAATGAAATATGAAATAATATTAAATATTTAAATAATCAACAAAATAACTTTCTGTTTTGAAATGATAGTTTTTTGTTGTAAGAATTAAATAGGTAGTTCTCAAGATGCCACTTGTCTAAATTTTAGGTTAGATTATCCTCCTTTATTATATACATAGATAGATATAAAATATTAAATAATATTAAATGTTAAAATAACCATCAAAATAGATTTTTGTTATGAAATGATAGTTTAATGTTCTAAGAATTCAAATAGGTAGTTCTCAAGATGACACTTGTCTAAATTTTAGGTTAGACTGTCCTCCTTTTTTTATATATATAGATATGAAATGAAATATATGAAATAATATTAAATAGTTACATAATTAACAAAATAGTTTTTTGTTATGAAATGATAGCTTTTTGTTGTAAGAATTCAAATAGGTAATTCAGAAGATGACACTTGTCTAAATTTTAGGCTAGACTATCCTCCTTTATCATATATATAGATATAAAATCAAATAAAAATGAATCTTAATTGTTTATACCACAATATAAAATAATATTAAATAAATAATCAATAAAAATCATAATAGTTTTCATCCAATAGAAATCATTCTTCATTGTTTTTTACCACAATATGTAATGAAATATGAAATAATATTAAATATTTAAATAATCAACAAAATAAATTTTTGTTATGAAATGATAGTTTTTTGTTGTAAAAATTTATATAGGTAGTTCTCAAGATAACACTTGTCTAAATTTTAGGCTAGACTATTCTTCTTTATTATATATAGAGAGAGATATGAATAGATATGAAATATGAAATAATATTAAATATTAAAATAATCAACAAAATAGCTTTTTGTTATGAAATGAAAGTTTTTTTTTATAAGAATTCAAATAGCTAGTTCTCAATATGACACTTGCCTAAATTTTAGGCCAGACTATTCTCCTTTATTATATATATGTAATGAAATATGAAATAGTATTAAATATTTAAATAATCAACAAAATAATTTTTTGTTATGAAATGATAGTTTTTTGTTGTAAGAATTCATATAGGTAGTTCTCAAGCTAACATTTGTCTAAATTTTAGGCTAGACTATCCTCCTTTATTATATATATAGATATAAATAGATATGAAATAATATTAAATATTAAAATAATCAAAAAAATAGATTTTTGTTATGAAATGATAGTTTTTTGTTGTAAGAATTCAAATAGCTAGTTCTCAAGATGACACTTGTCTAAATTTTAGGTCTGACTATCCTCCTTTATTATCTATATATATAATAAAGCAAAAAAGTTTGCATAAAATTATGCCAAGTGGCATATTGAGAACTAGTCACTTGGTATTTTGGCAACAAAAATCTATTTTCTTGGCAACAAAATTTATTTTACTGATTAATTATTTATTTTATATATAGATTTTTAAATTTTCATATCTATTTTCATATTTTGGTAAAAAATATTGAATGAACACTATTATTTTTTTTATTCTATTATATCATATTTTTATATTGTGATAAAAATAATTATAATTGACTCCTATGAATGAATACTATTATAATCATTTATATATTTCAACTCTTTATATATAATAAAGAAAAATGTTTGATGAATACTTTTGTTTATTTTTATTCTATTATTTCATATTGTGATAAAAAATAATTAGAATTGACTCATATTAATGAACACTATTATAATTATTTATATATTTCACATTGTGGTAAAAAATAATTAAGTTTGACTTCTATTTAATTGGTATATAGATTATTTCATAGATGGGTAAAAATTAAAAAAATTCGACATAAAAGTTCCGTCAATTACTCCTAATTCCACTATCATTAGGAGTAATTTCACAATTTGTATTCTAAATATATATTTCCATCAAGCTGTAGGAGTAATTCCACAATCTGTATTCCAATTTTCAAATATATATTCCAATCAATCAAGTGATTTAAGAAGATCATCCATCAATTACTCATAATTCCACTATCATTAGGAGTAATTCCACAATTTGTATTTCAAATATATATTCCAATCAAGCTATAGGAGTAATTCCACAATATGTATTCCAATTTCTAAATATATATTGCAATCAAACGATACTCCTAATTCCACAGTTTGTATTCCAATTTTCAAATATATATTCCAATCAATCAAGTGATTTAAGAAGATAATATATTGTGTATAATATTACCATAAAAAAAATAATATACATGACATAAGATCTCTTTTTTGCCATATTAATGAATTTTAAAAAATATAAAAGCAAACGATTTATAGTAAATTTCAATCAATATCAATTATTTTCTTTTTTAGCTAGAAATATTTTTGCTAATTCTACCTAAACAATTTATTACTAATTTATTGCTCAAAAATGGTAAATTGCTTACAGATTATAATCTCAATTAATTCTCTTCCATGTAGGGACTCTTTTTCACAAGTAAACAACTTATCCATTTAAATCACTGCCTTTTGCATGACCAAATTATTTGATCAATTTATTTATTTTTACTTGTTTAGATTTTTAAGTAAATATTAATATGGAAAAGTTATTTCATATTTTAATTATCACATTAATTATATGAAATTTATTAATTGATTAGCAGTCAAGCAACATATATGATAAAATAATATTGTAATTAAGAGTCATTTCTATATAAAAATCTCTATGTAAAATACTATATATATGTGAATTCTAACTCCACAATATCAATCTATGAGATTATCTGAAGAAGAAAGCATAGAAACAAGAACTCGCTCGACTAAGAAAGAGGTTTTATTCAACTCTTAGTGTATTTCCATAGAAGAAAGAAAAGACCATTGTTGTGTACACATACGATTTGATAGAGAATTAGTTTTGAACTTCTCCATTATTTTTCTCTTAATATTATTCACTCACATACTCACTATCATATTTTATAATGATTTAATTATTGTAATATAGTTTCTTCTGCAATTTGTAAAAAAAAAGTTGATACTAATTGCTTGAGGATATGTCTTTTATTTTTTTAATTTATTTTTGAGTAGTTGATGATTCTAGATTATGAACCCAACTGATTTTATTTTCTTATTTAGTCTTGCTATTTTTTTTTATCTTCCAATTAATAGTTGTATTCTCTTTCCTGTATTTTTCATTACATTGATTTTGTTTACATTTTTGAAATTTTTATTATTGGTATGATTATTCATTAAACTTAACTGATACTACTTTGTTTTTCTATATAGTTTTTGGAAAAAACTAAGATAGAAAACCTAACTGAATTGCAAATTATTGAGTGTCATTTTGAGAAAAGGTGAATTTTCCTATTTGATTTCAAATAAGGTTGTGAATACGTGTGTATGTGTGTGTGTGTGTATATATTGGTGAAATATTTATATACACATCTATATACATAATAAAGTTGTATAGTCTAGCCTAAATTTAAGCCAAGTGACATCTTGAGAACTATCCTTTTGAATTCTTACAACAAAAAACTATCATTTTATAACAAAAAGTTATTTTATTTATTATTTAAATATTTAATATTATTTCTTATTTCATATTTTGGTAAAAAATAACTAATATTTATTTCTATTGGGTGGAAGCTATTATGATTTCATACTATTTCATTTAATATTATTTCATATTGTGGTTAAAAAACAATTAAATTTTATTTCCGGCGGATGAAAACCATTACGATTGTTCAATTATTTCATATTAAGATTAGTAGTTAATTATGTCATATTATTCTATGTTTTTATTGACTATTTATGTTTTGACGATTATTTATTTATTTATTTATTTCATAGCCTTCATATGTTTAAAAAAAGTATGTAATATTAGTTGTGCAATTACTTGGCATATATGAAAAGACATACTGATTAACTCAATATGACAGGGTAATCAATTACAATCAAGAGACATAATTGGAAAATAAATATTTTAATTGAGATGAGAAACTTTTAGTATTAATGAAAGGATGTAAAATTTTGAATTCAAATAAAACAAAAATACAAATTTAATTGAAAGATAGTTAAAATTAGATATTACTACTACATTGAGACTAATCCAACTAATTAAACAATCTTTGTATGAATTTCACTAATTACATTTTTGTATAATAGAAAATAGTTAATTGCCAATCTAGAAAACAAATATTATCAAATGGGGAATATGATAATATAGATGCCACCAATATGGGTTGTGGTGCAGTGAATGGGGTTGCTCTACCCTTAATCAGAGGTCGAGGGTTTGACCCTGGGTATGAAGAAAACTCTGTTGGGAGCGCTGCCACCTTAATAGGCCCTGCAACGCGCGATCTGGATTAGTTGGAGCTCTAATGATGGCACCGGACACCGGATGGAAAACCAAAAAAAAATATAGATGTCATCCCTCAAAATATGCAAACAATATAAATAATGATATTATATTAAAAAAATTATGATTTCATTACAATTGAGTAAATCAAGAAAGTACTATAAGAAAAATTTGTGAATTAATAATCAATTAGCAATCAAACAACTTATATGAAAAACGTTTAATTGACATTTAAAAAAAATATATTTCAACTTTAATCGCAAATAAGTTTGATCTATTTTTGTAAAACAATAAATGAATGAATATAAGAAAATTCGTAATTAGGAAAAGAAAATAATTGTTACCTTATTTGAGTGATTAGAAAATTATAAAGATAATTAAATTATCAATTGACTATAGTCAAATTATAATTTTATAAGAAAATTTTGAGAAATAAATCAGTAATTGAGAAAAAAAATTAATTGTCACCTTTTTAAAATTCTTCCCCAAATTATAAAGGCAACTAATATCAAATTAATATAATCAAAATATAAAAATATGAGAAATTTATGGGATTGAATTTCCGAAATTATAAAGGTAACTAATATCAATTGTTTCCGTTTTTGAGTCCTTTATGTAATTGTACATTAATTAAATATAATCAAGATATAAAATCAGGACAGATTTATGGTAAGTAGATATTTATAATAATTTTATTTTCATCAAATTAATTAGATTAAATTGATGTAAAAATCAATTAATATTGAGAATTATTTTAACAGAAAATATATGCAAATTTACGTAATTGATATACATATATTGGTAAAAAAACAACGAACATTGACTACTACTTTAGCCATAAATATATTTTGAAATTTACAACATTAAATTTAAGGAACTTGAGTTTATATATTATGATTATAAAATTGATTCTTATTAATTGAAATTAATTAGTTGATTGTGTATTAGTATTACAATTATGTCGTACATTATTTATTTAATGGAAATACATATAATTAATTAACTTATTTTGTGCAATCTACTATGAACTTATTAATTCAAATAAAATAATTTTTAAATGGTAAGTTTGGACTATAAAAGAAAAGAGATTATTTTGTTGAAATTTTAAATTAATATGTATTAATCTATTTTAGTGGGGTATTAGTCTTTAACAAGATCTCCACATTTAAATGGAGTAATTGTATGGCTCTAGCATCTCTTATGTATTAAAAAAAAATAGAGACAAAAAAAATATAATGCCACAATATTTTTGGATTATTTAATTCATTTATCATGTTTTAAAATATTATTTATATTAATTCAGTGATGTTTATATGGAAAAGTTAAATTTTGAAAAAATAAATATCTTAAGTTTTATAATTTAAGTTAATTTGTGTACTAATTTTAAAAAGTTAATTTATAATTTACATTCTATTTTTATTATACGAAAAATTTGACCTTATATGGCTATATATACTAATTTAATAACACAGAAATATTGTCACACTTTTCTTCTCTTTCTCTTTGTTATTGTTATTGATCATTAGCCTTATTGGTATTTATCAAGCTTTTCATTATGAATATGTCGAAATAAGAATTGTCAATAGTTTGCTAAATATTAATTCAAAATTTTCTTCATAAATTTCAGGCTTTAAATATAAAGGTTTCAACATAATAAGAATCACACATATTGATAAAATGTTATCAATATTTCAGAATGAGAGTTCAGCAGAAGAATATACATATGAGAATGTTGAGCAATGTAATCACAATGTAACATAGGTTTGAAACAAGAAAATCATTTGTTGAAAATGATTTGAATTATTCCTAGTGATTCTTCTTTCTTGAGAAAATTAAGTTTGTTAATTTTTTAATTTCTTTATACAAATATAAATTTATACTATGAATAATATAATTTCTTGATTATATATCATTTTGAGGTCTTGCATAATTATGATATAAAAATGATTGATTTTTTATTTTATTAATCGTTATTCAATATCATATTTTGGTATAGTAAAAGATCCGCATATTAAAGGACCGTATTCACTAATTAATAATAAGATTTCAAGAAGAAGAAACCTATAAGAAGGTCACTATATATTCAAACAATATAGGTTTGAAACAAGAAAATTATTTGTTAAAAATAATTTTAATTATTCATAGTGTTTTTCTTTCTTGAGAAAAATAAGTTTGTTACCTTAGTGATTTCTTTATCCAATTACAAATTTTCGTAATATAGTCTCACTAAATAATGAATCTATTAATAAAATTTTAAAAAATATATCAATTTTTTTTACGCGAATGAAAAATAAAAATTTCAAGATCTTGCTTGAGATTATTATGATTTATTCATTTAAAATTTTTAAAGATAAATTTTATCTCTTTTTTATATTTAGTATTTTATGATCCTATTTTGACTTAAAATGTGAATGTTATAAATGGTATAACTAAAACGATAATATTTTTTCTTTATGCTTGGTATCCTTTCAATATTCGTATATTGGTAAATATTTTTAACCAACTCAAATTGATTTTATCTACTTTTTCCATTTTGAAGTAATTTATTATGAATTATTTGTTATGAACTATTCAAGAAACTATAATTGATTGGAGATTTTGACTTACATTTCATTAGTTTATGTTGGCTTATTTATTGGTCAATGAAATATTTTTTTATGCTTTACTATTTTATAAATTTGTAAATCTAAATTATTTTTTTAATCTATCTTTATTTAATGATTACTTTTATTTAAATATTATCCGCACATCGTGCAGGTACTAATACTAGTATATATATATATGTGTGTGTGTGTGTGTGACATGAAATATGAAATAATATTAAATTTTTAAATAATCAACAAAATAGTTTTTTGTTATGAAATAATAGCTTTTTGCTGTAAGAATTCAAAAAGGTAATTCACAAGATGACACTTGTCTAAATTTTAGGTTAGACTATCCTCCTTTATTATTATTATTATTATATATATATATATATATATATATATATATATATATATAGAGAGAGAGAGAGAGAGAGAGAGAGAGAGAGAGAGAGAAAGAGAGAGAGAGAGAGAGATTTTCTGCCTTCTAATTAATTATTATAAGTTATTTATGTATTAAAAAATTAATAATATTTAATTAAAAAGTAAAATAGATATTTTTGACATGTTTGCTTCAGCGGCTTCAACCGTAATTTTATAATATCACATCTAATTAATTATTATAAGTCATCCTAATATTAAAAAATTAATAATTTTTAATAAAAAAGCAAAATAGACATAAAATGATAAATTAAATATTTATGTTTTAAATTAACATGACATTTTATATGAGGTGTACTTAAATTTTTTTCACAAGTATTTTTTATAGTAATTTTGTTATATCACTTCTAATTAGTTATTATAAGTCATTAAGAAATGTTTGCTTCACTGTTTCAATCGTGATATTTGGTTGACTCTCGAAATTATATCAGTGCAACTTAAATTGAAATAGAAGAGCAAGTATTATAAATCATAATAATTAAAAACTTAAATTATTTTTAAAATATAATTGACTATCAATGCCACAAAAGTTTGGACAAGAAGAGCAACAATATTATTTGAAAATTATATAAAAAATATTATAAATTGTAATAGCTAACAACTTAAAATATCTAAAAACATATTAAAAATATGATTGATTATCTAAATTCTATTTGTGTCACATAAATTGAGGCAAAAAAATAACAAAAAATCTTTTCCGCTTTTTAAAATATTTTAAAAAGATATTTTTCTAGAAAAATAAATCTTATATAAGTAAGAAAAAATAACTTTATTGATAATAGTAGGGAAAATAATTTTCAAACACTTCATATTCATTGCCCTTCTCATCCAATCCTTTAGACCACTAGGTGGAGTCGTGTGGGTGCAAGTTCAGTTTGCAGCTATCGCGTCCAATTTGTGATCCCTGTTGCAGTAGCAACAAAGGCTTTGCAACGCTCAGAGGTTGCATCAGTTAGGCAAAAGACTCCGAATTCATTTGAATATCCTTTCGAAGAAAAATTATATTGTGCATACAAGGTTGGATTCTTCATTGAATTGTGATCAATCAAATATTGCAAAGTCCTGATATTTATTACCGATCAGAATTGAATGATAACAAAATTTGATATATACCGACAGCATAATATTATATTGGGAAGGAAGATAAGAATTAGAAATTGATAGAAAAGCAAGAATATAGGCTTGTGTAAGTAGGAAACAAAAAATATTTATTCTACTTCTATCATGAGTTGGGGATTTGAATCTAAGAGAAATTCTACAGAATGTTTGCTATGCTAAATTTTTTAAATTTGTGTGTTTATTTTTTCATATTTTGTATTTTGTTAGTGAAAATTTTGCTTCTACAACCGTTTAACCATTCTACCCCGCCATAGCTAAAGTTTTATTTCTCACCTCATGATACCATTTGTAGGGGGGTGCGGATTAGGTGCGTAGATTCAACTAGATAATAAATACGTATGTATTTATTTTTATAATGAATATTATTGATTGGAATAATTTTCATTTTTATCTTCTTAACTTAAGATGTTTTATTAATTCATATTCTAAATTAGATATTATCGTGATTAGATTATCTAGTGTTTTAGGATCCTCGTTAGTAATATGTAATCTTTTGTATTCTAGGTATAAACTATATAGTTGAGTTTCTATTTCTTTTAATGATTTATTCTTTTCGTGAGATGTATTCATTAATTTATTTGATTTATTATTTTATCCTGTAGTAACTGCAGAGTTACAAATTTCTGTATAATAATTTATCCTATCTGTACTGTAGTATATATCTAATTCTAGATTTTCTATGTCATTTATTATCTTGTGTTGTTCTTCTCGTAGTGAGTTTTTTAAATTATGTAAACTATCACATGTACTTTTTTCTAAATTTTCTAACGTTTTTTCTATCCATATTAACTTTTCTTTTAGATCTTCCATTATTTTTCTAATTCGGTTTCTGTAATTAATCTTATTGTTTAGACTATCTTGGTTTTCCCTAGTTTTTCTAATATATTCTAACATCCACAGTCTTGATCTGAATAATATCCTTCTGGGTAAATGTCTTCGTATATCTGTTCTAACGCATTTATTGTTTCAATTTCGTAGTTTATTACTTCTTCTAATATTATTTTCTTAATATCTATAATTTCTATGTCTTTAAGTATATATAAGATTAAAACTTTAAGGTAGTCTAAATGATCTATTTTCTAAAATTGATATTTTATAATTGTTTGTTTTAGCCTTAGTAGTTCTTGCATATTTTTATTAAGAGATTTTATATAAAAAAAATTTCCATGTATTTGTCTATATTTATTTTCATCTGTTTTTTTAGTAACTGTATATTTCTCATATATTTTTCTAAAAATTCTATGTAATTTATCATGCTAAGTATTTATAAGAGTAGTTAGGTAGGTATGGTATATAATTTACTCTAGTCATGTAATATTTACCAAATGCTTTTTCTAATATGATTTTTCTTATATCTACTACTTTTATATCTTTAAGTGCATACAAAATAAGTATTTTAAATTTATCTACCATCACATCAGATAAATAATTATTCATTTTCATAAAATTGGTTTTTTTCAAAATATTCCCTTCAACCATGTTCATAACAAAATATGATCATCTTAGATTACTATATACTAGATTATTCTTAAATAACATGTTCTTCGGTCACTATTAGCATGGTAATCTGGATATTTTCCCTTAAACAGCGCCTCTACTCTGGTTACTCCCCACCACGGCTTCTTGCCTTATTGGTTTCACCTTTAGGATGGCATAGTTCTTAGGGATTTTTCTCCTTTTCCACTTTGCTAATAAACTTCTTAACATATTATTCTTCGAATAATTCTACTATAAAGTAACTAACATGAATTTATTTTATCATATCATGATAGTTGGAAACTATGAATTTAGCTATTCATAATCATAAATAAATATACCTGTTCGGGTAGGTTTGATATTTCTGAGCTTTGTTCCTTCATAGATTTTTCCATTGAAATATACCTGTTTTTAATTAACTGAGCAAAATATTTTTTGTGAATTTGAGAGAATATTTTCTTCAACGCATGAAGGCTTGCTTTGCAATGCCTTCTTGCTTCTTTATTTATAGAGTGAACGATCTTTACAAAGTACTTTACATGTTTTTTACATGTTTTCTAAAAAAGCTAAAAAACAAAAATAGACTCAAAAAGTCCTAAAGTCTATTTCCTAGACTACCTAAAAGTCTAAGTCTAAAAAGTAAGTCTAAAAAGTAGTCTTTACAAGAATAGTAGTTTACAAAGACTTTTACGTAAATAAAATCTGTACAATAAATATCTTGTCTCCGTTGATTTTGCCGTATCTGCTATATCTCCATTATTGCTCCTTATCTTATCTTTCCAGCTGGTGTCTTTATCTTTTTTTATTCTAGCTGAATTGCTGGGACATCATTATCTCCCCCATTACATTTTGAACATTTGTGATCTGGATATTTATGTCTAATAGTCTTGCAGTATCTGGTCAATAATTCTTCCGAAATAAATTTTTCTCTGATAGCTCTGGCAATAGGTTCTGTTTCTGGTTTAAGCAACGTGATAATCCATTGCCTGATAGTTTCCATATCTGTTTCTCGTAACTCTTTTGAATTTGAATATATTAGTACATGATTTCTTGAATAGTAGCTCCATATGAGATTTTGTTTGCATAAAATTTTGGTATCTCGATTCTAGGTATCTCTGGTTGTGAAATAATATCTTGTGGTATAATCATATCTCGTGTCATTTCTATCTTTACAACTTGTATAGTTTTTTTAACTTTATCAAATAATATCTCTGCTGGTGCCGTGTAAATTTTTATAAAAAACAAGGTACCTTTGGTTATTCTTTTAAAAGTGATAAATGCTTCATATATCGCTGGTATAGTGGATATCTCAGTTCCGTCCGTGGTATATACAGTACTAAGTAGTCCATATTCGTAGCAAGTTTTAACTAAGTTTGGTTTGGTTTTAGGTAAGGCAATTAGTTTATTATATCCGGTCAATCTCTGGGTTATATAGTTTGTATCTGGTTCTTGGATATTTGTAGCTTTGGGGTTGCTATTTAAAAAGGTTTGTACATTGTAGATATTTTCTATGTATGTACGGGCTGTGTAGTTATATGTCTTTTTGTCTTGGTTTAGACTATCTCGGTATGTGGTAACTTGTGGGGGTATAAACATGGGATCTTTTGATGTATTTGGGGTATATGGTTTTTCAAATAGCTTATTTAGGTTCATATTTTTTCTAACTCCTTTGCTTGTACCTGCAGAAGTAGATAGATAAACGTTATGGGTTTTATGGAGTGTCCCAACGTCTCCTTCTAGCTCTGAAATTTTACTGTCTTCCGATCAACATAGCTCTGCGCATTGCTGAGTTAGCTAATTCATAGCTATAGACTTCAGTTTATCTTCACTAGTCTTTAGCTTTAGCTCTTCTATCTTAGTACCCATACTGTCCACTTTTAATGAAAGCGTAGTTAGGGCGTTGAGTATTTTTTCATGTATATTTTCTTCTATCATTTCAGTCTGTGTAGCTTTGTCTTGATATGTAATCTGCAATAACATTTTTGTTAGTACTGATTACTTCTATTATAAATGTAAAATTTAATATGTTTAAAACTAGTCTCCGAATCTCTTTTGTTGTAACTGAATTTTGTATTTTCTTTGTTATCCACCAGCGTACCTGTGTATTATCTGTTCGCACAATAAATTTATTATATACAATATATGGCTTAAATGCTAACAAACATTTATATAATGAACATAATTCTTTTCTATTTATTTCCCATTTTATTTCTGTCTCGTTGAACGTACTTGAGTAATATCTACAATGGTGTTCTATTTTTTCTGCTTCATATTTATATTTAAGTACTCCTCCGTAACTATATTCATTAGCATCTGCTTCTACTATATATATAAATTTTCTATTTTCATCTGGAAATTGTAATTTTGGTAATTCTTTACAAAGTATTTTTATTTTTTGAACTTGTTTTTTATCTTCTTCATTATAGTTATATTCTATGTCCTTTTTTATTTTTTTCTGTAGTGGTTTTAAGTTTTCTGCTAATTTTGGAATATATTCTCTTACTTGGTTTACTAATCCTAAAAATGATTGTAATTTCTTTTTCGTATCTAATTCTTCTTTTGAATTTATTATTTTTTGTATTATATGTTGTTGCATTTTTACTCCACTTTTATCTATTTGTATTCCTAAAAATTCTATCTGATTTTTCATAATTTCAGCTTTCTTTTTACTTAAACTTATTCCCGATTTTTCTATTATATCCGTAAATTGTTCCAATAATTTTAAATGTTCTTCTTTGGTCTTTGTATATAATAGTATATCGTCTATATATACTATACAATTAGGTAGTTGTTTAAAATAACTATCCATAAAATGCTGATATCTACCTGGTGCATTTTTATATCCAAATGGTAGTACATTCCATTCATAAAATCCTTGTGGTACCGTAAATGCGGTTACTTCCTTAGATTCTTCTTCTAACTTTAGATGGTAAAATCCTGATTTGTAATCAAATTTACTAAAATAATTATATCCTTGTATTTGTCTTATTTTTAATATCTTATTTGGTATTGGGTAATTATAAGTTATTGTTTTTGCATTTAAATTTCTATAATCAATAACCATTCTACTTTTTCCTCTTTTTTGTCCACTATGTTTATTTACTATAAATGCTGGACTATTATGTTTACTATTACTTTTTTGTATATATTATTTTTCTAATAATTCATCTATATGCATTTTAAATTCTTTTAAAACGTCAAAATTATATGTTAATGGTTTCTAGGTTATTATGCTATTTTTATCTATTAATTCAATTTTTATGGTAGTTTTATGTCTTTCCCATCCTTTTAATGGATCTTCACTATATAATTGTTCTAATTTTCTGTTAACTATTTCTATCTTATTTATTGAAAATATAGTTATTTCTGTTTTATTTATCGAAAATACGACTAGTTCTATTGTATCTTCAGTATTTTTTATATTTTCTAACTTTTGTGTAATTTTTTCATTTCCTTTTATCCAATCAGTTTTCTTTCTTATTTTATTATTAACTCTTTTTGCTCTTACTTTCTGTTTACATGGTGTTGTAAACCACCAGTCTGTTCTAGTTATTATATGTGGGTATAATTTATCTAGAAACGACATTCCTAAAAGTATATCTTTTGATGTTAGTTCATAATTATAATTTCTTCTATTGTTAATATTTTATCCCATACTTGTGTTTTTACATTCTTAGCTTTGTAAGTAATTAAGCTTCCTTCGTTATTAAATCTTTTAACTATTATTGGTGTTTTTACTTTATCCCATTTACTTTCTGGTAAACAATTATATCTGCATAAATTAGCTTCTGCTCCTGTATCTATCATAGGCGTATAATATCTACTGTAATATCCTTCTACTACTATCTTCATTAATACATATATTTTCATTTTATGTTAATGCTCTTCTTAAGAATAATTTTTCTCTGTTATATGTTATAGTTAATTGTGTATGTTCTATATTATATGGTTTTACTTGTTCTAACCATTTTATTCCTAATATTATGTCTGTTTTTTGCATTTCTTCTTTTACTTCAAATTCTATTTTTATTTTTCTTATTCCTATTATTATTATTTTTTCTGCTATATTTTTAGTGTTTATTAAACTTCTTGGTAGATCTGAGCATATATTATTGTCGGTTTTTATTTCCTCATTTTTTACTAGATATTTTGCTATATAATTTTCTTCTTGTCCTGTATTTAAGAGTATTAAATATTCTTTTTCATTTACCTTTCCTGTTATGTAATATTGGTTTGAATTATCCATTGAACTTGTTTCATAACTTATTCTTTTTGATGAGCTTGATGATTCCGGTTTATCATAAGCTGTTCTTTTTGTTGTACTTATTCTATCATTTATTATTTCTAGATTTTCTTCTACATCTATGTCTCTATAGCTATAATCATTATAATCTATTGTTTTTACAAATTGTTCAAATGGGCTATCTATTTGTATCTTGTTAATCTTATTTTTTCCTGTTATTTTATGTTTTGTTGTTAATACATATAAATTTTTGCATCTTGCTGTGAATATTTTACTTCCTGAGGTTAATTCTATTCCTGATATCTTCCAATATAATACTAGTGATTTATCTATATTTCTATCTGTTACTGCTACTGAATAATTTGCACTTATTATAAATTTAAATTTTTGGTATATTAAATTTCCTTTTATGACAGTTATTATACTTTTTTCTATAGGTTTTATAATTCTATCATCTGCTAAATATAATTCTATTGGTGTATCTATTCCTTCTCTAAAACATGCTTTTATTAATATTTCTGTACCTCCAAGGTGTACATATTTTATTGGGTCTCTACTTTTTATATCGTTTATCTCTTTATTAATTATTCTTTTTGTTACTAGTGGTATACTGGCTTTACCTTTTGCATATCTACAGTCTATTACATGTTCTTTTTGACTTACTACATAATATTCTTCCTTTTTTCTAGTAAATATATTTTTTATTTTTGGTATTTTAAATATTTTTTCTATACTTAAGTCTAACTCTTTTCCTTTTATTTCATCAAATACATTGTTATCAAATATTATTTTTTGATCTGTTCCTTCGTCATTTAAATATTCTTCTTTTGTTAATATTTTTATATCTTCTTCAGTCATTTAATTCGTCTAATTCACTATCTATTTCGTTATCTGTTTCATTCTCTGAAATTTCATATATACTGTCTTCACTTTCTAATTCGTAATCTATGTAATCTATTTGCATATATTCTATATTTTCTATTTTTATTTCTGATATTTGTTTATTTTTTGGGTTTTTAGGTAATTTACAATCTCTAGCTAGATGTCCTAACTTTCCGCAATTATAACAAGTACATTCCTTTATAGATTTCTTTTTCCTATATGGACTTTTATGTTTATAGTTTTTTACATAATATCTTTTTCTTGGTTTCTTATACTTATATTTTGATTTTTTGTATTTCTTATATTTCTTATGTCTTTTTCTTTTCTTATAATATCTATCTTCGCATCCAAATTGAGGTGCTATCTTATCTTTGCAACATGCTAAATTTCTTATTAATGTTTTTTCCATTTTTATTTCTTCTCTATATTTTTCACATAGGTTTCTATACCATTGTTGTAAAAATTTTATTCTTGCTCCTAGAGTATCTACTATTTTTGTTTCATCCCAACTTTTTATTATTTTTGAACTAAATGGTTCAGGTAATTTATTAAAATATAATTTTCTTATTTCTTTACTTTCTTCTATATTATATGCTCCTTTATAATAATATTCTTTAAATGCGCAAGTATATTCATCTATGTAACACATATTACATATTGCTAATTTTAACATTAAATTCCTATTTATATCTATCTCTTCATTTTGTTCTTCTTCTGTTGTTGTCATGCTACTAAATTCGTCTTTTATAGCTGTTTCATATTTTTTTAATAATTCTATAGGTGTTAATATTTTTCCTTCTATAGATTTGTCAGTTCTTAATATTCTTTTACTATTTTCAGTTAGATTTAAAAATCATAATTTCACTGTTCCTATTAGTGTTCTTTCTATATATTCTGGTGCATCTGTTACACTTATATTATTATCTAATAATTATTTTATCATATATCCTATCCATAATTGTATTGTTTTTTCCGTATCTATTACACAATCTAAGTCTAAAAAGTTATAATTTTTATTAACTATTTGTTTTGGTGTCCATTTGTCATATTCATTCTTTAGATTATATCTTTTAAACTTATTCTTATAATATGTAGGTATCCTTATTTCTGATGTACTAGGTATTATATTTTGATCTCCTTTTTTATCAAGAGTATTTATTTCTGTGTTGATATTTTCTAAGTTTTCTTCATTAATTACTTCTTGTTTTTCATTGATTTCTAAGTTTTTTGTATTTGTTAATATTTCTGTATATGTTTCACTATCTTCTGAATCATAATTATCTGTTTCTTCAACATCTATATTATTTATTTCTAATTCCTTGTTTTTTATTTCTTTATCGTTTATTTCTAATTTTTCTTTAAATTGATTTATCTCGTTTAATAATTTTTGTTCTTTATCTTTTTCTTCTTTTTCTTTCTGTCTTTTTTCATACAGATCTTTTAACATTTGTAATTCTTTTTCTAATTCAGCAATCCTACTATTTTTAGTTTCTTCTATTTTTCGTATTTCTTCTGTAGTTTGTTGTTTTATTTTTTCTATTTCCTTTTTTCTATCTATTTCTTCGTTTTCTCTTTCTATTCTTACCATAGCTGTCAATTTATCTTCTAATTTTAATTCTTCTTTTTCTAACATTAAATATAAATGTTCGCCTATTTTCTTATATTTTCTTCCTAAATTAGAAAATACTATTCTTATTTTTAATCCTTCGTGATTTTCATATATTTTTTCGTCTATTATAAATTCTTCTTTGTTCATTTTATTGTAAATAGTTCATGTTGATATATATATATATATTCTAAACTATCTCTTTGTGATTCTAAATTTGATATTTCATCTTTTTGTGCATTTATTGAGTTTTTACTAACTCCGGCAAATATATTATAATTTAATCTTTCTATTCTTATTTTTAATTCTTTGCGTTTTTCAGATATAGTTTGTTTTAGTTCTTTGTATTTTTGTATTTTATTCATTCAAACAATATTTATAGTACTTTGGTGGATATCTAAATCTAATTTTATCATAATTAAGTGGTATATGTCTCATTCTTCTAGATTTTAAATGGATTATTAATTTTGCTTCAATACTAGATATTAAGGTAATTAGGTAAGCTAATCTTTGTGGGTTTTCTTTTGTTTTATTTAAACTTATATATTCTGAATAATTACTAATTAAAGATTCTTTAATTTTTCTAAAAGCTTCTCTGTTTTTAAATGGTCTTCTCATAATTAATATTGATTAATTATTGTCAAGTAAATCCAATCTAAATACATAAACTAAACTCAAACATATATAGTATTTAAATGATATTGTTTTATATTGCGTATAAATATTCTTCAAATAATTTTTTTCTTATTTTCTAAACACTAAAAACAAGTAAAAAATCTAATTATTTATAAGGAAAAAATAATTTCTACAAAAATACTCTTCATGCAAAATATTTCCTTCGTACCGAAAACAGCCCAAGAGATGATTTAATAAGAGTGTAAGGGTAGATTTTCACTATGACGTAGCTCTCTATGATTTAATTAACAGTAAATTTTTACCTCAGAATATTTATTCTCATCTTATGTACACCCTTTATTCAAAATAAAGTTGTCATATATCCCCTTCATTACATTAAACTCCAAATTTTAAGTTATATATCTATTGTTATTGATACAATATTTGCGTTAAAAATATTCTCTCTCTTTCTCTCTTTATATATACTAGTTTAGGTGTACGCGCCTCGCGCGTGTACCTCACTTTAATAAGTTCAAATGTTAATAAAGATGAATATAATAATAAAATTCAATATTTTTTGAATATGTAGAGATGAAGAATTTATTTAATTAAACCTAACCTTTACCAAAAAAATTCTCAAAGCCAATCGACATTCATCTACCACCTATAAACTGCAACAAAACAATATGATGACAGAGACATCACAACAATACAATTAAATCTAACCTTTAAACAAAATTTTCTCAAAGTCCTCCGACACTCATCTATCACCTGTAAACTATAACAAAATAATACGATAATAGAGATATCAAAACAATACAACTAAAACTAACCTTTACACATAAAAAAAATTCTCAAAATAGAAATATCAAAACAATACAACTAAACCTAATATTTACCTAAAAAAATTCCTCAAATCCGACCTACATTCATCTACCACCTGTAAATTCATCTACGACCTGTAAACTACAACAAAATAATACAATAGTGATCACAAAACTTCAATTTTGATGAAAATAATTTCTGGCTGAACGAAAATTTTGACCCTAAAGAATGACTTGAATGAAAACAAAGATGATATATAAGCAAACACGTTGAATTCTATTATGTTGATAAAAAAAGTGGAGAGGTTGAGGGTTAAAAAATTAAGGATCTACCAATCTAGACATGCAACTGAATTAAGTTGATGAACATCAATCATATTTTTTCAATAGGTAAACCGGTTTCTTTTCTAGTGTAATGTGCATCTCAATATTAATATTTATAGAAGTATTTACTTAATATGGTCCTATTTAGGAGAATTTTTCTAATTGACCAGTACAAAGAAAAATATTAATTGATTCTCCTTCCATATATTTTAAGTGTTTATATATATATATATATATATATATATATATATATATATATATATATATATATATAAATTGTTCCTAAAACTTTTCTTAAAAACCTGTCATATGTAATTTTTTTAATATAAATTTTATTTTTGATTCTTTTCCCTTTCCATATATATATATATATAATTTTTTTTTCCTAAAAGTTTCCTTAAAAACCTGTGATACGTATTTTGTTAATATAAAAAAAATTGTTCCTAAAACTTTCCTTAAAAACCTATCATACGTAGTTTTTTAATATAAATTTTGTTTTAATTTTTTCCCTTTATCTCTCTCTCTCTCTCTCTATATATATATAAAATTTCTTAAAAGTTTCCTTAAAAACCTGTTATACGTATTTTTTTTAAATATAAATTTTGTTTTTTTTTTTTCTTTCCATAGATAGAGTTTTTCCTAAAAAGTTGTGCAGGACTCCTAACGAAAAAATTGGCACATTACATTTAATTCCTTATAGGCATGAGATTCTTCCTTTTCTTTTTGTTTTCCCTATATTCCAAATATTTGAATAATAATTTAATGATAATTATTTTTAAAAAATAGTGAAAAGACAATTTTATCTATTGAGGAGTATTTTAATGAAGCGCAAAAAGTTCTAATCACTATATATATAATGTTTAAAATATTTTTTAAAAAATATTTTTTCTAAAAATTAGATTTTATAACAGTAACAAAAAATAATTTTATGGGTAGTAGTAGTAGAGATAAGTTTCAAACCCTTCAGATTCATCGTCCTTCTCATCCAATCCTTAGATCACACTTTAGAGTTGTGTGGGTGCACGTTCGGTTTGCAACATCACGGCCAGTTTGTGATCCCCTATTGCAGTAGTAACAAAGTCTTTGCGGTGCCCAGAGATCGCATTAATTAGGCAAAAGACTTTGTATTCATTTGAATATCCTTTGGAAGAAAAATTATATTGTAGATGCAAGGTTGAATTCTCTATAGAATTGTGAACGATTAAATATTACAAAGTCCCAATGTTTATTACCGATCAGAATTGAATCATAATGCAATTTCGATCCATACCGATACCATAATATCATATTGGGGAGAAAGATCAGAATTAGAAATTGACAGAAAAAATAAGAATATGGACTTGTGTAAGTGGGAAACAAAAAATATATATTCTAGTTCTATCATGAGCTAAGGGTTTGATTCGATCCTGAAATGTTTAACTTATTTGTGTATTTATTTTTTCATATTTTATGTTTTTTTAGTGAAAATTTCTATTCCACAACAGTTTGACCATTCTAACCCTGTCATAGCTAAAGTTCTATTCCCCACTTCATTTCATCCTCATGATTTTGTTTTAGATTACATATAAATATTCTTGAAATAATTTCGTTTCTTAGTTTTTACACACACTATAAGAACATGTAAAAAAATTACTTATTTTTAAACAAAAAATAATTTCTAAAAAATGCTTCCTTCGTATCAAAAATAGCCCTAGAGGCTAGAGATGAGCTAAAGTGTGAGGGTAGATTTTCTCTATGACGTAGCTCTATATAATTCAACTAAAAGTATATTTTTACCTCAGAATATTCATTCTTTTCTTATGTGCTCCCTTTATTGAAAATAAAGTTGTCATATATCTCCTTCATTATGGTTAGACTCAAATTTTAAGAGATATATCTATATCTATATCTATATATATATGTATGTATATATATATATGTATGTATGTATATATAGACTGATTATTTCATAGTAATCGAGTAATAGATGTGAAGTATTCA
This sequence comes from Capsicum pubescens, assembly GCA_030864215.1. Taxonomy (NCBI): domain Eukaryota; kingdom Viridiplantae; phylum Streptophyta; class Magnoliopsida; order Solanales; family Solanaceae; genus Capsicum; species Capsicum pubescens. The sequence continues at coordinate 211,528,330 of CM061543.1, read as the reverse complement.
ACATAGGTATGAAGTTTTATAATCGATGGATATGGGAGAAGTTAGTACGAAGAGTACTAAACTTGAAGAGGTAGATTTACCTCAAAATATGGATTTATTAAATAAATCGACTATCCCAAAAGTAGATATAAAAATCATTTATGAATATGACTTTTTTGATAAATTTAAGTATAAGCAGATAATAAAAACCACTGAACAATCTATTGCTTTAAATGCTGACGAACAAACCATAAAATTACTAAATAAAAAATATATTGATACGTTTAAAAATCAGTATAATTTTATGCATATTGGTTTAGTGCAAATTGCTTTTAAACCTTTAACCTTGAAAGGTCTTCCAGAAACATTTCTAGCTGCATTAGGTGATGCTAGAAATTTAAATTTCAGACAATCTCTGATGGGATCTATAGAGTCCACTCTTGCTTATGGCCCTGCATATTTTAACACTCAGCCAAACTTACAACTATGTTTGACTGATATGAATATTCTTGAAGCTTTAACTTTAAATGTGAAAACTCATGGCTAAAATTATGCGCCTGGATCTAAACTTATATGTTTGTCTTATCGTATTTATTATCATTTATTATCTACTTTAAATCCTCGATGTAAATTGATTGAAGATGCTTCTGATTATACTATGCTTATCGAAACCAATTTTGCAAGATCTAAGGTCACCACGAGGAGACCTATTAGATGGGATGAGATTAATTTTCCAAAAAAATGAATTTTAAATTCGGTCATTTCTCCAAAACAACTTGCGGAGGATGTGAAAAATTCTGAGTTAACTCATGTAACTCAAAATACAGACAAAAGAATTTGTCTCCAATTTGACGATAATTCTACCGTTTATAATCGAAATTCCTTCTCCATACCTAGAATGTTACCTGCTATGCATTATATCTCTCTAGTTGAACCAGTATATGGTCCAACTAGAAGTCGTGCTGTATCTTTACATACTTTAAATTCTGCAGATTCGCATATTCCATTCAAAAATATTAAAAAAATTAAAATCAATCCTAAAACAAATATAGTTTAAGATAATGACAATATCCCATATAGGGATAACCCCACTCCCTCCGAAATGATGTTTGATGTTAATTCTTGTTAAATTACGATTCCACACCTAATTAATTTTAGCCCTAGTTCACAGACAAGGAATTTTATTAAAAAGGATTTTTTTTTTAAAATTGGAAAATATTTCAGACATGATTTTTCGAAACTTATAGTCCTGATGAAATGAAAAATATCTCTGAAGAATTCTATGAAATGTTTGCATTACATAATCAAATTATTTGTTTTGTGCCATGGTTTATATCTACATATCTGCCTTTATATGTAAAACTTATTGAAAGATCGTACCAAGATGCAAATGACACCATGACTCAGGCCATTTACCCTCCTCAATCACCTTTTATATTACCAAATAATACAGGAATAACTTTCTCTGCTTTTCAAAAATTCATCGATAATGAAGTTGGAAAAATCACTATTTCAGAAATAAATAGTCTAATTGCTCAAAATAATTATTTGAGCCTTTATGTGAAAGTTCTTGTAGAACATATTTCTTCTCTTGATAAAAAACTAGATATCATGATGGATTTGATTAAAAAGCTAAGCGATAGTCAAAAGTCATCTGATATTGCCTCTACCTCAGAATGCAAAACAGAAAATTTGACAGCTAAGCCTTATGTTCAAAGACCTCCCGATATTCAAGGATTTGAAAAACCCACTGATTTAGAACGGCTTAAAAATTTCCTTGAAAAGAAACTTGCTAGTTTAAATATAAAACCCATGGATCTGTCCAATAATTTTGCTGATGCTATTGAATCTCTTTCTAATAATTTTGAAGATATGAAGTCCACTCCAATTTTGAACATAGGAGCGAAAATCCACTCAGAGTTAAATAAACTCAGAGGATTGGTACGAAAGCAACCAGGGAAAAAATATTCTGATATTCCTCGAATGCAAACTGCCTATTATCCACGACCAACTCCTCAAGATGTTCTGATAGAGAAAAGAGAGTGTTCATTGACAAATACGCCATATAGTGGAGATCATATATATGAATGGAACTTAGATGGATTATCTGAAAGACAATTATCTATATTAGTCCATTGCATGCTAATGTATTATACTATTGCAAAAGTCTCTAGCCCTAAAGATACTGAGGGCAATCCTGTTCGAGAAGATGCTACTATATGTAAAATCATTGTTGCAGGTTTTACTGGCCAACTTCGTGGCTGGTAGGACAATTTTCTTTCTAACAAAGAAAGAAATAAAATGTTTGAAGCCAAAAATATGTTGCCAAGTATTGATAACCTAGGTAGAGAATTACCAGAACGTAAAGAAGATGTTTTATATACCCTTATGCTAAATATTATTCAACAATTTGGAGGTAGATTTACCAACCAACATGAGAATACTTGTACCCTCTTAAATGGACTTAGGTGTAAACAGTTAGGAGAATTCAGATGGTATAAGGATACTTTCATTAGTAGAGTTATGGATCTACCGGAATCTAGATTTAAACATTGGAAGGCTAGATTCATAGATGATCTTCCACCTCTTTTTGCAAAAAGGGTTAAAAATCAATCAAGGGTCAATATGGGGCCATTCCTTGGATGGATTTCACTTATGGTCAGCTTATAACAGCTTGTACCGAAGAAGGTCTAAAAATTTGTAACGAGTTAAAATTGTCTAGACAAATTAAGCTTGATAGGCTTAAAGAAAGATCCCAATTATATGATTTCTATGGACAATTTGGTATGGAAAATCCTGCTTCCGTCTCTAGAAAAAGGGGTCATAGACATATAAAACCCAATGACCCAGATAAACCCTATAGAAAGAGGAGATCTAGACATAGATCTAAAGAAGAGCGTGAAATTAGAAAAATCCAGCGTAAGTCTACTAGATTTACGAAAAATAGGTCTAAGAGAGACTTATAAAAAATCAAGTATTACAATTGTGGTCAATTTGATCATATTTCTCCAAATTGTAAACTTTAAAAACTCAAGTCCTTAGGACTTTCTGATGAGATTCATGATAAGGTCTATGGTTTGTTATATACTTCAGGTTTTGAATTTGATTATGAATATGATTCTGAATCTGAAAATGATGTTGAATTACCTGATTCAACTGACAATGAGAATCATGAAAAAGCTAATGCTAATGCTTGCACTGATTGTAATAATAATGTTTGTAATTGTGATGATGCTTTTTATAAATTGTAATCCCAGTTTAAAGATTTAGATTTAAATGTTCAAACAATTACTGTTGATAGTGCTTTAGAATTATTAAAAGAAGTGACTGATGAAAAGCTTCATCAAAAAATTATTGATATTGCTTCTTCACAACCTAGCACTTTAAAGCCTGCTGATAGCAAATATGTTAAGAAAAATACTGAATCTGTTATCGATATTATGCCCTATTCCTTAACTGAAGTTAATAGACGTCTTGCCATCAGTCAAACACTTGGTAAAGATACGTCTCTTGATGATTTCAAAATAGAAGTTGAAAATTTGAAAAAAGAAATTATTTCTTTGAAATTAAATCAAATGATTTCTGATCATAGAATTTCAAATATTGAAAATATTTCTCAAATTGATATTATTTCTAGTTCCAAAGGAAAAGAAAAAATATCTGAAAATTCTAACAATCAAATTATTCATGATATTGATGTAAAAAATAATTTCTTTTTAGGTATGATGCAAATTGTTACTGCCCATAAATGGTATATAAATTGTACTATCTTGATTAATAACGAATTTTTTGTAACTGATATGGCTATGATTGATAGTGGTGCTGATGTTAGTTGTATTCAGGAAGGATTAATTCCAACCAGATATTTTTACAAAATAACGCATATAGTCAAATCTGCATTTGGTCATTCTCTTGATATTAATTATAAACTACCTCATGCACATATCTGTAGAAATAAGATTTGCATTTCACATTTCTTTTTCTTAGTGAAAAATCAATTATATCCTCCTATTATTTTAGAAACACCGTTTATAAATGCAATTTTTCCTTACACGCATATTGATGCGAAGGGCGTCAAAGCTACCTATAAAAACAAAGAGATTTCTTATCCTTTTGTTACAGATCCAATAACAAGATACATAAATGCTTTGATTAATATGAAGCAAAAACATGTGAATTTCTTACAACTTGAAATAATGAGTATGAATGTTCACAATAATATGAATTCTGTAAAAATTCAAGAAAAAATAAAATTGACATCTGACAAATTGATTATGGATATTTGTGCTGATCACCCAAATGCTTTCTGGAATCGCAAAGAACATGTTGTTACTCTTCTTTATGAAGATGATTTCAGAGAATATAGTATTCCCACAAAATTCAGACCCTGCCAAATGAACACAGAGTTAGTAGAATTTTGTAAAAAAGAGATTGACAATCTCTTACAAAAGGGTCTCATAAAACCTTTAAAATCCCCTTGGTCTTGCACTATATTTTATGTTAATAATGTTGCAGAGAAAGAACGAGGTATGCCTAGACTTGTTATTAATTATAAACCTCTTAATAAAGTTTTAAAATGGATTAGGTATCCAATTCCCAATAAAAAGGATTTATTATCTAGATTATATAATGCCAATATATTTTCAAAATTCAATTTAAAATCTGGATACTGGCAAATTCAAATTTTTAAAGAACACACTTATAGAACTGCTTTTAATGTGCCTTTTGATCAATACTCTATAGGGTATTCTATACCAATTTTTGGGAAAAACTAACCAGAAAAGACTCCCTCACTAAAGTCCCGCATGGACGAGACTTGCTCGAATCTGTTAATTAAAAAATAGTCGAATACTCTGCTGCTCGACAAAACAAAGTCGTGGACGATAAAAGTCCTAAGTTATATTTCTAGAAGAATCTCTGTCCATGAAGGAGACAAATTAGAATTGATTGAAAAATATTTAGAAGAAGTCCGAAAAATTTTGATAAAAACTGTGGAACAATGTTCAGATACTTCTATGAAAAGTCTTACAAGTGAAGAAACCGAAGATATCCAAGAATCTCAGCCACTTCCGCCATAAGATATTCTCAATGACGAAGAAATTAAAAAAACTGAGGAATTTCTCTACCAGATGAAAAGAAAAGACAAGATGTGATAAGAAGGACCTATTTACTAAGTCATTTTTACTATGTATGGGACCAGGATGTAGGCCCCTTTGTAATAATAAAAACACTATGCGCTACTGTGCGCAGATTCTTTTTTTTCTCTATATATAGATGCCTCATTTGTTAGAGAGGCAGTAGTAGTAAAAAAAATTCCTCTTTCATTTTCTCTCTCTAAGTTTACTCTCCCTGCTCTCTTCCCCTCTTGTATAATATTTCAAGGCTTTAATAAAAGAAGGCAGCTAGCCGATATTTACTATTCTGGCCCTGCACTCGGCCACTTGTAAGGTATTTATTTCTTTTTTTTCTAAAGTACTTTTAATACTTCTTCTTCCTTTCCAGCCGTGACTATGTCTGGCTAAAAAAACTTCTCATGCCTATGTTGGAAATCTAACCTCTCTTACTAGATAATTATGAAAAATATAGACTTTATCAAAATATGAACGAATTTTTCTATGGTTTCTTAACTTGGTTCCAAAATGGTGGTACAGTCAAAATTTAATATGGTTTATGTTGGCTCTGTCTCTGTGACTACGTCTAGTAAGCTGTGCCTCTTTAGCCCGATAACATTGAAGAAAAGGGCGACCTTTTTCATAGTAAGAACTTCTAGAAACATGGGTTCAACATAAATATATTAAACAACTAACAGGTCCCTTGTTTGGGTAAAAGATTATATCTTCCATGCAGTCATTAAGCTATTTAAAATTCTATTATATTTCGGTTGATGTTTTGGTTCGGTATTCCGACTAAAACTTAATACGATGCTTATAAGTTAGTCTGCTAGGCAGAGTGGCTTACCCCTGCATCTTCAGATCCTGCTTATGGTGGGTGGGAGGACTATCATGTCTTAGTGGTGTGAAGATATTTTTAATTATGAAAAGATATATTGTTGGTTCCATTTTATTATAACCTCCTTTTCTTTTCTCACCCCTCCGCCTCCACCTCTTTCAATTCACCTCTCCACCAACATAGGGTATTTTAATTTTTTAAACTTAAATTTACTCATGCCATTTCATTTCACAAAATACAATAACACAATTACAAGATCAAGGGACAACAAAAAGTAGTAATGGACATTTGGTCATGAAATAAAAAATATATTTTAAATTTTGAAACTTAAATTGGAGTTGTGTTGATCATACATTTTTGTAATAAAGGACCGTTTGGCCATAGATAGTATTTACTATATTCCAAAATAGGTTTTCACTTTATTCTAAAATACTTTTATTGAAACCCTTGGGGGTTGCACCACACAGTGAGGGACTAGGTCCTTCAAAGTCAAACACAAATGATAAAATAGTAAAGCAACTATGAGGTGCTAGAAAAAAAAGACAGTGCAGGAAAGTAAAAATACAATATTTTTACGTGGAAACCTAGGAAGGGAAAGAACATGGCTTTCCCTCACAATCACCAAAACAATCCATTATAACCAATTTCTTAATTACAAACTCGATTGTGAACCTAACTCTAGGTTCCTCCTACTTGCAATACCTCTATTATAAACACTCCTTGACACCTCTGCCAAGTTTTCCTCAACAACTGGCTAACTCTAACCAACCACAAGCTTAGGCAACTCTGCCTAAGCACTTCTCTCATCACAGGAAAATACTACTCTTGTAGCATGAGTAGTTCGATTACAAATTAGAACTCAAGAACACTCACTCTCTCTTTAAGCATATTACAAAGATAAGAACATGAGCAATGCTTGAGCAATCTTAAAATAGAGTTTTTGCTGCCTCACTCCACTCTTTATATTTGTGCAAAAAACTCAATTTGATGAAGAGACGTCTCTTTTGTTTTATAGCTGAGTGATGATTAGGGCTGAAAGATCATTGGACTAGCTGTCCTAATCAGTACAAAGTAGCACTTCCAAGTTTGTTACATAAGATGACAAAAGTGTGCAGACAACGCGTGTCAGCTGTACTATACCTTGCACATCCAGGGACCTGGTCCCTTACAGTTAGCTGCTCATCATCAGAACTACATATAACAATTTTTCCCTTTTTGATGATGACAAACCAACCACACAATTTTGATTATCAATGCACATTCATCATATTTAATTAGTGTTATTACCACCTGAAGATGAATGTTCCCCCTATCATCATGCAACACAGGGACCTGGTCCCTTGTTGTTATTTGTAGCAAAAACTTCTTGTTTGCTTCCCCCTATCATTGTACCTTATTATTTAATTAGCACATCACTTACTTCCCCCTATCAGCATGAACCACACATGAGCACACCCTATTAGCACGCACCACATATGAGCACACTTACACATTACATGGTACCTGGTCTCTGCATATCACACTGATCATACCTGGTCCTTATACATGAAGTCATATTCCCTCTTTTGGAATCATTGAAAAAGATTAACAGTAAACCATAAGTAAAGATAAGTGCAGGCTAATTAACTTATAACCACTGGGGCGACACTAACATGAAGTACAACTTTAAAGTAAAGGAAACAAATGAGGCACTCAAGAAGAAATTCATTCATTATCCAGTAAGATCAGTACCAGTACAATGTACCAAAAATTTATAAAATAACTATTTGTAAAAATCTCTATTGACACCTAATTTTTACCCTCTACGACTAAATTTAATCATGGGTTTCTTCAATTTTAAATAAAATTATAATATTTATTTTATCCGAATAAAAAAGGCTTTTCAAAATATTTATCTGGGCAACTTTTACCATTTTAAGTAAAGTTTATATTTTATAGTATTTTAATTATACGAAATTATATAATGTTTTTACTTAAATATTTATTCTATGGAATATAGGATTATCCTAAAAATAAATATGATGATTAAAATCTTGATTTAAATGTAATTTGTTCTTAAAAATAATTTATTTGAAGAAATACTTATTTGATTTTATTAAATCAAGAAGCCTGGAATTAAAGGAAGAATTAATTCGAATAGAATTTCACTTCAATTTAACCATTCTATTAGATTTGATCATAATTGAAACTAAATTGACAACAATTGCAATGCAATTGACCAATTAACTTTTAATTTGGTCAAAATTTAAATAGAATAGGCTAAATCTTAATTGAAATTATTTTTGAATAACCTTTAGTCTAATTGAGATTACTTTTTCTAAATAATTCCTAAATTATCAATTTCCTAATTTAATTAGGGTTATTTTAACCCAATCAAATCTAATTGAGGTTATTTTAACCCAATTAGATCTAATTGGGGTTATTTTAACCCCAAGTAAATCTAACTGGGGTTATTTAATAACCCCAATTATTAACCCAATTCTGCAAGCCCACTCCCCATCCAATTAGCCCAACAACACTTCCAACACCAATGGCCTAAATCTCCCAAACTGACCCGGCCCAATTATCTTTTCCCCTTCACCATCAACCAACATACGACTTTCAACACAACAAACAACAACATCATCACCGACAACTCCAAATAGAAGCAAACAACGGCTTAAACCTAACTCCGATGACCACATCAAATCAACCCGAACCCGACCTCCAAATCTAATAATTTCAACCAATTGGTCCCAAACCGCGTCGACCTGCCAACAACCCAATATTAACCTGCTTAGGTGGCACGCGATTTTATATGGAAAAGCTAAGAATCTTCTAGAAATTGATGAGTTGGCTCAGCCAACGTTCAAATTTGTTGTTTGTTGGAATAGAGTCATACAAATTCGTACAAATTTGTGCGAATTCTTTTGGATTTGGAGATATATTCTTTTCCCTAAATTCTCATTGGCAGAATTCATTCAAATTCCTCCAAAAGATCCAAAATCAGTAAAATTTGAAGGAGAAGTTTGATTACTAGAAAAAGGGTTGAAAATATTCTTCTTTGAAAATTCTGAAATTACCCTATTTGAATTAATCCTTCATCGGTTGAGACCTAAGGAGAGAACCCCCAATTTTTCCTATAAAAGCTCATAGTGAGCTGAAAATATACGAGTCAGGGGAAGGGAAAAAGAACCCCTGAGCAGAAAAAAAATCTTGAAATCATTGATAAATTTTGAGTAAGAAAGATTTTGATTGAAATTTTTCTTTTTCTTTAAAAGTTTCAACTTACCGGTGGTGATGAGAAAAATCCGTCAAAGGCTCGAGTCACGTTTTGATTCCCCTAAAAAGGTAAACTTCTCGACACTTTATTTTCGTGATTCTACCTCATTTTTTTTCATAGTAGTAATTTAGTTTCTCTTAGATGCTGGGATTTGTTTGCTGTAGAGGCCATGAATGGCCATAGGATTTATGTGATCGTGCGGTTTTCTTTTCATGTTGTAGTAATTAAATCGATTCATGGATTTTGTTGTCGTAGTCATGTTTAGATTGCATTGTTTTACTATTTTTTGTTTTTCTTTTATGAATTTGGTGCTGGTTTGTTCGATAAATCAATGTAGTTTTGTAGATTTTCTTTTGAGTTTGGTTCGCGTTACTTTTCTGTTCAAATGTTGATTTTAGGGTCTAAAACTCTTGTAGTTTTTGTAAGACTGTATCTTCACTATGTTGCTTTTGTTTCTATAAAAAATGATAGATAGAGGAAGTAGATTTTATATATTATGTTGTTCGTATTAGTGTCAAGCCCATTGTTTCGATTTTATATATCATCTTGTCTATCTAGTTCTATCTTCATCTATCTGATTAGGATTTCATTGGATTCAAAATGAGACCTCTTTGCCATGGCTAGTTCTCACTCCTGAAAGTTTCTCGATTTGGAATGATTAGACAAGCATTTATTCCTTGTCATTGTTGCAATAAATGTGAAAAGTTCTAAAAATTGTAGCCCTTATTAGTTATTTGCTTCAATTCATTTTGTCTTGATGGTGATTGAACTTGTTTAGGCTAGATTGTTTGTGAATAGATCATCTTTTCCCTATCTTGAAATTTACATATTTTGCCAGGGATATGTTCATCTTTCCCCTAGTTTGAATTTACATTGTGTTGCCTGGGATCAGAATTTCAGCTTGCGTTATCCCTGAAAGTTCCCTTTTTTATTATTCTTATTTGTTATTTTGATAAACAGAAGAGGAAGATTAGTGAAGTATGTCCATTTTTAGACTGGTTTGTGAGTCAAGTAAATCTTCTAGATAAACAGCCCTTCCTGGAATTATAATTGGGATTACTTCTCTTGGAAATATATTCTCGAATTATTATCCTTTCACCTGCTCTAGTATGGCTTTCTTTCTTCAATAATCTGGATTGATATTTTTATCATTAATCTTCTCCATTTGCGTTCAACTTGAAATGACATTTTGTTCGGTCTATTGAGTCGCTTGTCTTCTTACTCTAATTTACAAGGACAACGATTAATCCTTAGTATTTTCTTTGGCGCATGTGAAACGAATTCGGAACATTATGTTTGTTTCCTACACAGGATCTTGCTATGTGCATTTCATGATGTGCCAATACGGCCTATCCCTTTGAGTCGACTATCTTTGGAGAAAGGAGAAGTTACCATAAGATGAAGAAAAAGTGGATCAAAACTTATTTATGAAGCTGCCAAGATATTTTAAAAGTTTCAATTTCTTATTAATTTACTTATCTTAGTCATTTATTTATTTATTTATTTATTTATTTATTTATTTATTTTATTCATTCATTTGGGCCTCGGAGTCAAAGTTGTAAACTAATACAGGTGAAGTGGATTTTCGACTAAAAAGACTCGAAAATATAGAATTAGGATAGGTGAAAATGGGTCGAAAGCCCAATTAGATTAGGACAAGTTTCGTTGATTTTGTCCCAATGGCCTAAGTCTTTTATTTTCTCCCCTTTCTCTTTTATATGCTTAATTTCCTTTCATTTGATTAGACTTAGTTAAAATCCCTACTAAGCCATCCAAATTTATTTTACACAAATTATTTTCTAAAATCAATCACTTTTCAACAACCAACCTTATTGAAGTTAGTCAAAAGATATTTTCAAACAGTCCGGATAACCCGCAAGTTAGAGGACGTTTTAGGTGCCTTAAACCTTTCTAAAACGTTAATAGGAACCGCTTACTCAGAATCTTTAAATTTTAAATGATTTTTCTATTTTGGATTGTTTAAAGTGTCTTATAAGGATTTCTTAATTCCTTTTCAAATAAATTAAGTGGTGACTCTGAATAAGTCAATTTTTGCAAAACAGAAATGACGACTCTGCTGGGGATTTTAGCTAGGTTCTACCCAAATATTTGGTTTTGTCTTTTGATTAACTGTTTATATGTTTATATGTTTCGATTTTATGGTATTTATTGTATCTCATAACATAATCCTGCATTAATTTATTAAATTATTTTGGGGTTTCGTGGATGTCCCAGCCCCTATTGTTCAATTCCAAATAAGGTGTTGGAAATACGACGGTTTATTAGAACGTGAGTCGTCTGATGGATGTTCGTATTTACAAACCCTAGTCATCCTCTTGGGAACCTAGTTCAAACCCACTCTAGACACCTAGGATAGAGCGAAACCAAAACCCTCTTTTAGGCATAAGCCTAGGACGACTCGATACTCGACGAGTGTTGGTCCCATTAGAAAACTTGCCCTGTGTCTATTGGCCCCAAGTCAATTACAGACAAATCATATTTATGTGTTGAAGAAGAATATATGTTTCTTTAATCCGATCCATTATCCTTTGGGGATCGGGAAAAAACTTGCCTTACTTACTTTCGTGTAAGGATGCCTCAATCATACACCAATTGAGAGAGGAATTGAAGCAAGCCAAGAAAGAAATTGATCGATTTGGACTGTTTCATTTAAGGCACAACTATATGGTAATCTCTTGATCATCAACGGATGTCACCAATGATAAGAAATTGACAAAGCTAAGAGGATGAAGGCTGATAGAAGAGCATTAGTAACTAGTATTTCCTATCCCCTGCGCGGGACATTATTCCTTTTCTCATGTTATTTTCCCTTTCACTAAAGATTGTATCCCTTTTGTGCAACTTTTGTAGACATTTATGTCATTTATGTATACCTATGAAGGTTTTTGGGGATAATGGATTGGCTTTAAAAAGGCGTATATTTTCTTCAAAATTCGTTAGGCCTAAACCCTTGCCTCAAAAGACACCCAATTAGGATGCACGTTTATTACAATATGCTTGTGTAATATAGCTGTTTATGTGCTTATATGTGTTATGTTAAATCGAATCAAAGGCGAATTTATCCAATCCCATTTTCCATAGAATATCTCTAGGTAGAAATATACCCCACTATACAAAAGTCCGGCCACACGTACTCCAAGTCTCCCAAGTTTCTCAGAAAAGTCCGCAGTCATTCTTAAAACTTCCAAAATGATCACTATCAGTTTAGGAGAGTTGACTTTAGAATCAGAAAAAGCTATTATAGTTTCGAACTATGTAGGGCCTGATTTCTCCTTCATGAGATACGTAGGCAGCTTTTCGGTCCGACCCCCTTATCTCTAAAAGCGCTGTTATCCTCTACTTTCTTGAAAGAAGTAATAAGGTTCAAAAGTAGAAAATTTGATCCTTCCTTATGAATTCCACCTATCTATATCATTGAGCAAAATTCTGTTCATTGAAATTCTTGAGTCATCATTACTTTATGGATCAATTCGCATGAGATGAGAAATAACTCTATGTGTTTACTTCCTACCTTATCATCTTGCTTTGCTTATTACTAACGGAATCTAACACGTCAGCCTTTGAGTTGTTTTTACTTTGAAAGTAATAGAAACTACTCGGTGTTGGCACAAAATGGCCCTACTTCACTAGATCAAAATGAATAAGAGATCCCCTTCTTGACTATAGCTTTGTTACAGGAAAAGAAAAATGACTAGTAGTAAAACTGGACTCTACTAATCATTTTTCAAACCTTTAAATGATGGTCTTGAGGATGGGATAAGGAAAATGCGAGGTAAGAATTTTCCAAGACAACCGGGATCATGGAAGATTAATTGGAGGAAACATTGTTGAATTGGACCTCCACTCCACCCATGACTCATCGCCCGTCGTACAATAATAACTTAAAACCTGCCATTGTCATGTCATGTCAAGAAGCATGATAATGACGAATAAGATACAAAATCATTAGAACAGTAAACAAAAGAGTCAAAGAGTTCGAGATTCAAAGAAGCTAATCTAGAGAAAATTGAGGTGGTTAACTAGGAGGGCAATGACTAAGGGAATTGGATAATTGATCCTTCCTTCTATCAAGAAAAAGGCAATGAAAACACCATGTCATCCGTAGAAGTGATTATTTCTATCCTAGTAAGATGGATAATAGCATTTAGGGCCATTTAACCCTGAAAATTCTTTTCATGTTCGAACTACGTTTGACCTGAATTCCCAAGAAAGGGATACGTAGGTGGCCTATGTCGGCTTCAGTCAACCCCTTAGGGTAATTTATCCTTTCCTTATATGTACAAACTACGTTTGACCTGAATTCCCAAGCAAGTGATACGGAGGTGGCCTATGTCGGCTTCGGTCAACCCCATAGGAAAATATATCCTTTTCTTTCATGAATGAAATACGTGATGACCTGAATTCTCAAGAATGAGATATGTAGGCGGCCTATGTCGGCTTCAGTCAAACTTTTAGGATTTTATATATGTCCCTAAAGTAGTCCCGAACTACATTTGACCTGATTCCTGCTTCAATGGGATACATAGGTGCCTCATGGCTCGGTCATATAGCCCCAGAAAATGGAAACTGGGGAAGAATTTTCGAGAAGGAATCTCAAAAATTCACAAGAGGAAGATCATCATCCAACAAAGAGAACAAAAACTAACAAAGGTTTTGGATTCTCTCGAGTTGAGATCGTCTCAAACAACCTTAAACTGGGGCAGAAATTTTGAGGAGGTCCTCAAAATTTTCACTGATATATTGGAATTTATTTCAAATTCCCCAGCACCAAAGGTCAAAGTCAAGCTTTGAAAATCACCAGCTGTGATAAAGTCTAGATAGACTAAATTTCCGGATATGATAGAACTTCTGACAGAAAGCCTTAACGATGCTGAATCCCTAGCAATCCTCCGTGAAATATCAGACATAGTCAGAACCAAGATAAAGACGTTCGTCGGGCTTGTACATGACATAACTGGCAAAGATTTTCTAAAACTTTTATAGAAATTTTCAAAACTATTTTATAAAATTAAGACAACTTTCAAAAATCTATACAAAACTTTTTATTTAGTGATTATCTAGGCATCTATAGTCAGAGTGGAGGTCCTAACACGATGGAGCACTCGAAAGATGGCGAGGAATAAACCAAGGATCGAAGGACACCACCACAGAGTAGTTTCATTCAAAACTAACTATTTTTCTGTGATTGCAGGGATCAATACACAAAGATGAAAATCTTTTTCAGAAAACCCCAAGCGAGTTGCAATCCACGCCAAAGCGTATAATGCTCAAGAATGGTATTTTTGGGTTGCCCCAAAGATGGGTTTAATACCCATTTATTGAGAACCTTTTGAATTGTCTATATCATTTCTTGAGACCATGAAAGACAAACAAAGGCGCCTTATCTACTTTATGAATATTGTATTTAGAATTCTTTTTATAAAAAGAGTCGCTAGCATAAGCGACTTTATGTCTATTTAATATTTATTTTGAGTGCAGGTGTATTCAAGGAAGTCGGCATAATAAATACAACAATCAAAGGATTACTCAATAGGAGGAAGAGCCAAAAGTCATCCTCAAAATTTGCCTTGAAGCAAAGCAAATGGTATTTGAGTAATCCCCAAACAAGGGTTTTGCCCCATTTACTTGCATTCGGTGAATTTGCTATTTAATTATTTCCTCAAAAGAGAAGATTAATAGCATAATACGTCATTCAAATTATGACGCTCAATATTTGTCATTAAACTGTCATAAAGCTTGACTATGGTCGCCAATGAGAGCGATATTGTGTCTACAAACTATCTAACTTAAGTACAGGTACATGTAGAAAGCAAAGTGCACACAAACGAACTCAGCTGAAACTATTTTCAAATTATCAGAAGAACCATTTCATATAATCTTATTGCCAAGAGGTCCATTTCATATCATCGCCGAGAGGGCCATTTTACGCCATGTCGAGAGGGCCATTTCATATCATTCCATTGCCAAGAAGGCCATTTCATATCATTCCATTGCCAAGAAGGCCATGCCAAAAGGGCCATTTCATATCATCTCATTGCCGAGAGGGATATTTTATGCCATTGCCGAGAGGGCCATTTCATATCATTACCGAGAGGGCCATTTTATTTCATTTTATTGCCGAGAGGGCCATCTCATGCCATTGTCGAGAGGGCCATTTCATGCCATTATCGAGAGGTCCATTTCATATCATCGTTGAAAGGGCCATTTCATGCCATTGCCAAGAGAGACATTTCATATTATTTCATTGCCGAGAGAGCCATTGTATTTAATATATGTTGACACGCGAGACACAAAAATTGGAGCCAAAGATATCATTAGCATCTAATATCCATTGACACGCGAGACACAAATGTTAGCATTAAGGATATCATTAGCATCTAATATATGTTGACACGCAAGATAGCATACACTGGCGTTGAGGATATCATCAACATATAATGTCTATTAACACGCGAGATAGCATACACTGACGTTGAGAATATCTCATCATTTTATGAATCAACATCTTAATACATCAAAATCACGTGATTCAAAGGGACATCTTCAAGTCGCTATCTAAAAGCAAACGACATGTGAGACTTCCTAGAAATTGACAATCTAAGGGTCATCTATAAGTCATATTACTTAAAACAAAATAGTGTGTAAGATAATCTATGAGTTGATAGCCCATAGGTCATTCGCAACATCCTAACCGGATAGTGTGCAAGGTTACCCAAAAATTGATAGTCTGAAGGTTATTCGTAAGTCGCAACTAAATCCTTACCGAAGAATATGCGAGATTGTCAAATTGATAAGTCCAAGGGTTTTCTATAATACACGTCATATCCAAGATCTATTATGTGCAGGATTATCCAAAGACTAGCAATTTGAGACATATCTATAATTCATGTTGTATCCAAGGTCGGATGATGTGCAGGAATATCTGAGAACTAGCAATTGGAGGGATATCTGTAAGTCATATCTTATACAAGGTCGGATAATATGTAGGATTACCCAAGGGATAGAAATTCAAAGGATATCTATAAGTCGCCTCGTATCTAACATCAAATAATGTGCAAGATTATCCAAAGATTGTCAATTCAAGGGAAATCTATAAGTCGTATCGATACAAAAGATGCACAAGACTTACCCGAGATCATATGTAAAGAATCATTGGCAATAACTGAAGATGTTATCATGCCACATACGACAAGCATTATAGGTGACCAAAGAGGTTTCCACATCATCACAAGATTACACGATTGCAGGGACCGTTCTGCATAAAGTGTCGTCGGTGTCCAAGAGGGCCACCCCACTTTAAAGACATATTCATATGACAAATGAGATAATTGTACAATAACTAAGAGGGTTGTTATATCTGTTGTTGCAATTCATTTCCTTCCAAATAGGTACATGAAAGGATGACTTCGCTTTTTAGGCGACAACTCACGTGGAGATATGGTAAATACTACATTCCTCTTTCATGAATTATGTTTAGCACTAACGACTTATGTTTGAGACATTGACGAGAACATCTATGAGGATGAAAATCTCAAATCAAAACCACAGGTATGGATAGCTCCAGATAGGATGCAACACAACATGGAACTCTTTCTTAGCAGCAGAACGAGATATAGTCTAAAGAGGGATGTCAAAATCTTTGGGCGCGAGCTAAAGTATGATCGCCACCACCATCCAACCGCACACCTGTTAGAAAGCATGCAAGAATTTTGGGATATTCTGATTTCAACATCACCTTCGGGATATTTCTAAGCTCATACCGAGGGTAAACTTTTTTCTTTTTAAATTCCAGTGATAGTACACCTAGAGTTTTGGAAATTATGTCAAGGTAAATTCTTACCTATGGATTTGAAGAGCTCCACATTCATGGTTAAGAGTTTACAAACCTCTTTTTCATAACACGAATAACTTGTCACTCATCTCGAGCCAAAGATCATCTGAAATAAAAGACTATATTTTCTACCGATTGAGTCAAACTACAAGCAGTCTGATTCCCTGAGTCTCAGGGATATGTAGGCTGGGATCTATGTAGAAAACTCGACTGCATTTAAACCTCCCCCAAATCCCTCTATTCTCTAGCTTTTCGGTTTCATCAAAAACTCAAAAATCGAGATAACTTGTGATTTTTTAAAAATTGTGCTTTAGATCAAGCTTTATGAACTACAAGTGACCTGAATTCTCATGAAACCTGAGATATATAGGAAACTCGATATCGGGGTCCGGCCATAACTCTACCAAACTCGTGTGAAATCCAACTTCTTTCAAATTCAAATTTGCGAGCGAACAAAAATTAGGAACGTCAAACTCCCTTTGCCCAAGGTTACTTGCATCCACCCTACCCAAAGAGAGGGGGCAGTTGTTGACACCTAATTTTTTCCCTCCACGACTAAATTTAATCATGGATTTATTCAATTTTAAATATAATTATAATATTTATTTTATCCGAATAAAAAGGGCTTTTCAAAATATTTATTTGGGAAATTTTTACCATTTTAAGTAAAGATTATATATTATCGTATTTTAATCATACAAAATTATATAATGTGGTTACTTAAATATTTATTCTATGGAATATCAGATTTTAATTTAGGATTATCCTAAAAATAAATATGAAGATTAAAATCTTGATTTAAATGTAATTTGTTCTTAAAAATAATTTATTTGGAGAAATACTTTGATTTTGTTAAATCAAGAAGTCCGGGATTAAAGAAAAGATTAATTCGAATCGAATTTTAATTCAATCTAACCATTCTATTAGATTTGATCATAATTGAAATTAAATTGACAACAATTGCAATTGACCAATTAACTTTTCATTTGGTCAAAATTTAAGTAGAATAGGCTAAATCTTAATTGAAATTATTTTTGAATAACCTTTAGTCTAATTGAGATTATTTTTTCTAAATAATTTCTAAATTACCAATTTTTTATTTTAATTAAGGTTATTTTAACCCAATTAAATCTAATTGGGATTATTTAATAACCCCAATTATTAACCCAATTCTGCAAGTCCACTTCCCATCCAATTAGCCCAACAATACTTCCATCACCAACGGATCAAATCTCCCAAACTGACCCGACCCAATTATCTTTTCCCCTTCACCATCAACCAACATACAACTTTTAACACAACAAACAACAACATCATCGACGATAACTCTAAATAGTAGTAAACAATGGCTTAAACCCGACTCTGATGACCGCATCAAACCGACCTGAACCTGACCCCCAAATCCAATGATTTCAACAAATTGGTCCCAAACCGCATCGACCCGCCAACAACCCAACCTCAACCCACTTAGGTGGCACGCGATTTCATATGGAAAAGCTAAGAATCTTCTAGAAATTGATGAGTTGGCTCAGCCAATATTCAAATTTGTTATTTGTTGGAATAGAGTCGTACGAGTTCGTACACATTTGTGCGAATTCTATTGACTTTTGAGATATATTCTTTTACCTAAATTCTCATTGGCCGAACTCATTCAAATTCCTCCAAAAGATCAAAAATTAGTATAAATTTGAAGGAGAAATTTGGTTACCAGAAAAAATTTGGTTACCAGAAAAAGGGTTGAAAATATTCTACTTTGAAAATTCCAAAATTACCCCATTCGAATTAATCCCTCATCGGTTGATACCTAAGGAGAGAACCCCCAATTTTTCCTATAAAATCTCATAGTGAGCTGAAAATATACGAGTCGGGGGAAGGTAAAAAGAACCCCCGAGCAGAAAAAATCTTGAAATCCTTGATAAATTTCGAGTAAGAAAGATTTTGATTGAAGTTTTTCTTTTTCTTTAAATTTTTTAGCTTTCCGGTGGTGACGAGGAAACTCCGTCGAAGGCTCGAGTCACGTTTTGCTGCCCCTAAAGAGGTAAACTTCTCGATGCTTTATTATCCTGATTCTACCTCATTTTTTTTCATAGTAGTAATTTAGTTTCTCGTAGATGCTGGGATTATTTATTCTAGAGTCCATGAATGGCCATATAATTTATGTGATCATGCGGTTTTCTTTGTCATCTTATAGTAATAAATTCGATTCATGGATTTTGTTGCCGTAGTCACGTTTAGATTGCATTGTTTTATTGTTTTCTATTTTTTTTATGAATTTGGTTCTGGTTTGTTCGATAAATCAATGTAGTTTTGTAGATTTTCTTTTGAGTTTGGTTCGCGTTACTTTTCTGTTCAAATGTTGATTTTAGGGTCTAAAACTCTTGTAATTTTGCAAGACTATATCTTCATTATATTGCTTTCGTTCCTATAAACAGTGATAGATAGAGGAAGTAGATTTTATATATATTATGTTGTTCGTATTAGTGTCAAGCCCGTTGTTTCAATTTTATATATCATCTTGTCTATATAGTTCTATCTTCATCTATCTGATTAGGATTTCATTGGATTCAAAATGGGACCTCTTTGTTGTGGCTAGTTCTCACCCCTGAAAGTTTTTCAATTTGGAACGATTAGACAAGCATTTATTCCTTGCCATTGTTGCAATATATGTGAAAAGTTATGAAAATTGTAGCCCTTATTGGTCATTTGCTTCAATTCATTTTGTTTTGATGGTGATTGAACTCGTTTAGGCTAGATTGATTGCGAATAGATCATCTTTTCCCTATCTTGAAATTTACATATTTTGTCTGGGATCTGTTCATCTTTCCCCTAGTTTGAATTTACATTGTGTTGCCTGGGATCAGAATTTCCGCTTGCGTTATCCCTGAAAATTCCCCTTTTTATTATTCTTATTTGTAATTTTGTTAAAACAGAAGAGGAAAATTAGTGAAGTATGTCCATTTTTAGAGTGGTTTGTGAGTCGAGTAAATCTTCCAGATAAACAACCCTTCCTGGAATTATAATTGGGATTATTTTCTAGGAAATATATTCAAGAATTATCATCCCTTCACCTGCTCTAGTAAACCTTTCTTGCTCCAAAATCTGGATTGATATTTTTATCATTAATCTACTCCATTTGCATTCAACTTGACATGGCATTTTGTTCGGTCCATTGACTCGCTTGTCTTCTTACTCTAATTTACAAGGATGATGAGTAATCCTAATTATTTTTTTTGGCGCATATGAAATGAATTTGGAACATTACGTTTGCGTCCTACACGGGCTCTTCCCATGTGTATTTCATGATGTACTAATACGGCCTATCCCTTTGAGTCAACTATCTTTAGAGAAAGAAGTTACCATGAGAAGAAGAAAAAATGGATCAAAACTCATTTATGAAGCTGCCAAGAGATTTTAAAAGTTTTAATTTCTTATTACTTTACTTATCTTAGTCATTCATTTATTTAGTTTATTTATTCATTTGGGCCTCGAAGCCAAAGTTGTAAACTAATACAGGTGAAGCAAATTTTGGGCAAAAAAGGCTAAAAAACATAGAATTAGGACAGGTGAAAATGGGTCGAAAGCCTAATTAGATTGGAATAGATTTCGTTGATTTGGGACCAATGGCCTAAGTCTTTTATTTTCTCCCCTTCCCCTTTTATGTGCTTATTTTCCTTTCATTTGATTAGACTTAGTTAGAATTCCTACTATGTCGTCCAAATTTATTTTACACAAATCATTTTCTAAAATCAATCACTTTTCAACAAACAACCTTATTGAAGTTAGTCAAAAGATATTTTCAAACAGTACGGATAACCGCAAGTTAGCGGATGTTTTAGGTGCCTTAAACCTTTCTAAAATATTAATAGGAACCGCTTACTCAGAATTTTTAAATTTTAAATAATTTTTCTATTTTGGATCGTTTAATGTATCTTATAAATTCTTAATTCCTTTTCAAATAAATTAAGTGGCGACTCTGAATAAGTCAATTTTCACAAAACAACCTCTATAGGAATAGGAATTGGAAACTGACTCAAGAGACTGACACAACAGGATTCAGGTAGAAGGGGGTTTAAGGGAGTGTGATTTTACTAACATGTTTATTCTATCAATTGCAGCAACATGAGCATTCAACAATTGTTTGGGGAGATATTTTACATCAGCATTCAGTCTTTGTACTTCACCTGTCAATTCTGTAATTTTTTCTTTGAGCTTTGCATTTTCTGCTGCTAGTTCTTCAGTGGACCCAGGTCCTTCTGAGGACAACTTCTGATGTTGTAGTTTCAGGTACACTATTTCAGTGTTCTTTGCTTCTACCATGATCCTCAACTCCTCAATTTCTTTATTTAGCCTTTCTTGAGCAGCCAATAGTTCTGATACTTGAGATACAGTTCCCACTTTCCCTTTAATGCACTCATTGTCCACCAGGGTTGTCAAACTAAACTTTTGTTTAACTGCTCCTGGGTTCTCTTTGTTCCAATTATTCCATAGTGATCAAACACCTTGTTTATGAAGTACCCATAAGACATCCCATGCTTCCCTTCTTTATCATAGATTACTTTCTTTATGTGCTCTATCATAAGAGTAGGGAAGCTTATCAATTCAAATTTACTCAAACATTCTATTAGGAACAGGTCAACACTAGAGGCAATGGTCTTTTTCTTTGACCTTGGAAATAGAACCTTGTTGATGAACTCAAATACTATCTGAAACTCACCAATTAAGAACTTCTTTTTCACAATAGCTATTGAGGTTCCACCCACTTTTGAGACTTCAACCATAACTTCAGTGGTAGGCTACTCCTTCACAATAGATTTTACTCCCATATCAGGCGCATCTAAAATTCTTCCCAGTGTTTCTTCATTCAGCTTAAGAACTTTTCCTTGCACCTGTGTAGTGAACCTCAAACCATCCTCTGAGAATTCCATGGAGTAGTAGAACTCCCTTACCTCAGTTTCAAACACCATGGGAGCTAATTATTTAAGTAGTTGAAGCCAACCCTAATGCCTCGCATACTCCACCAGTTCTACTATTCCTGGTTTTTCATAGATTTTTGGATCAAATACTCTCCCAGTCAACACTTACTGAGTTTTCAAGATAGCATTCCTTGCTTCTCTAGGGACAAACTTCTTTTTTTCTTCTTCTTTTTGATTCACTACTTAATTCTTACTCTTTATCAACTTTTCTCCTCGTAGGACCAGGTCCCTTAGAGACTTTTTTCCTTTTCACAAGTATGTGCTTCTTTCTGCTTACATCATGACTCGCAGACTTTATATTAGAGGAACTGGTGATGACGTCCAAGAAATACCTCCTTTAAGATGATGATACGATCCCTGTCAAAATATAGTAACCCAACTAAGGTTGAGGTCGAATCCCAAGAGAATACGTGTCTTTGCAGATCTCAGTAGTTGTAGTCAATGGACAAAACATAAAAAGTAAATGGGGGTTTTCTTTGTAGTAATCTCAAGCAAAGAACAATATTAACTTGGTTGCAATCAGTTGTAAGTGAACACTAGGATTGTATTCCCCCTGGATTATCAACTCCATAGGCTTATCGTGCGTTGTTGAATTAATCCAATACCTTACATGCAGAATCAATTAGTTATGTACCTTTTACAGTTTTTTGGACGAGTAAAAGATTTCACCCTTTAACTTTTGAGTCTCAGGGTATCGTACTACTAATCCTTATATTGATCCCAGTTAACTATTACCTTTTGACTCTCTAGTTATTAGATAAAACCTAACCATCTTACGTAAATAGAACCTAGAAGCATGGATTGTCAGTTAAACTCCAAATTACTATTGTCTTTATCTTTTCTTAGTTATTACTCCTCTTTTGGAGTAAGTAGAAATATCTAGATGGGATCCTAATGTGTTCACCCATTAAGAAATCAATCATAATGAAGATAAAGCAATGCATGCCATGGGTTTTGGTTCAAATCAACAATCACACTTCCCCTACTTCATCAATTTGCCAGGGTTTACACAACTATAGCTATAGGTTTTAACCGGTCATGATTGTGAAGAAATCAATAACATTCATAATAGAAAGCATAGATGAAATCACAATGATAAGATGAATAAAAACCTATAATCATAAATTGAATAATCAATCAAAGTCAATACAAGGGAATACCAAGATCAAAGACTGATCTTGGAATCAAAATATGTTTCTGAGTGTAAAAAATGCATAACTCCAATTAAAAAGTACATAAGGGGTATTTATAGTACATGAGAAAACCTTAAAAACAAAGCCAGAACACAATAGGAGAAAATTGGGTCGGTGGTTACCTGCTCTCTATGCCTGCGGTCTGACATAGGGCACAGGTGTAGACCGCAGGTGCAGGATAGACAAAGTCCTACAAGTTAGCTCTGAAGATTTTGGTTTTCTGGCACCTGCTTTGTCTATATGCGGTCTGTAGGTCTACATGCTATCCGTTGGTTGACTTAGTAGGTGCCGAGAGTCCGTTTTTCAGATCTTCTTCGACTCTCAAACATGTATTTATTACAATCAAGCCGAAAATTATTCCAAACATCCATAACCGCTCAAAAAGTAGCCAAAACACCTTTTTTCATCCTTTTCACGAACTTAGCATCCAAAACATGATTTCCTGCAAAACATACCCAAAACGAATCATATCTAACAAAAAGGCCTTAGAAACTTACATATTTTCCTTTTTTTAAGCATCGAAAGTGCTATATTTCTATAATGCATCAACACCCTCAACTTAGAATGTTTGCATGTCCTCGAGCAACAAAAACACAACAAAATAAAAATGATACTTAAATAGGAGAATCTAAGCTATTCAAGGCAGTCAATCATCACGTTAAGTTCAAATCCCACCATCCCATTCCTATATCTCTTTTCAAAGCCAATTGTGTATGAATATGAAGCACAACAATGTGACACAAGAGGATCAAGATATGACAAATACATTAGCAACATACAACCACTCAAATGTACAAATTACACTACCTGAAACAAATAAATAGCTAGCAACATGACTCACGTGCCCTCACAATAAGAATGTCCCACTCGCTCATATAAAATCATACATGTTAATGTAGGGATTGTCAAGAGACACTCACACTCAACAAAGAAATTCCAAGCAATGCATGTCAAATACCATAGACTTGCCCAAATTTTCTTTACCTTAGTATTCAGATAGTCAAGTTAGGATCACTATAGGACTTTTCTCGGCTTATAATACAAGTTATGGGGCTGGTATGATATATATGGACATTTAAAGTAACTAAGCCTCCTTGGAACTACACTAACTTTGGGGTCTCACTTACTAATCAATTTCCTTTTTATTCCACCCTTATTTCATCATTTTATTCTTTTATGCACATTTAGGTTGGATGCGATCTTTTGTTCTTTATTTTTCATTTTTTCATAATTTTTTCTTTTTTTTGTTTTTCTTTTCTTTTTCTACGATACCCAGCCCTTCTAACATTTTCTTACTTTACCCTTCTTCATACCCATTTTACACTATGCACCCCTATGATAGCCACCCTCAACATAGGTATTTTTCCTTTGCTGAGGTACACAATATCCAAGGAGGACCTGGGCCAAAATAGGTAAATTGTAATACAAATGGGAAGGTGAAAGGTAAAAACAAGAAAAATAGGCTACAAGGCTCTAAGCAGGGATCAAGGGATATCATTCACACATGGAAGGTCATTTAGGCTAAAAGTAGACTAAAATAAAAAATGATCTATGATCCTTTCCTATCCAACTGTCCTTCAACCTAGGCAAGACTAGCCAGACAAGTTCTGAATTCGACATACAAAGAAAACTAGGTAGTATCTCACACACACATAGCACAGAGTCAATATCACCAACTACTACCTATCCAGTTCATGCAATTGTCAGCAAATAGTAGTCATATCCCTAATCCTAATACCATAATAAGATCCACAAAATTCACACATATATATCAACACAATTCTAAAAACTCAAAATTTTGGAAGGGTATCAAAAATCAAAATATGACTACTTCCCTATATACTTAAAATCTCCTAATTACACAAAAATAACATAATACAAGAAAAAATGCAATACAACACATAATTATCCTAGACAAAGAAAAACACAATACGACATATAATTATCCTAGACATACCAGTTCTACAACCATACCGTGACCGACAGGAAAAGAAGCAGAATATCAAAAACCTGCGGCGGCATGGTATACTCACCCCAACTAAAAAACTACACACTGTCCTTAATGAACTAAAACAAAGAAAAACATTGGGAAGTGAGAACATACTTGGGATGCACTAGACGGTCGAATTAGGAGAATCCCCAGATGGGGGCATATCAGCTGGTGGAGGCGGTGGTGGTGGTGCACTACTAGTGGATGCACCCTCTACTATAGAATTACACCTCTGCCTATCGATGAATCTAGTCTCTAAAGAATTATGCGTGGCCTTTTTAACGGCTTCTTCCTTTGTCATATCAGGACCCTACAAGTCGTCGAAGTGACCTCTCTTGGTCCCAACTGCTGGGACCTTCTAATCATCCTTCATAAAGAAATCAGAGTATCTCAGCACACAAAATTGATATCTAGACCACAAGGGTTATAATTGAAAGAGTAACTGCTATACTACTCTCTGCAAGAGAGTGTACCTCTGTTCATAAGATATCAAAATTCTCTCTCATCTGAACTAGATTTGGTGCACCTATCTCTGTATATCAGGATGTAATCAATCTCTCCAACTCGTCAATACATGTTTGAAAATTAGCACGCTGCTCTGACAGTGAGACTCTCTGAGTAGCCTCCCATATAGCCTCGGCCTTCTTAAATCTAGTCCTAACTCCTGTCTCATCTGCCTGAAGAGGGTAGTCATCTCAGTCTCAACAACCTTCAACCGAGCATCTATGGCCCTCTGGCCGTCCACTAAGATCTATAAAAAATCACTAGATATAGTAATCATACCTGTTCCAGAAGATGTAGTAGATAGGTGAGTAGGCCCTGTAGATGCACCAACTAGCTCTTAGGTCAAAGTCGGGGCTGAAGAAGAAGTAAACCGTGTCCCCTCGCCCCATGTACTCGAATTTGGAGCATCTCTCTACTCCCCTATATCTATGTCAATACCAATACCTACATTATCTGTATGTGTCTCATCAGGCTCTATGAAAACTACTGGGCCCTCAGACTAGGTAAGTGGTACTGCTGCCCACTGTTTCGATCTCCTAGAAGTGCCTGAAGGTACTAGACCCTTCATGGTCCTCGTATGTGCAGTCATGGTTGCAAGTAACCTCTCATTAATACTTGGTAACTCAGGAACTTCGGCTATATCACATATCCTATGGATCATAAAACAAAATGATAGATTAGTCAGTTCACCAAATGCTCTGTCATGAAACTCATGCCTCAGAATAGCAGAAAAATCAACATCATAACAGGCCATCAGAAAGGCAACCAGTGTTGCTTCCTCCTACGTCAATATATTATTTGAAGTAGTGGGTATTAATCGGTATCTAATCAGCAACCACTAAAACTTGGCCTCCAATGTAAAAAGGCCCTTCTTGATCAGAACTTATCCCTCAATCCATGGGGTCGCATCACCCAGTGGTGAAATATAACTAGCTATCCACCTAATAATCTTAACCCTCTCTAACTGGTGCTTAGTATTCCACATGATATGTTGATCCCGTGTGACCATCAGTCTATCGTGACACTGTTGTAGTGTAGGAGTAATGTAGTCTGGGTCGAAGATAACTCTATGGATAGACTTTATCGATATGTCAACTCTGACCCCTCTAACCAATGTGTGATCAAGATATGGCTGTCGTGAAAATCTGATAAAGCCTGGATGATGGCATATATAAAGGACTACGATAGCTCTGTAGGATGCATAAAAATCCTATACCATTGTCGGGCTACAGGAACCAAGTGGTCTGGTCATGCACTTTTGTTGATATCTATCAAATACTACCCATAGCTGTGGTACTCGCTCTAGCCCTAATAAGTTAATTTGACGCTCCTCATAAATACATCTCGTAGGCTTGTCTAGCTTCCAAACATGACTGTAAAGAAAAAAATATATGCCGCATCCTTTCCACACACTACCTCAGATGTCTCTCCTCGGGAGTTGCATCTGGGGCATGTACGGGTGTCTACTTCACTGAAGCATCATCGGAAGGCTGCTCGACATCCTCATCAGATTAGGTGCCTCTTTCTACTGTACATGAGTAGTGGTACCCTCCTAAAAATGAGGCACCGCAGATGACTGCTCCTGCTCAACCTTATCAGATGAATTTTGGGACCCTTCCTTAAACTGAGGGTCCAGAGCAATAACCTGTGGAGTAGTCTCGGACTTTGTCTCCTTATCATTATCCTCATAAGGTGGAGAAGTGTATAGGGTTGATATCCATATGGACTTTATTTTTGACTAGGATGTGGCTATAGCTGACTGAGCAGCCTGACGAGTCTTTCCTCTCATAACTCTATGTTTACCCCTACGGTAGTGTCTCTATGTTGCTGCCTCAGATACCCTTCCACTGAACCACTAGGATCAGGAGAATTTGCCCATCTTTTCAAAGTATTGGACTTCATCTTCTTTACTGCTTTAGGTTCTATATATACCTGAAAAACCAGTCGTCAGTTTCTAACAAAAGTGAGATTGCAAAAGTTGAAGAAAAACTCAAAATTCAAAAAGTATGAATTTTTTCTCAATTTTCACATCCCTATAACCTATTTGAAATCCCAACAAGTCCAATGTATACACATTAATCAAGAATCATGAATTTCAAAGGAAACAAACATGCTTAACCCATTGTATTACTCTATTCATTCAAGTTCAACTTTCGATTAGGGCCTAAACTTAGAATATTAGTTTAAAACAAGGCCCTACATTATAATTTTAGGATACTTCAAGGCTCCCACATATAAGCATCATAGTTTCTATATATTTTGCAATGGAATACGCATATCAACTTGTTTATATAATAGATAAACAAATATATAACCATCAGGAGCCGAGAAAGTTACCTTTTATAGGAAGAACTGGAAGAGAATAATGAAGAACTCAAGCAAAACCAAGGTTGAAACTTGTTTTTAGCATGTTGGAACAAGTTGGTATCTTAAACAAATGTCAATTTAGCTTCTACTTAAGTGTGGGGTTAGTTGGTTTTAAGTGGGAAGTTTGAATTCAATGAGAAAAGTGAAGTTTTGAAGAATATAATAAGTTAGAATGAGGGTAAGAATGTTCTTATATAGGTGGCGGTGATATTTTAGGTCATCCCAAAATTTAAATTAAAAATTGGGCCCACAAAGTGACCTAGCCACGGCTTGTACCTGCAGCCTATACCCAGGTTAGGCCTTGGGTGTAGGTACTATCTACGACCCGTAGGTACTAGGCATAGGTGTCAGAATAAAAATTCTAGCCCGCTTTTCTGCAACCCAGACTCGGCGTTTCGATATTTGTCCAGATACTTATGGTTCCACGGTTCCACAACCTAAGTTTTAGGTCCCAAAAGTAAAATTAAATGCCATAGTTCGTAACTTACCATTTTCATCCTCAAAATTTCAAATTTTTGACTTATTACTCAACTTACGGTGTGAGACTTTTGACCATGATGGGTTGATCACACAGTCCCCTTACCTAAAATCGATGAATGAAGCAATTTTTTCCATATTTTGAGTAAGGTCCAAAAGCTAAAAACCTACAAAAAACATAAACAACAAAAACGTGAACACTAAAATATAATGGGTTGCCTCCCACTCATTGCTTGATTTAATGTCGTGGATCGACGTGGCTATGTTGGTTACTCAGACTTCACCAACAAGCCCATAGGTTGCCTCCCATACAACACTTTATTTAACGTCACGGCACAACACAAGTATCTTGACTACTCAAAATTTATCAAGATACCATAGGTATATCCTCCAGGGTCATCAATATAATAAATCACCAACACTACCCTCATGACGGTTGGTTACTTCATTGGCTTTCGGATGTTGAATGTTGCCTCCTTACCATTGACTCTGAATTTTAGCTCACCCTTTTCTATGTCAACCATAGCTCTGCCTGTGGCCATAAATGGTCTTCCCAAAATAATGGGCATTCGGTGTCAACCTCACAATCCAAGATGACAAATTCATCCAAGATAATAAAGTTATCCACCCTCACGATCACATCAAATAAGTTTCCCACAAGCTTCTTCACTGTGCGTTCAACCATCAATAGCCACATCGAAGTCAGTTTTGTAGGGTTCATACCTAATTACTTGAATATGGCCAGCGATATCAAATTAATGCTGGCTCCTAAATCATACAACTCTCAGGAAAATCGGGATGGCCCAATAGTGCATGGCATAGTGAATTCTCTGGGATCACCCTTTTTCTATGCCAAGGACCTAGTCGTGACTACACTGCAGTGGTGCACACCATCAACATCCTCAAAAGTCGCTCCTTTCTTCTTTGTGACCAACTGTTTCATGAACCTGGCATATCCAAGCATCTGGTCTAACACCTCAAGAAGAGGTACGTTCAAGATCAATTCTCTCATCATCTCATAAATCGCTTAAACTTACCTTCCTTTTTTTCATTAATTGCTGAGGAAAAGATGGGGGGTGGTCTTGGGATCTGTCTGACTTCTGGCTCAATGACCAGACCCTTACATTTATCTTTAGCAACTTTACCTTTATCACCTGTTACTTTCTCAGACTCATAAGAAGGTGTTTCATCATCATCAACTTCTGCAGCAGGTAGTAGGGGATCCATAGTAGTGATACCACTCCTCATGGTAATAGCAAGTACATGCCCATCATTTTTTGAATTTTGTAGTATGTTTATCAAAAGTGTACCTGGCTGCCTCTGGTTTAGAGTTGCTGACATCTGCCCAAACTGGTGCTCCAACTGCTTGATAGCAGTGGTATGTGACTCGACCTTCTAGGTCAACCTTGAAATATCAGCCTTAGTCTCCTTAAGGTTGGTCTCTAGACTTTCTTGACCCTTGACCAACTTAGCCAGTATCTCATCCATATTAAATTCTGCATCGCGTCTACCAAGTGAAATGTACCTATCCCTCTTTTCTTTGTAGTCATCCATCTTCCTCCAGTCATCATCTCGCTCTCTGCTATGGTCTCTGTATCTATCATAATAGTTTTGACCTTGGTTTACTTTTCCTTGGCCTTGGAAATATGCCATTTGATGATCCAGATAATTAGCTTCCTCTTCTAATTCTGACTTGTACACTCTAGAAGCTAACCCCTGTATTGCTGCTGCATTCACTTTCTCAGAATTTATTGCTGCAAACTGCATTGCTAGCACCCCTAAATTAGTCCTTAGTAATGCAATTTCTTGCTTTACTAGATCATCAGCTGCTCTCTGGTCGAAGGAATAGCATAAGTACCATATCCTCTCTCAGCCTCCCAAGTTTGCCACCCTCAGTTAGTGAGTGAAATTTGATCCCAACGTAGCCTCAGAAGCTCCTTTAGAGATGGGATCTTTCATGGATCTAGAACTGATGGTTAGGGATTTATAGAATATCTCTTATAAGCTTGTCCCTGACCACCGATGATTTGTCACCATGCTCAGCTTCTTCTTAAACCTGAACCAAGCCTCATACATGGACTCTGACTGTAGCTTCCTGAAATTATAGATCTCTTCCTTGAGCTGTAACATCCTTGATGGAGGGAAAAGCCTATTTAATAATTGCCTGAGCAAATCATTCCAAGTCATGATATAGCCTCTTGGCAATTGCCCTAACCATAAAAATGCTTCTCCTGTAAGTGAGAAGAGAAAAAGCCTCAATCTATGTGCTTCCTAATCTACCCCTATAATGGTATGTGAAGTGCAAATCCCAAGGAAATTTGAAAGATACAAGTTTGTATCATCGGTAGACAATCCTACAAACACACCCTTCAAATTTAAAAGTTAGATAATGGAACTCGTGATGTTGAATTTGATGCCTAGAGGCAAAGCAGGAAGTACTATGGCTCCAGTATTGGTCAACTCAACATATCCCAGATCTTCTTCATTATTTATGTATGGCGACATGTAATGATATGCTGGGATTACTTGAACATGGGCACCTCTAGCTGTATTCTGGTTTCCATCGAGTACTACTCGACAGTCTGCTGCTTGTCTCTGCTCAGTAAGATTTTCTTCCCTAGCTACTCTTCGAGCTTATTCCTTTACCCTCTTATCGGCTTCAGCTTGGGCTAACAGCTCACCAGTATGACGATCAACAATATCCTGCACTCCTTCGGGTAGAGGCACAACATCACGAACCCCTTCAGAATTATCAACTTTTTTTGCTCAGACATCCTACTAGGTGTTAGTAGGATCCTCTATGGATTTGTATTGACTTAGAGTAAGGGTTTGCCTCTACTCCGTATTCGAGGCATACATCGACATATGCCCAATTAAGAACAAAAACAAAAATAAAAACCCAAAAACTGCAATAACTTTAAATCATAAATTAACACCGTGTTCTCTAACAATGGCGTGAATTTCTTGATGACTTCCAAGCAAAAACTCCATTTAGATGATGATATGGTCGATGTAAAGATATAGTAACCCAACTAAGGTTGGGGTCGAATATCAAGGGAATATGTGGCTTTGTTGATCTCAGTAGTTGTAGTCAATGGGCAGAACATGAAAAGTAAATAGGGAGGGGGGTTGTTTGTAGTAATCTCGAGCAAAGAACAATATTAACTTCTACAAAATCAATAAGTTATGTACCTTCTATAGTCTTTTGGATGAGTAGAAGGATTTCACCCTTTAAATTTTGAGTCTCAGGGTATCGCACTACTAACCCTTATTTTGATCCCAATTAACTATTACCTTTTGAGTCTCTAGTTATTAGATGAAACCTAACCATCTTACGTAGATAGAACCTAGAAGCGTGAATTGATAGTGAAACTCCAAATTACTGTTGTCTTTAGCTTTTCCTAGTCACTACTCCTCTTTTGGAGTAAGTAACAATATCTAGGTGGGATCCTAATGTGTGCACCCATTAAGAAATCAATCATAACAAAGATAAAGCAATGCATGCCGTAGGTATTGGTTCAGATCAACAGTTATACTTCCCCTACTTCGTCAATTCGCCAGGGTTTCCACAACCCTAGCTATGGATTTTAGCTGCTCAACAATTGTGAAGAAATCAATAACATTCATAATAGAAAACATAGATGAAATTACAATGATAAGATAAATAAAAACCCACAACCATAAACTGAATAATCAATCAAAGTTAATAGCAGAGAATCCCAAGAACAAAGACGGATCTTGGAATCAAAATATATTTCTGAGTATCAAAAGCGCGTAAATCCTACTAAATATTACAGAAGGGGTATTTATAGTCCATGAGAAAACCCTAAAAACAAAGCCCGAACAAAATAAGAGAAAATCGAGTTGGTTGCCACCTGCTCTCTGTACCTGCGGTCTGGCATAAGGTGTAGGTGTAGATTGTAGATTACAAATAGACAAAGTCCTACTAGTCAGCTCTTGGGATTTTGGTTTTGTGGTACCTACTTTGTCCACATGCGGTCCGTAGGTTTACGTGTGGTCCGTAGTTTGACTTAGTAGGTGTCGAGAGTCTATTTTCAGCTTTTCTTCGACCCTCAAACATGAATTGATCACGATCAAGCCAGAAAACATCCATAATCACTCCAAAAGTAGCCAAAAACACCCTTTTCACCTTTTTCATGAATCCAAAACATAGTTTCCAGCAAAATATACCTAAAATGGATCATATCTAATAAAAAAGCCTCAGAAAATTGCATACTTTCCTTGTTTTAAGTGTCGAAAGTGCTATATTTCTATGGCACATCACTTGGTCCCTTCATCACCATGAACTTCTAGTCTTTTCTTCTTAGATGCAATAACAATATCGGTATCAATATCCTCATCTTCTCCAACCTCTACTACTTCAACATTTGCCTCCTCTACTATGAAAACTTTCTTGAGTCTTCTTCTTTTGGTGGTAGAAGACTTACTTTTCTCCGTGGCATATGCTAGCAATTGTTGTTCAGATCCCCTAGTGGAATAGGATCTAATACCTTGTACACCAGTGTCAATCATTTTTCCTTTTCTTTTGTTATCCTTCAATCTATTCATTTTCCAACCCAGAGGTTGATTATCTCCTCTTCATTTTTCTTATTTGGAGGTAATATGAATTCCTAATTCTTTTTCAAGTTATCCTCTTCCCTTGTTATTTTCTTCTCTGCACAAGCTAAACTTTCCATGGGATCATGAACAAGTAAGAGTAATTTTTCAGCTACCAAATCTATGCTGTTGAGAGAATCAGTCTTCTTTAAAGGAATCTCTTCATCAAATAGATTAGCAAATATAGAGTTTGACTCAGAAAGGGTAAGAGAACCAGGTTTTTGTAAATTGTCTACAATTTCAGTAACTTTTAAATCCTCAGAGGGAACCTGGATTTATAGGGAATTTGAGAATTCTAGTTTTTCTGAGAAAAGAGGTCTTTCAGATTGAAGAATCTCTTGTTCAACTGGAGACCCAAAACCTTTTTTTATGTCAACTATTAGGATAAAACATTCACTAAGGCTTAGAGTTTCGACTGGAGTAATTTCACTTAGGGTTTCGAGAGTCTCATGGGAAATATTGATGGGTAGTACACTTTATGTCTCTTGAGAATAATTAGAAGACAACTCCTTCATGGGGTTTGAAGAAGAGGGAATTTCAAACATTTTGAATTTTTGAGAAAGAAAGAAGAAGGGCCAATTTTGATTGAGAAGAAAAGTAATGATCTGAGTTGATTGTGGAGAGAATGAAATAAGAGGGTTTGAATTTATAATTAAAGAGAAGATCATTTGACATTTAAGAGATAACTTTGTGAATAGATGTATCTGATGACAACAGTATGACTCTTCACATTTGAACTAAATTGACAGCTTTTGTTCATATGAGATGGGACATATGGACTTTCAAATAGAATTTTTTTAAAAAAATTTAAGGCACATTATTTGATACTCACCTGAGAGATAGGACCAGGTCCCTCCTCTTTTACTGGAGTGAATTTTCAACTTGTGGTTGCTTCATTATTTTTCTCCAAAGCTGTCCCCATGGGTGTATTATACCTGCAAAGGTATGATACTGAGTTAGATTAAAAAACACCTACTTTATCATGGATACCTGTCTCCTTTAAATAACCGATTTTGAGTGGAGACACTGATTCATATGATAAGTTAGGTTGTATTGATCAATTCATGCTTTAGCCTCTACATACCCATTTTGTCTTGAAATTTTCACCATAATTTGTCAGGGACCAGGTCCCTTGAAATCAACTATTTCAAAACACGACACCTCCACTTGAAGTGTCTTGAAGGAAAACTTGCATTTATATCTTCTATACTTATGTTTGGAACACTACCTTTTAATGAATATTCTTGACAGCAGTCCCCTTTCTCAAACTTGGGATCATGATCACTTGTTTGATTCAGGAACCCACTTGAGTTTGAGTTCCCAGTAGAAGACATGGGAGTGATCAAATCTTTCTTAGCCCACCTAGGTAGAGATAGATTACTCTTCACAATTTCTAGTGGCTTGAACCCCTTATGATGTGATTTTCCTTGATGAACATCTCTGAAACAATCTATTTTAGCTCTAACCTATCTCGGACAACATTTCTTAGTGTGACCATTCTTCCCACAATAAGTACACATAGGACTGACAACCTTGTTTCTAGCCTCGTTAATAGTCTTTCCTTGCCACCCGGCAGGTTGGAATTCTCCTTGATAGCCCAGTCCTCTACCATCATTTACACTTTGACTAGTTAAGTTAGAAATAATCAGTGAGGAAGTAGTCCATTTAAGAGACTTGTTTAACTTTTCTTTCAAGCGGACCAGGTCCCTCTCTAACTCTTCATTCCTATGAAGTGTAGACATAAGGTGATTTTGAAAATCCCTCAGCCTTTTTTCAAGATCAATTTGAATCCATGAAATTTCTTTCTTCCTTTTTTCATCTACCTCATTTACTTTCTTCAGACTACTCATCAAACTCAGATTTTTGGATTTTATCTTTGTGAACAACTCTTCAGTTTAAAAAATTTGGAAAGTTAAAGCAATCAACTCATGTTATTGATTCTGTACTTTTACTTCTAATGGATTTTTCTCAGTAGTTAGTTCATTTACAGAGTCTATCAATACACTAGCAATCCTTTATATCCCTTTGGCAGAGTAGTTATCTAGATTATCCTTAATATTAAAAAGAGTTACCTTATTTTCTTTTTCATCTTCTGAGTTTGCAATGAATTCAAATAGAGAATCATAAACTGGAATGTCTTCCACTTCTAGCATAGAAATATTTCCAGACTTCTTATCTTCATCAAGTTCACTGGAAGAATCTCCCCATGCTGTCAGAGCTTGCTTTACTGCATACTCAGCTGCAGTTTTTCTTTTTGACTTTTTAGAGACCTGATCATTCTTTTGCATTTGGTAGTTTCTCATGAATTCTTCAAAACTACCATTTTTATGAAAACCTTTAATCTTTCCATGTCTTTTGCTAAGCTGACCATCGCTTTTTATAAATCTAATAATTCTTGTTGCCAAAAGTGCAACATCAGTGTCTTCTTGACCTGGGTCAAACTCCAGAGTCTTCAAAATCAGGAATATCTCATTTTTTACTTTTTTTCTTTCCATGCCTTATTCAGTTAAAGCAGTCATGATGACCAGAACACTTTAGATATGAACTTTTTAGAGTGAACTTGCTCTGATACCAGTTGTTAAAACCCTTGGGGGTTGCACCACACAGAAAAGGACCAGGTCCCTCAAAGTCAAGCACAAGTGATAGAAAAGTAAAGAAACTATGAGGTAATGGAAAAGCAAAGGCAGTGCAGGAAAGTAAAAATACAGGATTTTTACATGAAAACCCAGGAAGGAAAAAACCACAGCTTTCCCTCACAATCACCAAAACAATCCACTATAACCAAACTCTTGATTACAAATTCGACTGTGAACCTAACTCTAGGTTCCTCCTTTTTGCAATACCTCTATTACAAGAACTCCTTGACACCTCTGACAAGTTTCCCTCAACAACTGGCTAACTCTAACCAGCAACAAGCTTAGGAAACTCTGTCTAAGTATTTCACTAATAAAAAAACACTACTCTTATAGAATGAGTAGTTCGACTACAAATCAACACTCAGGAATACTCACTCACTCTTTAAGCACATTACAAAGATAAGAACATGAGCAATGCTTCAACAATCTTGAAATGGAGTTCTTGCCGCTCACTTAACTATTTAGATTTGTGCCAAAAACTCAATTTGATGAAGATACATCTCTTTTCTTTTATAGCTGAGTAATAATTAGGGCTGAAAGATCATTGGACCAGGTGTCCTAATCAGTACAAAGTAGCACGTGCAAGTTTGTTACACAAGATGACAAAACTGTGCAAACAACGCATGCCAGCTGTACTGTACCTTGCACATCCAGGGACCTGGTCCCTTGCAGTTAGCTGCTCATCATCAAAACTACATATAGCAACTTGTTTGGCCATTGTATTTGGGAATTTGGAAAACATCTCAAGAGGTGTTTTCACTATTTTTTATTTCACTTTTTACTTTTTTTTTTAAATTTGTTTTTCATAAAATAACCCTATTTCATAGAATTCTATTTTCCAAATTTAGTTTCACTTTTTCTTTTAAAAAAATACATTAAAATTCTAAATATTAACTCCAAAATACTATGACCAAATACAACTCTCTATTTTCAACTTTAAAAATTTCATATGAATATCTTTTGATTTTCATGGTCAAACGCCTATTTAGTAGTTATTCAACTTTTGATTTTTAAGATAAATTTCATTAGTGGTCATTCAACTTTTGATTTTTATCAAAAATAATTTTTATTTTCTTATTACATAATTGTTATCTAACTTTAAAGTTTATTATATATAAATATTATTTTATCACATTGGGTGTGTTTGGTAATGAGAACTTTCGCTGAATGAAAATATTAAAATAAGAAAAAAAACAATTTTTTTAGAGTAAATAAATTAAATATTTATTTAAACCAAAATATAAATATATTGCAAAACAACTATATAAAAAAAAATGTAAGAAAGGAAAGAAATACAGAGAGAAAAAAGGACATCTAGGGCTTTGGCTACCCATCATTCTTACTTGGAAAAATATAAGAGGATCCTTACACAACTTTTGTCTTCCATGTAATATTTGCCTCTCACACAATAAATTTTTTCTCAATATACAAGTTCCTTTAAAAATAAGAAACCTACTGAATTCCAAGGAGATTTAAACTTAGGTATAAAGTGCGCGACATTTCTTAAAGTCTATTTTGAACCGCTGAGCCAACTAACAACTTTGGTAAAGAATTCCTCACTTATTATTCTTATATAATTAATAGATTTTTAGTATAATTACAAAGTATACAAAAATTCTTGGGAGTTATTGGGAACCCCAAACCCCAATGCTAGAAACGCCCTTAAATAAAACATGCTATGCAGTTGAGGAAAGAAGACAAAATATACAAAATGAGTTTCCCCACAAACTGGTAAGGTTAGTACAAGAGTCACTATACTAAAATAGAGTACTAAACAATGTCAAATATACATCATAGTCTAAAAATATGAAAAATAATACTATCTACACAACAAAAAGAGGAGGATCAACTCAAGACTCTAAAAAAACTCACCCAATCTCCGGTCAGCAAGACAATCCGAGGATATCGTTAGTGGCGGTGACTCGTACTCGAATCTGAATAAAAAAATGCAAAAGTTAGTATGAGTACCAAAACCACGAGTGCTAACTATGCATCATAGGCTAACGAAGCATTAATAGAGAAAAAGCATAAATAAATGCAAGGATGTAAACTAAAGTTAGTAATAAAGATGCAGAAACAGAAATAATAGGTTATAATAGGAAGGTGCTCTCTCTCTCTCTATATATATATATGTATGATGTAAACTAAAGTCAGTAATAAAGAGGCAAAAATAGAAATAATAGGTTATACTACCTATATACATATATAAATTTCCATAGGCTCTTGAATCATGAGGGGGACAGAGGGGTTGTGTTAGGAGAGTTGGAGTATTTCGGGGAATGTTGTGATTTTAGATTTTGTCGGGCAATTTAGGGTAGAGAAGGTCAGTGAGGCTATTCACAAGATGCTAAGGGGCAGGGCGACGGGCCCCGATGAGATTCCGATGGATTTTTGGAAGTTCTCTGGCGGGTCAGGGTTGAGGTGGATGACGAATTTGCTTAACAATATTTTCAAGTCAGCAAAGATGCCAGAGGCGTGAAGATAGAGCATGATGATTCCTCTATATAAGAACAAGGGTGACATTTAGAGTTGCAACAACTACCGGGGTATTAAGTTGTTGAGACACACAATGAAGATTTGGAAGAGGGTGGTAGAGCGGAGGTTGAGGAAGATTGTGTCGATTTCAGATAACAGATTTGGTTTTATGCCTAGTTGCTCCACGACTGAGGCAATTCACCTTATGCGGATACTGGTAGAGAAGTATAGAGAGAGGAAGAGGGATCTTCATATGGTGTTTATAGACCTAGAAAAGACTTATGACAAGGTTCCTAGGGAGGTTCTTTGGAGATGTCTGGAGGTGAGAGGGGTTACGGTGGTGTACATCAGAGCGATTAAGGACATGTATGAAGGGCTGAAGACTCCGCTAAGGACAGTGAGAGAAGATTTTGAGCATTTCCCAATCTTGACAGGGTTGTACCAGGGATCAACTCTTAGTCCATTTTAATTCTCTTTGGTGAGGGATGTGCTGATACGGAATATACAAGGTGAGGTGCCTTGGTGTATGATTTTTGTGGATGATATAGTTTTGATTAATGAATTGCGACAAGGTGTTAATGATAAGCTGGAGATTTGGAGAGAAACCCTGGAGTCTAAAGGTTTCTGGTTGAGTAGGACCAAGACAGAGTACTTGGAGTACAAGTTTAATGACTCGAGACATGAGGAGGAGGCGGTAGTAAAGTTGGATTCTCAGGAGGTTTGCAAGTGGGATAATTTTAAGTATCTTGGGTCTATAATTTAGGGGAATGGAGAGATAGATGAGGATGTCTCTCACCGTATTGGGGCAGGTTGGATGAAATAGAGGTTCTCTTTGGGAATTTTATGCGATAAGAAGGTGCCCCCCAAGCTTAAAGGAAAATTCTATAGAGTAGCAGTACGACCTGCTATGTTGTATGGAGCAGAGTATTGGCCGGTTAAGAATTCTCATATCCAAAAGTTGAAGGTGGAGGAAATGAGAATGTTGCATTGAATGTGTGGAGTCACAAAGGCGGACAAGGTTAGGAATGAAATTATTCTGGAGAAGGTGGGAGTGGTTTTAGTGGAGGATGAAATGCGGAAAGTAAGGTTGAGATGGTTTGTTCATGTGATGAGGAGGGGCACAGATGCCCCAGTTAGTAGGTGTGAGAGGTTGGCCTTGAAAGGTTTCAACTGGGGTAGGGGTAGACCGAAGAAATACTAGAGAGAAGTGATTAAATATGACATGGAGCAGTTACAGCTGACTGAGGACATGACCCTGGATAGGAAGATATGGAGGAAAAACATTAGGATAGAGGGCTGAGGGTGTGGTTGAGTTGTAGTCAGTAGGTAGGGTAATTGTGGTGTTCTTTGTTTGGCAATGTACTTTTTTGTGGATGTCGTATCTATGTTATTTTATCATGTTTTATGCTTTTGATGTTTTTGTATATTTTCTTTTATACTGCCTTTTTTCTTGAGCCAGGGGTCTATCGAAAACAGCCTCTCTACCTCGTTAGAGGTAGTGGTATGGACTGCGTAAACTCTACCCTCCCCAGACCCCACTATGTGGGAATATACTGGGTTTTTTGAATATATATATATATATATAACAAGTAGCTCAAAAGCAGAAATAAAAGCCTACCTATAATCTAACTGGGTCTCTATAAGTCCAGAAGGCACGCACAAAAAAGAATAAACCAAATCGGGCCCCTCATAAGTACAATGAGTACAAACAAAGGGTAATACTAAAGTAAGCACGAAATATAGCAATAACAAACATAAAATGATTCAGAATATACGCCATGTGTACCTTATGTTACTTTTTTTCCAGTCATAATCTCCATTCTGTCGGTATTCACCCATTTTTCAATCCCAGACTAATAAAGACAATGATAATAAATATATATGAGCGCTTAAGAGAATTTTATGGTCGTGTATCTTGCTTGAGCTGCTTCAAGCTTAATTTTACTATATTACCCCTAATTAATTATTATAAGTAATTTAAGTATTAAAAAATTAATAATATTTAATTAAAAAGTACAATAGATGTTTCTGACATATCTTCTTCATCTGCTTCAATCGTAATTTTACTATATTACCCATAGTTAGTTATTATAAGTCATCTAAGTATTAAAAAAATTAATAATATTTAATTAAAAAATAGTAAAATAGACATAAAATGATAAATTAACTTTTGACGTTTTAAGTAACTTGGCGCCTTATATGAGGCCCACTTAAATTTTTTCCACAAAGATTTTTTATAGCAATTTTGTTATATCACTTCTAATTATTTATTATTAGTCATTTAAGATATATTGTAACACCCCGATTTGCTGAACCGGAACGCTACACGATGCTCATGACCCCGAGGGACCACAAGCTAACCTATGACTAATATCTGTACCTGTATACTTCAAATCATGAAATAATAATATGGAATACGTAAAACTGTAAGGCCATAAGGTTCAACTGAATAAAACCATGTCTGAAAATCATAACGTCCATGTGGGTGAAAATTACCCAAAACAACTCAATCTGGAAGCTAAGTCTGAATGTAAATCTGAACATAAATCTGAAAGCCTCTAAACTATCTGAATAAGGAGTTGAAGGAACATGTCTCCAACTAACTCCATAAAACTGAACTAAAGAAATAAATAAATGTATCAAATCATATTTTCCTCAAATCATATTTTCCTCAAATTAA
The DNA here is from genome assembly GCA_030864215.1 of Capsicum pubescens. Taxonomy (NCBI): domain Eukaryota; kingdom Viridiplantae; phylum Streptophyta; class Magnoliopsida; order Solanales; family Solanaceae; genus Capsicum; species Capsicum pubescens. Next base: position 211,487,376 of record CM061543.1, on the reverse strand, counting down.
TGAGGACTCACTGTGTCTCTGCGACTGGAATGCTACCGCTACTGCTGGGCTGGAGCTCGTGTCTCGAAACCTATGGTGTAAAATGAAAAGAAAGCACCATATCACAAATGCTTCAGTACAACTGGAGTACTGAGTATACGAGGAAGGTAGGCTGAACATAAAGGGTTTCATGCATGAACAACACTGACTGACTAATATGAACGTGGGAGTACAAACATACATATATAGAAACTGGGACCGTGAATGCGTGATAGCAAGACCTGTAAGCTAATACATGGTTTATTGAAAACTGTTATGACTGATACTGCAAGCTGATAACATGGACGACTGTATCTAACATTCCTGTATATACTGAAATCTGAAGAACGCCCAGAGTTCTTTTACTGAGACTAATACTGAAACTGTGGGAGGTAGTGTTTAACCGACATGCCCCATGTATGCCGTTATGGTTAAGCTGGGGTTCAATCTCTGCCCCGACTGGAAGGGTGTCAATACTGTGCCACGGGTAAGGAAAGCTTGTGAGTGACCCTTATCAGGAAGGTACTCAATGAGAATGGTGGGAACCCTAAACTGACAGGTTAAACCACCTCATCAACGTTAATCTGACAGGTTAAGAATGAGAACGTAGTTCTGGAACACAAGAACTGCTTCTAAGAATCACACCCTGAACTGGCGGGTGAGTTCCCATCCTTGGGTTCACTCGGTGCTAATATCTACTCCCATCTGGAGGGACTGGACATGAATAACTGACTATACATGACTTAATCTTACTGAATTCCATTGACTGGCGGAATGTTACTGATATCTGACAACTGACTGAGATCATGAGGTTTTCCTGAGTCACATGACTGACAGAAGTCTATGGAATCATAGCTTAAGTTCGGATATTGTGAAACATGACATAGCTCTAGGCACACAACTATAGTTTTTGGGTACGAATTCCCCCAGGACTCGATAGGAGGAAACTGACACACATGACATGACTTGATCACAAGATTTGAGTCCACAATTCACAATATCATAAGCAGGGGATAGTATACTTCATGTATTTATTCAACATTTCAAACATGACAGGAAAAACATGGATATATTTTGTGTACATAATTTATATCTCCATTATCATACATGCTTTATACCATAACAATAACAACACACAATTTGCATGAAAATTCATATTGAAGTGTATGACTAACATGAACTTGTTATTTAGATATCATGAAATCATGTAAATATGAAGTTCTAACATACTAGGCATTTTATCGAACACCTTGCATGCATTCTTAGAGGCATAGGTGGATTTCATACTTGCATTCTATCAATCCATCTAAAGATCATGTTTTTCAACTAACAACATAACTTTCATGAGATATAAAGTCATGATACTATTATATAACAAAACAAACAAGCATTAACATGGGTATGACCATATCACCACAACCAACCAAGCTTTTGTATTTTAAAGATTGATTATTGAACTCCAAGGACGAAAGGAATCCTTGGATGAACACTACGCATACCTTGGAAGGGATGTTCTTGATGATTGACGGAGGAATTTCCTTGAAATTTGATCTTCAAGCTTGATTGTGCAACCCTAGTTGTTTTTCTCCTATGGTGCTCTTGGATAATGAAATTTGAGATGTTAATAGGATTGTAATATGTTTAAAAGCTATAAATTTCGTGAGGTTAGGTTTAGGGACATGTAAGGAGTGTTAAAAGACTTAACTACCCTCGAAATAACTCAAAAACTAAGTGTTTTCGTGGCTGAAATCATACATAGGCACCACATAGGATATCGCCTATATTTACATAGGCGCTGCATATGATATCGCCTATATTTACATAGGCATCACATATGATATCGCCTATGCTTACAGAGGCGCCACATATGATATCTCCTATACTTTCCAGTGGCCATGTGCGATTGGTTAGGCGACGCATTCTACTTTGAAAGACCATAACTCCTTGCTCGGGTGTTGGATTTTGATGAAATTAGTATCGTTGGAAAGCTAATTTAATTCTCTAAAATTTGGTGGGTCTAAATCTTCCAAAATTTCACATATAAATCATGTTATTCTTGTTCAAAGATGACTCTTGTAAAATCGAACACTAAGACTTGATGGATTCAAAAACTCTTAGCTTGCATCACTCTAAGCGACTCATATGAGCATGCTTAAGACATCACAAGCTATCCTATCGCTATGATATTCATTGTAATTCATGTACTAAAATACTACTCATAGGATAGGAGGTTTCATACGTACGAAAACTTATTCACTTCCTAGCTTAGAAATATGCGGGGTATTACAATATCTCCCCCTTGGGAACATTCGTCCTCGAATGAGAATTTACTGAGAAGGGATACAAAACAACAGAACCTGAACTGAACATGAAAAATTGAAACTTGATCTCATGACTGACATGCTAAACACACTGAACTCGTGTATATCTGATGCACGGAAAACTGATACATGAATGCATGAATGAGTATGCAACGGTTAATAGGTACCAAGTTTATACTGGAAACATTAACATAAAACTGAATAAGCTTAAGGAGAACTGTTACCTTGAGCTTGATCTGAATTGGAGGTGAAGAGGTGAGGATACTTGGTACTCATATCTGCTTCTGCTTCCCAAGTATCTCCCTCATGAGACTGATTTCGCCAAAGAACCTTGACTAGAGGGAATTCTTTGTTCCTCAATCTACGAGTCTGATAATCTAAGATTTCAACTGGAATCTCTTCATAAGAGAGGCTGTTCTGAATGTCGATGCTCTAAATAGGGACAACAACTGCTGGGTCACCTATCACTTATTGAGAAAAGATACATGGAAGACTGGATGGACTGAGGCTAGATCTAAAGGAAACTCAAGCTCATAAGCTACCTTGCCGAAGCGACAGAGAATTCTGAAGGGACCGATATATCGGGGGCTGAGTTTCCCTTTCTTGCTGAACCTCTTCACTCCCTTCATGGGAGAGATCTTAAGATAGACATAGTCATTGACCTCAAACGTGAGATCTTTTCTACGAACATCTGCATAGGAATTCTGTCGGCTCTGAGCAACCTGGAGTCTCTCTCTGATCAACTGAACTTTCTCTAAGGCATCGAATACTAAGTTAGGACCTATGAATGAGGACTCACTAACTTTGAACCAACCAATCAGAGATCTACATCTCCTACCATAGAGAGCTTCGAATGGAGCCATCTGAATACTAGAATGATAGCTATTGTTGTATGCAAACTCAATCAAAGGAAAGTGGTCATCCCAACTTCCCTCGAAGTCAGTTTCATACGCCCTTAGCATATCTTCAAGAGTCTGAATGGTCCTCTCTGCTTGACCATTTGTCTGAGGATGAAATATTGTGATGAGATGGACTTGGGTACCGAGACCCTTTTGGAATGCTTTCCAAAAGTGAGAGGTGAACTGGGTACCTCTGTCTAAGATGATAGATAGAGGAACACCGTGTAACCTGACTAAATGCCTGAGATAGAGTTTGACATAATCCTCTGCAGAATAAGAAGTACGAACAGGAAAAAAATGAGCTAACTTGGTCATTCTATCTAAAATGAGCTGACTTGGTCATTCTATCTATAATGACCCAGACTGAATCATGCTGATGACGAGTTCTAGGCAAACCCGTCACAAAGTCCATGTTCACTTCTTCCCACTTCCAAGTAGGAATGGTGAACTCTTGCATGGAACCACTAGGTTTTTGATGCTATATCTTAACCTGCTGACATGTAGAGCACTTAGACACAAACTCTGCAACATCTCTCTTCATCCCACTCCACCAATAGATCTCCTGCATGTCACGATACATCTTAGTGGCCCCTGGATGAATAGAGTATTACGCACCATGCGCTTTTCCAAGAATTCTCTGCCTCAATTCATCTACACCTGGAATACATAGACGACCTTGACAACGAAGAACACCATCTCCCCCTTGGGAGAAAACCTCGACTTTCTGATTCTGAACTGACTCTTTGAGATTGACAAGGTTAGGATCCCTTTCTTGCTTCTCTTTTATCTTGGAAACTAGAGATGACTCTGAACTACTGTGGACACATACACCATCTTCTGAAGAATTGACTAAGAGAACGCCTAGTCTTGCAAGCTGATGGATCTCCTGAGCCATCTTTTTCTTGCTACCCTCAACGTGAGAAATACTACCCATGGAGAGTCTACTGAGAGCGTCGGCCACAACACTGGCCTTTCCCGGATGATAAAGAACACTCATGTCGTAGTTCTTCAAGATCTCTAACCACCTTATCTGATGAAGATTGAGATATTTCTAGGAAAAGACATACTGGAGGCTTTTATGGTCTGTGAAGACATCTACATAAACTCCATAGAGATAATGCCTCTAAATCTTTAAGGTAAAAACTACCGCTGCTAACTCAAGATCATGAGTAGGATAATTCTTCTCATGTGGCTTTAACTGTCTGGAGGTGTAGGCTATGAACTTACCATACTGAATGAGGACACAACCTAAACCCACTCTGGATGCTTCACAATAGACTACAAAATCTTCTGAACTATCTGGAAGAGCTAGAACTGGAGCTGAGGTGAGTCTTCAACTCTTGAAAGCTCTTCTCGCATGAATCTGACCACTGAAACTTAATCTTCTTCTGAGTCAATCTGGACATGGGAGATACAATAGAAGAAAATCCCTCAACAAACCGTCTGTAATAGCCAGCCAAACCCAAGAAACTCCTGATATCTGCTGGAGATACGGGTATGGGCTAGTTTCTTACTGCCTCGGTTTTCTGAGGATGTACTCTAATGCCATCACCGAAAACAATATGGCCAAGGAATGCTACTGATCTTAGCCAAAATTTACACTTGCTGAACTTAGCGAATAACTAGTGATCCCTGAGAGTCTGAAGAATAATCCTGAGATGGTCTGCATGATCACGCTCTGTGCGAGAATAGACCAGAATATCATCTATAAAGACTATGACAAACATATCCAAGTACTTCTTGAACACACGGTTCATCAAATCCATGAAATCTGCAGGGCTATTGGTAAGACCAAATGACATGACTAAAAATTCAAAGTGACCATACCAACTATGGAAAACTGTCTTCGGAATGTCACATTCTCTAACTCTGAGCTGATGATAGCCTGATCTGAGGTCTATCTTGGAGAAGTAACTGACACCCTAAAATTGGTCGAATAGATCATCAATCCTGGGAAGAGGATATCTGTTATTGACCGTGACCTTGTTGAGTTGACGGTAATCAATACACATCCTGAGAGAACCATTTTTCTTGAGCACGAATAATACTGGCGCACCCCATGGGGAAACACTGGGTATGATGAATCCCTTATCTAAGAGATCCTTCAACTGATCTTTCAGTTCATTGAGTTTTGCTGGTGCCATTCTGTATGGCAGAATAGAAATAAGTTGAGTATCCGAAAGAAGGTCTATGCCGAAGTCTATTTCCCTTTCGGGAGGAATGCTTGGAAAATCTTCGAGAAATACATTTGAGTATTCATTAACAACTGGGACTATTTCAAGAGTGGGAGATTCAGAATTGGAATCTTTAATATGTACGAGATGACACACACACCCCTTAGAAATCATTTTCCTTGCCCGAAGGTAGGAAACAAGTTGACCCCTGAACGCTGAAATACTACCCTTCCACTCTAGGACGGGCTCATTCGGGAACTAAAACTGAACTATCCTGTTTCTATAGTCGACTGTGGTATAGCAGGAATGAAGCCAATCCATGTCGAGAATGACATCAAAATCAGTCATCTCTAACTCAACTAAATCTGGTGACATGGATTTCTGAGATATCATAATCGGGCAGTTCCTGTATACCCGCCAGGTTATGATGGTTTTACCTACTAGGGTAGAGACTAAAAAGGGCTCTGCTAGAATTTTAAGATTGATTCAAAAATCGCCTGCTATGTATGGAGTAACAAAAGACAAGGATGCACCTGGGTCTAGCAAAGCATAAACATGAACATGGAAAATCTGTAATGTACCAGTAACGACATCAGGAGGATTTTCCTGATCCTGCCGGGACTGAAGAGCATAGAGTCTGTTTGGGCGTTGCCCACTGGTAGCACTGGAAATGGCACCCTACTGGTTTGGGCGATCGGACTGAGCTGCAGAATAATTTTGCTGACCCTGAAGACTTGACTGCATACATTCCCTAATCCTGTGGCCTGGCTTGCCACAACCAAAATAGACATCACTATCGGCTCTTCAAATACCCTTGTGGTTCTTACCACAAGTCTGACAAAGGGAATTCGTTCAAGCACTGCTAAGACTACCCTGAGATTTAGAGCCTGGCGCTTTGTCTTTGTTGCCGTCTCTAAACTTCAGCACTGGAGCGCTGGTAGAGGAAGGGGATGGAACGACTGACTTGGAGCGAAACTGTGAACGATTTCCTCCATCTGACTTGGGGTGAGCAAAGTTAAAGTTACCTGACCTTGCTCTCTTGTTCTGCCTCTCCCTAGTCTTAACCTTCTACTCTTCTACTTACTGGACATGGGTTATGAGTCTACCTACTAGATGAGGGTGACTCAACACTTGTCCTTACCCGTGGCATAGTACCGACACACTTCTAGCTGGGGTTACAGGTTGGACCCCAATCAGTTCAGAGAGGGGCATGTCGATTAGATGATTACCTCTCACAATTTTAGTTTTAGTCTCAGTATAGAACTCAATTCAGTTTTACAAAACTAGGACTTTCTGATACAGTAACCCAGCTCAGTATAAAACTCAGTTCAGTTCTATAGAATCGGGACTGTCAGAAACAGTCACCCAACTATCAGTAATACAGTTATCAGTAAACTCATATATTAGTTATTCAGTTATCAAAACTCAGTATCCAGTGTGACTATGATCTTAGACACATTATATTTAGATATGTGCATAGTATTGCGTAATCAGTGTTTTATCAATTTTAGTTATACATGTACTCTTATTCAATTTTATTCATGTTACTCAGTTAGTTATTGTTCATGCATATGAACCCATGCATAGCATCCTACCTTACTTAGCATACCAGTACATTCAAAGTACTGACTCATACCTTTCTTTTGTGCTATGATGTCTTATATCATAGGTTCAGACGCACGGGGTTCTGATCACACTTAGCAGTCCAACCCATCAGTAGCAGACTTAGTGGTGAGTCCTCATAGTTTGAGGACTAAGTTGTTATTTGAGTATTTTAGTACATTTTTCAATAGTTGGAGTTAGTTGGGGACTTTTCCTATCAACTCCATTTTCAGAAAGTTCAGTTAGAGGCTTAGCAGACTAGATTATTTCAGACAGACGTTCAGATTTTAGTTTTTCCATTATCAGTATTTGATGTTCAGATGTGAACCTTATGGCAACATCACCCCATTTTTTGCATTTTATTATTATTATTATTCAGATATTGCTGCAGGTACCAGTCATGGGTTAGCTTGTGGTCTTTCAAGATTATGAGCACTGTGTGACGTCCGGGGTTCAAACTCGGGGCGTTATATCTAGACATTAGCTTAGGGTACCTTAATTGGTTAGATAACAAGTAACACCCTATGACTCGTGACCTGACATTATGACTCGTTCAGTCCCACTCATAATCAGGACAAAAACATTGGGCACCTATACTGGTATGGTCATGAGTCCCTCACCACGACTCTTAACTACACTATACGACTCATGAGGTCTAAGTCGTGACCTTAACAAAAGCTTAGGGAAACTCGAGACACTTATTATTCAGGCTACGATTATCACGTTACGAATCGTAAGGGGTCTTCACGACTCGTCACCTAAGTCATAACATGGGCAGTGAGCTCAAAGCTCAGAAATTTTAGAGGCAAAAATTTGAGGAGTTACAACGCAGTTGTCAAAAATTATATATCTTATATTTTAATTATAACATTCTAGAGGGTGGGAAAAATTGGTCCAAAAAATGAGTCCTCAACTCATTCCAAGTAGTGAGAGATCCACAAAGTAGTTTTCTCTATGAGAGAGAATGGAAATAATCTCAGTCGTATCGCCGCCTGCCTTACCCCAGGAAGATTGTATAAAGCTAATATCCCTATAAAGTTCATAATATACATGTTTTCATCACCGGTAGGTAGTCCAACAAACACCCCATTCAAATTCAGTAGCTGGATCATCACACTTGTGATGTTAAACTAAGTACCTTAAAGCAATTCTGGAGTAATGATTGCACTCGTTTCAACTAGCTCAGCATACCCCAAATATTTTTCTGGATCATCATGAGTCAACATATATTGCTATATGGGTTGTTGTCCCCAATTTCTTTTCAATCTGTCCTTTGCATCAAGTCTAGCTAAATGTTTTGCCTCTTCTTAACTAGCCTTTCTTCCCTTTCTGTCTATTGGGAAACTGCTTGCCTAGAATTTTTAGCCATTAATCGAGCAGTGACCTGCTCTGCACTTTCCTAAACATTATGCTAAAGTGGACAATTCAATGTTGTTGGGTCATTATGAACTCTTTCGAGTTGGGCTCCTTGATCATGAACTCCTTCTCTCTCTATTCTTCAATTCTATCTCAACGTTCTTTTAAGACCAGGATCAATTGAAATTAGGGTCTTGTCTTGACTTTGAGTACTGGGCATATATCGACATGTGCCCTAGAAATAGTTGAAAAGGAAAAATCAACACACAAAGCCGACAACTTCAATAAACTCAATCTATCACTTCATAATCATATTCCCCGACAACAATGCCAAAACTTGATGCATCCCAAATTACATCTCCCAAAAATTATAAAACAGTCGCTGAATCAAATATAGAATCCAACCAGATTGGGGTCGATCCCATGAAAAATAGACTGAAATTCTATTAAGAGTTTGTCTACATAACTAGGAAGTAAGTACATAAAATGAGAGATTTTTGTGAAAGTAAATTGTAATAATAACAATTATTTGATTCTTGGATTATGATCAATATGAGATGAGCACAAGGATTGTGATCCCCATGACTTCATAGCTCCACAGGTTGTTCGTACTAGCAGACTATCCTGATGCCTTGCATGAAAAATTTAACCAGATATGTATCATTTAACTAATATCGAGAGACGGTTAAATGATATATATCATGTTAGATTTTGTATGTAATAACCCTCATAGTGATTTTGTAATAGTCCTCACAGAGATTTTGTTCATTTTTATGCATTTGAACTATTTTACCGCTTCACTTATTTGCTTTATGGTACTTGTGGTCTGCAGGTGTGGGTGACGCAGTTCCTAAGGTAGTTGGTTGAGAATTATGCAATTGTTTCATATTAGAAGGTTTGAAAGTTAGTATGATTGACCAAAGTCATCATTTTGTGATAACAATGCTGTATGAGAATTTTGATAGCTCTGTTAGCTCTAGAATGGAAATTTTGGGTTAGTAGGACCTTTGATTTGAGTTTTGAGTCATTTAGATGATTTTTAAGTAGTCGATTCAAGAGTTGGAATTTAAAGACATAGGTTTGACTTTGATCAAAATTTGATCCCGACAATCTCTGCTTGGTGATTTCATTGAGTCCATAATGTTGTGTGTAGTTTTAGAAGTATAGCTGATTTGTATGATAGAATATAAAATTAACCATGTGTCTTAGGCTATAATATTATGTATTCATTCTATGTAAATACTTGGTTTATGTTATTTAATAAAGTTTTTGAATAAGATCATTATACTAACATGTATGTCCTTTCCTTATATAATAGACGATTTTGTGTATGGAGTCATTTAGCTCATGCACCGAAGATTAAAATTATCAATTTTTATAAGTTATAAATTAATGTTCATAATCAAAGATGAAGTAGGACAAACATCTTTATGATTGTAGCACAAGATTAAATATAATTTATCTTAATTATGGGAGTGGTAATATTTCAACTTCTTGTGCTAGTACATTTTGTATGTATTGAACGAATCAATTAGAGATATTTGTTTATGTTTCAAATATTAATAAACAACCTCTCCAGTCCATTACATGTACTTATAACTTAATTTTGATATAATTATTGTGATCTATGTGGTTTGATTTAGTATTTTAATCTATTAAAAGGTGAAACTCTATTATGAGTCAATATATTCCTAATAGATTGGATAATGACAAATCACATTAGTGAAATAATAATTAGTTGATAGAACCATGTCTCGGATTTGAGATAAAAGACACACCTTTATGGTTTCTTATAAGCTTTCATGTGAAAACCCCGCAGGTGGATTCAATATCCGTCATGTGAAATAATTGGAACATAAGAATAAATGATTAAGTTAGTCAACAAATTAAATTTGTAGAAAATTTGATCTAATTGATTGGTGTCGGTAATTCTAACACGGGGGGGGGGGGGGGGTTAAATAAGGTGTAATGATAGATTTCATAATTAAATCAAGGAGTGTAATTATAGATTTTTAGTGGAATAATTTATAATTTATTGTATGTGATAAGTCATTCATTTGCGAAATAATATCATAATTGAAAGCACCAGTTAATAAATCTGCGGTCCCTGCTATGCCCGATTAACTAATCAAATTTTAAAAAAAAGAAGTTTTATAGAACAAGTAATATTATTTTATTTATTGGCCTTCTATAAATAAGGAATAATAGGAATTAAGTTTGACTTTAATAGAAAACATGTTTTGCTCAATTTTGGGAGTTTCGAAAGGTGTTTCTCAAGAATTCTTCTTTGGGTATGATTCTTATGCTAATTTTCTCATTCTGAAATGATCTATTTATGATTTTATCTTCAATCATGATTTTAAATTGGGACATTTGAAAATTTGGGCAACGTTAAGAAATGATATTTTAATGATAGATTTTAACTTCATTTTCAATAAACTTTCATATTTGAGTTCTAAAAGTTATGAGAAACACGACTTTCAAATAAAATATCAATTTTGTCCTTGTGGGATCAGAGTTGACTTTATGTTAACTTTTTGAATTCGAAATTTAAGTTCAACAATATGTGTGTCTGCAGTTTTATTTTCTTACATAGAATACATATTTGATCAAATTGGGCTCGTTCAAAGGATGTAAGAAGGGGTAAAGCTTCATTTTGAATTCTTGAACTTTCTTTAAGGTAAGTTAAGAGTCTTTTGACCTTTTCTTTTGGAAGAATTTATATGTTAGATGCTTGTAGGGAGACTGATGGGGAGATGATGGTCATGTATAGAAGATATGGAAAGTATCTATACGGATAACAGTGTTATGTGGAGGGTTACAAATAATTAATTGACTTATTTTCATTGTTTTCTCTACTTGCTAGCATGATTATTGTGAATTATGATTGAAAGTGGCCTGTTTGAACATGCTAGTTGATGACTTACTTCTGATTGAGGACTTGAGTTGGTGCATAGTTATATTTGATGAAACTAAGATTTTGATTATTTAAGGTACGAAAATATAGACTATGTGATTGTAAAAATAGATAGAGGTGATCTTGAGTTGATAATTGAATTGCGTATTGGTATGAAATGCATTACTTGGTATTGTACCTATTGTTTATGGGATCGGTGTTGCACGTATGTATATTATGCATTATATTTCATATGGATTGGAGGTCACAACTGTTTAATATTCTATATATTAGGGGGGCACACCTATCCTATGTTATTATCCATATTATATGGATCAGAGAACACACATCTCCTATATTATAAGGATTAGATGGCACGCCTGTCATTTATATGTAATGTAGGGAACGCTTCCTGATATATGAAACTTGCGAGTCCTAAGTCCCAACTATCTATATAGGGCAACACCTGTATATAAGTACATTCATCTTTGTATTCATCATATCATTCCCATTTCCTTGACTTTGCATTGATATTGGTCATTGCAGTGTGATTGAGTGATTTACTACCTTATTTTTGTCTGAGTTTCTTTGAAAGCTTCTTGTACTATGATATATAGTTATAGTTATTGATTTTGACTATTAGACTAGGCAAAACTCTTATGAATTGGTAGGTTTATATGAATTGTGTAGGACGGTGGAAAATTAGGTAGTTCTCATCATCGTTTAGAATTTGGTCTGGTAAAAGATTCTACTGAGTATATATGGATTAGTACATATGCTTGTTTATTTCTGCAACTTATATATAGGCACTGAGGCAACTATTCCTGGGTGTTTATACAGTCTTCACACCGAGATATTTGATTTTGAGATTTGAAGTAGCTGCCGGTTGATCTGTGGCTTCATCAAATTTCCCTATCCTTTTGTTATGTTACTTTTCGCTTTTCCTTTTTTTTTCACACTTGTTCAGTTATATTACACTCTCGTAGAGTCTTGTGTTAGAGTTTTTGCTCTGATTTTCTTACTATATTTAAGTTTTACTTTTTCTTAGAAGGAAAATAAAAGTTACCATAATTACTTTTACTTTTCCTGAAAACAAAAATATAATTCTTTTCCATATTTGGCTAACCTCTTTCTTGGAGAAAAGGTTTTAGAACTCTATAAATAGAAGGCCTCCTTCTCATACCACAACAAAATAGCATCCACAATGTAGTCTTTTAAGAGTTTCATTTAGGGGAGATTTTCTCCCTTATTATTTTTATGTTTTTATTATTAGGTTTTATATGCAAGCCAATTGGCCAAATCATATAATAAAATTATGTTTTTAGTATTATTTTTCGTTGTCATCTTATTTATCGTCTCATAGTTTGCAACTAATAGCTTCCGCATGACTCCCTCTCGATTTCGAACCCAATAAGTAGTATCAGAGCTTACGGTTCAATGATCCGATGGTTCAGATTGAGGACATGTTGAGAACAAAGTTGCAAGTAATTTGATGATAATGAAGATATATGTCCAAAAACTACATGTGGAGACGATTGTCGATCATATTTTCAATAATCCTGCTATTACATATTTGAAAAAAAAGCTTAGTTTTAACCCTATAAAGGGCTCCAATGTTTTTAATCTGAAAGGGCTTATATATTTTTAACGCAAAAAGCTTCAATTTTTAAAGAATCTCAAACAACAGTGATATATGAAGAATATATATGAAGAACGAAGATCATGCAAAAGAAGAAGGAGGATCAAGAATATTTTGAAGAAAATCAAGCCAAAAAAGGGAGATTTGTTAGGGTTTTTGCTCTGACTTTCTTACTATATTTAAGTTTTACTTTTTCTTAGAAGGAAAATAAAAGTTACCATAATTACTTTTACTTTTCCTAAAAGAAAAAATATAATTCTTTTCCATATTTGGCTAACCTCTTTTTTTGGGGGAAAGATTTTGGAACTCTATAAATAGAAGACCCCCTTCTCATACCACAACAAAATAGTATCCACAATGTAGTCTTTTAAGATTTTCGTTTAGGGGGAGATTTTCTCCCTTATTAGTTTTATGTTTTTAATATTAGATTTTATATGTAAGCCAATTGGCCAAATCATATAATAAAATTATATTTTTAGTATTGTTTTTCGTTGTCATCTTATTTATCGTCTCATAGTTTGCAACTAATAGCTTCCGCATGACGCCCTCTCGATTTCGAACCCAACATCTTGTACTTGTGAACTTTGGGTGTTTTTTATGCAATTCTGTATATAGACTTGGTACTATAATTTCTTTCACGTATCTATTCCGTGATTGTTGTTTGTGTATTGGGTTGACTTACCTATTAGCGGGTGCAATAGATGTCATCACGAACTCCAATTTTGATTTGTGACAGGCTTTAACTAATTTTTTTTAAATTTATTTTTCTAGCTTTTTGAGATGTAAAAAGTACTAATAATTTTTTTATAATCAATATTTTCGAATAATTTTTTTTCAATTGATAATATAACTAATCCATTAAATCTCTGTTGAGACATTATTGAACTTAAGTAAGACTATTAATTTTAAAAACTTCTTTTGGCTGAGTCAATTGTAGCAAAACAGTCAACATTATTCTATAAACAATATAGGGAAAAGAATCGAGTACTCACACTTCGTTCTTTTTTTCTAAAAATATGGGACTCCCATTATAATAAGCCTTAGACAGTTGCCTATGTGGCCTAATGGAAGAGTAGAACTTGATTTAGAGTAACCATTTTCCCGTTGCCACTAAGTACCGGACGATGTTGTTAATTACACGAGGCAGATACGGTTGCTGAAAAAACTGAACTTTGTCTTCTTCTGTATTAAAGGATTCCACTAATCATTTTCTTCTACATCCACAGGGTCACTTACCAAGTTCAAAGTCTTGAGTATGGCAACACGTATGATATTATAATGATCAGGGCTCTTACAAATAGGAACCTTTTTTGTAATTACATTGAACACCATAAAGGGTGATGTTGCCTTGTTGCGAATGAAGAACTTGGACAAGTCCCCCTTCCAAATTAGCATAATACTCGGAACATGCATTAACATTTGCAACTTGGTCAACATCACACGCCAAGGGTACTAAGTACTCTTGGCTAGATGCATACATTTTGTTTCAAACACAAAAAGGTACTACTTGTCCTCGTACGTAGAATTTGACTTGATGCATGACCTCTATCCATCAAATAATATAAATAGCTAGCTAACTGTTATTGTTTGTCATAATTTACTAATCCATTCTGTTTCCCTTTTCAGTTTACAACTTTCAATCCCACTTTGCTTCCTGTTCTTAAAGATGAACAAAGAAAATGAAGGCTCTAACTCATTTCCTATAGGGAAAACTCCTCAAGAGAAGGGGATGTTGCATATTTGCAAGTGTTATATCGTGCCATCTGCACAGAGGGTTTGTTAGAAGAAAGAGAAGAAAGTCCCACATTGGTGGTTAATGACATGGGTGGTCTCCTTATAAGACTTGGGCAATCCTCCTTCTCTTGAGCTAGCTTTTGGGGTGTGAGTTAGGCCCAAGACCAATTTTAACATGGTATCAAAGCCAGACCCATCTCACCCAATGTTGGGCCTCCGGATTGAGATTCGGTAGAGATTTTCCACGCCCAGTTAAGGCGTGAGGGGGGATGTTAGAAGAAAGTCCCACATTGGTACCCAATGTTGGGCCTCCGGATTGAGATTCGGGAGAGATTTTCCACGCCCAGTTAAGGCGTGAGGGGGATGTTAGAAGAAAGTCCCACATTGGTGGTTAATGAGATGGGTGGTCTCTTTATATGGCTTGGGATGTGGTTAATGAGATGGGTGGTCTCCTTATACGGCTTGGACAATCCTTCTCCTCTTGAGCTAACTTTTGGGGTGTGAGTTAGGCCCAAGACCAATTTTAAGGTTAATTTGAATCCAAAGGTTGCAAGAGTCCCCGTGGTGGATTTGGCCAGGATGAAGAATGATTTCGGGTTTGGAACAAGATGAATAACCATCCAAGATATTGCAAAGGATTGCCGCCGCATTGGTTGCTTTCAGGTTCTTTTACTTAAGGAATTCAACTTGTGCACACTGAAAGTGTAGATATAATAATTTGTTAAAATACATTAATGTTATGGAGTATATATATATATAAACTTAAAATTGGTGTCATCTTGTTTTTGAGCTACTTTAGAAAAGAAAATAAAGCTCTGTCCCAGTTTAATTACGTGACATTACTTTTGTTTTGGAGTTAAAGTTCAAGCAGAACAACGTTGAAGTATAAACTTTATTCGATATAAAGTTTTTTTTTTTGAATGATCCGCTATGATAATGAAAAAAGATTTCTGCATATATGCCTAAATTGGTCAATAATATCGGAATCTTTCTTGAGATTCAAATTATATAACTTACTGTATAATTTAAAATATTTGTTCTCATTATATTGATAGTAAGAAGAATTACAACTTTATTGTACTTTTCTAATAGTTGTTACTTATCAAAACTTAATTTTAAAATATTAATTTAATCTAATTTAATTTGACTTTAAAGTTTAGTCAAATTGATTCTCGACAAGTTGAAAAGGTTACATAAATTAAAACAAAAGAGGTACCTCTTCGAAATTTTATTTAATTGTACATAAGGGGGAAACAACGAGCAAATGGGAAAGGGGATATATATAATAAATAATATAAATAAGGTGTAGGAATATCGTACCACCATTAATAAGGTTGAAGTTTAAATAGCCAATCAATTAAGCTACAAAGATTTTCAATTACAGGACCTAAACATTTGAATATATATACAACAACATGAAGAAGAGAAACCAGAGTTCTAGCGACGAATTTACCACAATTCATTAGTTTTAGTCCAGATTCTATATATGCGTCACAAATTTCTCTGAATAAATATAAATAATTTCTCAAGAGCTTAATAAACTGTTTTTTTTAAGTAATATTCAAATCCACAAAATTAAAATTCTGAATCTGCCGCTATTTTTAATTTAGTTAGAGAAGACAATGATAACTTATATTCAATATTATTTCACCCAAATTTTCCACTTATAAATTATAATATCATCATTTTGTTTCATCATTTGAAGGTTATCAACCACATTATATCCCAGGAAATATTAGATAAAGCACTTTCAGCTTCCTTTGGTTTCTTTGACCTGCCTACCAAAGATTGAGAAGAATTTATGTCAAATGACATGTTCAATCCTATCCAATAAAAAGAATCTTGAAGGATGGTGAAGACAAGGTTCAATTCTGGAGGGTCTTCCTCAAATACTACATAACTCCTTTGAACGATTGGATTAAACAGTGGCCTGAAAACTCAGTGGATTATAGGTAAAAGATATTATTTTGAGGACCTGGTAATGTAAATGTTCACATATTTCGTATGTTTAGTATGACATGTAAAAATGTTAATCCAGAAAAAGTTCTTGTAGGAAAATACTTTTTAGTTTGTTCAATGAGTTTACACCATCGAGTTTATTTGAGTGCCTACAAGAATATCTTATCATAGCAGGTCTGATATTGTAGTCTGACAACACATAAAAGTACTTGAAATTAACTATAAATTTCATCACTAAGTTGCTAGATAGCTATTTTTGTAATTGATAATCTATCATCAATTCATTGCTAATTATAAGATTAATAACATATTTGGCTACCGTAGAACTTATTTTTCATTAATTCTTCAGCCGTGCGAATATATAAACAACTTATTAAATTTCACTTGTATTTGTTGTCACGAATACAATCTTTACTTTGAATAATGAATTTCAGGGAGAAGATGGGAAAATATGCAGAGGAAAACAAAGATTGGCCATGAACATCATTGATCTCATCACTGAAAGTCTAGGATTTGGTCCAACATATCTAAGCAAAAAATGAGAAGAAGGGGTGAATGTGATAGAAGTGAATTCTTACCTTCAATGTCATCAACCAACCCTTGCACTAGGGTTGCCAATTGCCACCATATTCAGATTATTGTATTCTAACAATTGTTCTTCTTGGAGACTAAATATGAACAACGGAAGGCAGTCCCAAACCTTAAAGGTACCCTTCAAGTCTATGTGGGTGACCATTTAGAAGTACTAATTAATGGTTTGTATTAAAGTATTGTTCATAGACCTACACTTAACTTTGAGAAGATGAGAGTTTCCATTGCTATCTTTCATAGTTTGGGTATGGATGAGAAAATTAACACAGCTAAAGAACTAGTGGATGACGAGCACCCAAAGAGTTATTAAGAAAGTAGCTTCAAAGATTTTCTCAAATTTTTGTCTGAAAATGACATTGGACAAGGAAAAAGGTTCCTAGTGACACTCAAGAACAACTACTTCGTGTTACAAATAAAATAAATTTAATTCCAAATCTTTTGGAGTTATATTTTCTTTTTTTTTAAGTGTTGTCTTGTTTTTTCTTGGGGTGGTAAATTTTTATATGTTTTACCTCTGTTCTTTGCTCATGACGTTGATGTAATTTCTTTCTGGTGCAATAAATAATCTTTATTTTATTATCTATATTGGCTGAGCAACACTCCAATTGCTAAACATTATATTATGTTTACATATTAAATATTATTTATTTAATATTGATCGATTTTAATTCTTTAAAAATACATTTTTAATTAAATAAAATTATTGTTTATTTATTAATTTATGTCAAAATGAGAAATTACATTTAACCAACAATGTGATATACAACGGTAACTCAAATTAACTCTAGATCTGGATCATACAAAAATAACCAAACAAGAAACTATAAGATAAACATGAGTTTCCTGAGTGGGTATCTGCATAAAAGGATTGTTGATATTATCGGGTAGATGTTTATCTTTTTGAACTCAATGAAAATGTTCAAAGCACCATCTTCGTCAATTATCTTTATGTTGAAAGAGAATAGTTGTGACGCCCCAAAATCTGATCCCGAGATATCACACGGTGCTTAAGGCTACGAGTAGCCTCAAGCTAACCCTGTTTGCACTATTGAGCCTAAATCTTATAATAATAGAAATATAGACATAAAAGTCATACTGAATGCGGAAACTGTCTATAATATTTCATAATAATTTGAACATAATATCTGAAACATCAAAACTGAATAATCTACATCAAAGCTAGTAGTCTGACAAACCTCTACTACTAATACTAGAGAGTCACTGGGACAAACCCCCAGCTAACTCGAACTGTCTGAAAGGAAGTGCTAAATCTCATAAATTGATAAACTGCAAAATTTGAATGAATAAGTCCCCAAACTATGAGGACTCACCAACTATCGAATGTAGATGAAGATGCTCGAACTACTTACGCTGCTGACACTGAGCACCTGAATCTACATTATGAGACAATGTAGCACATAGACGTATATGTGGATCAGTACTTTGAGGATGTACTGATCATATGGGGGTTATATGCATAAGTAAAACATCATCTCATAATCATCATTTATAAAATAATGCATGCTAAATGCAAATGACTCACATAAGCTGGAATATCTGAAATACTGAAATATGTAGCAATAAGAAGCAAAACATACTTTATAAATCTCGTGAGCCATAACATTTAGTTCTAAAAGTTATACTTGTATTCTCCCTTTAAATCATTCTGTCTAAGTGTAGAAGGACTCACTACTGAATCTGAAATCTGTAGCTATTATCTTTTCTGTAAGGTATAATCTGAGTAAAACTTGTGAGCCTTTACACTTAGTTTTCTAAAAGCATTTCTGTTCTTCTTTTACTCTTAAGGAGAATACTTTATCTTAAAATCATTTCTGTTAGGCTTTTAAACTTTTAGGAAAAAACTGTTCTGCAAGGGATGTTCTCTTAACCGACATAAACCATGAGAGCTACATGGAGTATAATGTCTCGTCCTCCTAAGGAAGAAACCTCATGTTGGAGACAGGTGTCATACTCTTTCCAGTGAGTATAACCTCAGCTTAAATGATCATAACTCTACCCACTATGGGCACTTAATCTCAATCCTACAGTGGCACATAGTTCTGGGGCATGAGACCTTGGAATCATACCCAACTTGGTGCTAAATACTACTCCCTTTAATTCGCTGTGCTTATCTCATTGGAATTCCACTTTAAAACTCGCATAAGGGTTTATTATGAAACCAGTTATGCATTTATCTAAATCAATCTATAAATAAAGCTATTTTGCTTTCTAAAATCTGTAAGAAATTTGTAAAGTGGATACCAAAACTAATCTCAAGATCAAAACTTTATTGTAAATATGATATAATCAGCTCGTAAGATGCTTAAAGCATCATTTTTATCAAAATCTCAACATATAAACTTAGGGCTTAAAACCCATGTATCAAACTCATGTCAAAATATCATAATAATCATGCTTGATAATGAAAATAATGATAATTCATCTCAAAATCTGAAAATTACGGCAATAAGCATGAAAAATATGAAAATAAACATGTAATTCAACCCATAATTCACTTGAAATCTCATAATCTTGTAAATGGCAACATTAGGTATGAACCTTAATTTCAAATTCTTGGGGAATCATATAAAATCATATAGCTTTGAAATTTAAATAAGTTTTGGGCACAAGGATGAAAGAAGATCCTTGTTCATAAACCCCACATACCTTGTTGGATGATTAGATGAAGAAACCTTGAATTTTGGATTCCTATTGAGTTCTTGATGATGGTTTCTTGATTACCTTATCTTGGGAATCCTTAGTTTTAAGCTTTCTTGGAGAATCTATGGAGAATTTGGATTTCTTGGAGAAGGAGCTTTGGTGCTTTAGGGTTTTTCTTTTGAAGAGAATAATGAATAATGAGCACCAAGTGCTTTGAGTATGAAAAATCTTGTGTTTTGGACGGATTGGGAGCTTGGAAAAAGTCCAAAATACCCTCTTTGAACTCCTTAACGAAGCTGGAAAAACGTAACTAGGGTTCCGATTTAATGGGCCACCGCGACGCGCCACTATCGTGGTGGCTCACTGGAATTTGATGATTGGAAAATTGGGGGCCTCCACTATGCAAAGCTATCGCGTTGACCCACTGAATTTTGACAATTGGGACCTGGAACCACAACACGATGCGCCACCATCGCGGTGCCTTATAGGAATGCTATTTTGTCCTTCGGCGTGACGTGCCACTATAGAGTTGGACTACTGGAATTTGACAAATGCAAAAATAGACCTCTCCACGATGCGCCAATATTGCGGAGGTCCACTAGAAAATGAAAATTATGAATTTAACCATCTCCGTGATGCAGTGACTGCCCAGGTGACACACTGCCAACTTAAAAACGTCTTAACTCCTTCACTGAGTGCCGAAATTTGGCGAATTTGGTATCGATGGAAAGCTTATTCAATTTATCACACAATGAAAAGTCTAAATCTAAAGAATTCCACATGAATTAAATATTCTCTAGTTTGGAAGCTATCCCTTAACATTCTAAGGACGAATTTAAGCTACGAAGAGTACAGGGTATTACAATCTAAAGTTTCATGTCTTTGTTTCACTTTCTTGAACTAGATACTACCATGCAATGTAACGTTGCTTGGTGGGTTATTGATTAATTTATTTTACAAAGATAATTTAGAATTCAAAAAGAGTCCAACAATATCCGTAGTGACTACTTTCATTTCGGATAAACAAATAGTTTGAAAATTAATTCTAAAATAAAAGGGTAGAATTTAAAATTTTATCAAAGAATCATGTTTTCACACCTTAAGGATTCTAACTATAAAAACCCATTGAAAAACAAGTTAAAAGTGAAGGATGAAATGGAAAAAAACATTTTCTCAATTATTGGATAAACCCCAAAAATTCAAATTTAAAATCTAGATTTTAAAAATAATTTTGGGATAAAATCAATTAATAATGATACAAATCATATTTAAAACCTTACCCAATCACTTTTGTTGAAAATTCTTCTTTAAAATCGCTAACCACAAGATCCCAAGACCCAAAAATGGTGAAAGGTTGAGAAATGGAAAATATACATTGTCCAAATGAATAGTAGCTCGCGAATGCAGTTCCTGATGTCGCCCAAATTACACCTTCAAGAAAGTATAAAACGATCGCTTGTTAATGTAGAATCCAACAAGGTTGTGATCGATCCCACAAGTAATAGGTCAGAAATCTATCACGAGCTTAGTGATGTAATTGGAAATTGTAGAAAGTAAAGGGGATTTTGTGAAATTAATAGTAACAGAACAATTATGGCCAATTAGGGTTATTATCAATATGAGGCAATCTGTAATGATCCTTCAGCTTATTTTTCATATTTATGCTTATTTTCACTATTAGGGCTTTCCCATAGTTGCCTCAAGTTATTTATGACTTACTGGAATTGATAGTTTGGTTATCGAACAATTCATTTAGTTTTTACAGCCAATTCCCTATTTAGAAGTCTTCATTGGTTCAAAATGGCCACCAAGTGAAAACTTTAGTAAAACAATCTCGGATGCAAATTTTGATTGTGCAAGTTGCTCCAGAATATCTATTTTAGGCTAGGTAGACCTCTGGTTTGGATCCCAATGCACCTAAGCTTATTTCGACCTATTGATTAGAAAGTTGAAAAATCAATAATATAGGTGTGGGACCACATTTGGTCGAAACAAAATTGGATAGAAAATTAGAGATCTTCATCGCATCCAAAACATCAAATTTAGTGTGGTTACATAGTTCATTTGCATAAATCAAATTCTGAATAAATACCGAGACCTTAGTGGAAACTTAGAAAATTCAGCTGGTTTGCTGATGCATGTGCGAACGCACAAAGGCTATTGTGACCGTACTATTATGATTTCCCAAGGAGTATTGTGATTGAAATATCCCCTTCTGGGATCAGGTATTTATAAGACTCCGGAAATACACCCTGGACGTCACACGGTGCTCAAGACTACGAGTAGTCCCAAGCTAACCCTTTAAACCTTCTAACAACACTGAAACTCATAATAAAGATAAACTTGACATGTGAAATCTTGAAATAACTACATTAACGTCTTCACTAAAAGTCTTAAACTTGGAAATCTTGAAAAAAAACAACTTGAATCTAAAACAGAAAACAGTCGGACAAGTCTCTACTTCTAACTAGAGAGCCACTGAGACAAGCCCCAGCTGACTCAAACTAAATAGAAATCAAATGACTAAAATAATTCATCAATAATAATGTTTGATAAAATGGGTCGTCAAACTATGAGGTGTAACGACCCAAAATCACCACCCAGGACGTCACACAGTATTTAGGGATACAAGTAGCCCCAAGCTAACCCTATGAGCCTATCACTTCTCATAATAACTCATTCAAGAAGGAATATACAAAACACTGACACTGTCATATCAAATGAAAGGAAATACAAAGGTAATACCCGGTCCAAACGACCGCAATACTTGAAATCTCAATACATCCACAGTATGATAATTAGTCTGACAAAGCCTCTACTACTCCATGAACTCGAGAGCCGTTAGGACAGGTCCCCAACTAACTCAAACTGAACTGAAAGTAATAACATAAGTACTTGAATACTGAAATGTCTGAAGATAGGTCCTCGAACCATGAGGACTCACCACTGTAGAAATGTAGACGAAGGTACTCGAGAATCACTGACAAGGCTAGGACTGAGCACCTTAACCAACATTATAAGACAATGTAGCACATAGACGTATATGTGGATTAGCACTTGGGAATGTACTGAGTATATGAGGGTGTATGCATTTGCATAAAACAATATCAATACTGTTTAATCAAATCATGCATGAAAATAGAAATGACTCACATGGCTTGAATAAGTCTAAAATGTAAATCTCATAAATCATGTAGAATGAAACATGTAACACAAATCTCATGAGTCATTATACTTTGGCTTTAAAATCTGTGCTCTGCTCTTATTCTCATTACTCATAGGATGAAGAAAGCTTTAAATAATACTTTCAACTCATGCATATATCTCATGGAGAGTAAAACTTCTTTATTGCTCAAGAACTTATAACTCTTTTGAACTCAAACACTTGGAACTCAGAATCATATGAATTTGGTTTAAAAACTGATGATCAACTCTTATTAGTAGAGAAAACTACTTTCTTCTTTGGAAAATACTCAAAAGCAATTCATTCACTTTAGAAAATATCTCATCTCAAAACTTTAGGGAAAATATTCTATCTCAATGGAAAATACTTTAGTTTAGGGAGGTTCTCTTAACCGACATAAACCATACGAGCTACATGGAGTCCAATGTCTTATCCTCCTAAGAAAGAAATCTCACGTTGGGGAGAGGCATCATACTATTTCCAAAGAGTATAACCTCGACTCAGTGATCACTTATCTCAGCCTCGGTCCTAATTATCTCGGTCTCAGGCCCAAAATCTCAAACCTACAATGGCACGTAGTTATGGGGTAAGAAATCGTGGTAGCTTACCCAACTCGGTGCTAAATACTACTCCCTTTAGTTTATCTCGCTCATCTCATGAAAATCCACTTTCAAGATAATCTCATGGTTTATAAGAACCCAACAATCAAATCTGTAATCTCATGTGGTAGAGTGGATTTCAAAACTCTATAACCATTAGGTGAAAACATTTCACATTAATCTCAAAATACTCAAATCATGGGTGCTTATAGCACAATAGTTCATAAAACTGCAAGTCTCAAGTAGGGCTTAATGACCCATAATTCAATCTCAAGTTATAACTCATCATAATGCATAATAGATAGCATATAGATTCATAATTCATGTAGAAATCTGGAAGTTACAGCAATTTGTCTCAAAATATCAACATACTTATATACTTTAATTTCTAGAATATTGAAACTCTTAAATTCTCAAGGAGTAACAACATAGGGTATAAACCCAGTTTCAATTTCTTAAGAAAACATGCAAAATCATGCTATTTGACTTTTAATTCATGAAAAACATCAAGATATTGCAATCAATAACAATGGGTGAAAAACCCTAATTCAGTATCATGTAAAATCTCATAGATTGCAGAAAATTATAGTTTAAATAAGACTTTGAGCACAAGGGTGAAAGGATTATCCTTGTTCAAAACCCCACATACCTTAGATTATGAAATTGGATGAACAAGATTGCTTCAAACTCTTCTTCTTACTCTTGAGAGATGGTTCTTGCAACCCTTGAACTTGGAGAATTTAAATCTCAACTCAATTTGTAGAATCTATGGTGAGTTCTTGGATTTCTTGGAGAAGGGTTTTAGATTTGATCTTGAGGAAGAAACCCTATCTCTCTTGTGTTTTGGATAATGAATGAAGTCATTTGCTTCATTTGAAATATATCTGGTTGATAAAAGAGTGGAAAGACCGAAGAGTCCCTTTTAAAAATAACTTAAAAATACTGAACTGGGGCTGCGACGGTCGGAGCGACAGTCCGTTGGATCGTCTGTCGCATGTCGGTCAGAAAAAGAACACACTGCCTCGATGTGATGGTCTCAGCGATGGACTATCATAAACTCGACGTTCCATCGGATAATTCATCGCACGTTGGCCAGGATGAGGACACACTGCCTCAGTGGCGACGGTCTCAGCAATGGTCCATCGTAGTCTTGAAGGTACGTCGTCCTGGCCGTCGCACTTGTGCCAAAAAAGCGAGTTATTGCCTTGGTTGCGATGGTCCGGGCGACGATCCGTCGCACACTCAATGGTCCGTCAACCTGTCCGTCGTACCTGGGCGGTTCCGACAACTCTCGGTAAAACAACCATAATTTCCCATCCCGATGTTGGATTTGGATGAAATTGGTATCGTTGGAAAACTATTTCAATTCTCTAAACTATAGGAAGTCATTTTTAGGAAAATTCAACAAGATTCAAACACTAATCACTTGGGAAGTATCTTCTCAATCTTTTAGGGCCAGAATTACATTTCACTTGACACGCTCAAGGCTCAAACTACAAGGGAACTTTGCGGGATCTTACATGAGGAATCACCAAACATTGGGATGTAGGTGGAGATGCTCCTAGTCAATCACGTTGTTGGAACTGAGCACTAGAACCTATATTATAAGATAATGTAGCACATAGACGTATATGTAGATCAGTACTTCAAGAATGTACTGAGCATGTAGGGGTGAATGCATAAGTAAAACAATAACTCAATTCTCATATAAACTTCTCAAGAATGCATACTAAGTGTAAATGACTCACCTTGGCTTAAGTAAATAAGAGCTGCGAAATAATAAACATTAGTAACAAAGCATAAAGACAATCTTTGTGAGACATAACACTTAGTTTCTAAAAGTTTTACTTTTATTATTTCTTAGAGAGTTTCTTCTAACCGACATAAACCATGTGAGCTATCATGGAGTCCAACGTCTTACCCACATTGGGGAGAGCTGTCCTACCCTTACTATCTGAATAGAAATTTAACTTAAGTGACCACTATACTTAACCCATATTGGGATTTTAAACCTATGATGGCTCATAGTTATGGGGCATACGACCTTGGAATCATACCCAACTCGACGCTAAATACTACTCCCTTATTACTTATGTGCTCATTCTTTAGGAAAACCACCTTAAAATGGCATAAGGGTTTATGTAATGAAAACCAGTTATGATTTTATTTCTTTAAATCATAATTAGGATGAACAAATTTAGATTCAAATCTTAGCTTAGGATCAAAATGTAACACCCCGTAAATTTTTTCGTACACTTATCGCGATTATATGGAGTCCTAAAGGCTTGCGTATGGGTTAAATGAAGTTTATGGTGTTCGGAAGTATCCCATCAATAGTTTTATGTGTAGGTATTGGAATAAGCTTTCCAATGAAATAAGGTTTGCCCAAAACAGAGGAGTATTTCATATAAGCGAGCACATTCAAAATTTCAAAACGGTGGTCGGGAAGCCTGTGAACAGTAAATCTGCAGGAAAATTACTGCAGCTAGGCAATTTTTTTTTGGATCAACTTTAGACGATCATAACTCCTTTTACAAAAAGAACTGTGTGAGATGCTATATATCAAAGAAAATCTCCGAGAGTCTTCCGTCCGATGAAATTGGTTTCATCCAAATCCAATGTCTGAGTAAGGAGCTATACCCGTTTTACTACAGCCTATCAAAAAAAAACAGAATTTTGGGACAGATTTTTGGGTCAACTTTAAACGACCATAACTCCTTGTACAGGAAGAAATGGGTGGTATACTTTATATTAAAATGAAATCCCTTTGAATTATATTTCCAATGCAATTGGTTTCACCCAAATCCGATACCGGAGCAAAGAGTTATGATCGATTTACTTCAGCCTGTCAAAACTGTCCACTGGGGACAGATTCGGATTTATTTAAATTTTTAGGGCAAAATGGTCATTTTCTATTACCTCTTGGACGAAAATTGGTCTTTATAAACATACACTTAGCCTCATATATATCATATATCATCCAATTATTAAGAGAAGGTGAAATCCTAGCCTAATTTCAACTTCAAATATTTTGTGATTCAACCGTAGAAAATTCGAATTGGTTCCGTAGTTGTGTTCACCATCTCGAAAGCTTCGAGAAGCACCCCATGGTTATGTAAGGAGGATTCTAAATATAAGAGTTCATTGTTAAGGTATGAATATTGTTTATTCTTGATTCTTATCCATGAATAAGTATTGATAAAGGATTATGAGTATTGTCTTGATGTTGGAAGATAACTAGAAACATAGTTATGAATTATTTTGTATAAATTGTTAGTAGTAAATTATGGAAGTTGTTGTATTGGATTATGGAGGATGAATTGTGGTGATATATCATTATATTAGTGTTTATGTATGCCTAGTGATCATGTTGGTATTGGATGGTGATTAAGTGGGGAAATAAAGGCTAAGAGTGATGTTGAGGGATATTGCATGAAAATGCATGATATGTGAATATAATAAGAGTATAAGAGGATGTATGTAGCACTCTTATTGATGAGTTAAAGGATTACTTCCTAGACATTATTTGGTGAAGTTAATACCTAAATGGTAAGGTTTGGTTGCTAATACTAGTTTGCCACAAATGACTTATTGTAGATAAGTGTTCGAAGAGTACGGGAAGTCAAGTTGGACTTGTATTGAAGTGGTTATATCAAGGTATGTAAGACATACTCTATCTAATCTTTGGCATGAATAATGACCCATGGCACTCTCAAGTAAGCTTCCAACATTGTCCTACGGCACATGACACATAATAACATCATATGATCTTCGACACTACCAATTGAACTTGTTTTCACTTTTAAGATGTCCGGCTAGTCAAAAAAATGTCCATATACTATTTTTGACTCCGAAATGGTTTAATGAGGTATCCATGATTCTCTACTTCATTTTCATGATATTGATTACCTATTTACATGTTTTGCCTATTGAGGTATCATGGTTTCAAGTTCCATAAGGTGTGACCACAAAGTAACCAATCTCAAAGATTACTTGAATTAAGAAATGGAATGTCTTTATTTTAAATTGATGATATGATGTATTGTATTAGTACCACTGATCAGTTGGCCATTGTATTATAAAGATTATGTATATATGCTATTCCAGGGGTGGTCCCTGATGTATTGTATTAGTACCACTGATCGGTTGGCCATTGTATGACATATGTTATGTATTGATAAGGAATACGGGAAGTAATGATATGAAAGTAATGTGCAGGTATCCCATCAGCTCTTTTAAGTGTGCTCTACTCATACTGTTTATTCACTGGTATCTGGGTTCTGTTGATCTTTTGTATCTCATCTTGATACTCACTGCCTTACATACTCAGTACATATTTTCGTACTGATGTCCCTCACGGGGGACCTGTATTCATGCCTGCAGGAACAGGTACTTCAGGTCGTACACCTCCGCAGTAAGAGCCAGGACATTCTGTTGATCGTGGTGAGCTCCAGTTGTTTCGGGGCATCCCAAGTCGTTTCTATATGTATTTTTGGTATTTGTATAAAAGTCTTTTGTGGGCGGGAGTTTGTCCCGACCCTAACTCAGTTGTGTATCTATGTAGAGGCTTTTGTAGACATATTGTACAGTCATAGGTGTGTTTGGTTGATAGACGTGATGGCTCTGACGGCCAATTACTGTTTATATATATATATGCGTGTCTGTTGGGCTGATACAGGTACTGTTTTCTTCTATTTACAATGAAGTGCTGCCCAAATTTCTAATTTTCATAAGTAATGTAAATGTGAAAGTATAGGTTATGAACGGGTTCTCCCGGGCCTCCTCGACTACGGGTGCCAGTCCGCTCCAATGGGATTTGGGGCGTGACAGAAGTGGTATCAGAGAAGTTCGTCCTAGTGAGTCTACAAAGCCGTGTCTACGTAGAATCTCATTTATCGGTGTGTTGTGCACCACATCTATAAATAGGAGGCTATTTGACATTTAGGGATTGTTTCCATTCACCATTTCTTAGATCGTGCAATAGAGCCCATATTAGAGATAAAGTCATAATCGATCGCTTAATCCAATTGTTTTTTTTTATTTATTATAGTAACGATGCTGGTTACAAGGAGAAAGAATAAGTGGAAGCGAGTAGATGTAGTGGCCGGAGAAGGTACTAGTAATTCACCTCCGGCACAAGCTGAACAAAGTGAGTCTCAAGCTGAGCATATATCAGGAGCTTCTTCTCCTCCGGAAGGGCCATCTATTAATGCTGTTGATCGAGATTTGAGGGATGCAGTACAACTTCTGATGCGTATAGTTGCTGGTGAAGTTCAAGGGCAAGCTATTCCTACCACGGGCTCTAGTGGTACGGATAGAGCAGCTAGCCTTCGGACACAGGATTTTCTGAAACTGGATCCTCCTACTTTTACCGGATCAGATATTAATGAAGACCCGCAGGACTTTGTCGATCAAAACCAAAGGGCTCTACATGTTATGCACATATCCGGTAAAGAGATGGTTGAACTAGCAGCATATAGACTGAAATGAGAGGCTATATTGTGGTACGAGGATTGGAAACGATCTAGGGGTATTGATGCACCTCCAACTACGTGGGGAGAGTTTAAAGATGCATTTATTGATCATTATCTTCCATTTGAGACTCGTCAGGCCCGTGCAGATCAATTCTTAAATCTTCGTCAGGGTAATATGAGTGTAAGGGAGTATAGTCTTCGATTTAACTCCTTGTCTCGATATACTTCTAATGTGGTAGCTACTATGGATGACAGAGTTCATCACTATGTGGATAGATTGGAACCATACTTGGTTAGAGATTGTACCATTGCTGCTTTGAAAAAGGACATGGATATAGAGAGGATACAAGCTTTCTCTCAGAAAATGGAAGATCAGAGGCAAAGAAGAAAAACCCAGGAATCAGAAAAAGGATATTCTAAGCGGGCCAGAGCTATAGGGCAGTTTATGGCATCTCAGGAAGGTTTTAGGTCTTTGTTCTCTCATAGATTGCCTAGCCCGTTATCTTCTTATCCTGCAATTAGTGCTCCACCGCAATTTCAAAGGTTCAGAGATAATCAGTTCGGGCAAAGTAATGAAAATCAGAGTTTGCGAACAGTGGGGTATCAAGGGCAAGGGAGTATGAGTCAATTGAGACCTCCACGACACCCGTGCCCCATATGTAGAAGATTTTACTTTGGCGAATGTCGGCTTGGAACTAACAATTGCTTTTGGTGCGGTAAGCCGGGGCATATGGCTAGAGATTGCCCACGAAGGACCACAGGTGGTATAACACGACCTACCGGATCAACTGTTGCGTCATCATCAGTGCCTCCTTTGAGTAGGGGTGCACAACCTATGGGTCACGGTAGAGGTGATAGAGGAGCAGCTAGTTCTAGCGGAGCTCAGAACCGTGTGTATGCCCTAGTAGATCGGCAGAATTTAGAGGCTTCTCCAGACGTGGTTACAGGTACGTTGTCCATCTTTGCATTTGATGTGTATTCCTTAATTGATCCTGGTTCAACATTATCGTATGCTACTCCTTTGGTTGCGGGAAGGTTCAGAAGAACACCCGAATTATTAGCCAAGCCATTTGAAGTATCAATGCTAGTGGGGGAATCTCTTATAGCTAGGAATGTTTATCGAAATTGTGTTGTGAATATTTGTGGTCGTGATACGATGGCCGATCTTGTTGAGTTAGAAATGGTAGATTTTGATGTTATTGTGGGCATGGATTGGTTAGCATCTTGTTATGCTACAGTAGATTGCCGTTCTAAGAAGGTATATTTCTATTTCCCAAATGAGGCAGTCCTTGAATGGAAGGGTAATGTTGGAGAGCCGAGAGGTAGATTTATTTCTTACTTTAGGGAAAAAAATGATTTCCAAGGGGTACATATACCATTTGGTTAGAGTAAGGGATACAGAGGCAGATCCGCCAACTTTTCAGATCGTTCCGGTTGTGAATGAATTTCCTGATGTATTTCCTGAAGAACTACCAGGTTTACCTCTTGAACGAGAAGTGGAGTTTGGTATTGATATGTTGCAAGAAACACAACCAATCTCAATTCCTCCTTATAGAATGGCACCAGCAGAGTTGCGAGAATTGAAAGAGCAACTGAAAGACTTGCTAGAGAAGGGATTTATCAGGCCTAGTATGTCCCCTTGGGGAGCACCAGTATTGTTTGTGCGTAAGAAAAATGGTTCGCTGAGGATGTGTATAGACTATCGGCAATTGAATAAGGTGACTATCAAGAATAAATACCCTCTTCCCCGAATTGATGATTTATTTGACCAGTTGCAGGGTGCCCAGTGTTTTTCCAAGATTGACTTGAGATCAGGCTATCATCAAGTCAGAGTCAAGGATAAAGATATACCTACGACAGCTTTTCGAACATGGTATGGTCATTATGAATTCCTGGTTATGTCATTCGGGCTGACAAATGCACCCGCAGTTTTTATGGATCTGATGAATAGGCTGTTTAAGCCGTTTCTAGATGTGTTCGTGATAGTTTTCATAGATGATATTCTGGTCTACTCTAGATCAGAAGAGGATCATGTTAATCATTTAAGGCAGGCGTTGCAGATTCTTCGTGATCGTAAGCTGTATGTGAAGTTTTCTAAATGTAAGTTTTGGCTCAAGTCAGTGGCATTTTTGGGCCATATTGTATCCAGTGAAGGCATAAAAGTTGAAACTCAGAAGATTGAGGCTATGAAGAATTGGCCAAGACCCACGACGCCTACGGAGATTCGTAGTTTCCTCGGGTTGGCAGGTTATTATAGAAGGTTTGTTGAAGTTTTTTCTTCTATTTCTACACCCTTGACTAAGTTGACGCAAAAAGCCTCCAAGTTTCAATGAAATGATGCCTGTGAAAAGAGTTTCCAAGATCTGAAGAGCAAGTTGACTTCTACATCGGTATTGGTACTTCCTGAAGGCACAGAAGGGTATGCAGTGTACTGTGATGCTTTGAGAATTGGCTTAGGATGCGTATTAATGCAACATGGTATAGTAATAACCTATGGCTCTAGACAGTTGCGACCACATGAGAGGAATTATCCCACACATGATCTTGAGCTAGCTGCAGTTGTATTTTCTTTGAAGATATGGCGCCACTACTTATATGGGGTTCATGTTGACATATATACCGATCATAAGAGCCTGCAATATATCTTCAGTCAGAAAGATCTAAACTTGAGGCAGCGGAGATGGCTTGAATTGTTGAAAGATTATGATGTTGATATCTTGTATCATCCAGGGAAAGCGAATGTGGTAGCGTATGCACTGAGTCGTAAGTCTAAAATGGCATCTATAGAAAAGCAGGGGCTGATTAAGGATCTTCACCAACTAGCTAATTTGGGAGTTCGACTTCTCAAAACTCCAGATGAAGAGGTTATTGTACGTAATGCAGCGGAATCTTCATTGATAGCTGAAGTGAAAGAGAAGCAGTATGAAGATCCAATTTTATTGCAGCTTAAGGAGGATGTGCAGAGTGGCACGACAAAGGCATTTGAGCTTACGCGAGAAGGAGTGCTTCAGTGTCAGAATCGTTTATGTGTACCTGATGTAGTTGAGCTAAGAAAGAGAATTATGACAGAAGCACACTGTTCAAGGTATTCCATCCATCCAGGGTCGACTAAGATGTATCAAGATTTGAAAGCAATATATTGGTGGAATGACATGAAGAAAAATATTGCCGAATTTGTAGCTGAATGTCCGAATTGTCAAAGAGTCAAAGTAGAACACCAGAAACCCGATGGTTACATGCAATGTATAGATCTTCCAGTCTGGAAGTGGGACAAGATCAATATGGATTTCATCACGGGTTTGCCTCGTACATTTCGGAAGTTTGATTCCATATGGGTGATCATTGTTAGGCTTACCAAATCCGCGCACTTCTTACCAGTTAAGACAACTTATACGGCGGAAGAGTATGCGATGTTGTATATTAAGGAGATCGTTCGGTTACATGGAGTTCCAATTTCCATTATATCTGATCGAGGAGCCCAATTTACCGTGAATTTCTGGAAGTCTTTTCAAAGGAGTTTGGGGACACAAGTAAATCTAAGTACGGCTTTTCATCCTCAAACGGACGAACAAGCGGAACGTACTATACAGACACTTGAAGATATGCTACGAGCATGTGTATTAGATTTCAAAGGCAACTGGGATGATCACCTACCTCTTATCGAGTTTGCCTACAATAATAGCTATCATTCAAGTATCAAAATGGCACCATATGAAGCATTGTATGGAAGAAAGTGTAGATCACCAATAGGATGGTTTGAAGCAGGTGATGCGGTCTTGTTTGGACCGGATCTTGTTTATCAAGCAATGGAGAAGGTTAAAGTGATCCAACAACGGCTTGAAATAGCTCAAAGTCGACACAAATCTTATGCGGATGTTAGAAGAAGAGGACTTGAGTTTTCTATCGACGATTGGGTATTCTTGAAAGTATCACCAATGAAAGGAGTGATGAGGTTTGGCAAGAAAGGAAAGTTAAGTCCACGATACATAGGTCCGTACAAGATCATTCAAAGATTTGGACAAGTTTCTTATGAGTTAGAGCTACCTCAAGAGCTCTCAGAAGTTCATCCCATATTTCATGTTTCGATGCTTCGCAAGTACATCAGAGATCCATCGCACATCACTACTATGGAAGATGTACAAGTTACAGAAGATCTCACTTTTGAAGAAATGCCTATTGCTATTCTTGATCGCTAAATTAAAAAGATAAGGAATAAAGAGATAGCATCGGTAAAAGTACTTTGGAGGAATCAACAAGTTGAGGAGATCACATGGGAATCCGAGGAAGCGATGAAGATTAAGTACCCTTACCTATTCAACGATGAGGAGGAAGTTCATGAGACGGAAGAAGAACAATAAAAAGTAAGTGTTTATTTTTATGCAAGTATGTTATGATGATGAATATGTTAATTGTAAGCTTCGACATGTATTAATTGAGTAACTATGCTAACATTCGAGGACGAATGTTCTTAAGGGGGGGAGAATCTAACACCCCGTAAATTTTTTCGTACACTTATCGCGATTATATGGAGTCCTAAAGGCTTGCGTATGGGTTAAATTAAGTTTATAGTGTTCGGAAGTATCCCATCAATAGTTGTATGTGTAGGTATTGGAATAAGCTTTCCAACGATATAAAGTTTGCACAAAACAGAGGAGTATTTCATATAAGCGAGCACATTCGAAATTTCAAAACGGTGGCCGGGAAGCCTGTGAACAGTAAATCTGCAGGAAAATTACTGCAGCTAGGCAATTTTATTTGGGATCAACTTTAGACGATCATAACTCCTTGTACAAAAAGAACTGTGTGAGCTGCTATATATCGACAAAAATCTCCTAGAGTATTCTTTCCGATGAAATTAGTTTCATCCAAATTCAATGTCTGAGTAAGGACCTATACCCGTTTTACTACAGCCTACCAAAAAAAAAACAGAATTTTGGGACAGATTTTTGGGTCAACTTTAAAGACCATAACTCCTTGTACAGGAAGAACTGGGTGGTATACTTTATATGAAAATGAAATCCCTTTGAATTATTTTTCCAATTCAATTGGTTTCACCCAAATACGATACCGGAGCAAAGAGTTATGATCGATTTACTTCAGCCTGTCAAAACTGTCCACTGGGGACAGATTCGGATTTATTTAAATTTTTAGGGCAAAATAGTCATTTTCTATTACCTCTTGGAAGAAAATTGGTCTTTATAAACATACACTTAGCCTCATATATATCATATATCATCCAATTATTAAGAGAATGTGAAACCCTAGCCTAATTTCAACTTCAAATATTTTGTGATTCAACCGTAGAAAATTCGAATTGGTTCCGTAGTTGTGTTCACCATCTCGAAAGCTTCGAGAAGCACCCCATGGTTATGTAAGGAGGATTCTAAATACAAGAGTTCATTGTTAAGGTATGAATATTGTTTATTCTTGATTCTTATCCATGAATAAGTATTGATAAAGGATTATGAGTATTGTCTTGATGTTGGAAGATAACTAGAAACATAGTTATGAATTATTTTGTATAAATTGTTAGTAGTAAATTATGGAAGTTGTTGTATTGGATTATGGAGGATGAATTGTGGTGATATATTATTATATTAGTGGTTATGTATGCCTAGTGATCATGTTGGTATTGGATGGTGATTAAGAGGGGAAATAAAGGCTAAGAGTGATGTTGAGGGATATTGCATGAAAATACATGATATGTGAATGTAATAAGAGTATAAGAGGATGTATGTAGCACTCTTATTGATGAGTTAAAGGATTACTTCCTAGACATTATTTGGTAAAGTTAATACCTAAATGGTAAGGTTTGGTTGCTAATACTAGTTTGCCACAAATGACTTATTGTAGATAAGTGTTCGAAGAGTACGGGAAGTCAAGTTGGACTTGTATTGAAGTGGTTATATCAAGGTATGTAAGACATACTCTATCTAATCTTTGGCATGAATAATGACCCATGGCACTCTCAAGTAAGCTTCCAACATTGTCCTACGACACATGACACATAATAACATCATATGATCTTCGACACTACCAATTGAACTTGTTTTCACTTTTAAGATGTCCGGCTAGTCAAAAAAATGTCCATATACTATTGTTGACTCTGAAATGGTTTAATGAGGTATCCATGATTCTCTACTTCATTTTCATGATATTGATTACCTATTTACATGTTTTGCCTATTGAGGTATCATGGTTTCAAGTTCCATAAGGTGTGACCACAAAGTAACCAATCTCAAAGATTAATTGAATTAAGAAATGGAATGTCTTTATTTTAAATTGATGATATGATGTATTGTATTAGTACCACTGATCAGTTGGCCATTGTAATTATAAAGATTATGTATATATGCTATTCCAGGGGTGGTCCCTGATGTATTGTATTAGTACCACTGATCAGTTGGCCATTGTATGACATATGTTATGTATTGATAAGGAATACGGGAAGTAATGATATGAAAGTAATGTGCAGGTATCCCATCAGCTCTTTTAAGTGTGGTCTACTCATACTGTTTATTCACTGGTATCTGGGTTCTGTTGATCTTTTGTATCTCATCTTGATACTCACTGCCTTACATACTCAGTACATATTTCCGTACTGACGTCCCTCACGGGGGACCTGTATTCATGCCTGCAGGAATAGGTACTTCAGGTCGTACACCTCCGCAGTAAGAGCCAGGACATTCTGTTGAAAGTGGTGAGCTCCAGTTTTTTCGGGGCATCCCAAGTCATTTCTATATGTATTTTTGGTATTTGTATAAAAGTCTTTTGTGAGCGGGAGTTTGTCCCGACCCTAACTCAGTTGTGTATCTATGTAGAGGCTTTTGTAGACATATTGTACAGCCATAAGAGTGTTTGGTTGATAGACGTGATGGCTCTGACGGCCAATTACTGTTTATATATATATATATGCGTGTCTGTTGGGCTGATACAGGTACTGTTTTCTTCTATTTACAATGAAGTGCTGCCCAAATTTCTAATTTTCATAAGTAATGTAAATGTGAAAGTATAGGTTATTAATGGTTTCTCCCGGGCCTCCTCGACTACGGGTGCCAGTCCGCTCCAATGGGATTTGGGGCGTGACAAATACGGGAAGTAATGATATGAAAGTAATGTGCAGGTATCCCATCAGCTCTTTTAAGTATGGTCTACTCATACTGTTTATTCACTGGTATCTGGGTTCTGTTGATCTTTCGTATCTCATCTTGATACTCACTGCCTTACATACTCAGTACATATTTCCGTACTGACGTCCCTCACGGGGGACCTGTATTCATGCCTGCAGGAACAGGTACTTCAGGTCGTACACCTCCGCAGTAAGAGCCAGGACATTCTGTTGATAGTGGTGAGCTCCAGTTGTTTCGGGGCATCCCAAGTCGTTTCTATATGTATTTTTGGTATTTGTATAAAAGTCTTTTGTGGTCGGGAGTTTGTCCCGACCCTAACTTAGTTGTGTATCTATGTAGAGGCTTTTGTAGACATATTGTACAACCATGGAAGTGTTTGGTTGATAGACGTGATGGCTCTGATGGCCAATTACTATTTATATATATATATATGCGTGTCTGCTGGGCTGATACAGGTACTATTTTCTTCTATTTACAACGAAGTGTTGCCCAAATTTCTAATTTTCATAAGTAATGTAAATGTGAAAGTATAGGTTATGAACGGGTTCTCCCAGGCCTCCTCGACTACGGGTGCCTGTCCGCTCCGATGGGATTTGGGGCGTGACACAAAATATCAATTCTTGATTTAAATCTTGATATAAGCTCATCAAGGAAAACTTAAGAACATAATTTTCTTGAAATCTCAACACTTAGACTTAGGGCTTAAAATTCATGCTTTAAACTCATGACAATTCACAACAAAACTTCATGCTCAATATAAATCTTGAAATACTTCAACAATATCAAGTCAATATAGTGCAATATCATCCATAATGTAAATCTTATAAGTTTAAACATAAACATAAGAACTTCTTGACATACTTAAAACCTTAAATCTCATGATAATCACATACTTCAAGAATATAGAAACTTGGGTATGAACCCTACTTTAAAACAAATAAGTTAAATCTTAAAATCATGCAATTTGGTCACAAGGGTGAAATGATACCCTTGTTCATAACCCCATACCTTAATAGGCTTGATTTGATGGAGAAAGCTTGACCTTGAAAGCCTTGGGGATGATCTTGAAAACTTTTCTTGAAATTATTGGACTAGAGAACATAAATTATTATTTATTTTGAATAGAATGTAACTTGAAGTTAAAGTTCTTGGGAGGAGGTTAGGGTTTGTTCTTAGAAAGAAAGGCTTTCTTGGAGAGAAATTATGAATAAAGGGGTAATTAATGCTTATTGGGGGATTTAATTATGTGTTATGGATGAGTTTGGGTGGGGGATAGTGACCCATTTCCCTTAAAAATATGGAACCGAAAGCTGTAAAATAGGGGCGGGCGATGGAGTGTGTGCCGCAGGCTAATCGCATGTTCTCACTACCACTCTCACAAAAATGGGTATAAATTTTCTCTCGGGTATCAGATTAAGGAAAAGTTGGTATCGTTGGAAAGTTTACTCAATTATCTACAATTTGGTGGGTCTTGAGATGCAAAAATCTACATATATAAAAAGTTATATACATTCAAAGTAGACCATTATAGAATCGAATACCAAATTTTTGACGAATTTAATGCTCTTAGATCAACTTTGTTCTAAGTGATTCTTATGAATATTTTCACCTAGAAATCACTTCACATACTAGGATAAAGATCATGACACATATATTCATAAGAAATTCATGGATTAGAGTTTACACTCGTAAGAATGACACTTCAAAGTCTAGTCCGAAAATGCGGGGTGTTACAGTATTACAATAGCATACCCTGGACTGTGATAGCAACACCTCTGTACCTGGTATGGGTATAAAAAGGGCTCTTTAGGCCACATTTTGGTTATTTTTTTACTCAACCTTAAGAGCTAAAAACCCTAAAAGGGTGTGAAGACTTCAAATTGAGTACTTGGAGTGACTTGGGATCTTAATTAACATATTTTATCGCGAATATCTTTGGATCTAAGGTAATATTTCATCATTTCCTTGATGAATTTTTTGGTTCTTGACCCAAATCTCTAAATAGTATGAGGGCCTGATTTTAGCCCCAAATTAGCCTATTTTTCACCCATTTGTTGATGGTTATGATTCTCTGATTATCTGTGAATGTTGGGTTGTAATACCCCATACTTTTCCTAGCTTAACTTTGCTTCTAAAATGTTTAAGGTTATCTTCAAAGGTGAATAACTTTTATTACATGTGGAATTTTCCAGATTTAGACCCTTCTTTGTGTGAGAAATTGAATAAGCTTTCCATCGATACCAATTTTACCTAAATATGACACTCGATTAAGAAATTGGGGAAATTTTTGTATGGCAGTGTGCCATCTAAGCAACCACCATGCCGCAGTGAAGGGTAAATTCCCAATTGTCAAATTCCAGTGGCCCTCCGTGATAGCCACACATCACAGAGAGGTCTAATTTCCTAGTTGTCCATTTCTAGCAGGCCAACACAATGGTACCACATCGCGATGAAGGCCTAAATGGAATTTCTATAGAGTACCATGATAGCTCTGCATCGCGGTAATTTGCTAGTTCTTAATTGTCAAGAATCTAGTGAGCCACCGAGATAGTGCTGTGTCGTGATGGCATGCAAAGTTGGGATTTTCTAGTTTCGATCAAAAACTAAAAGGGCTCTTTAGTTAATTCCTAAACCCCAATCCATCCAAAACATAAGATTAAGCCAATTCTAAGCACTTTATGCTTATTTTCATTTTTTTCTCTCAAAAGCAAGCCCGAGAGATCCAAAGCTTCTCCTCCAAGAAATTAAATTCCTCTATTATTTCTCCAAGAATGCTCTAAATTGAGGATTCCCGAGGCAAGAAAATCAAGAATCCATCTTCAAGAACTCAAATAGGAATCAAAAGTTCAAGTTTCTTCATCTAATCTTTAAGAACTCAAATGAACTTTATGATGTCTTTACATGAACTTGATGCATGTGTTATTAAGACCAAGTTTATATGTTGCTATTTCAAGAAAGATGATGATTTAAGCATCTTATGATCAGATTAATTATAGATTTTTAGTAAAGCTTTGATCTTTTGACCCTCTGATAAGATTTGGAATCCACTTTACATATTTATTGTAGATTATAGAATTTAGATTAGCTTTATTTACATAATGACTCAGATAAAAGCATAATTGGTTTTGTAATGAACCATTATATTAGATTTTAACGTAGATTTCCAACATAATAAGCATACAGATTTAAAGGAAGTAGTATTTAGAACCGAGCGGAAAGTGTGGGATTTGCGTACCCTATCTTCCATAGAACTACATAGACAACGTAGGTATAGACTCAGATTATTTTCCATTATAATATGAGTGACAGTTACAGATGTGATCACTTAGCTCAGGTTATACTCCTTGGCAAGAGTATGACATCTCTCCCCATTGTGAGGATTTCCCCATAGGGAAACAAGATGTTGGACTCCATATTAGCTCACATAGTTTATGTCAGTTAGAAGAACCTCCCTAACAAAAAATAATAACAGAAAAGCTTTTAGAAAACTAAGTGTCAAGGATCATAATTTTATTTAGATTATACTTTACAGAAAGATAATTGTTACAGATTTCAGCTTTCAAATTCCAGATATTAAAGTGAGTCCTTTCTACACTTAGACAGTATGATTTAAAGAAGGAGTATTAGCACAACATTCACAACTAAATGTTATGACTCACTAGATTTACAAAGTATGATTTGTTATTCATGATTACAAATTTCAGTCTTTCTTTCAGATATTCTAGCTTATGTGAGTCATTTACATTTAGCATGTATTATTTTACAAATTATGATGATGATATGATGTTTTACTTATGCATTTCACCCCTATATACTCAGTACATCCTAAAAGTACTGATCCACATATACGTCTATGTGCTACATTGTCTCAGAATGTAGGTTTAGGTGCTCAGTATCAACAATGTGAGTAGTTCAAGCATCCCCATCTGCATACGATAATTGGTGATTCCTCATAGTTCGGGGACTTAGTCATTCAGATTTGTAGCTTATTAGTTTACATGATTAAGTATTTCTTTTTAGACAGTTCGAGTTAGCTGGGGGTTTGTCCCAGTGACTCTCT
Source organism: Capsicum pubescens (assembly GCA_030864215.1). Taxonomy (NCBI): domain Eukaryota; kingdom Viridiplantae; phylum Streptophyta; class Magnoliopsida; order Solanales; family Solanaceae; genus Capsicum; species Capsicum pubescens. Next base: position 211,447,079 of record CM061543.1, on the reverse strand, counting down.
AGATAATAGTAGTAGAGGCTTGTTAGACTGCTAAATTTGATTCAGATTTTTAGTATTGAGTTTTCAGAAATTACATTCAGATTATTCTTAGTTATCTCAGGTAATTTTCTGCATTTTAGTATGATTTTACATCTATATTCCATTATTATGAGATTCAAATTTAGTTGAAGGCAAACAGGGTTAACTTAAGGCTATTCATGGTCTTGAGCACTGTGTGATGTATCGATACTAGGTTTTGGGGTGTTACAAACTTGGTATTATAGCCTAAGGTTTATAGGAGTCCTAGCAAGTCGGACAAGACATGTTACGTAGAGTCTTGATCATGGGTATGAAGCGCGCCACATTTATGAGCAAGAGACTACGGGATGTTCTTAGGAAATCATCTATTTCTTTCATGGTCTATCGTGCTTATAGTATCTCTATCTATTTTTAACTTATGCTCTTACATGACAGTTGAATATGCCTCCTCGTCGAGTCAATGCCCTCAGAAATAGTAACCAGCCGCCCCAGCCTGCTGATCTTTTGAATGACAATGTATCCTATGCTGAGTTTAGTGCTGCCTTTTAAGCGTTGTCCGAAGCTGTGACTGCCAATATTCAGGGAAATCCTCAGGCTACACTCCTACTTTAGCAAAATGGTGATTTAGCAGCAGCCAGAATCAGAGACTTTATGAGAATGAATTCACCAGAGTTCTTTAGGTCGAAGGCAGGTGAGGACTCACAACTTTATTTAGATTAGGTAAAGAAGATTACCCAGATTATGTATATTTCTGAGGAGGAGTGTGTAGATTTGGCATCCTATAGGGTGAAGGATGTAGCATATGATTGGGTAGTTATGTGGAGAAATGGTAGAGGTAATGTAGCTCCTATGAGTTGATAGGTATTTTGAGATACTTTTCTAGACAGGTTCTTTTCATGTGAAATGAGAGAAGCTAAGATAAAGGAGTTTATGAACCTGAGGCAGGGCTCGATGATAGTGAAGGAGTAAGTACTACCTTAAGTTCAATCAGATGTCTAAGTATGCTTCATATATGATGTCCAATCCTAGGGTAAGTATGAGTAAGTTTGTTACTGGCGTGTCTAGCTTGGTAGTCAAGGAGTGTAGGACTGCCATGCTTATTGGAGACATAGATCTTGCTAGATTGATGATTTATGCTCAGCAGATTGAGGTAGAAAAGTTGAAGGGATGATAGAGAAGTAATAAGAAGGCTAGAACTGGGCAGTTTGAGTATGGCTAGACTAGGTCTAGAGGGGGAAATCATTCGCAGTTTCAGAATCATTCACCTATGCCAGCATCATCTTCAACTAGTGCTCCCACTCCCAGAGCTAGGCAGGAGAAGTGGGCTAAGTCCTCTATGTCAAATCTCAGAATAGTGATAGTGGAAGGACCAGTTATCCTCCATGTGCTAAATATGGGAAGAATCATACTGGTAAGTGTATGTTGGGACAGAAGAGTTGTTATGGTTATGGTAAGCTGGGTCATAGAATTAGAGTTTCCTTATACTAAGCAGGAACACAGAGATGTTTGTCCCCAAACTCAGTCCACTAGTGCACCAGCTCCTCTAGGTCTCCCAGTTCCTCCTCAAGGTGCATTATCTAGTACCAATGGTGTTCAGCGCCAAAATTGGTTTTATACCTTACTATCCCGTCAGGAGAAGGAGGATTCACCAAATGTTATTACTTTTATGCTTTGTGTCTTTCATATTGATGTTTATGTGTTGTTAGGACCCGGGATGAGTTTTTATTATGTGGCCCCATTAGTTGCAGTCAATTTTTAAATAAGTCCTAAAAAGATCCCTGAGCCCTTCTTGGTTTCTATCCCAGTAGGCGAGTCAGTTGTTGCCAAATGAATCTATCAAAAGTGTCCTATCACTGTCCTTCATAAAATCATGTTAGAAGATCTAATAGAGTTAGATATAGTTGACTTTTATTTTATTATTGGCATGGATTGGATCCATTCCCGTTATGCATTCATAGATTGTCGCACCCGAGTGGTGAAGTTTCAGTTTCCAGATGAGCTAGTCTTTGAGTGGAAAGATAATTCAGTGTCTCCCAAGAGTCATTTCATATCTTATCTTAAAGCCAGAAAGTTGATTTCTAAAAGGTGTACCTATCATCTAGTTCGAGTCAAAGACACTAAGTCTGAGACTCTAATAGTTCAGTCAGTAAGTGTAGTCAATAATTTTCTTAATGTTTTCCTAAAAATTTGCCAGGGGTGAAGAGATTTGGCAAAAAAAGGAAGCTTAGTCCCCAATATGTAGGTCCCTTCTGGATTTTGAGTCGTGTTGTAAAGGTGACGTACGAACTTGAGATACCCGTAGATTTATCCTCTGTTCATCCGGTATGTGTCCTTGTTGAAGAAGTGTATGGACTATTCAACTATTATAGTTCCTCTAGAAAGTACAGATATTCAGAATAGCATTTCTTATGAAAAATTTCCAGTAGAGATCCTTAATCATTAGATCCGTAGACTAATAACAAAGAAGTTCCCTTGGTCAAAGTTCTGTGGTGAAATCAGTCAATTAAGGGTGCTACTTGGGAAACAAAAGCAGACATGTGTACGAAGTATCCTTATCTCTTCTTCACGAACTCAGATTTAGCCGAAGATAATAGTCTTCCTTCATTCAGTTCTTTTCCAGTCTCAAATTCAGCCATATAGCTATTTTTATGTAAAAATCATGCACTCACAGATCAATTCAGTATCCCAATATGTTTTTGATTGTGTCATACAATTATTTTACTTGTGTATGATAGTTTATAGCCTCAGATTCCTCAATATTCTCAGCTTAATTTTCCACATTCGAGGATGAATGTTCCCAAGGGGGAGATATTGTAATACCCCATACTTTTCCAAACTTAACTTCGCTCATAGAATATTCAAGGTTAGCTTCAAAGGTGAATAACTTTTATTACATATGGAATTTTCTAGATTTAGACCTCATTTGTGTGGGAAATTGAATAAGCTTTCAATCGATACCAATTTCGTCTAAATCCGATACTCGGTTAAGAAGTTAGGGCAATTTTAGTAAGGCAGTATGCCATCTGAGTAACTACCGCATCGCGGTGAAGGGTAAATTCCCAATCGTCAAATTTCAGTAGCCCTCCGCAATAGCCATGCATCACGGAGAAGACTTATTTCCCATTTGTCAATTTCCAGTGGACCTCCATGATAAGCTCATGTCGTGGAGAGGTCCAATTTCCCAGTAGTCCATTTCCAGTAGGCTAATGCAATGGTACCACATCGCCATGAAGGCCTAAATGGTATTTCTATAGAGTACCATGATAGCTCCACATTGCGGTAATTTTCCAGTTCCTAATTGTTTAGAATCCAGTGAGCCACCACGATAGTGGCACATCGCGGTGGCATGCAAAGTCGGGATTTTCCAGTTCTGATGAAAAATTAAAAAGGGCTCTTGAGTCAATTCCCAAGCCTCCAATCCATCCAAAACATAAGATTAAGCCAATTCTAAGCACTTTAAGCTTATTTTCATCCATTCTTTCTAAAAAACAAGGCCTAAAGCTCCAAAGCTTCTCCTTCAAGAAATCAAATTCCTCCGTTGTTTCTCCAAGAATTTTCTAAATTGAGGATTCCCGAAGAAGGAAAATGAAGAATCCATCTTCAAGAACTCAAATAGGAATCAAAAGTTCAAGTTTCTTCATCTAATCATCAATTAAGGTATGTGGGGTTTATGAACAAGGATCTTCTTCCATCTTTGTGCCCAAAACCAGGTTTTAATTACAAATTCATATGATTTTGAATGAATATACCTGAGATTTGAGTTAGGGTTCATGCCCATTATTGCTAATTGCAAGATTATGTATTTTTGAGAGATTTTGAAGATAAATTACATATCTATTTTCATGCCTATTGTAGAAATTTCCAGATTTTGAGATGAATTATCATTATTTCCATTATCAAGCATGAACTTTATGATGTCTTTACATGAACTTGATATATGTGTTATTAAGCCCAAGTTTATGTGTTGCTAATTCAAGAAATATGATGCTTTAAGCATCTTATGATCAGATTAATTACAAATTTTTAGTAAAGCTTTGATCTTTCGATCCTCATATAAGATTTGGAATCTACTTTACAAATTTATTATCGATTACAGAATTCAGATTAGCTTTATTTACCGAATGACTCAAATAAAAGCATATTTGGTTTCATAATGAACCATTATACTAGATTATAAAGTGGATTTCCAATAGAATGAGCTTACAGATTTAAAAAGAGTAGTATTTAGCACCGAGTGGGAAGTATGGGATTAGCGTGCCCTATATTCCATAGAACTACGTAGCCAACGTAGGTACAAACTCAGATTATTTCTCATTCCAATATGGGTGACAGTTATAGATATGATCAATTAGCTCAGGTTATACTCGTTGGCAAGAGTATGACACCTTTCCCCATCGTGGAGATTTCCCATAGGGGAACAAGATGTTGGATTCCATATTAGCTCACATAGTTTATGTCGGTTAGAAGAACCTCTCTAACAAAAAAGAATAACAGAAAATATTTTAGAAAACTAAGTGTAAAGGCTCACAATTTTATTTAGATTATGCTTTACAGAAAGATAATAGTTACAAATTTCATCTTTCAGATTCCAGATATAAAAGTGGGTTTTTTCTACACTCAGACAGTATGATTTAAAGATAGAGTATTAGCATAACTTTCAGAACTAAATGTTATGACTCACTAGATTTACATAGTATGATTTGTTAGTCATGATTATAGATTTCAGTCTTTCTTTCAGATATTTCTGCTTATGTGAGTCATTTACACTTAGCATGCATTGTTTTATAAATGATAATGATGATATGATGTTTTACTTATGTATTTCACCCCTATATACTCAGTACATCCTCAAAGTACTGATCCACATATACGTCTATGTGCTAAATTATCTCATAATATAGGTTTAGGTGCTCAGTATATGCAGTGTAAGTAGTTCGAGCATCCCCATCTACATCCGACAGTTGGTGAGTCCTCATAGTTTGGGGACTTAGTCATGCAGATTTTGTAGCTTATTAGTTTACATGATTCAGTATTTCTTTTCTGACAGTTCGAGTTAGCTGGGGGTTGGTCCCAGTGACTTTCTAGATTATAGTAGTAGAGGCTTGTCAAACTGCTATATTTGATTCAGATTTCCAGTATTGAGTTTTTAGACATTATATTTAGATTATTCTAAGCTATCTCAGACAATTTTTCGTATTTTAGTATGATTTTACATCTATATTCCATTATTATGAGATTCAAATTTAGTAGAAGGCAGATAGGGTTAGCTTAAGGCTACTTGTAGTCTTGAGCACCGTGTGACATCTTGGGATCAGGTTTTGGGGCATTACATGGGTTGACCTCGGAAACATGATTTCCAAAAGCGAGACTCACTTGGTGTTTTTGGTGTTGTTTTTGGATCCGAAGCACAATGGTGCAATATGGGTATCGTTATTTTCATATTAATGAGTAGATTAAGATTATGATAGTATGATGTCATTTTGGACTTGTTAAATGAAGGTGAGTTTTTGGTGAATATTTTAAGGATTTGTGGTTCAGCTTTGAGGTAGGCATCTGTCTACTCTTCACCGTAAGATGACACGTGTTATATATTACATGTGAAGGTGAATGTTAAGTTTGATTATGGGTAGAATGACTAAGTGTTATTTATTAAAGTTTGGGGACTAGATGAATGTTTTGACCCATAAGGTGAAATGCTTATTACTCTTTTATAATCCTATTTCCTTCTCCCTAGATTGAGCTAATTCATAGAATGGATTTGATGTAATGCTAGGTTTGTGATATGGGTTTAGCATTAGAAGTATGGTTAGTATATTTAACCTTATTTGAGATATTGTAGTGATCTTGAAACAATAATTTAGGTGGAGTTGATTTAAATGCCCATGTTTCTAGACGAAGTTCCTATCTTAGGTTTGGTTATGGCTTACTTGACATCTAGAAGTTTAACAAGATACCTTAGCCTAATTTGGGGTATAAATTGCTTAAATATGGAAACTGAGGATTTGGAGTGGGTTCTTTCAGCCCACCTTAGACTAAGGCTTGTGTTATCCCTTGTGGACTTAGTTGTGGATATTAGAAAAGGTTGAGACTATTGAGACTTTAGAATAAGTTACTTTATGGCTTGGTAAATTATGATGAGTTTCCCCGAATTATGGCTTAATGGCTAATGGCCATGATATTTTCTCTTAGATATGATGTTGGGACTATAGAGATGATATTCCTCTTAGGTAGGATGTTGGGCCTATAGAGATGATATTCCTTCTAGATATGATGTTGGGCCTATAGGGATGATATTCGTCTTATATATGATATGCCTTTAGAGATGTTACTTACTCTTAGATATGATGTTGAGCCTATAGAGATGCTATTCCTCTTGCATATGATGTTGGGCCTTTAGAGATGTTACTTCCTCTTAGAGAAAAAATTCTATGCCTTACTATCCCACCAGGAGCAGAAGGATTCTCCGGATGTTGTTACTGGTATGCTCCGTGTATTTCACTTTGATGTTTATGTGTTGTTGGACCCCGGGTCAAGTTTCTCTTATGTGACCCCACATGTAGCTGTGAATTTTGAAATGAGTCCTGAGAAGATTCCTGAGCCTTTCCTAGTTTCTACTCCAGTAGGTGAGTCAGTTGTTGCTAAGCAAGTGCATAAAAAGTGTCCCATCACTGTTCTTCATAGATTCATACTTGCTGATTTGATAGAGTGGGACATGCTGGATTTTGACCTTATTCTGTGTATGGATTGGCTTCATTCTTGTTATGTATCTATAGACTGTCATACCCATGTGGTCAAGTTTCAGTTTCTTGATGAACTAGTTTTTGAGTGGTCCGGGAGTTCAGTGTCTCCTAAGAGTCATTTTATCTCCTATGTCAAGGCCAAAAAGCTAATATCCAAAGGTTGCATCTATCACCTAGTTAGAGTTAAAGACACTATGTCCGAGACTCCAACTATTCAGTCAACCAACATTGTTAATGAGTTTCCTGATGATTTTTTGAAGATCTTCAAGAGGTAACTCCCTATAGAGAGATAGAATTCAGGATCGACCTTTTTCCCAACACTCAACCTATTTCTATTCCTCCCTACTATATGTCACCTGCAGAGCTTAAGGAGTTGAAAAAACAACTCAAAGATCTTTAAGATAAAGGTTTCATAAGGCCCAGTGTCTCTCCTTGGGGCACACCCATCCTATTTACGCGAAAGAAAGATGGTTCTTTGTGTATGTGCATTGACTATCATTAGCTTAACAAGGTCACAGTTAAGAATAAGTACCCTCTTTTGAGAATTAATGACCTATTTGATTAGTTGCAAGGTGCAAGTTATTTCTCCAAGATAGACCTTAGATCTGGCTATCATCAACTTAAAGTAAGGGAGTGTGATATCCCAAAAACAACCTTTCGAACCCTTTATGGTCACTTTGAGTTTCTAGTCATGTGTTTTGGGCTAACCAATGCTCCAGCGGCTTTCATGGACCTTATGAATTGTGTGTTCAAGAAGTATCTTGATATGTTTGTTATAGTGTTCATAGATGATATCCGTGTTTACTCCTGTACTAAGAATGACCATGCGGATCATCTTAGAATTGTCCTGCAGACTCTAAGAGATCATCAGTTGTTCGCTAAATTCAACAAATGTGAGTTTTGGCTAAGGTATGTAGCTTTTCTAGGTCATATTATTTCAACTGAAGGCATTAGAGTCGATCCCCAAAAGACAAAAGATGTAAGAAATTGGGCTAGACCTATCTCTCCTTCTGACATTAGGAGTTTCTTGGGTCTAGCTGGATACTACCACTATTTGGTTAAAGGTTTCTCTTCTATTGCATTCCCCATGACCCGTTTGACCCAAAAGAAAGTTAAGTTCCTTTGGTAAGATTCCTGTGAGAAGAGTTTTCAGGCGTTGAAGACTCGATTCACTTCAGCCCCTGTGTTGACCTTACCTAATGGTACGGATGGTTTTGTGGTGTATTGTGATGCCTTTAGTGTTGGTTTGGGTTGTATGCTAATGCAGAAAGGTAAGGTTATAGCATATGCCTCTAGACAGATGAAGACACATGAAAAGAATTACCCAACCCAAGATCTTGAATTAGCTGCTGTGGTTTTTTCTTTGTAAATTTGGAGACACTATCTATATGGTGTTTATGTTGATGTGTTTACGGACCATAAAAGCTTGTAGTATGTATTTTCTTAGAGGGAGTTAAATCTTTGTTAGAGGAGGTGGTTAGAGTTGTAAAATATTATGATATGAGTGTGTTATATCACCCAGGCAAGGCCAATATAGTGGCGGATGTCCTTAGTAGGATGTCTATGGGCTGTGTGGCTCGTGTGGAAGAAGATAAGAAAGAGTTAGCTCGTGATGTGCACCGTCTGGCTAGATTGGGTGTTAGATTGCTTGATTCCGCTAAAGGGAATATTTTGGTACAGAGTAGTTCCGAATCCTCTTTAGTTTTAAAAGTAAAGGAGAAGCAAGACTTAGATGCTAGTTTGATCAAACTGAAGGAGTCAGTTAAGGACCAAAAGGTAGAGGTTTTCTCCCAAGGAGGAGATGGCGTGTTGAGATGTCAGAATAGATTGTGTGCTCCGTGTGTTGGTGACTTGAGGCAGAGAATTATGACTAAGGTGTATGGTGCTCGGTATTCCATTTATCCTAGTACTACCAAGATGTACCGCGACTTGCAGGAAATCTATTGGTGGAGTGGCATGAAGAAGGATATAGTAGGGTTTGTGGCAAAGTGTGCAACATGCCAACAGGTTAAAGTAGAGCACCAAAGACCTGGCGGTAAGTTGCAAGAGTTTGGTATATCCACTTGGAAGTGGGAAGAGGTGAATATAGATTTCGTGACTAGTTTACCTCTTTCGCGTCGTCATCATGATTTTATTTGGGTTGTTGTAGAAAGGTTGACTAAGTCCGCATATTTTCTGCCAGTGCATACATCTTATACAACTGAGGATTAGTCTATATTGTATATTCGGAATTTAATCAGGTTGCATGGAGTTTCTTTGTCCATCATCTCGGATAGGGGTACTCAGTTCACTTCGCGGTTTTGGAAAGTTTTCCAGAAGGGTCTTGGTACCCAAGTTCATTTGAGTTCCTCTTTTCATCCGCAGGCAGATGGTCAGGATAAGAGGACCATCCAGACTTTAGAAGATATGTTGAGGGCATGTGCCCTTGATTTCAAAGGTATTTGGGATGAGCACTTACCATTGATTGAGTTTGCCTATAACAATAGTTACCATGCTAGCATCAAGATGGAACCATTTAAAGCTTTGTATGGTAGAAGATATATATCACCCATAGGTTGGTTTGAAGTGGGTGAGGGTGCTGTGATTAGGCCTCATTTAGTGTTTGAGGCTATGGAGAAAGTTAAGTTGATTAGGGAAAGGTTAAAGACAACTCAGAGTCATCAAAAGTCAAATGCCGATGTGAGGAAAAAAGATCTTGAGTTTGAGGTAGGTGATTTGGTGTACTTAAAGATTTCACCCATGAAAGGGGTGAAAAGGTTTGGAAAAAAGGGGAAGCTTAGTCCCTGTTATGTTGGACCTTATAGAGTTTTGAGCCATGTTGGGAAAGTAGCCTATGAAGTTGAGTTGCCCACAGAGTTATCAGCTATTCATCCTATCTATCATGTCTCCATACTTAAGAAGCACATTGGTGATTCCATTATAGCAAATCCTTCAGAGAGCTCAGATATCCAGACTAGTCTTTCATTTGATGAGATTCCGATTGAGATCCTAGATTACCAGATCCGTAGACTAAGGAACAAAGAATTTCCCTTGGTCAAAGTTTTGTGGCGCAATCAGTCAGTTGAGGGCGCTACTTGGGAAGCAGAAGAAGATATGCGAGCCAAGTATCCACACCTTTTCTCCATGAGTTCAGATCAAGCCGAAGGTATTATTCTTTCTCACTTCAGTTCCTTTCCAATCAAAGTTCAGCTATGTATCTATTATTGTGTAAGCTCTTGCACTTCCCGATGTATTCAAAAGTTTAAAAAGATATAGAATCAGTTTAGCGAATTGTTTCAGCTGTGCATTCCCTGATTTCTCTGTACTTTTAGTCTAACTAGAAATATTTGAGGACGAATGTTTCCAAGGGGAAGATATTATAAGACCCTATAAAGTTCCCTCATAGTCTGAGCCTTTAGAACATGTCAAGTGAAGCCTTATTCTATCTCTAAAATATTCAGGAATGACTTCCAAAGTGATTAGTATTTAAATCATATAGAGTTTTCCTAACAATGACTTTTTATCGTGTAGGAAATTGAATTATCTTTCCAACGATACCCATTTCGTCAAAATCCAACATTGGAAGAGAAAGATATGGCTGAATTACCCTAGTGCGATGGAGAGGTCCGACGGACCATTGAGCTAGCGACAGACCATCGCCCAAACCATTGCAGAGGAGGCAACAAGACCTTATTCTAGTTAGGTACGATGGTAAGTACGATGGACCGTCGATCCAGCAATGGACCATCAACCCAGCTGCCGCAGGCAGGGCAGAAAGTCCAAATCTGATCCAGGTGTGACGGTCAGGAACGACGGACCTCCGACCCAGTGACGGACCATCGTATATTTTGTTCAGTGATTTTAAGTCATTTTTAAAATGGAATTTTTGGTCTTTTTCCACCCTTTTTATATCTTAATATACCCAAACAAACCAGATGACTTCAGTTCTTCCAAAAGCATCTCAAAGCTAGGGTTTCTTCCTCAAGAACAAACCCAAATTCCTTCTCTAAGAAATTCATGAACTCACCATAATTTTTGTAAATTGAGTTAAGATTCAAAGTTCCCAAGTCAAAGGCATCAATAACCCTCCCTCAAAAGTTTCAAAAAGAGTCCCAAGCAAGCTTGTTCATCCAATTTCACAATCTAAGGTATGTGGGGTTTGAACAAGGATAATCCTTTCACCCTTGTGCCCAAAGACTTATTTTAAATTACAAGTTTTCTGCAATTTATGAGATTTTACATGAAATTGAGTTAGGGTTTTTCACCCATTATCATTAGTTGCAAGGTTTTGATACTTTCTATGAATCGAAAGTCAAAAAACATGATTTTGCATATGTTTCTATGCTTATTGATGAGACTTACAGATTTCAAGATACCTTATGAGTAATTGCATTCTTAAGCATGAATTTTGAGATATTGACTTGAGATTTATTGTTTGGGACAATAGACCCCTATTTTAAGATTTATTGTTCAAGACTGTTTAGGTCATGGGTACCCCATAACTAAGCAATTTTTAGATTTTAGTTAAAGATTTGACCCCTTGGGTCTAAGCTAAGATAGGAATCCACATTTGATTATGATTTAAAGCAAATAGGAATATATTTTGGTCTTTATTATAGAACCTTGAGTTATTTTGAGGTGGATTTCCTAAAAGTTCTGAGCTAAGTATAGGAGTAGTATTTAGCACCGAGTTGGGTATGATTCCAAGGTTTTATGCCCCAGAACTACGTGCCACTGTAGGATTGAGATTTATGGGCCTGAGGCCAAGATAGTGATCACTAAAGTTAAGGTTCTATTCCGATGGTAAGGGCAGAGAAACTCTCCCCAACGTGGGCCAGACGTTGGACTCCATGTCATCTCACATGGTTTATGTCGGTTAGAAGAAACTCCTGAGTTCCAAGTGTCCTGAGTCTAAAAGAGTTCCAGAGTTCCCAAGTGTTAAAAGTTTCTAAAAGTTCTATATCCTTAAGTTTTAAAGAAGTCTTACTTTCCACAAGATAAAAGCCCGAGTTTGAAAGTATTGTTTAAAGCTTCTTTTAGCCTTCAAGTACTGAGAATAAGAGAAGAGTATAGATTTTAAAGTTAAGTATAATGACTCACGAGATTTGTGTTACATGCTTCACCATTCATGATTCATGAGTTCTATATTCTAGACTTATTCAAGCAATGTGAGTCATTTCTATTTGCATGCATGGTTTTATTAAAGAGTATTGATATTGTTTTATGTAAATGCATACACCCCCATATACTCAGTACATTCCCAAAGTGCTGATCCATATATACGTCTGTGTCCTACATTGTCTCATAACGTAGGTTCAGTTGCTCAGCCTCAGTAGTGACTGTGATTCTCGAGTACCTTTGTCTACATTCCACAATTGGTGAGTCCTCATGGTCCAAGGACCTATATTTATAGCTTTCTCATTTTCACAGTGTTTTGAGTTTTACTTTCAGGTCATAGTGAGTCAGTTGGGGGTCTGCCCCAATGGCTCTCCAGTTTGAGTAGTAGAGGCTTTGTCAGACTAGACTGTCAGTTGTAGTTGTGTTCCAGATTATTAGTATTTTGCTATTCAGACATTATTTCTAGTTATTTCGGACTATAGTTGACCCAATAAAGTATCACTGTATAGCTTATTTATCCTAAAGCAAGTGTTAGAAGTAGTAATAGGTTCAAAGGGTTAGCTTAGGTCTACTTGCAGCCTTAAGCACCGTGTGATGTCTCGGGATGAGATTTCGGGGCGTTACACTTTGGGTGCCATATTACCTATAAAGAGAGTTGTCAGTGATTGAAATACCATAATGGAACAGTAAACAAAAAGAAAATTGAGACTCCAACTCAAGGGCTACCTACACCCCAACCTACGAGTTGTAGGCTGTACCCGCGAGGTATAGGTTGGCTCGTAGGTAGTGGAAAAAACCTCTCAATCTTTTAGGGCTTCTACCCTAATTCCTGCGAGGACAATCGAAGACTTGTACGTTTAACTTACTTGTCGTAGGTAGGGACATAAGTCACTTCAGAGGGTTTTTCAAATCCTTCCCAAAATTTCCCATCCAAATCAGATAATGATTCCTAATTTACAAACCAATTTTGATCATCATAACATGCATTAATTCAATTTTTATAGGTATTTTCAGAATTATTTGAGTTAATCAAGTTCTATTCTACTTTTAGTGAGATCACAGGTTTTATTAAACAAAATCTATGAAAAAATAAAATTTGTAACATGAAGAACCTTACCTCGAGTGAGAATATCTGAGAAGTAGAAATAACCACTTTATTTTCATAAATTTTAGGCCTTGGATTGCACAATAAAGTGAGTGGGAAGTAGAAGAGTTGTGGGGTTATAAATTGGAAGAGTTTGAATTGTATTAGAAGTGAAAAGTAGGGGGAAAGAATGGGGTTTAGGGTTTTAAATACAAAGGGATGGCTTGTTTAAGGTGGGTCGCGTGGGCCTAATCCATATTTTTATTATATTTTTGGCCCATGTTCAGAGGCTACCTACAACCCAACTTACGGGACATAGGTTGTACGTGCGGGGTCGTAGGTAGGGTCTTATGATTCAGATAAAGCCTCTGTGACTTCAGGGCTTCAGGTTTGATTCCTATGGCCCAACCTATGGGTCATATGTTTTACCTACGGGGTTGTAGGTAGAGGCATAAGTGGAGGTTCAAAGTCTCAAATTTTTTCTTCTGATTCCCATGACTGAAATTACAAGTCACGAATTGGACTTACGACTCTTCAGTTGAGTTGTATGTCTAATTACCTGGACTTGTTTGAAATTTTGCAATTTTTACCATTCTTTTGGTAATTCTCCATACTACCTATCCACAAACAAAAACAAAGTGTACACTAAAACCTTGGATTTCCTTTCAAGTAGCGCTTGATTTAACATTGCGGCATGACGTGGATATGTTTGGTTCTCAGAATTCACCAGCAAGCCCATGGGTTGCCTCCCATGTAGTGCCTGATTTAACATCTCAGAACGACTCAGCTCCCTTGGCTACTCAAACTTTTCCAAGGCTAACATTTCACACATTTTCAACTCCTCCATGCTTACCATATAATGCTTTACACGATTCGGTTCACCTTGAAAAAGGTATCCCCATCTCGTTGTAGCTTAATTGCACTATACAAAAATACCCTAACCACGGTGAATGGTCCCGACCACCTAGAATTCAACTTACTAGGAAACAAGCGAAGTCTTGAATTATACAACAAGACCACATCACCGGGTTGGAATACCTTCTTCTCAATTTGCTTGTCATGGTACAATTAAATATTCTTCTTATACAATGATGAAATTTCACAATTACGGAGGTGGAACTCTTGTAACTCATTCATCTTATCTAATCTCAATTGCGCAGTGTTACTCCACTCAACGTTTAGCTTTTTCAACGCCCATAGTTCCTTATGCTCAAGTTCAATCGACAAGTGGCATGCCTTGTCGTACACAAGATGATATGTTGAGCCACCTATGGGAGTTTTGTATGCTGTCCAGTAGGCCCAAAGTGCATCATCTAACTTTCTCAACTAGTCAACCAATTGGCATTCACCGTCTTCGCCAAAATAGACTTGATCTCTCAATTGGGGACCTCATCTTGCCCACTTGTCTCCGGATAGTAAGGTATTGTCTCCTTACATTTCAGTCCACATTTCTCAAGTAGGGCTTTAAATAGATGATTGCGAAAATGGGACCACCCACCATTAGTAATGATAGCTCATGGAATACTAAATCCAGGGAATTGTTTTTTTTCAATACTGCTATGATACTTTGATCTTCATTATTAGGAAGCGCAACTACTTCCACCTACTTAGACACATAGTCAACTGCCACCAAGATGTATTTCATGCCATGTGAACTCATGAATGGACCCATGAAGTCAATACCCCACACATAAAATAACTCAAGCTCAAAATTAAGTGTCATAGAGAGCTCATGATTCCATAAGACATTGCCTTGTCTTTGGCATTGATCACAAACCCAAGCGTAGTCATGCACATCTTTATAGATCATTGATCAATAATAACCACATTAAAAAATATTATGGGCTGTGCAAGTCCCTTTATTGTGACCCTCAATTGGAGACAAATGACAGGCCTCCAGATTACTCATCATCTCAACTTTGGGAATACACCTTTGAATCATAGTATCCACATACACCCAAAATAGTAAGGCTCATCCAAAAACACTTTTGTACATCATGCATAAACCATTTTTGATACTGAAATGACAAGACTTCTGGAATGAGGTCACTTTCCAAATAATTGGCAAAGTCAACAAACCAAGGGATTAAGTCTTCTGATGCTGCCAAGATGTGCTCATCTAGAAAAGTATCTTCAATCTCAAGCTCATCCCATAGGTTTAGCATAGCCTCTTCTTCTAGGTGGATAGATGGTCTGCAACCTAATTTTTTATGCCCTTTTGATCCTTAACCTTAAAGTCAAACTCTTATAGAAATAGTACCCATCTTATCAATCTAGACTTAGCATCCTTCTTCGCCATAAGGTACCTAAGAGAAGCATGATCAGTGTGCACAATGACTTTGGTACCAATCAAATAGGACTAGAACTTTTCAAAAGCAAACACAACCATAAGTAATTCCTGTTTAATAACCGTGTAATTTTTCTATGCGAGATTGAGTGCTTTTCTAGAATAATAAATGTTATAAAGTATCTTCTCGCATCTTTGGCCTAGGATAGCTCCTAGGTACATACAAGTGGTGTGACGTATCACCTCAAATAAAAGGTCCAATTAGGATACACAATAATAAGAGATGAGATCAACCTCTCTTTAAGGCACTCAAAATCCTTGAGACAAGCATCATTAAAAATAAATTTCACCTCCTTTTCTAACAACTTGCACAATGGATTTTCAATCTTAGATAAGTCCTTGATGAACTGCCAATAAAATCCCGGATGACCCAAGAAACTCCTAATACCTTTAAGAAAAATCAGTGGAGGCAACGTTTCAATCACCTCAATTCTAGCCTTGTCGACCTCTATCCCCTTTTTTTAAATTTTGTGCCCAAGAACGATCCCCTTTTTTACCATGAAATGACATTTCTCCCAATTCATATCCCGGTTGCATTCCTCACATCTTTGAAGTGCATTATCCAAGTGATCCAAACAGTTATCAAATGTGTCACCCACAAAAGAAAAATCATCCATGAAGACCTCGATAGTATCCCCCACAATATAAAAAAAGATAGACATCATGTAATGCTGTAAAGTGGTGGAAGAATTAAAAAGACCAAAAGGCATCCTCTTAAATGTTAACAAACCATAGACACATGAAAGTGGTCTTTTATTTTTCCTTGGGGGCAATAAAAATCTGACTATACCCAGAATAACCATCAAGAAAACAATACCATCCTCTACCTATAAGATGGTCCCACGTCTGGTTCATGAATGACATAGGAAAGTGATCCTTTTGTGTCCAAGTATTCAACTATAGATAATCCATGCAAAATTTCCATCCCATGTCTGGCCTAATGGGAACTACTCGTTCACCTCATTGGGCACTATAATTATATCACCCATCTTCGGCACACATTGAACTAGGATCACCCATTTACTATTGACAATAGGGTAAACCACGCCTGTATCTAATCACTTGATAGTCTCTTTCTTCACCACCTCTTGATAGGTGGATTCAGAAAATATTGATGCTCAATGCTAAGCACTTACTCTGATTCAAGCTGAATCATGTGAGTGCAGATTTTGAGTGGAATCCCAGTAATATAGGTAATAGTCAAAATAATAGCCTGTTTAAATCTGTACAACACTGAAATAAATGCCTTAACCATGTATCCAACAATTCTATTTCAATGATAACAGACAATGCCCAAGCTCACATGCAAGTATACGTGGTCTACCAAGTAGTAAAATGGCCTTCAAGAAAGCCGAGTTATCGATCCCACAGGGAATTGTTTTTACAACGATTCAATTCTAGTTCACAATTTAGATTAATTTAGTGCAAGAGTAACCAAAAAGAGTGTTTGGAATTTGTAAACTATAGAAAAGTAAATAATACGTAAATTAAAAGTACTTGAGACAATTAATGGATTAAAGCCCAGGGTTTAAGCACTTCGAACAATCATACTATGTTATTGAACATCATTCATTAACTTGCTTATCTTGATTGTTGATTTTTAGGGTTATTTGCATGATCATGGTCTCCCGACCTCTAACCATTTACCTAATTTGGACATTACAACTACATCGTTGAGAGGGGATGCAATAATCCAATTAAGTTATTAAAGCTATCATCCTACGTGTGAATTAAGTAAGACATCTAATTACATCCCTGTCCTAGATGCTAAGTTCAATTCTTTATTTCATAAAAGAATAAAAACCCAAATTTTGTCTATTCCCATGTTCTATATCCCTATTCCCTCTCCCAAGATCACAAGGGTGACAATAGATATATTTTTCGGCTGATCAATTCATCAAATAATTAAATAAAGAATAAACAAACCACCAATAATGATAAGAAAAATTAAAAAAATTTAATCCAAAATAATAGTACTCATGTTCTTGGCTTTAACCCAGGAAAGAGGGCATTTAGTCGATAATATTCATAATCAAGATCCAAATAATTGAATACCTATTATGATAAAATTAATAGCTAAATAAAAAAATTATAAAACCTACAGAGTGCAACAACCTTCTCTTTTATCTCCAAATACGTCCAAAAGGTGTCCAAGAATTGTCCAATGTCATATATATATATATAGATATATATATAGTGGAACAATACCTAACCTTTCTAGGAATAGGACAATATAACATACTTAAAGTGGAATACTACCAACCTGTGTAGGATTAAAAAATTGGAACTATGATCCAAAGATTCCATTCATACCTATCCACGTAGGCAGTATACTATATTTATAGTATAAGATGTAGGCCTAATCTGTGTAGGTAGAATTCCCTTGTTGCCGTGCTTTTTCTCAGTGGTGTGGCACTTTGATCATTGAGTTGGTGAGGGTGACACGTTGCATTTATGGATTTGATGGGAGAAGAGATGCGACTCATTGAGATCGCGTCAGCTCACTGGAATTAGCCTCCAAAATTTATTCTAAGTGTTGAACGTCTTATCTTTTTTCCTTGCCTTTTGTAGTGTATTCCCAATGAATTTCTAGCCTTTTTATCATCAGTTTATCACCATATTCAGCTCACAAAGATTCCTACATAATCAAACACCACAAATTTAAGATAAAAAAACACAATATCCTCAACAATGAATCAAAACAAGAGCTAAAATTAGGCTAGTTCCCACTATCTTTAACATTTTGTTCCGACTCTTGACTTCATTAAATTGAACTTTTCCCATTACAAACAAGTTATTCCACTTATAATTACACATTAAAACCATTAGGAACTCCTTAAAAACATTAGAATCAAAAGAATCCATCTAGAAAAACAACTAGATCAAGCTAGTCAAACTAGTTTTCTCGATTAAACTCTAAATGACTCAATTAAGTACAGACTTGTTTGAAAACACTTTGAACCATCGTAATCACGTACTTAGACACTTATATTCTTGTATATATCATATTAACAAACAAAGAACACAAATTATTCTCAAAACAAGGGTAAATAAGCTAGAATAGTAACACTAGAGTGCATAAATACACCCAACATCACCACTCCACGCTTAAAGCCTTGTTCGTCCTTGAACAACTCTTAGCTCTAAGAATCATAAGTTGAGGATACTCTACACTTCTATGACATGCAAGACACTCAAGCTAGTACTACAATAACTACATGGAACGCAAGTTTCTAAACTAAGCTTGTTATATACACAATTGAAAGCTCACGTTCACTACTATAAAACATCCTAGCCTCAAGAATTGACTCACCTAGTTGGAAAACTCATGCTTATTGCTCAATAAAGAACATCATACAAATCACACACATACATCAAACATGTTCCCTCAAAACAAGAGAGTTACCCATAATCATTTCCATAAATGCAATTTATAGTATGATGGGTACAAGAATTGAATTACGCTCATTTTCACAAAGAATTCACAAGTTACAATAATGAACCATAGACTTTCCCTTTGCGTAGTTATCCACTAATATTAGAATGATGAAACTTAGGATCAAATAGGTCTTTTTCGGGTTGTAATGTAGGCTAAGGTACGGGTAGAAACTATTTTGAAATGGGGACTAACTTCTCTAAGTGCTTTAATACACTACATTATACATTTAGAACCAATCTCCAACAACCAATTTACACCATTTTTAACTACCCATATCTTTTAAGATCATTTACATACACTATGGTGGGAGGATTTTATGCACAATTCATTCAATTTGAACAAATTTTTATCCTTTTTCATTACTCAACCCCCACCACAACACATAAAAACTTTTTTTTAAACACCAATAACTCTCTTAGGGGATTCAATTTCACCTTTTTCCTCTTATTTCTCAAACTCCTTTCTCAATTAATTTTTCATTAAAGTGCCTAGGATCTTTGGATAAAATTAAGGTCTATCAAAGAAGGGATAAGTCTACTTATAAGGCTACCAAAGAAAAATCTAAAGGCTCAACTAGGCTGACTACGATTATGCAAAATGGTAGGTAAAAAAGAAGGTATAAAACAAGTCTATCAAAGAAATGCCTAAATCATCTCCTAAACCCACACTCTTTATTTTGCTTTGCACACACACCAGAGAAGTTCTAGGCATCTAATGCAACAAGGAATGTACAAAAACTCACATCACACATAGCACATTCTCAACTCACAAAGGATCATCATAGACTCTTAACCAAATAATAGCATGAATTTAAATATAAGCCAACAAGAATAAGGGTATAAAACATGAGCCTAAGAGTCTTAAAAATAGAAATTTAGTCATTCAACATGCTTTTACCAAATAAAACACATGAACTATGCAATCAAAAATAGTACCAACAAGAATATCTTTCATAATTTTTTTTTCAAATTGAGCAAAAAATTGGGAATTTCCCCACACCACACTTAAAAATCTACTTTATCCCCATAGTGAACTTAAAAGTAAGAGATAGAAATACTCTCTGAGGACTCTAGGCCTAGCTAGTAGTATCTTTACACATTAACAAGGTTAGTGGGACCCCACACTCAATCTTGCCATGCTCCTTAACTCAGGTTCCGATACTCAGACTTTCCATTAACCTACGACTCAATAAAAAACTAAGTGAAATAAAAACTAAAAACTACAAAGAAAACATGCCTACTTAACTTGGGTTGCCTCCCAAGCAGCGCCTGATTTAGTGTCACGACATGACCCAACTAATGACTTAGTCATTCTCTTTTTTTTTACTCACACTTGGTCTCCATCTTCTTATTCTTTTCACCCCTCTTGGGTGTGAATTATCAAGGATAGCATATTTTTCAACAACATTAGTCTTTCTAGGCTCATCAACTTACATTATGTCAGGTTGCGATATTAGAGGCTTTTGCTACTTAATGAGGGTGTCAAAAGAGGCCTTTGGAGGACTTGCTACCCCACACTTATCCCATTTAATAACATTGATCATACATAATTCTTTATATTGGGAAATTATGTTGAGCGCTTTGTAAACTTTAAATACTTCCTCTTCATCCCCTAACCTCATCGTAAGCGTGCCTTCTCTAACATTAATCAACGCTTCTTGGGTTGCTAAGAATGGTCACCCCAAGATGATTGGTGTCTGTTCGTCTTCCTAAAAATCTAGAATAATAAAGTCAGCAGGAATAACAAATTTACTAACCTTAATGAGGACATCCTCGATGATTCCTTCCGGATAGGAAATAGACCTATCCGCCAGCTATAGATGCACAGTACACGGTCTAGGCTCACCCAAACCCAATGTCTTGATTAGAGATAGGGGCATCAAGTTGATACTCGCCCCTAAATCACTAAGTGTCTGAACCACCTCATTGTTTCCAATCTGTATGGGGAGAGCAAACTTCCCAGGGTCCTTGAGCTTTTTTGGTATCTTTTGTTTCATCACAGTGCTACACTCTTCAGTTAGTGCTACCATTTCCATATCCTGCAACTTTAGCTTGTTCTCAACCACATCCCTCAAGTACTTAGCGTACTTGGGCATACCCTAAAAAATATCTAACAAAGGTAATTTAATATGAAGATCTCTGAACGCATCAAAGAACTTCTTAAACATTGCATCCTTCTTCATTTTTATTTGCTTCTGAGGAAAACAAAGTGGCGGCATCTTATTCACGTCGTTAGCAACTTTAGTTTTCAAGTACTCAGACTTCCTTAAATTATCAGTAACTTTTTTGGATACCTATTGGGTCACCATCTCAACTTCTACCTCCTTAGTTACCTTTGGAGGTTCTCCATGAAGCTTTCTACCACTCTTCAAAGTGATTTCTATAACTTGTTTTGGATTTTCTATATCTCTGTATAGACCACCTTGAGGCCAAGTATTTAATGCTTGTTGTAACTGCACCAACTGCAACTTTAAGCTTCTTTGGGCCACTTGCTGATTTTTTACGTCTGCAGCCAACTGTGTTTGATTAGCTAGAACCTACTTCATCATCTTCTACAAGTTGCTAGTTGACTGATTTCCTTATCCCTGTGGTTGCTAAATTTGCTGTTGTTGAGTGTTCCAAGGCTGAGTATGCCACTTTATGTTGTAGGCATTACCATAATTTGGCCTTTGAGCATTGCCCACATACATTATTAATTTTGGATTTGAAGCACACATGGTCGCAGAATGACCATTATTACCGTAAACATCACACCAAACTGCAGCTTGTTTGATTGAAATGACTGTAACTGCAGGCTGTGCAGATCCCAACTTCAAGCTACTAAATTGAGTGTTTATCAAATTTTGTAATGCAAAAACCAGAGTTGATAATGCTGTGAATTGGTCCATCTCCAATACACCTATAATTTTCTTTGTGGTAATCTTAGAATAACCATGCCACTATGGATTTTATTGAGATATACAATTCAATAAAGTGTACAGCTCATCATATGTTACCTCAAGAGCTTGACCACCTGCAACTGAATTTAGTAAAATTTTCTTATTGTGATCAAGAGCCTCGACAAAAGTATAATCAAGTACCTCATTTGAATGTTGATGATGTGGATAGTCTCGAAGAAGTGCCTTGAAGCACTCCCAAGCATGATAGAGATTCTTATCTGGCTTCTGTTTGAAGCACACTATCTCATTGTGAAGTCTCATAGTATTACCAGACGGGAAAAACTGAATAATGAATTTTCTAGCCATGTCATCCCATGAGGTGATTGAGTTTTTTGGTTCCACATTCATCCACTTTTTTTATTCCCCAATTAGTGAAAAGGGGAACAAGGTCATCCTAACATAGTCTACATTCACCCCCGTAGGAATAAATGTATCAATGATTTCTAGAAAATTCCGCAAGTGGACCTATGGATCTTTATGTGAAAGCCCTGTAAACTGTTTGCTGCTAATCAGAAGTTGTATCATATTTTGTTTAAGCTTGAAATTGCCTCCATTTTCTAGCTTCTGAAATGGCGAGGTCAAATTGGTTGGAAGTGGGATTGCCACTTCTCTGACTATCCTGTGGGCTGCTTGTTCATCAGCCATGATGGAAGGATTCTCTTGGTCTTCTACAATTTGTGGAATTTGGGAGAGGCGGTTTTCTTTTCTCCTACATTGATGAAAAAGTTGCTTAGGTTCGGAACTTGGTTCAACCAAGTCCTAATCCCTTGCCAGGTTACTACTTTGAAACCTTTTTCCTACAAGTACAAAACTAGGACCAAGCGTAAAAACATCAAATAATCTAAAAGTATAACTAAAAATAAAATAGTTGCCAAATTACAAGTCCCCGACAATGGAGTAAAAAACTTGACAATACCCAAGATCACACACAAGTGTACGTGGTCTACCAAGTAGTAAAGTGGCCTTCAAGAAAGCCGAGTTATCAATGCCACAGGGACTTATTTTAACAACGATTCAATTCTAGTTCATAGTTTAGATTAATTTAGTGCAAGAGTAGCCTAAAAGAAAGTTTGGAATTTTTAAACTATAGAAAAGTAAACAATTCGTAAATTAAAAGTACTTGAGATAATAAATAGAGTAAAGCCCGGGGTTTAAGCACTTTGAACAATCATACTATGTTATTGAACTTCATTCGTTAACTTGCTTATCTTGGTTGTTGATTCGTAGGGTTATTTGCATGATCATGTCCTCCCGACCTCTAACCATTTACCTAATTTGGACATTACAACTACATCATTGAGCGGGGATGCAATAATCCAATTGAGTTATTAAAGATATCATCCTACGTGTGAATAAAGTAAGGTATCTAAGTACATCCCTGTCCTAGATGCTAAATTCAATTCTTTATTTCATAAAAGAATAAAAACCATAACTTTGTTTATTCCCATGTTCTATCTCCCTATTCCCTCTCCCGAGATCACAAAGGTGAAAATAGATATATTTTCTGGGTAATCAATCCATCAAATAATTAAATCAAGAATAAACAAACAACTAATAATGATAATAAAAATTAAACAAATTTAATCCAAAACAATAGTACTCATGTTCTTGGCTTTAACCCCGGAAAGAGGGCGTTTAGCCGATAATATTCATAGTCACAATCCAAATAATTGAATACATGTTATGATATAATTAAAAGATAAATAAAAAAATTATAAAACCTACAGAGTGCAACAACCTCCTCTTTTATCTCCAAATATGTCCAAATCGTGTCCAAGAATTGTCCAATGTCATATATATATATATATATATAGTGGAACAATACCTAACCTTTCTAGGAATAGGATAATGTAATATACTTAAAGTGGAACACTACCTACCCGTGTAGGATTAAAAAAATTGGAACTATGATCTAAATATTCCCTTCACACCTATCCACGTAGGTAGTATACTATATTTATAGTATAAGATGTAGGCCTAATCTGTGTAGGTAGAATTCCCTTTTTTCCGTGATTGTTCTCAGTGGTGCGGTGCGTTGATCATCAAGTTGGTGAGAGTGATGCGTTGCATTTATGGCTTTGATGGGAGAAAATATGCGATGCATTGAGATCGTGTCATCTCACTGGAATTAGCCTCCAAAATTTATTCTAAGTGTTGAACGTATGATATTTTTCCCTTGCCTTTTGTAGTGTATTCCCTATGAATTTCTAGCCTTTTATCACTAATTTATCACCATATTCATCTCACAAATATTCCTACATAATCACACACCAAAAATTTAAGATAAACAAATACAATATCCTCAACGATGAATCAAAATAAGAACTAAAATTAGTCTAGTTCCCACAATCTTCAACTTTTTGTTTCGACTCTTGACTTAATTAAATTGAAATTTGCCCATTACAAACAAGTTATTCTACTTATAATTACATATTAAAACCATTAGGAACTCCTTAATCACATTAAAAGAAAATGAAGCCATCTAGACACTCAACTAGCTCAAGCTAGTCAAACTAGTTTTCTCAATTAAACTCTTAATGACTCAATTAAGTATAGACTTGTTTGAAAACACTTTGAACCATCATAATCATGTACATAGACACTTATATGCTTGTTTATATCATATTAACACATAAAGAACATGAATTATTCTCAAAACAAGGGTAAATAAGCTAGAATAGTAATACTAGAGTGCATAAATACACCCAACATCAATAACTAGCAAAGTATTATAGGCCCCCAAGATTGCATAACATAAGTGAGAGGGAAGGGAATTTAGTTCAAAAACCGATGGCTTCTCAATGGATGTCGATCTGGCAGGGTTGCCCTATTCTTCAAATCAAAATATAACTTCTTTTGTGCATAAGTATAGGAACCTCTGCCAATAAATATGCTCACCATATCATCATACTCATTAATATAGTAGCTGTCAAAATTCATGATCATTGATTCTAGTGACTCGATAACATGTTTCTCCTAAATGGGTGCAATCAAAGAATCTTCATCAATGGTTTCTATCACAGACACTTGTAATACCCCATACTTTTCCTAGCTTGAAATCATCTAAAGAATGTTAGAAGCTTTCTTTGAAAGAAGAATCCACTTTTGTACATGTGGTATTTTTAAGATTTTCACTCTTTGTCATGTGGGAAATTGAATTATCTTTCCAATGATATCAATTCCATCAAAATCCGATATCGGAGGAGAAAGTTATGGCCAAAATAATGAAGGCAGTAAAAATCGCCCAGGTGCGACGGTGAGGCCGACGGACCATCGGACTAGCGACGGACCGTCGCAAGTGAAATAGTGAGGCCACCTTTTGAATAAGGTTCGATGGACCATCACCTAGGCCATCACTACTTAGGCAGTAAGCCCCTTCCCTGGTTCACATACGACAGTCGAAATAATGGACCATCGCACGAGCCATTGCAGGTCCCAATTCAGCAAATTAAAGCCATTTTAAGAGGATATTTTGGTCATTTACCACCCACCTATATGTATACCCAATTATACTGATTTCAGCCATTTGGTTCATTATTACTTCGCAACCAATATTAGGGTTTCTCTCTAACATTAATCTCCACAAACAAAATCCAATCTTCTTCAAGAACTAAGGGATTTCAAATTCTTCAAGTTCAAGAATATCAAGAATCTTAACCCAGGTATGTATAGTGTTCATTCATGGATATCTTTCATCCATGAAGTCAAAAAATCTCTTTTCAAACTTCAAGTTATGGATTTTCTTTATGATTTCATGATTGGGATGTTCTTGTTCATGTTGATAAATGAGAAATTGAATTCTACTCCATGTTGGGTGATAATTTCTATGTGGGATTAATTATCATAGATATAGATTCATGCAAACCTATTACTAAACCCTTGAATGAAGAAATTAGAATGTGACCATGATGTCTAATTATTATACAATGATGTTTACATGTACCATGCCTACAATATGTTGGATTTAATGCCTAAATGAAGGAAAAGTGCTTAACTAGCATATTTTAATGCAAACCCCATGTATGTACAAGCTTATGCCTATCAGACGTTTGATGAAATGCTTCAGTAAATGCATTATGGTGATTATTATGTATTCAAGCAAGTCATGCTTTGTCAGTTTCCTTCTATCGAGTCCTGGGGGCACTTGTACCCAAAACATTAGTTGTGTGCCTAGAGCCATATCATATTTTAACGATACTTTCAGTCAAGCTATGAATCCTTAGACTTCAGATAGTCTTATTACTCAGGAAATCTCCATAATCTCATGAACTCAGTCAGTTGTCAGATATTAGTAGTATTCCATCAGTCAACGGAATTCAGTAACTCAACTCATGTTCGTTTTAATAAATCATGTTCAGTGTCTATTCAGATGGGAGTAGAAATTAGCACCGAGTAAACCCAAGGATGGAAACTCACCTGTTATATGAGGGTGTGATTCTTAGAAGCAATCCTTACATTCCAAAACTATGCAGCCAACACAGGTTGAAACATCATAGCCTTCTATATGAGGGTAAATGAGGTGGATTAGTCTGCTATTTGAGGGTTCCCACCATTCTCAATTGAGTTACATGTTATATTAGGATTTCTCACACGTTTTTACTAGTGGTGTGGTTTTGACACCCTTCCAATCTGGGTACAGATTGGACCCCAGCTCAGCTATTATAGCATATTTAGGGCATATCGGTTAGATGGCTACTTCCCATAGTTTCAATATCAGTATCAGTCTAGAACTCAGATAGTTCTTCAGATTTTAGGACTATCAGATATAGTGAACTCAGATACAGTACGAAACTCAGTTAGTTCCACTAGATTCAGGACTGTCAAATACAGTCAATCATGTTATAAGTTATATCAGTTATCGGTATGTCATGTTATCAATATTCAGATTCAGTAAACATGTTATCACGGTATCAGTGTCATTTTTTATGTCTCATTCATGTACTCTCATGCTCATGATAGTCAATCTGTTATTATATTTTTTCATTCATATAAACCCCATGCATTCAACTTACCTCATATGCATACCAATATATTTAAAGTACTGACGCATTAGCGCTATAATGTCCTATAGCATAGGTTCAGAGACACGAGTTCCAGAGCATTAGTGGATTCCAGTCTCAGCAGTCAGAGTTAGAAGTGAGTCCTTATTTTTTGAGGAAACGATCATCATTTTATTAGCTCGTTAATTTGTTTATTAGTTGGAGTTAGTTGGGGACATGTCCCATCAAATCCTTATTCAGACAGTTATGTTTAGAGGCTTTTCAGACTACAGTATGTTTAGATAGCTTATTTCAGTTTTGTTTAAGGTATTTCATACCCCATCCATATGTTATGATTTATCAGATCTTATGTTAAAATTTTGAACCTTATGGCCTTTAAGTTCATATTTCCGCATTATATAGTATGTATGCAGTATACAGGTACAAATATCAGTCATGGGTTAGTTTGTAGTCCTTCGGGGTCATGAGAACGGTGTAATGTTCTGGGTACCAGAATTGGGGTGTTACAACACTACTCGCATGTCCTTTGATTACTTCATAGATTGACATACATTAAAACTGATATATTTATCATTAAGCCTGAATTTTATCCGTTTTATCTCCATGTAAAGCAATGCCTTACCCATGGCTAGGAAGGGCCTTCCTAAGATGATACATACGTAAAAAAGAACCTCATAATCGTGAATCACAATGTTAGCTGGAAATATGAAAGAAACCACCTTTACCAATAAATCACACATATACCAACTAGCTTCTTCACCGTACGATCAACCATCAATAATCTCATCGAGGTCATCTTAGGAAATCCCAACCCCAACTACTTGTATACAACTAGTAACATCAAATTAATGTTGGCTCCCAAATCATATATTGCTCGTGCAAAATTGAAGCACCCAATAGAATAAGAAATAAGGAAAGCTTCGGCATCCTTCTTCTTCTCAACCAAAGATTACGAAGAAATAAGACTATAGGGGTGGATATTACC
Source organism: Capsicum pubescens (assembly GCA_030864215.1). Classification (NCBI taxonomy): domain Eukaryota; kingdom Viridiplantae; phylum Streptophyta; class Magnoliopsida; order Solanales; family Solanaceae; genus Capsicum; species Capsicum pubescens. The sequence goes on along the minus strand of CM061543.1, from coordinate 211,419,431 downwards.
AGTAGGCTCAAAACTCACTGTCTTCTTCTTAGTCACTAAATCTTTCAAGAATTTTGCATAACTAGACATCTTCTCCAATGCTTTCATAAGAGGGATATTCACAGATAATTCATTCAAAATCAACATAAATTTTCAATATTTCCCTTCTTTAGATTTCTTCTTTAACCTTTAAGAAAAAGGTGGAGGAGGTTGAGAAATGGGCTTCAATACTGGTGTGACCTCCTTACCCTTGCATTTATCACTATCAGTTTGTTTCTATTCACCTGTTGACTTTTGTTACACCTTACCACTAGTTACCAACTTCTTAATTTTAATTTAAGCTGCATTATCAACATCCATAGTATCATTTCTTACCTCATCAACCATAGGCATTGGTGGATTAATAGTAGCCTTACCACTCCGAGTGGTGATAGCTAGGAAGTGACTGTCATTCTTTGGATTCTAAATGGTATGGATAGAAAGAGTTCTCGGTTGATATTCTATGTAGCTAAAATCTTCCCAACTATTTGTCAAGATACTTAAATGTTGTGTCATGGAATTCTACATTTTAGCTCAATCTTAATATGTCTTCCTTAATTTCCATAAGACAACTCTTTTGACTGCCTTAATTTCCTTGAGGCAAATCTCTTGATCTTTGAACACTTAACAAGATTAGCAAGAAATGCTCCCATTCTTGAACTTCGGGACTCAACATCACGGTTCTTCGGTGGAACATAAAGACCACTCTTCTCTATGTAATCATCCATTCTCTTCCAATCACCATCATGCTCTCTATACCTTTCCCTACACCTATCTTTATAGTACTTTTGACCTTTATTCCCTTACTTTGAGTTCCAAGTGTCTTGGTTAGGTTGTTATCCAGTGGATAAAAAACTCACCATATCTCTATACCAGTACTTTTCTTTCTCCACAGAATCAAACTCATCATGTCTTGAAGATTTACTATGTGAAACCAGTGTATTCACCTTCCATACTCCCATAGCTACAAATTTATTAGTAAGGAAATTGATCTCAGTTTTTAGTTATACTACCTCTTGAGACACTATCTCATCTAAGGCACTCTGCTCGCTTGAAACACAAATAGCATAAGTACCGAATGACCTAGCCTCCTCCTGAGTATGCGACCCTTTTGTAGTTTTAGTGATTCGATCTAAGATTTTAATAGCTTGCTCCCAACGGAGACTCATGCATGCTTCATCTGTGATAGTATCATCTAAAACCTTTGTGTTTGAATTCAGGGCATTATAGAATATATCCAACAAGTTTGTCTCGGTGATTCAGTAGTTTGGAATATTCATCAGTTTCTTCTTGAACCGAAAATGCCTTTAACTGCTTGAAATTATAAATATCATCATTCAATCACATCATTCTAAAGGGTGGGAATATCATTCTAAAAATTATGTCCTTAACTAGTTCCAAGTTGTAATGGACCCCATGAAACTCTTCTAACCATAAAGTTGCTTTTCCTATAAGAGAGAATGGGAACAACCTTATTCATATAGCTTCCTGACTCACTCCAAGTAGATTGTATAAAGTTCCAATCCCCATAGATTTCATAAGGTGAATGTTTGCATCATCAGTAGGCAAAGCACCATTCACTCCCTTCAAATTCAGTAACTGGATCCTTAGACTTGTAATGTAAAATTTTGTTTCTTGAGGAAACTCTACGAAAATAATAGAACCTATATAAATTTATTCAAATATCCCAAATATTCTTCTAGATCATCATAAAATGGAAAGTATAATAGAACGGGTTATTGAACTCTGTTTCTCCTGATTCTATCTCTGTACAGTGATGATCGATATTTTTCCTCTTATCTAGATCCTTCCTTCTTAAATTCTTCTCAATGGGTAATTGTCGACCTAATATTTTCCTCGGCCTCTAATCGAGTAGTGGTTTGTTTGGAAGTTTCTCTAATTCTATGTGGAAGTAGCCGATTCAATGTAGTTGGATCATCATAAAACCCTTCATTCTAGTCTTCTTGTTCATACCCTTCTCCACTTTTCATCTTATGATTTTGTTGTAAGGTCCGTTCAAGCTCAGGATCAAATGAAATTAGGGGATTTTATTGACTTCGAGTACTGGCATGCACTGACGTGTGCCCTAGAAATAGTAGAATACAAAAATAAACAAATAAAACTAACAACTTTAACAATCTCAATTAATCAATCCATAACTGTATTCCCCGACAACGATGCAAATTCCCTACTCTCAATCATGAGGTTTAGTAATGACAAACATAAAACACCCTAAAATAATCAATGATTGTCATCAATGGTTATTTAATCCAAAAATCTAATTTAAAATCTTTCCCCATTTATGGATGTATTTCTGATGCAAATTGAAGGAATGTGATCCTTCATATCACTGTCTGAAAATGTGTTGAGTGATTTGTTACCTCAAATAGGCATCTTCTCCCATAGATGGCTCCACAGATCATCTCTTAAGTATCTATTTTGTTTTTTTGGAATGATTGACTTGAGAAAATGTCCATATGCTCCCACATATTGGTCCGCAGATGGGTCAGTCAGTCCAAAATAATGCAACTTTTCAATTCAAAGCTTATAAGAGGCATGAAAATCATGACTTAAACATTCATCTATTTAACAGGTTCCAGGACTTATAGAACAAGTCGTGGAACTGATCTTGAGAGTTGCAAATATCCATCTAATTTCCACGACTCGAGTTCACGGATCGTGTAAGGTTCCACGACCCGTGGACCAAGTCGTGAAAACTTGATTCTGAGAAATTTTTGCTTGGGTTAACTTAGGGCCATTTTGGTCATTTTCTTTATAAGATCCAACCCTTACACACTTTAAACACCTTATGAAAATCAGTTACCATTATTTTTAAGAGTAATATAATTGGAAACCTTTTCTCCCCCCAAAATATTTTAAGAAAAAATTAAAACCTAGGGTTTAAGATTCAAGGCTTTTATTTCCATCCAAAAGACATATTGAACACTTCCTTTTTCAAATATTTTTATAAAGTTTGAATTTAGATATCTTTCATGTATATTTTTTTGGTTGATAGTTTGAAGCTAGGGTTGAGGATTTTATTTTGAAAATCTTGCTATACCATTCATCTTCTTTATAAATGGGTGATTAAATCTTTAATTAGGGATTTTGAGCCAAAAATTGCTATTTGAATATAGCAAATCATTATATCTTATATTTAATGTTAGCAAATCACGTACTTAGACACTTATATGCTTGTTTATATCATATTAACACATAAAAAACATGAATTATTCTCAAAACAAGGGTAAATAAGCTAGAATAGTAACACTATAGTGCATAAATACACCCAACATCAATAACTAGCAAAGTATTATTGGCCTCCAATACTGCATAACACAAGTGAGAGGGAAGGGCCTTTAGTTCAAAAACCAGTGGCTCCTCAATGGATGATTGAGCTGGTAGGGTTACCTTATTCTTCAAATCAAAATATAACTTCTTTGGTACATAAGTATAGGAATCTCTACCAACAAATATGCTCACTATATCATCATACTCATTAATATAGTCACTATCAAAATTCATGATCATTGATTCTAGTGACCCGATAACATATTTCTCCTCAATGGGTGCAATAAAAGTATCTTTTTCTATGGTGTCTATCACAAACACATGTAATACCCCATACTTTTCCTAGCTTGAAATCATCTCAAGAATGTTAAAAGATTTCTTTGAAAGATGAATCCACTTTTGTACATGTGGTATTTTTAATATTTTCACTTTTTTTTTCATATGGGAAATTGAATTAGCTTTCCAACGATACCAATTCCATCAAAATTCGACATCAGAGGAGAAAGTTATGGCCAAAATAAAGAAGGCAGTAAAAACTGTCTAGGTGCGACGGTGAGGCCGACGGACCATTGGACTAACGACGGACCGTCGCCCATGACCTTCGCCTACGACCATCGCCCACGACCGTCAGCCATGACCGTTGCAAGGGAAGCAGTAAGGCCATTTTGTGGATAAGGTGCGACAGGTAGGTTGACGGACCGTCGAACTTGCGACGGACCATCGCCTAGGCCGTCGCTACTTAGGCAGTAAGTCCCTTCCCTGGTCCACGTACGATGGTAAAAAAATGGACTGTCTCTCTAGCGATGGACCGTCACAGGTCCCGATTCAGTAAATTAAAGCAGTTTTTAAGAGGATATTTTGGTCATTTACCACCCACCTATATATATACCCAATTATATCCGATTTTAGCCATTTAGTTCATTATTACTTCGCAACCAATATTAGGGTTTCTCTCTAACATTAATATCCAAGAATAAAATCCAATATTCTTCAAGAACTAAGGAATTTCTAATTCTTCAAGTTCAAGAACATCAAGAATCTTAACCCAGGTATGCATAGTGTTCATTCATGGACTCCTTTCATCCATGAAGTCCAAGAATCCCTTTTCCAACTTCAAGTTATGGATTTTCTTTATGATTTTATGAATGAGCTATTCTTGTTCATGTTGATAAATGTGAAATTGAATTCTACTCCATGTTGGGTGATAATATCTATGTGGGTTTAATTATCATAGATATAGATTCATGCAAACCTGTGATTAAACCCTTGAATGATGAAATTAGAATGTGACCATGAAATGTAAACCCTATCACACGTTTGATGAAATGCTTCAGTAAATGCATTATGGTGATTATTATGTATTCAAGAAAGTCATGCTTTGTCAGTTTCCTTCTATCAAGTCTTGGGGGTACTTGTACTCGAAACATTAGCTGTGTGCCTAGAGACATGTTATTTTTTCATGATACTCTTAGTCTAGCTATGAATCCTTAGACTTCAGATAGTCTTATTACTCAGGAAATCTCCATGATCTCATGAACTTAGTCAGTTGTCAAATATCAGTAGTATTTCATCATTCAACAAAATTCAGTAACTCAGCTCATGTTCAGTTCAGTAAATCATGTTCAGTGTGTATTTAGATGGGAGTAGAAATTAGCACCAAGTGAACCCAAGGATGGGAACTCACCTATTATATAAGGGTGTAATTCTTAGAAGTAATCCTTGCATTCCAGAACTATGTAGCCAGCATAGGTTGAGACATCATAGCCTACTATATAAGGGTAGATGAGGTAGCTTAGCCTTCTATATGAGGGTTACCACCATTCTCACTAGATCTACCTATTACATTAGGGTTACTCACACGTTGTCCTTACCGGTGGTGCGGTATTGTCACCCTTCTAATCAGGGTACAGATTGGACCCTAGCTCAGCTATTATAGCATATTTGGGGCATTTCGATTAGATGACTACTTTCCATAGTTTCAGTATCAGTATTAATATCAGTCAATAACTCAGATAGTTCTTTAAATTTTATGACTGTCAGATACAGTCAACTCAGATACAGTACGAAACTGAGCTAGTTCCATCATATTTAGGACTGTTAGATACAGTCACTCAAGTTATCAGTTATATCAGTTATTAGTATGTCATGTTATCAGTAGTCAGATTTAGTAATCATGTTATCACGGTATCAGTGTTAGTTTTTATATCTCATGCATGTACTCTCACGCTCATGATAGTTAGTCTGTTATTATATTTGTTTATGCATATGAACCCCATGCATTCATTTTACCTCACATACATACCAGTACATTAAAAGTACTGATGCATTTGCGCTATGGTGTCCTATACCATAAGTTTAGAGACACGAGTTCCAGAGCATCAGTAGATTCCAGTCTCAGTAGTCAGAGTTAGAAATGAGTCATTATCTTTCGAGGACACGATCATTATTTTATTAGATCTTTAATTAGTTTATTAGTTGGAGTTAGTTGGGGACATGTCCCATAAACTCCTTATTTAGACAGTCTTGTTTAGAGGCTTTTCAGACTACAGTATGTTCAGATAGATTATTTCAATTTTTTTTGGGGTATTTCATACCCCATCCATATGTTATGATTTATCAGATCTTATGTTACAGTTTTGAACCTTATGGCATTTCATTTCATGTTTCTGCATTATATAGTATGTATGCAGTATACAGGTACAAATATTAGTCATGGGTTAGCTTATGGTCCTTTAGGGTCATGAGCACCATGTAATGTTCCGAGTACCAGATTTGGGGCGTTACAAACTTGGTATCAGAGCCTAAGGTACAATAGATTCCTAGGAAGTCTGAAAGCCGCATCTAGTAGAGTCTTATACATGGGTGTGTTGTACACCACATTTATGTACAAGAGGCTATAAGATATTTTAGGAATGGTTTCCCCTATTTCAGTATTCATGTCGTGCCAGTGAGCATAATCTTACATCAGTCTCTTAGTCTAATTAGTTTCTCCTTTTCTTCTACAGAACATGCCTCCTAAAAGAAGAAATGGGAATCAGCCATCCCCTCAGCCCGAAGAACCTTTGGGCGAACATGTTTCTCATGCAGAGTTTCGAGCTGCATTCACTACTCTTGCTAACTCAGTTGCTACTTAGATTGAATGACCAACTATTATTCTGGCTAACCCAGTTTCCAATTCAGCTACATCCAGGATTCAGGACTTCACCTGAATGAATCCTCCATCCTTTCTTAGGCCTAAGACAAACGAGGACCCTCAAGAATTCCTAGATCAGGTGCAAAAGGTGACAGACATCATGGGGGTGACTACTGTTAAGAGTGCTGAGCTAGATGCACATTAGTTACAGGATGTTTCTCATACTTGGCTCAAGCATGGAAGTCAGAAAGGGCACATAATGCAGGGCTAGTTTATTGGGAGGAGTTTGCATCTGCTTTCCTCGATAGACTCTTTCCCCTAGAACTTAGGGAAGCTAAGGTGTTAGAATTTATCAACCTCAGGTAGGGCAATATGACAGTGAAATAGTATTCTCTTAAGTTTACTCAATTAGCTAGATATACCCCTTATGTGGTTGCAGATAAAAGGGCAAGGATGAGTAAGTTTATTTCAAGGGTGAATGATAGCGTGGTTAATGAGTGCAGATCCACCATACTGAATAGTGACATGACTTTAGCCAGGCTTATGACTCATGCTCAGTAGATAGAGGAGCCAAAGATTAAGATGAGGGAGAAACAAAATAAGAGGGCGAAGATAGGTAGTTTCAACTTTACTCAGCCGAAGTCAAAAGGAGGAAACCGTTCTTAGTTTCATCCTAAGTCATCAGTTCTAGATCCTTCTTCATCCAGTGCTCCAGTTCCTAAGTTTAGAGTGGGTAAAAAAGATAGATCCCTAGGCTTTAATTCCCAGGGCAGTGTTAGCAGTACCCGCACCAATCCTCTTTGCCAGACTTATGAAAAACACCATCAGGGTATTTACAGAGCTGACAGTGGTATTTGTTTCGAATGTGGAAAGCCAGGCCACAGGGTTAGAGACTGTCCTCAGCCAGGTCCTCAGGGTCAACAAAATCTCTCCTCAACTCAGTCCAGTTGCCTAAATCAATAGGGTACCACCTCCATTGCTACTAGTGGGCAACGCCCAAATCATCTCTATGCTCTTTAGTCCCGGCAAGATCATGAAAATTCTCCTGATACGATTACCAGTACGTTACAGATATTTTATGTGCATGTTTACACTTTGCTAGATCCAGGAGCTTCTTTGTATTTTGTCACTCCTTATATAGTAGTTAATTTCTGAGTCAGTCCTGAAATTCTAGCAGAGCCCTTTTTTGTCTCTACCCCAGAGGGTAAAACCATCATAGCTCGGTGGGTATACAGGAATTGCCCGGTTATGATTTCTCAGAAAGTCACTTCAGCAGACTTAGTCGAATTAGAGATAACTGATTTTGATGTCATTCTCGGCATAGATTGGCTTCATTCCTTCCATGCAACAGTCAACTACAGAAATAGAATAGTCCAGTTTCAGTTTTTGAATGAACCCTTTCTTGAGTGGAAATGTAGTACTTCAGCGTTTAGAGGTCAACTTGTATCCTACCTTCGGGCACGAAAAATGATATCTAAAGGATGTGTCTATCATCTTATTTAAGTTAAGGACACCATTTCCAAACCTCCCAGCCTTGAATTAGTTCCAGTTGTAAATGAACATTCTAATGTTTTTCCCAAAGATCTTCTAGGAATTTCTCTCGAAAGGGAAATAGTCTTTGGTATTAATCTTCTTTTGGATACTCATCCTATCTCTATTATTCCATACAGAATGGAACCAGTAGAACTCAAAGAATTGAAAGAGAAGTTGAAGGATCTCTTAGATAAGGGATTCATCAGACCCAGTATTTCCTTGTGGGGCACACTAGTCTTATTTGTGTGCAAAAAAGATGGTTCTCTCAGAATATGTATTGATTACCGTCAGCTCAATAAAGTTATGGTCAAGAACAAGTATCCTCTTCCCAGAATTGATGACTTGTTTGATCAACTTTAGGGTGCTAGCTATTTCTCCAAGATAGACCTCAGATCCGACTATCATCAGATCAAAGTCAGAGAATGTGACATTCTGAAAATAGCTTTCCGTACTTGGTATGGTCACTTTGAATTCTTAGTTATGTAATTTGGTCTTATCAATTCCCCAACAACTTTCATGGACTTGATGAACTGTGTGTTCAAGATGTACTTGGACATGTTCGTCATAGTCTTCATAGATGATATTCTGGTCTATTCCCGTAGTGAGCGAGATCATGCAGACCATCTCAAAATAGTACTTCAGACTCTCAGAGATCATAAGCTATTATCCAAATTCAGTAAGTGTGAATTTTGGCTAAGGTCAGTAGCATTCCTTGGTCATAGCATTTCCGGTGATGGCATTAGAGTAGATCCTCAAAAGACTGAAGCAGTAAGAAACTGGCCTTGCCCTATCTCTCCATCAGATATTAGGAGTTTCTTGGGTTTGGCTAGATATTACAGGCAGTTTTTTAAGGTATTTTCTTCTATTACATACCCTATGTCCATATTGACTCAGAAGAAAGTTAAGTTCCAGTGGTCAGATCCTTGCAAGAATAGTTTTCAGGAGTTGAAGACTCGACTCACCTCAGCTCCAGTTCTAGCATTACAAGATGGTTCAGATGGATTTGTAGTGTATTGTGATACATCAAGAGTGGGTTTAGGTTGTGTCCTCATGCAGTATGGTAAGTTCATAGCCTATGCCTCCAGACAGCTTAAGCCCTATGAGAGGAATTATCCTACTCATGATCTTGAGTTAGCAGTCATAGTCTTTGCCTTGAAGATTTGGAGGCATTATCTCTACGGAGTTTATGTAAATGTCTTCACAGATCATAAAATTCTTCAGTATGTCTTTTCTCAAAAAGATCTCAATCTTCATCATAGAAGGTGGTTAGAGCTCTTAAAAGATTATGACATGAGTGTCCTTTACTATCTAAGTAAGGCCAACATAGTGGATGACGCTCTCAGTAGACTATCCATGGGTAGAGTTTCTCATGTTGAGGACAGTAAGAAGAAGTTAGCTCAGGAAGTCCATTATCTTGCCAGACTAGGCATTTGCTTAGTCGATATAGAAGAGGGTGATATATAGGTTCAGAGTAGTTCAGAATTATCTCTAGTTTCCAAGGTGAAAGAAAAGCAAGATAGAGATCCCAAACTTGTCAAGTTGAAAGAGTCAGTCCAGGATCAGAAAGTAGATGTTTTCTCCCAAGGGGGAGATGGTGTCCTTCGTTGTCAGGGTCTTCTCTGTGTTCCAGGTGTAGATGACTTAAGGCAGAAAATTCTTATAGAAGCGCATGGTGCGGATACTCTATTCATCCAGGGGCCACAAAGATGTACCGCGACTTACGGGAAATCTATTGGTGGAGTGGGATGAAGAAAGATATTACAGAGTTTATGGCTAAGTGCTCTATATGTCAACAGGTTAAGATAGAGCATCAGAATCCTAGTGGGTCTATGCAGGAGTTCAGTATTCCTACTTGAAAATGGGAAGTTGTGAACATGGACTTCGTGATGGGTTTGCCTCGAACTCGTCATCAACATGATTCAGTCTGGGTCATTGTAGATAGAATGACCAAATCAACTCATTTTCTTCCAGTTTATACCTCTTATTCAACTGAGGATTATACCAAACTCTACATCAAGGAGTTGATCAGATTGCACGGTGTTTCGTTGTCCATTATCTCAGACAGAGGTACCTAGTTCACCTCTCATTTCTGGAAATCATTCTAAAAGGGTCTTGGTACCCAAGTTCATCTTAGTATAGACTTTCATCCTCAGACAAATGGTCAAGCACAAAGGACCATTCAGATGTTAGAATATATGCTAAGGGCATGTGCAATCGATTTCAAGAGAAGTTGGGATGACCACTTACCTTTGATTGAGTTTGCATACAAAAACAACTATTATTCCAGTATTCAGATGGCTCTATTTAAAGCTCTATACGGTAGGATATATAGATCTCCAATTGGTTGGTTCGAAGTTAGTGAGGCCTCAGTCATAGGTCCTCACTTGGTATTCGATGCCTTAGAAAAAGTCCAGTTGATTAGAGAAAGACTCCGGGCTACTCAGAGCCGACAGAAGTCTTATGCAGATGTTCGTAGAAAATATCTCAAGTTTGAGATTAATGATTATGTCTATCTAAAGATCTCTCCCATGAAAGGAGTGAAGAGATTCAGCAAGAAAGGAAAGCTCAGTCCCCGATATGTTGGTCCCTTCAAAATTCTAAGTCGCTTTGGCAAGGTACCCTATGAGCTTAAATTTCCTTTAGATCTAGCCTCAGTTCATCCAGTCTTTCATGTCTCTTCGCTAAAGAAGTGCACAGGTGACCCATCAGTTGTAGTCCCTAGTTAGAGCATTGATGTTTAGAACACTCTCTTTTATGAAGAGATTCCAGTTGAAATCTAAGACTATCAGACTCATAGATTAAGGAACAAAGAAGTCCCTCTAGTTAAGGTTCTTTGGAAAAATCTATCCATCGAGGGAGCTACTTGGGAAGCAGAGGCAGACATGTATACCAAGTATCCTCACCTCTTCTTCGCCAACTCAGATCAAGCTCAAGGTAACAGTTCTCCTTAAGTTTACTCAGTTTCATATTCAGTGTTCATCACAAACTTGGTATGTAGTTTCATGCTCATGTTCCCGTTATAAACTTGGTATCAAGTACCATTTCATATTCAGTCATGAACTCATGTATCAATTCAGTTATGTAATTATGCATCAGACATGTATTCTCATTGTGAGAAACATAGTGCTTCAGAACACTCAGTCATGCATTCATGAATCAGTTACACATGCATCAGATACGCTTGTTCAGTATTATATATTCATCTTGTCAGTCATGTCAGTCATGAGATTATGTTTACGTATTCATGTTCAGTATGTACGTTGGTTATTCTTTCCCCTCACTCAGTCTCATTCCAGGACAAATGTTCTCAAAGGGGAGATATTGTAATACCCAGTACTTTTCCTATCTTGAAATCATCTTAAGAATGTTAGAAGCTTTTTTTGAAAGATAAATCCACTTTTGTACATGTGGTATTTTTAATATTTTCACTTTTTGTCATGTGGAAATTGAATTAGTTTTCCAACGATACCAATTCCATCAAAATCCGACATCGGAGGAGAAAGTTATGGGTAAAATACAAAAGGCAGTAAAAACCGCCCAGGTGCAACGGTAAGGCCGACGGATCGTCGAACTAGTGATTATTGTGTATTCAAGTAAGTCATGCTTTGTCAGTTTCCTTCTATCAAGTCTTGGGGGTACTTGTACTCGAAACATTAGTTGTGTGCCTAGAGCCATGTCATGTTTTCACGATACTCTCAGTTAAGCTATGAATCCTTAGACTTTAGATAGTCTCATGACTTAGGAAATCTCCATGATCTCATAAACACAGTTAGTTGTCAGATATCAGCAGTATTTCATCAGTCAATGGAATTTAGTAACTCATCTTATGTTTATTTTAGTAAATCATGTTCAGTGTCTATTCAGATAGGAGTAGAAATTAGCACCGAGTAAATCCAAAGATGGAAACTCGCCTATTATATGAGGGTATGATTCTTAGAAGAAATTCTTGCATTCCATAACTATGTAGCCAACACAGGTTAAGACATCATAGCCTGCTATATGAGGGTAGATAAGGTGGCTTAGCCTACTATATGAGGGTTCCCACCGTTCTCACTAGAGTTACCTGTTATATTAGGATTACTCACTCGTTGTCCTTACCAGTGGTGAGGTATTGACACCCTTCTAATCAGGGTACAAATTGGACCCCAGCTCAGCTATTATAGCATATTTGGGGAATGTCGGTTAGATGACTACTTCCCACAGTTTCAGCATTAGTATCAGTCAAGAACTCAGATAGTTCTTCAGATTTCAGGACTGTCTGATACAGTCAACTCATATACAGTATGGAACTCAGCTAGTTCCATCAGATTTAGGACTGTCAGACACAGTCACTCATGTTATCAGTTATATCAGTTATCAGTATGTCATGTTATCAGTATTCAGATCAATAATCATGTTATCATGGTATCAGTGTCAGTTTTTATGTCTCATGCATGTACTCTCATGCTCATGATAGTCAGTCTGTTATTATATTTTTTCATGCATATGAACCCCATGCATTCAGCTTACCTCACATGCATACCAGTACATTCAAAGTACTGATGCATTTGTGCTATGGTGTCCTATACCATAGGTTCAGAGACACGAGTTCTAGAGCATCAGTAGATTCCAGTCTCAGTAGTCAGAGTTAAAAATGGGTCCTTATCTTTTGAGGACACAATAATCATTTTATTAGCTCGTTAATTATTTTATTAGTTATAGTTAATTGGGGATATGTCCCATAAACTCCTTATTCAGACAGTCATATTTAGAGTCTTTTTATACTACAATATGTTTAGATAGCTTATTTCTATTTTGTTTTGGGGTTTTCAGACCCCATCCATATGTTATGATTTATCAGATCTTATGTTACAGTTTTGAACCTTATGGCCTTTTAGTTCATGTTCCCGCATTATAAAGTATGTATGTAGTATACAGGTACAAATATTAGTCATGGGTTAGCTTGTGGTCCTTCAGGGTCATGAGCACTGTTAAACGTTCCGGGTACCAGATTCGGGGCGTTACAATACTACTCGCATGTCTTTCAATTGCTTCATCGATTGACATGCATTAAAACTGACATATTTATCATTAAGCTTGAATTTTATTTGTATTATCTCCATGTAAACCAATTACTTACCCATGATTAGGAACGACCTTCCTAAGATGATACAGATGTAAAAAACAACCTCATAATCGTGAATCACAAAGTTATCTGGAAATATGAAAGAAGCCACCTTTACCAACAAATCACACATATACCAACTAGCTTCTTCACAGTGCGATCAACTCTGAATAATCTCATAGAGGTCTTCTTAGGAGATACCAACCCCAACTACTTGTATTCAACTAGAAATATCAAATTAATGCTGGCTCCCAAATCACATAATGCTCGTTCAAAATTGAAGGACCTAATAGTACATGAAATAATGAAAGCTTCGGCATCCTTCTTCTTCTCAACCAAAGATTGCAATGAAATAACACTATAGTGGTGGATATTACCAGTAGGAACAAAAGTCACTGTCTACTTCTTAGTCACTGAATCTTTCATGAATTTTGCATAACTAGACATCCTCTCCAATGCTTCCATAAGATGGATATTCACAGATAATTCCTTCAACATCGACATAAATTTTTGATATTTCCTTTCTTGGATTTCTTATTTAACCTTTAAGGAAGAGGTGGAGGAGGATGGGGAATAGGCTAGGCCACTAATCGAGAAGTGGTTTTTTTGGAAGTTTTTCTAATACCATGCAGAAGTAGCCGATTCAATATAGTTGGATCATCATGAAACCCTTCATTCTAGGCTTTTTGATCAAACTCTTCTCCACTTTCCATATTATTATTTTGTTGTAAGGTCCGTTCAAGCACATGATCAAATAAAATTAGGAGATTTTCTTGACTTCGAGTATTGGCATGCACTGAGGTGTACTCTAGAAATAGTAGAATACAAAAATCAACAAATAAAACTAACTACATTAACAATCTCAATCAATCAATCCATAACTGTATTCCCCGACAACGATGCAAATTCCCTACTCTCAATCATGAGGGTTAGTAATGACTAACATAAAACACCCTAAAATAATCAATGATTGTCATCAATGGTTATTTAATCCAAGAATCTAATTTAATATCTTTTCCCCATTTGTGGATGTATTTCTGATGCAAATTGAAGGAATGTGATCCTTCATATCACTGTCTGAAAATATGTTGAGTGATTTGCTACCTCAAATAGGCATTTTCTCCCATAGATGGCTCCACATATCATCTCTTAAGTATCTATTTTGGTTTGTGGACTGATTTACTAGAGAAAATATCCATATGCTCCCATAAATTTGTCCGCAGATGGGTCAGTCAGTCCAAAATAATGCAACTTTTCAATTCAAAGCTTGTAAGAGGAATGAAAATTATGACTTAAACATTCATCTATTTAACAGGTTCTAGGACTCATAGAACAAGTCGTGGACCGAATTTTGAGAGTTGCAAATATCCATCTAATTTCCACGACTCGAGTTCACAGATCGTGTAAGCTTCCACGACCCGTGGACCAAGTCGTGAAAACTTAATTCTGAGAAATTTTTTCTTGGGTTAACTTAGGGGCATTTTGGTCATTTTTTATAAGATCCAACCCTTACACACTTTAAACACCTTTTGAAAATTAGTTACCATTATTTTCCAGAGTAATATAATTGGAAACCTTTCCTCCCTCCAAAACATTTTAAGAAAAAATTAACACCTAGGGTTATTCAAGATTTTATTTCCCTCCAAAAGGCATATTGAACACTTCCTTCTTCAAATACTTTTATAAAGTTTGAATTTAAATATCATTCATGTATATTTTTTTGCTTGATAGTTTGAAGCTAGGTTTGAGGATTTTATTTTGAAAAGCTTGCTATAACATTCATCCTTTTTATGAATGGGTGATTAAATCTTTAATTAGGGTTTTTGAGACAAAAATTGCTATTTGAATATAGAAAATCATTATATCTTAAATTTAATGTTAGATGAATGTTTAAGCCATGATTTTCAAATCTCTTACAAGCTTTGAATTTCATAAAGAACATTAATGTTTTACCCGTCCTCTATATCACTGAAGATAACATGTTATGAAAATGGTTTGAAATTATTGTAGAATATTCAATTATGATTTCTTGCAAGATTTTTAAAGGTGGGGATTGGGAGTCAAAACATTTAACAATAATGGTTTAACAAGCCTTGGTATAACTATACCAAAATATGAAAGCCTTAATGAAAGACTCCACGATAAATGTGGTGAAAAATATATCAATTGGGATTAAATAGAAATGTGTAGTTTAACTGAGAAGGTGTAGTCCTTGTGACCAATACCTAAAATCATATTTTCCAATATGGGGAGGTCTTGTCCTGAAAAATAGTTGACCCATGTATTCTTGCTTCACGCAGAGGTATGTATCTATGTTAATGGTACAATGTTCTAATGATGATTACCACAGTTCATGCGGCTAACATAAAATGGGCCCCTCCCAGTTAAGTATGGACTAGACCATATAGCCTGTAGGTTACTTAATGATGGTGTAGACTATGTAGTTCAGAATTATAAGTTTCCAAGTGATTACTTTTTAATGCTTTAACTCACTTATTTCTCATTATTTTTATTATTGAGCTTATGATATGAATTTTATAAACTGTTTTATAAATTACATTGGTTCCATCTTTCCTTGGGTTGCATGATAGTACTCATTGTACTGACCGTCCTCAAATGCTACATTCTTTCATGATATAGGTTTTGAAACTCATACCTGTGATCTGATTAAACATAAGGATTTCACTCGATATGACAACTAACAAGTGGTGGGCCATCCATATTTTGGAGGACTGTGTTTATTTCTTTTAGTTAGACTTGGGTTATTTCAATTTTATGGTATTTTCTGAGGCCATGTACGACATAGGATATTCACTGATTTAGTTAGAGGCTTCATAGATAGAGTTAGTCAAATATTTTATTTCATGTTTTAAGACTTGGAATTTTGAAACATTTCTATTATTGCACATAATATATTATGGGCCTAATTCCGCACT
The DNA here is from genome assembly GCA_030864215.1 of Capsicum pubescens. Taxonomy (NCBI): domain Eukaryota; kingdom Viridiplantae; phylum Streptophyta; class Magnoliopsida; order Solanales; family Solanaceae; genus Capsicum; species Capsicum pubescens. Next base: position 211,403,416 of record CM061543.1, on the reverse strand, counting down.
TTATTTATGACTATTCTTATGATGAAATGCTTAGGGGTCATCACAGGACTTCATTAGTCCGAGATGCCCATCATGACTAGGGTCTCGACTTAGGTTATGCCAAACTTGGTATCAGAGCACTGTTCAAGGTCCTAGGTTATATGGGTGTGTAGCGCTCAACACTTATAAACTGGAGGCTACAAGACATTTAAGAATGTTTTCCTTTCTTCATGTTCTAGTTAGGGCTAGAGAGTTTAGTTTTAAGTGAATTATTTGAACTCTTAAGTATTTCCCATATTTTAGATCATGATTCCAAGAAGAACTAATGACCAAAGTGTTTCAGCTGGAGCCTTCGGCCCCACTGGAGCAAATGCTGATGAAGTCCATCCTACCCATGGGATGTAGACCTAAAATGAAGACCACAGTTTTGACTCCACTGCTCCTACTGGGGGTTCCAACTTCCTCAACTAGTTCTCCTAGGATCCTAGTACCGACACCACCTATACCCAGTCCCCTAAAGGCGAAGTTTCTAATATCGAGTTTAGAAAAACCATCCATATACTTGCTCAAATTGTGTCATCTTAGTCTGTTTATTCAAGTAGTATTTTTACTTTTGTAGGTTCTTTGGATGCCACTCAGGTTGGCCAGTTTATATAGCTAAACCCATTGACTTTCACAGGTCCAAGATTGAGAAAGATCCCCAAGAGTTAATGGAAAAAATGGAAAACATTTTAAGGGTGATACCAAAGGGATGGAGTCTGTAGCCTAAAAGATAAAAAAAGTGACTTATTAGTGGTATGATGAGTAGGATGAAAACATAGGTGAGGATGTTGAACATGCTATTTGGGAAAAAAATTATGCCTTCCTTGATCACGTTTTTCTTCAGGAATTAAGGAAAAATCAGGCTAAGGAGTTTGTAAATCTAAAGTAGGGGAAGATAAGTGTTAAAAAGTATGATTTGAGGTTTAATCATTTGTATTATTCTTCTCTAGAGTTGGTATCTGGTATGAGGGCTCGGATGAGAAAGTTTGCTTTTTGTCTCGCTAGCAACTTAGTACTAGAATATAAGAGTGCCATACTGAAGTATGACATGGATTTATCCAGATTGATGGTTTATAGGCAACATGTAGAGGATGAAAGAAGAAATAAACAGAGGTAGAGAAGAGGCAGAATAAAAAGGCTGGGCGAGTAGATTAGGATGTAAGCTAGTAGTATAGTGGTAAATGGGCAGATAATGGTCCAAAAAGAAATCTTAGGTTAATCATCAATCATTATCAAGTGCACTAAGCTATCAGGTGATTAGTATTTCTAGCCTAATAATGGCCCCAGGATATAGGGTACTTAGTCTCAGCCCAGTGTGGTACAGTTAGCTCCATCTTATCCCCCATGATGCATTTGTAGAAGACTCCATCATCAATTTTGTCACTTGAATAAGAGTAAATGTTATAATTTTTGTTAGATTAGTCATTATCATTAGGAGTGACCCTTGGTGAAGTACTTTTGGGGGCAATAAAGTCTAAGCTACTACTTCTTTGGCCCTAGTTGTGAAGGGTACTACTTCTCATAGAGGCAGGGGTTGCAACCCTCTATATGCTCTATCTACTCATTAGAATTTAAAGGCCTCACTAGATGTTGTCGCGGGTATGTTATAGATCTTCTCACATGATGCGTATATTCTATTTGGCCTCGATTCCACCATATCTTATATGACCCTTTATGTGGCTGTGAATTTTGGTTTTGGTCCCAAAAATATTCCTGAACCTCTCTCAGTTTCTACCCTTATCGATGAGTTCATTATTTCTATGAGGGTCTAAAAAAATTGTGTTGCATCCATTTTTCATCAAGTTACTATGCTGGATCTGGTATAGCTTGACATCGTAGACATTGATGTAATTTTGGGGATGGATTAGCTCCACTCTTATTATGCTACCTTGGACTGTAGAACCATAAATGTCACTTTCCATTTTCCTAATAAACCAGTTATAGAATGGGAGGGTAGTTATTTGGCACCAAAAGAAAGATTCATTCCTTATATTAGAGCTCAAAAATTGATATCTAAGGGTTATTTGTACCATCTAGTTTTGTTCAAAGATTCTATTGCTAAAAGTTTCTCACTACAGTCCATTTTGGTAGTTAATGAGTTCCCTAAATTCTTTTATGATGACCTTCCCAAAATTCCTCCTGATAGGTAGATAGACTTTGTGATTGACCTCTTATCATATACTAGACTGATTTCCATTCCACCATATCAAATGGATCTTGTGGAGATAAAAAAGTTGAAAGAATAATTAAAAGACCACTTTGATAAGAGTTTCATCCATCCTAGTGTCTCTTCTTAGGGTGCTCTAGTACTCTTCGTGCAAAATAAAGATGAGTCCCTTCGTATGTACATAGATTATCGTCATCTTAACAAGTTCACAGTGAAACATGTATCCTCTTGTCAAAAATGATGGCCTTTTTTACCAGCTTTAGGGTGCCAAATCTTTCTCCAAGATAGATCTTCATTTGGGTTACCATCTGTCAAATTTTAGAGAAGGTCAAACCCAATATGGTCATTTTGAATTTTCGATTATGTCCTTTGGTTTAACTAACGACCCCACAGTCTTCATGGATTTTACAAATAAGGTGTTTAATCCATTTTTAGACTTATTGTTATAGTGTTCATTGATGACATCCTGATTTACTCACAGTGTGAGGAGTATTATGCCAATCACCTTCGAATTGTTCTTCAAACCGTCAAGGATCAAGAATTATATGCTAAATTCTCTAAGTATAATTTCTAGTTAAACTCCATGGCTTTTATCGGTCATATTATTTTTAGTGAAAGGATTAAGATGGATCCTCAAGATATTGCGGTGGTAAAAAAATGGCCTAGACCTACAACTCCAACTGATATTAGGAGTTTTGTGGGTTTGACAGGTTACTACGGGAGGTTCGTGGAAATTTTATCTTCTATAGTTGTACCATTAACTAAGTTGACTCAGAAAAAAGTAAAGTTCCAGTGGTTCGATACTTGTGAGGGAAGTTTTGAGAAGTTAAAAGATCGAATGCCATCTGCTTCTATTTTGACTCTACTTGAGGGTACTGAGGGATTCATAGTATATTGTGATGCATCCCGAGTGGGACTTAGTTGTGTTCTTACGCAACATGGAAAATTTATGGCTATGCTTCTAGGAAACTTAAGGACCATGAGAAAAATAATCCAACCCATGATCTTGAGCTTGCAACAGTGTTTTTTTCACCTAATATTTGGCGTCATTATTTATATAAAGTGCGTATGGACATTTACTCTAATCACAAGAGTCTATAATATATTTACTAAGATGGTGTTGAACCTGAGGCAAATGAGATAACTTGAACTATTGAAGGATTAGGATATGAGTTTGCATTATCACCTAGGTACGGCTAACGTGGTTGTTGATGCTCTTATCAGGTTATCTACAAGAAACCTATTGCATGTAAAAGAGGAGAATAGAGAATTAGTGAAGGATATTCACTGGCTTACTAATTTAGGAGTCTGACTTTTGGTCTCCGAGAATTGAGGAGTGGTGATTCATGAAATGACTAAGTCTTCTTTGGGTGTTGAGGTAAAATAAAAGAAAATTAAGGAGGATATTGTCAAACAGAAGGTCTTGGCTGTTGAGGTTGGAAAGGATGGCATACTGAGGTACCAAGGAAAATTATGTGTGCTAAATGTTGTGCTAAATGTTGATAATTTGCAAAAGAGAATTCTGACCGAGGTTCATGTTTCTAGGAATACCATTCACACTGGTGCTACTAAAATGTATCATGATTTATAAGAACTATATTGGTGGAATAATATAAAGAGGGATATCACAAATTTTGTTGCCAAGTGCTCCAATTGTAAACAAGTTAAGGTTAAATGTCTGAGGCCTGGTGTTATGTTGCAAGACATAATTATTACTCTATGGAAATGGGAGATGATAAATATAGACTTCATCACCGATCTCCCATGTTCACACAACCAATGTGATTTTATTTGGGTCACTATTGACAAGATGATCAAGTTTGCTCACTTTTTACTTGTGATGATGACTTCATCAGGAGAGGTGTATGCAAAGTTGTACATTCAGGAGGTTATTATATTGCATGAGTATCCTATGTCCATAATCTCTAGTAGAGGTACATAATTTACTTCTCAGATTTGGAAGGCTTTTCCAAAAAGTTTGGGTACTCAGGTGAAACTTTGCACCACTTCCCACCCTCAAACTGATAGGAAAGTGGAACACACTATTTAGACTTTGGAGGATATAATCAGAGACTATGTTATTGACTTTAAATGTAGTTGGGTGGATTATTTCCTCTTATTGAGTTTTGCTACAGTAATAGTTATCACTATAGCATAGAGATGTCACCGTTCAAGGTTCTTTATAGCTAGAGATGTAGGTCACCTATTGTGTGGTATGAGGTGGGTGGATCTAGAATTTTAAGACTTGAACTTGTGCACCAAGTGATGGAGAAAGTTAAAGTTATTTGTAAGAGTATTAAGACTACTCAAACTCATCAGGAGTCCTATGACGATGTGTGGCGAAGAGAGTTGGAGTTCAAAATTGATGATTGGATGTTCCTAAAAGTCTCTCCTCTGAAGGGAGTAATAAGGTTCGGAAAGAAAGGTAAGCTTAGCCTCGTTACATTGGTCCATATCAAATTTTAAGAAAGTTTAGGAATATTTCTTATAAGTTGGATTTTCCTTTGAGTTTGGCAATGGTTTATCCTGTGTTTCAAGTTTTTAGTCTCAAAAAGTGTGTGGGTGACTATTCTCTTATAGTCCCCATAGAGGATATTAATGAGAAAGATTCCTAATTAAATTTTGTATCATCAAGTTTGAAAGTTAGGGACCAAAGAAATCGCTTAGGTAAAGGCGTTGTGGAGCAATCAAAAGGTAGAGAAGGCTACTTTGAAATCAGAGGAAGACATAAAGGCTAGATATCCTTCTCTGTTCACGTCGTCAGATGATATTGTTGGAGGTACCAATTCTATTTCATTCTTAATCTTCTCGTATTCACGTGTTAGTATATGTGCCTATATGAAACTTAAAGTCTTGTGAGTCTTTCATAATCCATTGATTAATGTGTCATGAGATCTCTCTTATTGTACATAAGATTTCAACCTTTATTTTGTGTCTGGGAGTTTCATTAAGTCCTTAGCCATCATTCGAGGACGAATGAACCCGGGGGGTGGGGGGGATATTGTAACATCCCAAATTTTAGAACCTTTGTGCACCCAATTTTGTATAATTTTTTTGTTTCTTTTAAATTTGGCTTTTAGGTTTCCATGGGCCTGATTCACGATTAGTAAAAACTTCCATGATTTATGGAAAAAATTCTATTTTTCATAAGTTGGGTTCACAAATAGTGAACAGGTACCACAACTCGCAGACCAAGTCATGGACCCGATCCTAAGAGTTGCAAAAATCCATCTATTTTCCACGACTCAGGTTCACGGAGCATGAAAAATTCCACAACCCGTGAACCAAGTCATTAGAACGTGATTCTGAGAATTTTTTTTGGGTTAACTTAGGGGCATTCTGGTTATTTTTCTTATATGATCTGAACCTTACATACTTAAAACACCTTTTGAACAATCAGTTACCATTATTTTCAAGAGGAATATGATTAAAATTCATTCCTTCTCCCCCATTCTAAGAATAAAAAACACCTTGGGTTAAAGATTCAAGGATCAAATTCAAGCTTTCTTAAATTGTTTCCATCCAAAAGGCATGTTGAACACACCCTTCTTCAAATATTTTTATAAATTGTGAATTTAATTATAATTCATGTATATTTTTTTTGTTTGATGGCTTGAAGCTAGGGTCGTAAATTTTGTTTTGAAAAGCTTGCTATAAAATTCCTCTTCTTTATGAATGGATGATTAAAACTTTAATTGGGGTTTTGAGGCTAAAATTCCTATTTGAATATAAAGAATCTTTATGTTTTGATACTGAATGTTAAATGGATGAATGTTTAAGTCATGATTTTCAAGTCTCTTACAAGCTTCGAATTGCATAAGAAATATCCATGTTTTTCCCTGTCCTTTATATCATTGAAGATAGTGTATATTCAAATGATTTGAAATTATTATGGAAAATTCGTTATGATTCTGTGCATGATTTCTAAAGGCAGAGATTGGGAGTCAAAATGTTTAATGATAATGGTTTGGCATGATATAGGTGACTTACAAGTCTTGGTAGGACGATACTAAAATATGAATGCTTTAATGAAAGACTCTATGATAAATGTGGTGAAAAATATTTTAATTGGGCATAAAGATAAGTGTATAGTTTCACCGAGAAGGTTTATTCCTTTTGATCAATGCTTGAAACTGTGTTTTCTGACATGGGGAAGTCTTTATCTAAAAAATAAACGACCGTTGTATGCTTGCTTCATATAGAGGTATGCAGTTATGTTAATAATATGATGGACAAATGATGATTACCTCAATTCATGTGGCTAACATAGACTGGGGCCCCGACATTTGGGTATGGACTAGACTAATATAACGTGTTGGTTATTTAATATCGGTGTATACAACATAGTTCAGAATTAATGGTTTTCAAGTGATAGCTTTTTTTCTTGCTTTAAGTCACATATTTCTCAATATTTTTATCATGAGCTTATGATATGACTTCTATAAACTATTTTATAAACTGCATTGGTTCCCTCATCCCTTGGGTTGCATACCAATACTCATTGTACTGACCGGCTCCGGATGCTACATCCCTTCATATATAGGTTCCGAAGCTCATCCCCGTAACTCAATTTAGCATTAGAATTTCACTTGAGACTGAAACTAGCAAGTGGTGAACCATCAATCTTTCGTAGGTCTATGTTTATTTATTTCAATTATACTTGGGTTATTTTAGTTTTATGGTATTTTTCATGGACAAGTCCTAAACTAGGATATTCACTCATTTAGTGAGAGGCTTCATAGACTGAGTTAGTCAAATGTTTTTATTTTACATTTTAAGACTTGGAATTTTGAATCATTTATGTTATTTCACTTTATATTTGTGGGCCTAATTCCTCACTTTATTTATGACTATGCTTTTGATATAATACTAAGGGGTCATCACGGTCCTTCATTGGTCTGGGATGACCATCACAACCAGGGTTTCAATTTGGATCGTGACAAAATCATTGCTTCTTTTCTGAAGCAACACCTTTTGGCTATAATATCTAATTTTTTCTTTGATATTGGAATGAAATTTTAAAGTTAAAACTTCCTCTTTCTTAACAAAACTCAAGTATGATTTGCTACCGTTGAGTGAGTTTGTTGTTTGGCAGAATTTGAGGTACCGTTATTATTCAACTCAAGTGAATTAGTTTATTCTGAGGATATGTTCCATAACCTTTGGTACTTGAGGGGAATAATATCCTTAAGGACACACTATGAGTTCAGTGGACTTGATTCTTCTATCTTCATCTCTTTCAAAGTTTGGTTTCATATTTTCTTGAAATAGTTTGAACTTTATTTTTTTTGGTTCATAAGTTAGTTTGAACTTACTATTGAAGTTCATATTTGTGAATATATAATTAGAACTTAATTTTGTTATTCATACTTTAGTTCAAAATTGGTTGTTCGTACTTTAGTTTGAACTTATTGCTGAAGTTCATAATATTGAATACATATTTTACTGAATAAAAAATAACAATCTTAACAAAATTAATAAGTGCTTGTTTACTATGTACTATGTTTGATTTTTTGGAGATGACAATATTTTGATTTTCTACTCCTTTAGTTGGAAGAATATAAAACTTCTCTGAGAAATCAAAGTGTGTATTCGATTTGAAGAATATGAAAACTTTACTAATTCATTAAACTCTCTGTATTTTGATTTCAGGAGATTAATACCATTTGATTTTTTACTCTATTTGAATGTTATTCTTATTTAAAAATATATAAAAACTTAATCAGAATTCGATGTTCATTTGGTTGGTGAGTGAAAGAACATAAATATTTCATCATTCACTAGAAACAAGTTGTATAAAGATTAAGTCTTTATTTTTAGTATTCTAAAATACTAAATTATTTGTCAAAGATTGACAGAAAAATGACGAATAAAACTAAACAACAAACTAATTTGGTTGTGAATGATGTTGTCCCAATGACATATAATATTGTATTATCATATCGTTCAAATGTTGCTCCGGCAATGGTATCGATAGATAAACTAGATAAATTTTCTGATGTGAACTTCAAAGAATTGGCAACAAATGATATTCTTTTTTTTGACCATACTTGTAAGATAAATGTTCACAAAAGGATATCCTCATGTTCCTAAAGAAGGAATGCCTGAAAATTGATTTTTCGTTTTGGAAGATCTTATGATTCTCTAAATATTGAAGAGGAGAATAAGTTGCATGAGAAATGGGTTCAAATATTTCTAAGGATGATGCTATAAATAATAATAATAAGAATAAGTCTTTTGGACAAGATAAAGGTCAAAACAAGATAAGGTTCAAAGACGAGTGCGACAATTAAAGTAAAGTTGGTCATAAGTCTCGAAATTATCAATTTCTGAAGATGAATTAGAAAAAATATAGATAATCATGGCGGAGCAACTAAAAAGATTTAAAATATGTGTGCTATGCTTGTAGACACGTGATTTTTGATCCTCCCTAAATTTTAACTTGTTTATCGATACTAAATATTTATATTTATATTTAATCATATATTATTTTGACTATTATTCTATTTTAATATAATATAAATAATTAAATGAATTTAATTTTAGGATATTATTTTGTTTAAAAATAAAAAATAAAAAATATATATATATATGTATAGTTTTGTACTATCTTAATTATATAATTTATTTTTGACTATTTTTAGATTGTTATTGTATTTTTTTTTAATAATATAAAAATCAATTAATTATTATTTTTATTATTATTATTTTATTTGTTACTATTATCTATTTATTCATTTACTTATTAATTATTTTTCCTTATTAAAAAAAATAAATAAAAAATAAATAAATAAATAAATGAAAAATGAAAAATCTTAAAACCTACCCTAACCCCCCCACATTCCCCACACTTCCCTCAACCTCCCCCCACTATCCCACAACTACACCCACAACAACACAACACTACACATGGACACAACAATATATATATTACACACACACACGGAAACAAAAAGAAAAAAGGGAGGACAGACGGACAAAAACAAAAGAGGAGAATAAGATTTTGTGAAAGAAGACAAAAAAAAAAAAAGAAAGTGAGAGAGAAGGGAAAGAAGTGAGAAAAACAGAAAGAAAAGAAGTAAGAAATAGAGAGAGAAAAACAGAAAAAAGGTAGTGACCACAAGAGAGAAAGGAGGAAAAGTAGTAGAGGATTGAGTTCAAGTTTTCGTTTGAGTCTCCAGTGGCTTCGTTCGTCATACAGGTTTTTATTCAACTTCGTATTTTTTTTTTTTTATTTTTACGAGTCTTGTTGTAAATCGAAGCATGAGCAAAGTTATTTTAATGACTTTGTTTATTTAGTATGCACAGTTTATAATTTAGATGTAGTTTGATGTTTTACTTCTTCATTTATAAGTCGGTTGGTGTTTCGAAATAATATTAACTAGATTGTTTTTTTTGAATTTTAGATGAGATAGTTTTAAAGTTATTAATGTTCAAAAGTGTACAATTACGTTAGTTGATGTGCAATTAGTATGTGACTATATAATAAATCACTTATGATGCATGCATGCATGAACAAAAAAAAAAAAAAAAAAAAAAAAAAAAAAAAAAAACAAAGACACAACACACACGCATAGAATGCAAAGTGGGAATAGACATAGCATGCCCACAAATAAAGCCATATGCATTATATACATGTAAACACACGCAGAAACAGAATAGAAAAGTAAAAAAAAAAAGGGGATGGATTAGAAAAGTGGTTATAAAACTTTTGTTATTTAGCCCTAGTAAATTATTTGATGATATTATATATAAGTTTTTCCATGATTTGGTAAATTAGCTAATGTAAAATCAAAGAAAATATAACTAATAGTATGCTATTTCAGGTTTTTAAAGTACTTACTATTTGGTTTTCTCGTTTCTTATTTTAATAGTGAATGTTATGTTTGTATTAATTGAATATTTTGTATGTTTTAGAATCTGTGTTTTTTCTTTAGTATATTATTGTAATTCCAAGATAAGAAACGCTATACATAAGTAGCACATCATAATAGTTATCCGTTTCATCCATCTTTTTATATTAATTAATAGATTTTGTTGGGTCTGATTCGATAGGTAAGATCTACTCGTTAATTCATATGAGGCTAAATAAGGTAGGTTGTAAAATTATCCAAGATCTATCGTTACTACTAAAACAAAAAGAGAGGAAAAAACTTATTTGGAGGGAGTGAGGCGAGTTGCAGATTAATTCAAAACTCGTTGCAAATAAAGAGTGAAAAAGAATAAAATGGATAAGAAAATTTGTCTCGAATTTATAAGAGACAAACGAATACCTTTTAACGCTAGGAAAGTTTTAGGCACGTTTAAATATATTCGTCTCGAATAAGAATGCGGTGTAGTATATTTCGAAGATATTTAAAATTCAAGGATGCAATAATGCACCTCGACAAATATTTTTCTAAAAATAATTTTCACACGATTTATTTAATATAATAGACAAGTTTTCGTTATAATAAAAATGAGCGGATTTAGGCCTTGACACAATTTATTAAAATAATTTAAGTCAAGATAAGTCAATAAAAGCGACCGTGCTGGAACCACGAGATTCGAGGGGTGCCTTACACCTTCCCCTCGATCAACAGAATTCCTTACCCATTTTCTGTTTTCGCAGACCAAATAAGAGTTATTTCCTTTTGATTAGGGATTCAAAAAGGTGACTTGGAACACCAAAACCCAATTCCAAGTGGCGACTCTATGAATAATTTAATCCCTATTCAATATCGTCACTTTAATTGGAAAAACCCTTCGACTCAGTTCTCGAGCGAAAAAAGGGGTGTGACATCTCTGGCGACTCTGCTGGGGACTAAATAGAATTCGAGCTTTGGATATTGACTTTTACTTGCTTTAATTATTTTAATATTGTGTTTGTTTGTTGGCCTTATGTGCTACATGTTGCTCATTTACTGCTTTTATATTATTTGAATTGTATTATATATTGTCTTCTCTCACGTACCCCCTCTGAGTCTCTGAAATAGGATAGAGGGAATGCAGCATATGCATCCCACCTTCTTTTTGAGATAACCGGAGTGTCAAGGCACCTGGTGAAGGATATAGTCACACATGTTAGGCGGGGTTTGGATCGACAACGAAGGCGGTGTTGCCCTGCTACCGACCAAGTTGTCCCTCCCCGGCTCGAGTGTCTGCTCGAGTAAGCCAGTCAGACACTTATCCCTATTAGGTTTTAACTTAGAAGAACTGAAAACTCAGAATCTGGTTATCCCTATTAGGTACCGCTTTATTTGCATCATATGCATTCGACTTAGCGGGACTCGGCACAGGGGCCGGGTCTGTCTAGGACAGGTCACCTACTTAATAAAGACCAACATGTGCATCCTATGTGCTCTTTGATATTTGTTTGGAAGGCTATTTGTGTGTTGACCGGCTTTAGGCAATTTTAAAATACGAGAGATTAATTTATTCTCAAATTTAGTTGATCATTTTGAAAGAAAAAATTTATTTTTAAAATAAAGAATTTTTTTTAAAATATACATCAACACAATTTTACAATCTTTATGAACTACGAGGGTCTGATTCTCACATCTTAGTGAGATACGTAGGAAGTCTTTTCCAGGATACGACCTTATCTTTTAAAGAAAAATTTTGTTCATAGATCTATTGGAAAATATTTTGAAAATATGATTATTTTTCATAATTATTTTTCTAATTTTCAAGTTCAAATTTTTGTATATATTTTAACAGCCCTGAATCTTTAGGGATCATGAGGCTAAGATTAAAAAAAAAAAAAAATATATAATAATAAATAATAATAATAATAATAATAACAATAAAATAAAAATATATTTCAAAAGCCCGGAATCTTTAGGGATCGTGAGGCTAAGTTTTTACAAAATATATATATATATATATATATATATATATATATATATATATATATATTAATTTTAACAAGTCCTAAACCTTTAGGGTCATGAGATTGAAAATTTTATACAACTTCATACATAAAACGGTCATTCTATTCTTCTTTATTTCTGAGTCCTTTTATTTTATTTTTACTTAGGGAATATTGTCTTCAAACACATAGATAAAATTGTCTAGAAGTCTGTTATAGCAAAGTTTTTGATAGAGTCAATTTAAATAAAAAATAATATTATCAGTCTTGTTTCTCTCACTTTGATTTTTGATAAAATTGTTCTTTGCAACTAAGTTTAAATAATGGTCGCACTAGGTTTTACAAGTTAAGTTATAAATTCTTTTCAAAATTAATAAATTAAGTTTTGTCTAAGTCTAGATATTTATTAATTTTATGTCCCTTTCAATAGGTATAAAATGTCTCCCCCTGTTCGTGGAAAGCGTTCAAAGAGAAAGAGAGATGGAAGTGTACCCCTTCAGGTTGTGGATTGTACCCCTCTGCAACTTTGGTTATGGTGGAATGCAATGGATACTTTCGATTATGACGAGATACATAAGTATTTGGGCTTTTTGACGAGTATCATGAGAATCAACCCTAATAGGGAGGTGATTGATGCATTACTGAATTTCTGGGACCCGAAGAATAATGTATTCCGCTTTTCAGATTTTGAGTTGACACCTACTTTAGAAGAGATAGCAGGCTATGTTGGATATGGTGATATGCATCGGAAGAAACTTATAGCCCCAAGACTTATTTCGATAAACAAATTTTGCAAGCTCATGAACATAAAGAACACAAAAGAAGAATCAATGAAAAAAGGTTGGGTTTCCTTGCAGTTTTTGTATGACAGATACGGAAGGCAAGAGGGGTTTCAGAAGTACGGTAAAGAACTTTGTAATAAGGGAAGTTTTGAGACTTGGAAAGTTCACAGACGATTTGCATTCATGGTAGCCTTTTTGGGCACTATGGTCTTCCCAAGAAGAGAAGAAAAAATTAATATTCGTTTAGCGGGAGTGGTACAGATACTGATTAAGAAAGATTACACCATGATACCAATGATCCTGGCTGATATTTACCGTGCTCTGACTGTTTGTCAGAAAGGAAAAAGTTTTTTCGAGGGATGTAATATCTTGTTACAGATGTGGATTGTAGAGCATCTTTATCAACGTCCTACACTGACAAGGTTCAATCCCGAGCGATTCAATCGAATCAATGATTACGAGGAAAGGATGGAGAAATATAAATGTCCAGAAGAAATTGGAGATTGGGTTAAACTTTTTCGTTCTTTGACAACAGATAAAATCACTTGGAATCTCCATTGGTTCCCTTGGAGGCAAGTCATGTATAGTTCTGTCATCCGTCCGTTCTTGTTATTAATGGGTATTAGAGGTGTTCAACCGTATGTTCCATTGAGAGTTCTACGTCAGCTAGGCAGACGTCAAATAATTCCCGTAACGGAAGACATGGCTGAGTTCGTATTTGAGGTCAGACCAGAGACTTCACTTCCAGAAGATTTGGCCCAGCAGATTTGGGAGGGTCGCCGTATTATGGGAATCGAAACGATGGTCATAGAGCGTGAGAAAGGAGAAGTGCACCCAGATTATCGGGAATGGTTTGAAGAACAGTCGAGTCCTCCAGTCAGACCAGAAAAATCGGTTAAAGGACCTATAGATCAGGAAGCTGCAATCAGGATAGGAATTGAAAAAGCCATGCGAGAACATCATGAAGCCAACCAAGTTCTGAGAGAAGAATTGCAGCATGCCAGGGCAAAAATAGACGAACAACAAAGGGAATTCTCTGAAGAGAAAGCTAAATCAGCAGCTATTGAGGTTGCACTTCGGGGACAAATCAAGTTTGCTACCGCTAGAGGGTCACACGTTGCAGAACTTGCCGCATCTCGCCGACAACAACTTCAAGAAGTTGAAAAGAACATGCAAGAAGAATTGGATCGAGAGAGATCTCAATGGATTCGTGAAAGAGGAATATTGCGAGAACAGTTGGAGGTTGTTTCCACTCGTGAACAACGTGCAAGAGAGATGGTTGATTTCCGAGATCAACAGGCTCAGGAATGGGATCAGGCTTTCAGTTCTCTTCGAGGGAAGGTCCACCGTGTAGCACAGGATACTGCCAGAACGGGCTTAGATTATCAGCAGCTGGATCGTGAGGATTTTTTGGCACAAGTACCTGCTTTCGCACAGCGACTCACTACCTCATTGGAGGACATATATCTGAGTTTGGGAGGACATATTAAATCGAAATCTCCTTGAAAGGATCGTTGTTTTCTTTGTCATAGTTTTTTCATTTTCAGTTTTAAAATTTTCTTTCTTGTTTAGATATTATGTCTTTTAGTTTTCAGATGTCAGTTAGTAGGGTTTATTTTAGGAGTTGGGTCAGTTATTTTATCGAAGAATGTAATGAAGTTGAACGTTTATTTCTATATATATTACATATGTTTTACTTTACTTTATTTATTTTCTTCAATAAAAAAAAAAAAAAAAAAAAAAAAAAAAAAAAAAATTTAAATTACACCCGAACTACGCAAGATCTGATTCATGTCCTAACATGATACGTAGGCAACCCTCCAAAGGGTTCGATCATAACTTTTGAAAATATGCCTAGAAAAGCCGGACTGAAACACAAAGCTTCCATGATAGGTTGGGAAATGCATATAGTAACATGACATATAATGTGGCATTATAATGTGTTAAATATATAACACTCACCTGTTTGTTGCTTGATTACAGAAAGATAAAATAATTGGTGGTTGGTTTGTGGTTTAAACTGGCTTCACATCCGTATAATACCAGATACAAGGGTAAAAGAAGAATGACTCGCAGAGAAGATATAGAGTCTGATAGTGAAGAAGAGCAGAATCAGTTGACTTCGCAGGAAGTAGCATCAATGGAAGAGATAAAGTCATTAAAACAACAGATGGCGGAGATGTACAAAGCTTGGTTGAATGGACAAGCCCCGCCTTCTTCAATCCCTGGACTTTCAACTTCAAATGATCCAAATTCTGACCCAGCTCAAACTAGTGATCCATTTTACCCACCTGGATTTGGCCCATTTGCTAATATGTCTGGAGTTGCTGGTACTTCCACCGTGCACCCACCAAATCCATCGGTTGCAAATAACCCACTCTTTACTTCTGTAGCGCCAGCTACTGCGGGTGTTCAACCGACAATACCAAAAGATATGGGAAAACCAAATCATGATATGTTATATCCTCCTGAAATGACTTTTAAGTCACAAAATCCACATTATCATGTTCATCCACGCGATACTCCTATCGTGATTGAGAAGATTGCTAAGAATGAGGAACAAGAGGAGATGGCTAGAAAAGTTAGAAGCCTGGAACAAAGTATGAGAAATATGCAAGGAGTAGGTGGACCAAAAAGTGTTTCGTACAAGGATTTATGTATGTTTCCTGATGTCCATTTACCGATAGGGTTCAAAATGCCAAAATTTGACAAATATGAAGGACACGGCGATCCTGTAGCTCATTTGAAAAAGTTCTGCAATCAATTAAGGGGAGCAGGAGGAAAAGAAGAATTATTGATGGCGTACTTTGGAGAAAGCCTTACAGGGATAGCTTCTGAATGGTTCATTGACCAAGACATTTCCCGTTGGCATGTGTGGGATGACATGGCTCGAGATTTCGTTCAACAATTTCAGTATAACATTGAGATAGTTCCAGATCGCACTACGCTTGCCAACATGCGAAAAAAGATGACTAAAAATTTTCGAGAATATGCCGTCAGATGGAGAGAGCAGGCTTCAAGAGTTAGACCATCGATAAAAGAATCTGAAATGATTGATATTTTTCTGCAAGCACAAGAACCTGATTATTTTCATCATTTGCTTTCTACTATCGGAAGCACATTTGCAGAAGTTATCAAAGTTGGAGAGATGGTAGAAAACGGAATCAAATCAGGAAAGATCATCAGCCAGGCCGCTTTGAAAGCAACAACACAGGCAATTCAAAGTGGTACAGGAAGTTTTGGGGGAAAGAAAAGAAAAGAGGATGTAGCAACTGTCATGGCAGGTCCACGACAAAATTGGAGAGGTGCGCGTCAACCATACGAGCAGAATCCATTATATTTTGTTCCATCTCCCCAATATCCTATTTACAATACACAATCATATGTTCGAGGACCTTCTTACCCGCAGTGGCGTACACCAGCAATCCAAAATCATCCAATGGCCCCGCAAGTTCAAAGAGGTCCTCCGAGGTCTAATTTTCGGCCTAGAGCAGAATTCAAAAGGGATAACATGGTAAAAGATAATTTCACTCCTATTGGAATATCTTACACCAGTTTATTTCATAGACTGAGAAAAATGAATGTTCTAAACCCAATTGAGAGAAGGATCCCGAATCCTCCTCCGAAGAATTTGGACTATTCTAGAAGATGTGAATACTGTTCTGATGCCCCAGGGCACGACACAGAGAAATGTTGGTATCTGAAAAGAGCCATTCAAGAGTTGATTGACACCCAACAGATTATGGTAGAAAGTCCAGGCACTCCAAATGTCAATCAAAATCTGCTGCCAGATCATAATGAAACAAATATGCTCGATGTGTTACTCAGTGGTGAAGATGCTACGATTCCCTTTAAGCCAATCATTAAAATTAAAACTGATTCGGAAAAATCAGCAAATGCTGTAGATTTAACGAAAGAAAAGCCTGCAGAAGCGGAGGTGGTGATAGCAAAACCCGAATCATTGAATGATCCCTTGGTGATGGGGAAAGAGATTTCTGAAAATATTGGGTCAAGTCAAATAAAGCCGAAACTCATTATTCTCGGAAGATCCAATAAGCCTCTTTTAATCATAAAAGGAGCTCCTGTAGTTCCTATTGTTATTAAACCAGTGTCACAGCTGCCTATGGTTGATACCAAGGCAGTCCCTTGGAATTATGATCGCGTTGTGGTGATGCACAAGGGGAAAGAAGTGATTGAAGATGTAGATGAAGTAGGAGGATTAACTCGATCTGGAAGATGTTATGTTCCCGTAGAGTTAAGAAAGAATAAACAAGGCGGTGAAGAACGAATGACAGTCAAGAAGCCTGTCACTGATGAAGAAGCTGAAGAATTCTTAAAGAAAATGAAATTGCCAGAATATTCTGTTATAGAACAGTTGAAGAAGACACCAGCACAGATTTCTTTGTTGTCTTTATTGATACATTCAGAGGAACACCGCAAGGCTGTAATGAAGATTCTTAATGAAGCATGTGTTCCTAATGATATTAGAGTAAATCAGCTGGAAAAAGTTGTTGGAAGGATCGTGGAAGCTAATAAAATTGCTTTTTCAGATGATGAACTGCCTATAGAAGGTACGGAGCATAACAAAGGGCTGTACATTTCTGTGAAATGCGAACATTCCATCATCACTCGAGTGTTAATTGATGGAGGATCAGGCGCTAACATTTGTCCGATGTCAACTTTACAAAAGTTGAAAGTTAATGTGGAAAGAATCCGACCTAACAACGTGTGCGTCAAAGGTTTTGACGGATCAAAAACTGATGCCATTGGTGAAATAGAACTTATATTGACAATTGGGCCTGTGGATTTTGCTATGGATTTTCAAGTACTGAACCTTGATGCTTCATATAATATGTTATTGGGAAGGCCATGGATTCATAGGGCTAAAGCGGTCGCATCAACGTTGCATCAAATGGTCAAATTCGAATATGACAGGCAAGAGATAGTAGTTCATGGCGAAGGAGACTTATCAATGTATAAAGACTACTCTGTTTCTTCCATCGAAACAAATACTGCCAATGCGTTAATTCATCAAGCTTCTGAGGTAGTGGCTGTTGAGCATATCCTCGAGGGGAATCTCATCGCAAGACCACAATTGTCCTCCGCATCTGTTATGGTAGTGAATGAAATGTTGAAGCATGGTTTTGAACCAGGAAAAGGTCTAGGGATGTTTTTGCAAGGCATAGTTCATCCGGTAAACCTCTATGAGAACTTTGGTACTTTTGGTCTGGGATACGAGCCTACTGCTGAAGATATAAAGAAGGCTAAAAAGCATAAGAAAGAGGCGTGGTCACTTGCCAAGCCTATACTGCCACTTTGTGAGTCTTTCATCAAATTCAGTGTTGGTGGATCCTCCAAGATACCTGATGCAAAATCAATGAATGATGATGATGCAGAATTGATTGACCTTTTTCAGAATATGTTCGTTGAAGCGGATATGGTTGAAATTGGGGAAGGTACCAGTGATGCAGATGTGCAGTTTGTCGGCCCTGATGTCCAGCTTAACAATTGGGAGGCCACTCCTCTCCCTATTATAAAAGAGTCTTGGTAGTTTGTTTGTTTTCTTACAGTCTTAGTAGTTTGTTTGTTTTCTTACAGTCTTAGTAGTTTGCTTGTTTTTACCTCTGTAAATTTAAATTATTCTAGGATTATAATTCAGAACTTTAAATCTGGTATGTCAGGTTAAAACTCTTTCTATCTATGTTTCTAATTAAGTGCAGTTTCCCTTTGTTTTATTTTTAGTCTAATTTTTTTTTTTTTTTTTTTTTTTATCATACAGTTCTTTCTATGCCGATTCTAATGATATGACATGCATGAAGAATTGTTCACCAGAGTTAAAAAACCAATCTAATTTTGAAATAATGAATAAGGAGGTTGAATACGAGGAAGAAGAAGCATTTGAAGATATAAACAAAGATTTCAAACAGTTTGAGAATAAGACAAATCCCAATTTGGAAGAAACTGAGGTGATCAATCTGGGAGATCATGAAAATATTAGGGAGACTAAGATAAGTGTACATGTTCAACCACAACAAAAGAAAGCTATAATTGAAGCGTTGCATGAATATAAAGATGTCTTTGCGTGGTCTTATGATGATATGCCCGGTTTAAGCACTGATTTGGTAGTTCACAAGTTGCCAATTGATCCTGCTTCTCCTCCTGTCAAGCAGAAGCTAAGAAAGTTCAAAACTGACATGAGTGTAAAAATTAAAGAGGAAATCACGAAGCAACTTGAGGCTAAAGTCATTCGAGTGGCCCAGTATCCTACTTGGTTGGCAAATATTGTCCCTGTTCTAAAGAAGGACGGTAAAGTTCGGATGTGTGTTGATTATCGCGATTTAAACAAAGCAAGTCCGAAAGATAATTTTCCACTTCCCAATATTCATATTTTATTGGACAATTGTGCCAAACATGATCTTGCTTCTTTTGTGGATTGTTATGCGGGGTATCACCAGATCATTATGGATCCAGAAGATGCGGAAAAGACATCATTTATTACTCCATGGGGAACATATTGTTATAGAGTTATGCCTTTTGGATTGAAGAATGCTGGGGCAACTTACATGAGGGCAATGACCACAATGTTTCACGACATGATGCACAAAGAAATTGAAGTTTATGTGGATGATGTGATCATTAAGTCGAGAGAGCAATCTGATCATATCAAAGATTTGATAAAATTCTTTGAAAGGCTTCGGAGGTATGATCTCAAACTTAATCCAGCAAAATGTGTATTTGGAGTTCCGTCAGGGAAACTTTTGGGTTTTATAGTCAGTCGACGTGGCATTGAGTTAGATCCTTCAAAAATAAAAGCTATCCAAGATTTACCTCCACCGAAAAATAAAACGGAGGTGATGAGTTTACTTGGAAGGTTGAATTATATCAGTAGATTCATTGCTCAGCTTACGACAACTTGCGAGCCAATATTCAAGTTGTTGAAAAAGAATGTTAAAGTTGAATGGACTGAAGAATGTCAAGAGGCATTTGACAGAATTAAGAGACACTTGTCGAATCCGCCTATTTTGGTTCCTCCAGAGCCAGGCCGACCCTTGATATTGTACATGTCTGTTTTAGATAATTCTTTTGGCTGTGTATTGGGTCAACATGATGTCACAGGAAGAAAAGAACAAGCCATCTACTACCTCAGCAAAAAGTTTACCACTTACGAGGCTAAGTACACTCTTCTTGAGAAAACGTGCTGCGCCTTAACTTGGGTAGCCCAAAAGCTGAAACATTACTTGTCATCTTATACTACTTACCTCATCTCTCGTATAGATCCTTTAAAGTACATCTTTCAGAAGCCTATGCCCACAGGCAGACTCGCGAAATGGCAGATGTTGCTTACAGAGTTTGATATTGTTTATGTGACACGAACTGCAATGAAAGCTCAAGCCTTGGCGGATCATTTGGCTGAAAATCCTATTGATGAGGAGTATGAGCCATTGAAGACTTATTTTCCAGATGAAGAGGTATTGTATGCTGATGAGTTTGTTTCAGAAGATTGTCATTCAGGCTGGAAGTTGTTCTTTGACGAAGCTGCTAATATGAAAGGAGTGGGGATAGGAGCGGTTCTTATTTCTGAATCAGGACAATATTATCCCATAACAGCCCAACTTCGATTCTACTGTACCAATAATATGGCAGAATACGAAGCTTGCATTCTAGGTTTGAGATTAGCCATTGACATGGGGGTCCAAGAATTGTTGGTATTAGGAGATTCAGATTTATTAGTCCACCAAATCCAAGGAGATTGGGAGACTCGTGATTCGAAACTCCTACCATATAGAAGTTGTTTGCAAGATCTTTGTCAACGATTTGTATTAGTAAAGTTCAAACACATTCCCAGAGCTCATAATGAGATTGCTGATGCTTTGGCGACTTTATCTTCGATGCTTCAACATCCCGATAAAACTTATATTGACCCTTTGCATATACAGATTCATGATCAACATGCATATTGTAATGTGGTTGAAGAAGAATTTGATGGGGAGCCTTGGTTCTATGATATCAAAGAATATATTCAGACTGGGAAGTATCCCGTACATGCTGATGGTAATCAAAAGAGAACCATTCGACGTTTGTCTAGTGGATTTTTCTTAAGTGGAGGAATCTTGTATAAGAGGACTCCTGATTTGGGACTTCTGAGGTGTGTAAATGCTAAAGAAGCGTCAAAAATCATGATTGAAGTACATTCTGGGATCTGTGGACCACACATGAGTGGATATGTTTTGGCAAAGAAAATACTTCGAGCAGGTTATTATTGGCTCACCATGGAGCGAGATTCCATCAATTTCGTTCGTAAATGTCATGAATGTCAGGTACATGGAGACTTGATACATTCCCCTCCATCTGAGTTGCATACAATGACTGCTCCATGGCCTTTTATGGCTTGGGGAATGGATGTAATTGGACCAATTGAACCAAAGGCCTCGAATGGACATAGGTTCATCTTGGTAGCCATTGATTATTTCACGAAATGGGTAGAAGCAGTGACTTTCAAGTCAGTGACCAAGAAAGTTGTGGTTGATTTTATTCACTCCAACATCATTTGTCGTTTCGGCATTCCAAAGATAATTGTCACAGATAATGCCGCGAATCTCAATAGCCATCTGATGCAAGAAGTGTGCCAGCAATTTAAGATTATGCATCGAAATTCAACTCCTTATCGTCCAAAGGCGAATGGAGCTGTGGAAGCTGCCAACAAGAACTTAAAGAAAATACTCCGTAAGATGGTACAAGGTTCCCGACAATGGCATGAAAAGTTACCGTTTGCTTTGTTGGGTTATCGTACTACAGTTCGGACTTCAATTGGTGCAACTCCTTACTTGTTAGTGTATGGAACTGAAGCAGTTATACCTGCAGAAATTGAGATTCCATCTCTTCGAGTAGTTGTGGAAGCTGAAATTGATGAAGATCAATGGGTCAAGACTCGTTTGGAGCAATTAAGCTTGATTGATGAAAAAAGATTGGCGTCAGTATGTCATGGACAACTATATCAGAAGAGAATGGCACGAGCATATAATAAAAAGGTGCGCCACAGACATTTTGAAGTTGGTCAGTTAGTACTAAGACGCATCCTTCCTCATCAGATTGAGGCCAAAGGCAAATTTTCTCCTAATTGGCATGGGCCATTCATAGTAAAGAAAGTGTTACCTAATGGCGCGTTATATCTGACTGATGTAGAAGGAAAAATGGAAGGAATGCCGGTCAATGCTGATGCAGTTAAAAGATACTATGTATGATATTCATGTACAATTATGTTATGTATGTTTTGTACTTATATTTTTAAAGATTGAAATGATGAAGGCATTTTGTTCTGCTATCTGAATAATATATAAACCTTTGCTTACCCCTTTGAGCCTTTATTTTTCTTCGAACCCCTCTTTTGGAATCAAAATAAAAGGGATATCAAAAAAAAAAAAAAAAAAAAAAAAAAAAAAAAGAATGATGTTTCATGAACTACGTTTGACCTGATTCTTGCTATGACAAGATACGTAGGCAGCCTTACTCCGGGGTTCGGTCTAACCAGAAGAAAATTTAAATTACCCAGAATGAAATGAAACTGGGGCAAAATTTATTTTCTTAAAAGGATAGATTCCAAAAGTTGTATGTTTCACCCAATGTTATAAATTTTTTGAGACTCATGCCTACCTTTCTTTCTAACCCTATCCAAAAGCCAAGTTACAACCAAAGAAAGACCTTCGGATTAATCTTTGAGAATGTCAAGGCTAAACATATTATGAGTGCATGATATTTCATATTTTGGATGTTTATTAAAAAAAAAAAAAAAAAAAAAGTGATGAAAAATAAAAATGAGAGTCTTATTGGTGAAAACCCTTTCGGGCACCGTAAGACGACTGTGAGCTAAGGCAGGAACAAAAGGAGATAGACTCGTTGGCAAAATCCATTGAGGTGCCACTAGTTTAAGAAAGATTGTTATCAAGAAGGAACAAATTCAAGATTGGCTTAATTTAAAGCTCAATATGTGGAAAAAAGTTGTAATGATTGGTGTGGGTAGATCTGGTTGTTTTATTCAAAATGCATGTCATAATCACCAGAATCGACGTCCACGTTCAGATAAGTTTTCTCTTTGTTTTGGAAAAGAGATATCTATTGTCTTTTTATTTTGTTTTATTTTTATTTTTGATTGTTGTGTCTTTGTCATCAAACAAAAATCTTTGTCGTCTTTTGAGTCAAGTTCACATCAGGTCGAGTCAGAAAAGATTTCAAACTCGCTACCAACTCCTTTAAGGGTACAAAGCAAGACAAAGGGTCGATCTACAGAGACAACATTTCAAAGTAAAAGTAAGAAATATGATTTGAGTCAAGGATCTCAGTAGTCAGAATTCTGATTCAGAAATATGACAATTCAAAGAAGATTATCATGGATTGGAAAGGAGTCGAGCATGGCAAGGGCGAGAACGGCCACTTCAAAAGCCAGATGCCACAAACTAACCACCACATGTTTTAAAACTCACAATTTTTCTTTGTTTGGAACAGAGATGAAGTAATGTTTTCAGCTAAAGGATGCAATTTTGACACTTCATTCAATGCAAGAAGCATGATTACAACATCCGATGCTGGATCTCGGTCATGATAAACTTTATTCTTTGCGAGATATATTAAGATCCAGTAACACATAAATTTTTTTCATTACAAACTGGGGCAAAATTTTATGTGTGTTATAGGAAATTTATTTTATGCTCAGGACCCTCCTGAAAAATGGGAATCTGTTTTATGCTCAGGACCCTCCTGAATAATGGGAATTTATTTTTATGCTCAGGACCCTCCTGAAGAATGGGAATTTATTTTATGCTCAGGACCCTCCTGAAAAATGGGAATCTGTTTTATGCTCAGGACCCTCCTGAATAATGGGAATTTATTTTTATGCTCAGGACCCTCCTGAAGAATGGGAATTTATTTTATGCTCAGGACCCTCCTGAAAAATGGGAATCTGTTTTATGCTCAGGACCCTCCTGAATAATGGGAATTTATTTTATGCTCAGGACCCTCCTGAAAAATGGGAAGCTGTTTTATGCTCAGGACCCTCCTGAAGAATGGGAATCTATTTTATGCTCAGGACCCTCCTGAATAATGGGAATCTATTTTATGCTCAAGACCCCCCTAAAGAATGGGAATTTATTTTATGTACAGAACCCTCTTGAAGAATAGGATGTTATTTTCCTGTTTCACTATTTTCTTTGAGTCCAGGAGCCCACCTGAAGAACAGGGTGAAGAATTGTAAGTCCAGGAGCCCGCCTGAAGAACAGGGTGAAGAAAAAGTAAGTTCAGGAGCCCGCCTGAAGAACAGGGTGAAAAAGTTGCAAGTCAGGAGCCCGCCTGAAGAACAGGGTGAAAAAGTTGAAAGTCAGGAGCCCGCCTGAAGAACAGGGTGAAGAATTGTAAGTCCAGGAGCCCACCTGAAGAACAGGGTGAAGAATTTATAAAGTCAGGAGCCCGCCTGAAGAACAGGGTGAAGAAAAAGAAAGTTCAGGAGCCCGCCTGAAGAATAGGGTAAATTTTCAAGTTCAAGTCATGAAGATTTGAATCAAGATTCTGGAGATTGCAATTTTTACTTGTATTTTTCATTTTGATTTTATTAGTCAGTTGAATGTAAAAGCAGAAGTCGTCAACCGAAAACTCGACGGAATCTCACTCGACTTTCACTTTTTCTCTCACCCAAAATACCTTTTGAACTACTCATGACCTGATTCCTTTGTAACCCGGGATAGGTAGGAAGTCCAAAAACAGGACTCGGTCATACAGGTCTTTTATTTTTATTTTTATTTTTATTTTTTATTTTATTTTTTTTATTTTATTTTATTCTTACCTTTCAAATAATTGGAGAGTCAAAAATCATATCTTGTCTACTTCTTTGTATGAAAACTCTTCGAGATTTCACACAAAGAGGGGCAAAAATGTAGACACGTGATTTTTGATCCTCCCTAAATTTTAACTTGTTTATCGATACTAAATATTTATATTTATATTTAATCATATATTATTTTGACTATTATTCTATTTTAATATAATATAAATAATTAAATGAATTTAATTTTAGGATATTATTTTGTTTAAAAATAAAAAATAAAAAATATATATATATATGTATAGTTTTGTACTATCTTAATTATATAATTTATTTTTGACTATTTTTAGATTGTTATTGTATTTTTTTTTAATAATATAAAAATCAATTAATTATTATTTTTATTATTATTATTTTATTTGTTACTATTATCTATTTATTCATTTACTTATTAATTATTTTTCCTTATTAAAAAAAATAAATAAAAAATAAATAAATAAATAAATAAATAAATGAAAAATGAAAAATCTTAAAACCTACCCTAACCCCCCCACATTCCCCACACTTCCCTCAACCTCCCCCCACTATCCCACAACTACACCCACAACAACACAACACTACACATGGACACAACAATATATATATTACACACACACACGGAAACAAAAAGAAAAAAGGGAGGACAGACGGACAAAAACAAAAGAGGAGAATAAGATTTTGTGAAAGAAGACAAAAAAAAAAAAAAGAAAGTGAGAGAGAAGGGAAAGAAGTGAGAAAAACAGAAAGAAAAGAAGTAAGAAATAGAGAGAGAAAAACAGAAAAAAGGTAGTGACCACAAGAGAGAAAGGAGGAAAAGTAGTAGAGGATTGAGTTCAAGTTTTCGTTTGAGTCTCCAGTGGCTTCGTTCGTCATACAGGTTTTTATTCAACTTCGTATTTTTTTATTTTTATTTTTACGAGTCTTGTTGTAAATCGAAGCATGAGCAAAGTTATTTTAATGACTTTGTTTATTTAGTATGCACAGTTTATAATTTAGATGTAGTTTGATGTTTTACTTCTTCATTTATAAGTCGGTTGGTGTTTCGAAATAATATTAACTAGATTGTTTTTTTTGAATTTTAGATGAGATAGTTTTAAAGTTATTAATGTTCAAAAGTGTACAATTACGTTAGTTGATGTGCAATTAGTATGTGACTATATAATAAATCACTTATGATGCATGCATGCATGAACAAAAAAAAAAAAAAAAAAAAAAAAAAAAAAAAAAAAACAAAGACACAACACACACGCATAGAATGCAAAGTGGGAATAGACATAGCATGCCCACAAATAAAGCCATATGCATTATATACATGTAAACACACGCAGAAACAGAATAGAAAAGTAAAAAAAAAAAGGGGATGGATTAGAAAAGTGGTTATAAAACTTTTGTTATTTAGCCCTAGTAAATTATTTGATGATATTATATATAAGTTTTTCCATGATTTGGTAAATTAGCTAATGTAAAATCAAAGAAAATATAACTAATAGTATGCTATTTCAGGTTTTTAAAGTACTTACTATTTGGTTTTCTCGTTTCTTATTTTAATAGTGAATGTTATGTTTGTATTAATTGAATATTTTGTATGTTTTAGAATCTGTGTTTTTTCTTTAGTATATTATTGTAATTCCAAGATAAGAAACGCTATACATAAGTAGCACATCATAATAGTTATCCGTTTCATCCATCTTTTTATATTAATTAATAGATTTTGTTGGGTCTGATTCGATAGGTAAGATCTACTCGTTAATTCATATGAGGCTAAATAAGGTAGGTTGTAAAATTATCCAAGATCTATCGTTACTACTAAAACAAAAAGAGAGGAAAAAACTTATTTGGAGGGAGTGAGGCGAGTTGCAGATTAATTCAAAACTCGTTGCAAATAAAGAGTGAAAAAGAATAAAATGGATAAGAAAATTTGTCTCGAATTTATAAGAGACAAACGAATACCTTTTAACGCTAGGAAAGTTTTAGGCACGTTTAAATATATTCGTCTCGAATAAGAATGCGGTGTAGTATATTTCGAAGATATTTAAAATTCAAGGATGCAATAATGCACCTCGACAAATATTTTTCTAAAAATAATTTTCACACGATTTATTTAATATAATAGACAAGTTTTCGTTATAATAAAAATGAGCGGATTTAGGCCTTGACACAATTTATTAAAATAATTTAAGTCAAGATAAGTCAATAAAAGCGACCGTGCTGGAACCACGAGATTCGAGGGGTGCCTTACACCTTCCCCTCGATCAACAGAATTCCTTACCCATTTTCTGTTTTCGCAGACCAAATAAGAGTTATTTCCTTTTGATTAGGGATTCAAAAAGGTGACTTGGAACACCAAAACCCAATTCCAAGTGGCGACTCTATGAATAATTTAATCCCTATTCAATATCGTCACTTTAATTGGAAAAACCCTTCGACTCAGTTCTCGAGCGAAAAAAGGGGTGTGACAATGCTCAATGAATGAAACCTAGTTGGAAATCTAAATAAATGGGGGTTTCATTAAGGAGCCACTCAACATGTTTGTGTTGTCAAAAAAGCTTTTTCTACTTATCGTACTACTGATTCTAAAGAAGTGATATTCATGAGAAATAATACAACAATCAATGTTGAAGGAAGTGGAAAGATATTCCTAATAATTACTTCTTACAAGGTATTGACTATCAACAAAATTCTCCATGGTCCTACTATTAGGAAGAACTTAGTATCTACAACACTTCTCGTTAAAAATGAGTTTAAGTGTGTCTTAGTATTGGAGAAAGTTATAATATAAGATAATGATATGTATATAGGAAAATATTACCGTAACGAGGGCCTTTTCAAGCTTGATGCAATGACTATTAAAATGAATAAAACTGAGGCTTCTTCTTACTTGCTTGAGTCTAATGATTTGTTGCATGGTCATTTAGGGCATGCCAATTACAAAACCTTGTGAATACTGATTAATTTAGAATTTTACCTAACTTTGAATGCAATAAATCACAATTTCAAACAAGTGTTGAATCTAAGTATGCTAAGCATCTCTATAAATATGTTGAAAAGAATTCTAATTCCTTAGAATTGATTTGTACAATTATTTGTTATATGAAGTCAACACCATCTCGCGGTGGAAAAAAGTATTTCATAACTTTTATTGAGGATTTCTTTAGATATTGTTATGTTTAGTTGTTGAACAATAAGTATGAAATGATAGAAGCATTTAGGCAATATAAAATCAAAATTGAAAATCATTTGGATAAAAAGATAAAAATGCTAAGAAGTAATAGGAATGAAGAGTAGGAATTTTCTTTAGTAGAGATATGTTTGGAAAATAAAATTATCCATAAATTGTTGCTCCTAACTCACCTCTATCTAATAGAACTATGAAAACAAAAAAAATCAAACATTCAAGGAAATGATGAATGCCTTACTTGTAAACATGTGAGGGTAAACTATCCTTACAACAAACTGAATACTCAATAGAGTGTCCATAAAAAGACATAATCTATTCCATATGAGAAATAGAAAGAAACAAAACCCAACTTAAAATATATCAAAGTGTGGGGATGTCTAAGCCAAAGTCAAAATTCCTATATGTAAAAGGGTAAAAATAGGACCAAAGACCGCGGACTATGTTTTCATTAGATATGCTGCAAACAATAAAGCATGTTTGTTTTTGGTTTACAAATCCAACCATCCATATATTCATGAAAAAACAATACTTAAACCAAATAATGTTGTGTTATTTGAATATATTTATCCGTATAAAATTAAATATGAGTAGTCTAGTGAAGGATCTAAATGACCTCTAAAAGAACCAAATGAGAATGTACTTAATAAAGAGAATCCAAGGTGTAGTAAATGTCAAAGGAAATCTACTTTCTTCAGAATACATTTTGTAACACTTCTTGAAAATGATCCCTAAAAATTCAAAGAAGCCATGTCTTTTGCGGACTCATTCTTTTAGGAAGATGTCATCAATATTGGGATTGATTGAATCTTGAACAATCTTACTTGGGTGTTGGTTGATATTCCTCCAAGAGATAACTTTTAGGTTCAAAATAGATCTTCAAAATAAAAATAAAATCTAATGAAACTATTGACAAATACAATGCAAGACTCATCGTTAAAGGCTTTTAGACAAAAAAGGCCTTGATTATTTTGATACATACTTGCCAGTAAAAAGGATTACATCCATTCAAATGTTGGTTGTACTAATAGCGGTTTATGGTCTTGAAATTCATCAAATGAATGTGAAAACAACTTTATTAAATAGAGAATTAGAGAAAGAAATTTACATGGAACAACCCGAGCGTTTGTGGTTATTGGTAAAGAGAAAAAGTGTGTAAATTTGGTAAGTCACTTTGTGGACTAAAAAAAAAAATACCCAAATAGTGATATACAAAGTTTGACCAAATCATGTTGACAAACGAATTTAAGATTAATGAGTTTGAAAAATATATTTACATTAAGGACACTCCAAATCACAAAGTTTTATTTGTTTATATTGACATACTGATCATTAGTAGATACATTTCTGACATAAATACCACTAAGTGAATACTACCTAGAAAATTCGATATGAAAGACCTTAGAGTTGATGATGTAATCATAGGGATAAGAATTTATAGAACTCCATAAGGTTTAACATTATCACAGTCTCATTAATTGAAAAGGTTCTTGACAAGTTTAAGTATTTAGATTTCAATATTTCTAAGACATAAGTAGATGTAACCTTTGTACTTTAAAAGGATGAAGGTGAAAGTGATTCACAATTGTACTATACAAGAGTGTTGAAAACTTTGATGTATATCATGAATTGAAGGCGACTAGATATAACATGTTGTGTTAGTAAATTGAGTCATTTCACAAGTAATCCCAGTTAAACTCATTGGATGACTATGAAAAGAGTTTTGGAATATCTAAAACAGACTAAAAAATATGCTTTCCATTATAACAAATATCTAACAGTAATTGAAGGACATAGTGATGTAAATTGGATCACCGACTTGAATAAAGTAAAACCCATAAGTGTATATATATTTACTCTTGGTGGAGGAGCAATCTCTTGGAAATTATCTAAATATACATGTATCGCTCGCTCTACGATGAAATTAGAATTTATCGCTTTAGATAAGACCGATGAAGAATCTGAATAACTTTGGAGTTTCATGGAAGCTATTCTTTTTTGGCTCAAATATTTGGTGCATAAACTGTGATAGACAAGCTTCAATAGTTATGGAAGGGAGCACAATGTATAATGGAAAATCTCATCACATAAGGCATAGACTTAATATTGTTAGCAACTAATATCTTGTCGAATTATCATGATTGACTATGTGAAGTCAAAATATAATGTGTTGGATCCACATACAAAAGGCCTAGTTAGAGAAAAAGTTGAGAGATCATCAAATAAAATAGGTTTATGTCACGACCCAATTTCATGAGACATGATAACACCTACTTTATTCCACTAATAGGTAAGCCAAACCGTAGCCCGAAACTACAAGTAATATGCTAATTGGTGGAAAGTGGCATAAATACAAAAAATATGCAAGTAATTAGCTTACAAGGCATAAATACTATAATAATAGCATAATAGAAAATAAACAATGAAAGGAGTAAAATATCCCATGACCAAGTAAGGTCGGTACAAGAGCCTCTAGCAAAAGAATAAGAGTACTATAAATATCAAATATACAATAGTCTCAGAATGAAAGACCATACAAAATAAAAGATGGAGATAAAGTCAACTCCAACTCCAAAAGCTTACCTATCTCCGAACTCTAACCGGTATTGACACAGCGTCAACAACGGAAACTAGTACTTGGATTTGGACTAGAAAGGGGTACAAATGCATAGTATTAGTACCAAATCCAAAGGTACACAGTAGTCATCATTGACCGACTATACTAAATTATAATATAAATACAATAAAGTGCGAGATAATAAGATAAGTCAAGGAAAAAGGGAAAACCTGAAATAATGCTCAAAATACCAAAAGTAAACAACTGAATTAATAATAATAATAATAGTAAGAAAGAGAACATAGATATTTCTAGCATAACTGATCGCCAAAAGTCCAGAAGACAATAAAAATAAATAACCCAACACGGACCCCTAAGACCAGTGGATGCAATCAAGAAGAAGTAATAATAGTAATTATAACAACTATCCATGACTCAAAATCGTAACTGTGGATCTTCCCATACTGTAAGTAACAGACTTAAACCGGTTCCATATCCATCATAAATAGCCACTCACGTACTAGACTTAAGTCCACAATAATGTCATGAATGCCAGACTTGAACCCGAAGTAATATCATCATTAATGCCGGACTTGAATCAATCTTTATATCATAATATGCTGGACTTAAACCGATCTTTATATCATTATTTCCCAGACTTTAAAATTCCTTAAAATCCCCCAAGTACATGACTAGATTGAGTTATACTATACCTAAATCCTTCCCAAGTTCAAGAACATAAATAATATGACGTATAAAAGCCTATTGAATCTACCAGGAGCTAGTAGTAGTCTTGGACTAAGATGGATCATAGGGGCCCACTCCTAACCTAAAAGTCTATTCTAGTTCACTTTCTACCCTGCACTAGACCAAGGATTCCATACTCTACTACAAGGTGCTAAATAAGCCTCATTGCATCCTAAGGTAGCTATTTGACCCAAGGAATGGGTAGCTAGGTCAAATAAGACTAATCACAATTCGCTAACAAACTAAGTAGTCTAAATTTGCATAATATACCATCAAGTCCTAATTTCCCAATCCAAAACTAGTATAACAATATACTTATACTATAATTAAGCTCAATTTAACAAAGAGTAATCCTAACCTACCTGAACACTAAAGAAAGCCTGATAAAGTCTGCTAAATTGGCGATTTCTTCTTTCAAGAAGCTTCTGCACGATGCCACACTATCAAAATAGTGATCTACATATTAATACGAGAATAATGACACCCATATTGCATTTTTATGCTTTGGATACAAAATCAAGTCAAAATTTCATGTAGGGCCCGCTTGTGGAATGACATTTTTGAAATAATCAACATGTCCTTTATGCTAAAGAATCATCTACCCTTAAGAATAGGTAAATTCCGAGCTCAAATGATACAAAAATCAACCCAACAAGAATCTAGGGATTTATGACTAAATTAGAGAATTAATCCAAGGATTAGAAGGAAACTTACAAGGATTACAATGAGAAAATAAATATTTCGAGCTTACCAACACCCCCCAATCACCTAAAGATTACTCTCCCAACTTTTCACACTCTCTAGGGCTTTATAACTTTTGAGAGTTATAAGAAATGGGAGAAAATTGAGTAAAATACTGAGCTTAATTACCTCCCAAGTGTCGTTTAAGTGGTAACTTGACAGCTTATGCGGTACCTAGAGTGGGTCACTCTCCGCTAAAGTAGACAAGGTATCGCTTAAATGACACCTACTTTACCTATAAGGATTTTGCTAAAGCAACTAAGGTGGGACCAGCCTTGGCCACTAAAGAGACCACTTGGATGCTAAAGTGGCCTCCGCTAAAGAGAACAAAGGTCCGCTTTAGCAGATGCATCAGTTGACTCCATGCACCAACTAAACTTGGACTTTGCCAAGTTTCCACTGGCCCTTCGAAATTCATTCTAAATCCTGTGAATGCAAATGAATTATACTACCCTATAAAATTCAATATTTTGGACTCAATGGTACCATCAAATTTCCATATTGAATTATTTTGATAAATATGGGCCCATGCCCAAGAGCCACATAAACTAAATTTTGGCCTGTAGCCCAAAATAAATTCACAAGCCATGAGACACGAACCAAAGGCCCCCTTGCCTAAAATTAATGGTCTAGAGTTGATGGAACCATTAGAATTTGCATATGATGTTTTTAACCTAAAGTTTACTCTTAATAGCTATTTTTACCAGCCAAAACTTCAAAATAGAGAATTGGCTGTAAAAATAAAATAAACTACCTGATATTGAACTATCAGCTCCAGCAAGTCATAATTGACTTGGGAAAGCTATAGTAAAGCTCTAAATAATAAAAAAGTGTAGAAAATAAAAAAATAACCTGGAGGGTCACTACTAAAATAAATTTTATCTGCAAAAGTAAAGGGTTAAAATATACCTGAAGGATCAAACAGGTGAGGATATTGGGTCTACATCTCGCTTTCGATCTCCTAAATAGCCTTCTCTACTGGGTGGTGTCTCTACTGAACCTTAATTACTGGAATCTCCCTAGAGTGCAATTGCCCGACACCCCTACTGAATATATGAAATGGTTCCAACACGAAGATCGACCCCTCACCCAACTAAACCAAGTCCCACCAAAGTACATATGACTCATAAGGGATATAACACCACAACATAGAAACATGAAAACCTGTATGAACAACAACAAAATCTGGGGGCAAGGAAAACTCTCCAACTGTGCGAAGTATCTCAATTGGTCAAATATATCTGGGCCTGAGCTTGCCTTTTCTCCAATCTTCATCACACCCTTTATGGGCGATCTCAAAGAAATATTAGGTCTCCAACACCAAACCTCATGGCACAAACTCTACAATCTGCATAAGACTTTGGCCTACTCTAAGCTGCCCTCAGCCTTTCCTGAATCACCCTAACTCTATCCAAAGATCTTCAAATCAAGTCAGTACTACATGACCTAACCTTGGAGGAATTGAATCATCATATAGGCAATAAAAAACACCTACCATAAAGTGCCTCAATAGTGCCATCTCAATACTCGAATGGTAACTACTATTAAATGCAATCTTTATCAATGCCAAGTGTTTCTCCGACTAATCTCCAATGTTTAAGACATAAGCTAGGAGCATATCCTTGAGAATCTGGATAGTCTACTTCGACTGCCAATTGGTCTGAGGGTGAAAAGTTATGCTAATATCCACCTGAGTATCCAACTCTTCCTAAAAAGCCATCCAGAATCTAGAAGTGAATACTAAGCCCCAGTCTAAAATAATAGATATAGGCACTCCAGAAATGCAAACTATCTTACAAACTAGCTATGGTCTAACCTTTCAACATTGAAAGACATCTAAATAGGAAGGAAATGTGCAGATTTGGTTAATCTATCTGTAATGACCTAAATATCATCGGGACCACAAGAGGTGCAAGACAACCTGCTAACAAAATCTATGGTGATCTTCTTCCACTTTTACTCGAGAATAGGTAATCTCTGAATCAGGAACTAGGCCTCTATTACTCATTTTTCACCTGCTGACAACATAGGAAATAAGCTATAAAGTCCTCCACACCTTTCTTCATGCTGCTCCACTAGTAGTGCTTTCTCAAATCCCTATACATCATAGATGTCGTAGGGTGAATAGAGTATCTGGGTCTATGAGCCTTATGCAATATCAAATGACTTAAGTCTCCAATCCTTGAAACACAAATGTGGCCATTATATCTCTAAATACCCTCAGAATATATGGTAGCCCTCCTAGATTGACCACCTAGCACCTAATCATTGATGAGACAAAAGCCCCTATCCTTGAACTAATGAATTGAATCTGCTTAAATAATGTAGACCTGGCCTTAACGCTAGCAAGGATCCTCCTGGAGTTATATATGTCAAGTACACTATCAAGTTGGATAAGGACTGGAATTCCCATTCCAATGACCTCTTAAAAACTAAAATAGAAACCAATCTACCCATAGTCATCGCCTTTCATCTTAACGAATCCACTACTATATCCACCTTAGCTGGATGGTATAGAATATAGATATCATAACCCCTCAGCAACTATACCATCTACCTGCATAGAATTTATCTCCCTCAGAGTCATAAGATCTAAAGACTATGATGATCAGTTTAAATCTCACAATTCACACCATACAAATAATTTCTCCAAATCTTAAGCATAAAAACTACCACCACCAACTCTAAATCACGAGTGGAATATTTGCACCTATGCAACTTTAGTTGCCTTGACACTTAAGTAATAACTCAGCCTTTCTACATGAACATGCAACCCAAGCCAATGATAGAAGTATCACATTATATTGTAAATCCTTCGCTCTCAATAGGAGATCCTATATAGGAGCTGAGGTGAGAAAATCCTTGAGCTTGTAATAGATAAACTCACACTTCTTAGACCATTAAAAAGAAACCTTCTTAAGGTTAATCTGGTCATTAGTGGTGCATTAGTAAAAAGACCCTCAATGAGCTGCCTATAGCAACTCGGCAAGCCAATAAGGATAAAAACTACATATAGAGATATAGGCCCAGTCCAATCATGAATATAATCAATCTTTACTAAGTCTATAATAATCCCATCCTTAGAAACCACATGTCCTAGGAATGTAGTAGACTCGAGCCAGAACTCGTACTTTGAGAATTTGGCAAAAAGCCCATGATCTCTAAAAGGCTGGAGCACAATCCTTTAATGTTGAATCCTCCCTTCTTCTCAAATACACAAGAATGTTATTTATGAACACAATCACGATGGATTACAAATAAGGTTTGAAATTGTGATTCATCAAATCCATGAAAGCAGTTGTCCATTAGTCAACCCAAAAGACATCACTAGAAACTCATAATGGCTATATCAAGTTATGAAGGTTGTCTTTGGGATGTACTCTACCCAAATCCTTAACTAAATATAGCCAAATATCAAGTCAATCTTAGATAACACCGTCGCCCCTAAAACTAGTCAAATAAGTCATCAATACGAGGGATAGAATACCAATTCTTCTACTGTCACCTTATTCAGCTTCTTATAATCAATACACATATGCAAGGAACCATCCTTCTTTTTCATGATCAAGATAGGAGTATCCCAATATAACATACTCGGCCTAATAAAACCCTTACCTAAGAGATGCTAAAGTTGAGAATTTAGTTTTTTAAGCTTGGTAGGTTCCATACGGTAAGGTGCCATAAAAATAGGTCGGATGCCCAATTCAAGATTAATAATTAACTCAATATCACACTCAAGAGGAAGACTAGGCATATCAATATAAAAAATATCAAGAAAATCACATACTATAGGAATAGATTCAAGTGAAAGGCTCTCCATGCTAACATTATAAATATAAGCAAGATACGACTCACAACCCCTCAAAATAAGTCTCCTAGCTTGCACATAAGAAATAATCCCCATTGGTATGTGGCAAAAATATCACTGCCACTTAACCAGGGGTATGTCGTACACGGTTAAGGTAATAATCTTGGCGAAATAATCCAAGATCACATGGTAAAGGGATAACCAGTCCAAGCCTAGAATCACATCGATGTCCACTATATCTAATACAATAAAATAAAGATGAGTATCAAACTCTCAAACAGTCATAATACATTATCTTTAAACCCAATCCTCTACAAAAGAATCACCCAAAGGAGTAGATACACATAATAGAATAGATAAAGCATCCCATAACTCTAAGCGTGTTTTATAATAAAAAAACACATAAGTATAATTGGACCCCAAATCACATAAAGCAAAAGCCAATAGATGGAACACTGAGATAGTACCTATATAACTATATCCGAAGACTCTACTTATAGTCTACAAGTTATAATATATAAATAACCTCGCCAGTCACCTGGCTGGATGCCTGACCAATTACCTACTATACCTATCTGAGGACCTCTATAGGAACACAGAGGACCACCTCGATGCCCTATATAATACCTCTATCTAGGGGAGGCTATACCCTAATCAACATAACACTCTATGTTATAGGTATAACTGCCCTACATCGGGGATACTTTCTAGAGAAATGGCTGAAGGCCCCCACACTAATAACATGACCCAGGTGCTTCACTATATCTAAAAGATCTAGCTAATCTAAAATAACAACCTCACACAGAATATACCTAAAACACCATGGTTTTTGGAACCTTAGAAAAATTCTTGGATTTTTGGACATATATGACTAGGGGTACTAGTCATATGCTGGGGTATGGGGGTGGTCCCCAGTTTTGGTTGGACTTGGGATTCCTATTACAACAAGGACCTGGTTTGGGTCATATCAAGTTAGCATCAGAGCTTTAGGTTAATGGTCAATTGGGAGTCCACAAAGCTGTGTCGAGTAGAGTCTCTTTTAAAGGTGTATAGCATATCAAAATCATAAGGGAGAGGTGATAAGACATTTAGGATGTATGTCTTTTCTTTGTGTTCTAATTTCAAACTTGGGGTCCGAGCTCTGGAATCTTCTCTAATTCCATTTGTTTGCTTTTCAGATCATGCCTCGATAATCTGAAGTCTATAGAAACTTCTCTGTCCCAACTGGGGATGATGTTGATGGGACATGATCTACTCAGGGGATCTATACTCGATCCAGGGGTCTATTACCTGATATTTTTGGAGTTCCATAGGTTTTTTCTTTTCCTACTCAAGCAGACATAATGAATTTAAAGTTTCATAATTTGATCTATATGATTGCTCAGTTGGTGGCTTTTCAGGTTAAGCTTGGTGAATTTTCTATCCATTCTCTGAGGCCATAAGGGTTAGCCATTTCATGAAGATTATTTCTCTAACTTTTACTGGCATTAAGGTGGAGAAGGATCCTCAGGGTTTTATAGATGAGATAAAAAATATTATCAGGATTATGCATGCCATAAATGTAGAATTGGTGAAGTTTATAGCTTATCAGCTCAAAGATATGACATACCAATGGTACGAGGAATGGGATAGGGCAAGGGGTGATGTTGAGGAATTATTTTTGTAGGATACTTTATCCAATGCATTTCTAGATTGCTACTTTTCTCAGGAGTTGAGGGAAGAAAAAGTAGAGGAGTTTGTTAATCTAAAATAGGGGAAGATGTCGATTAAGGAGTATGCTTTAAATTTCACCAGCTGTCTAGGTATGCTTCAAAATTGGTGTTTTATATGAGGTCCAGGATGAGAAAGTTCACTTTAGGACTATTTCAGGATTTGATCCTTGAAATAAAGACTACATTGTTTATCAATAACATGGATATTTCTAGGTTAGTTATTCATATGCAATAGGTGGAGGAGGAAAAGATGAAGTAGGTTGACATAGGTAAAAGGCAGGGTAAGAGATAGTGGTCAATAGCAAAGTGGTCAAGATGGTGGTAAGTGGCTAAATAAGAAGTGGGGGAGTTTTGGTTCCTAGTCCACAGCTAGTTCTCTTTATCCAAAGCAGTTGAGTGATAAGCATAAGTAGGGTGGCAACAACTTCAAGGCATAGGGTGCCCAATCTCAGGAAAGTGGGGCACAGTTGGCTTTATTATGTCTTTTTCGTAGGTTTTGTGGTCGATTACATTAGGGTTTCTGTAATGAGGGGAGGGACAGGTGCTTTAAATATAGTAAGCAATACAACATGCTTAGAAATTATACGGTTGGTAAGGTTGATTTGGGAGTGAATAAGGTTTGGGTTGCCTCCTCACCTGCTCCTTCACCAAAGGGTGTTGCTTCTGCATCTACTTCTACTTCTGGTACTGGTATAGGCCAAAATCGGCTTTATGCTCTCACTACCTGACAAAAGTCTGAGGTATCACCTAATGTCATGACTGGTACGTTACAACTCTATTATTGGGATTTTTATTATTTACTTGATCTGGGGTCCAGTCTCTCTTATGTGATCCCATTTGTGGTTGTGTATTTTGGTTTTGATACCGAGGTTATCTTGGATCCTTTTTTAATTTCTACCCTAGTAGATGACTCTGTGTTTACTAAAAGAGTCTATAGGGGTTGTGTGGTATCTGTTGGTAGTAAGAAGACTTTGGTGGTTTTTATGAATTAGATATGGTGGATTTTGATGTCATTCTAGGGATGGATTAGTTACACACATGCTACACGTCCTTAGATTTTCAGACCTGTAAGGTTGTCTTTAAGTTCCCTGGTGAACTGGTTATTGAATGGGAGGGTGGTTCCTTATCTTCTAAGGGGAAGTTTATATCATATCTTAGAGCTCAAAAGTTGATCTCTAAAGGGTGTCTCTATTATTTGGTCTGGGTTAAAGACTCTTACTCAAAGGTTCCTTCTTTGCATTCGGTTTCGATGGTGAATGAGCTTCCTGAGTTCTTTTCAGATGATCTTCCTACTGTTCGTTAGGATAGGGAATTGAGTTTAGGATTGATTTTTTCCCGGACACTCATCCAATATCTATTCCTCCTTAAAGAATAGCTCTGACTGAGTTGAGGGAAGTCAAGGAGCAATTTAAGGATCTTTTGGACAAGGGTTTTATCCTTCCTAGTGTATCTCCATGGGGTACACTGGTGTTATTTATGCGTTAAGTATGATTCCCTTTGGATGTGCATTGATTATCGGAAGTTGAATAATGTGAAAGTTAAGAACAAGTATCCTCTTCTAAGGATAGATAACTTATTTGATTAGTTGCAAGGTGCCAAATTCTTTTGTAAGATTGATATTCAATCTGGGTATCATCATCTTAAGATTAAGGAGGTAGATATCCCTAAGACAACTTTCTGTACTTGTTATGGGCACTTTGAGTTCTTGGTTATGTCATTTGGTTTGACCAATGCTCCTGCGACATTCATGGATTTAATAAATAGGGTATTCCATCAATTTTTTGATTTTTTTGTCATTGTGTTCATTGACGACATCCTGATATATTTTAAGAGTGAGGTGGATCATGCCAATCACCCCCTATGTGGTATTGCAGACCTTAAAAGAGCAACAATTGTATGCCAAACTCTCTAAATATGAGTTCTGGTTGAACGCTGTTACTTTTCTGGGTCATATTATTGCTAGTAAGGGAATCATGATGGATCCACAAAAGGTGGCGATAGTTAAGAAGTGTCTTAGACCCAGGACTTCAATTGACTTTCGGAGCTTCTTGGGTTTAGCTAGGTATTATAGGAGGTTTGTGGAAAGTTTTTCGATGATAGGTGCCCCCATTGACCAAGTTAACTTAGAAGAAGGTAAAGTTCTCTTATTCAGATGCTTGTGAGGGTAGTTTCGAGAAGATGAAGGATACAAACTTCAACTCTGATTTTGACATTGCCTGAAAGCAATAGGGGTTTGTGGTTTATTATGATGCACCTCGAGTGGGACTTAGTTGCATTCTGATACAGTATGGTAATGTGATTGCCTACGCTTCTAGGTAGTTGAAAGTGCATGAGAGGAACTATCTTACTTATGATCTGGAGTTGTTAACTGTGGTATTTACATTGAAAATCTAGCAACACTATTTGTATGGAGTGCACAAGGACATCTTTTCTGATAATTAGAGTCTGCAGTATGTGTTCACTCAGAAGGAGCTTAACCTCAGGTAGAGGAGATGGCTTGAGCATCTCAAGGATTATGACATGAGTCTTCACTATCATCCAGGTAAGGTTAATGTTATTGCTAATGCTCTTAGAAAGTTTTCCATGGAGAGTTTAGCTCATCTGTATAAGGAGTTGTAGAAGTTGGTGAAGGATATTCACTACTTGGCTAATCTTGGAGTTTGTCTTTTGGACTCCGATAATGGTAGTGTGTTGGTACAGGAAGTAGTTCAGTCGTCTATTGGTGCATAGATCAAGAAGAAACAAATGGTTGATCCTACTTTGATGAAAATCAAGGGTGATGTAGGAGGGCAAAAGGTAATGGGATTTAAAATCAGTGGTGATGGTACCTTGAGATACCAAGGGAGGTTATGTGCTCCTGTTATTGATGGCTTGCGAGAAAAGGTATTAGCTGAGGTGCATGAATCACACTATGTTTTATATCCTGATTAAATAAAAATATGTCATGATCTCAAGGAGATGTATTGGTGGAATGGTATAAAGTAGGATGTGGCTAATTTTGTGGCCAAGTGTTTAGTGTGTCAACAAGTGAAACTTGAGCGTATGAGGCCTTGAGACTTGTATCAAGAGATTACATTGACGAAATGGAAATGAGAGGTAATCAACATAGATTTTGTTACCGATCTTCCTTGATCTCAGAACCAATTTGATTTGGTTTGGGTAATCATGGATAAAGTCGGCTCACTTCTTGCCAGTGAGGGCTAATTTTTTGGCTAAGAATTATGCAAGGTTGTATCTTCATGAGATTGTAAAGTTGAACAGGGTACCTATTTCAATTATATCTGATCATGGTATGCATTTTCATCTCACTTTTAGCAGTCATTTTAGAAGGGGTTGGGTACCAAGGTTATTCTGAGTACTACTTTTCACTCGCAGATGGATGGGCAAGCAGAAAAGGACTATTCAGACATTTGAAGATATGCTTCATGCATGTGTGATTGATTATGGTGGTAATTGGGTTAAGCATCTACCTCTTGTAGAGTTTGCTTACAATAATAGCTATCATTCTTGCATTGGGATGGACTCTTTTGAGGCTTTGTATGGTAGGAGGTTTAGATATCCTATTAGGTTGTTCGAGGTCGGTGAGGCAAATATATTTGGCCCAGATTTGGTTTATCAGTCTATGGAGAAGGTAAAGGTGATTTGGGATAGGCTTAAGGCTACCCAAAGTTGCAAAAATTCCTATGCGGATGTAAGGCATAGGGACTTGGAGTTTGAGGTTGGGGATAGGGTTTTCCTAAAGGTATCTCCCATAAAAGAAGTAATGTGGTTTGGGAAAAAGGGGAAGCTTAGTCCCTAATATGTTGGTCCTTATGTAGTTTTGTGGAGGCTTGGTATATGGCGTATGAATTAGAGTTTCCTTCTAGTTTGAGCTCCATTCGTCCAGTTTTGCATGTCTCCATGTAAAGAAATTGTATAGGTGATCCTTCATCGGTTGTTCCATTGGGAAGATCTTGAAAAATATTGGTATATTAGATATTACCAATATTTTTCAGGACAAGACCTCCCCATATTGGAAAATATGATTTTAGGTATTGGTCACAAGGACTACACCTTCTCAGTTAAACTACACATTTCTATTTAATCCCAATTGATATATTTTTCACCACATTTATCATGGAGTCTTTCATTAAGGCTTTCATATTTTGGTATAGTTATACCAAGGCTTGTTAAACCATTATTGTTAAATGTTTTGACTCCCAATCCCCACCTTTAAAAATCATGCAAGAAATCATAATTGAATATTCTACAATAATTTCAAACCATTTTCATAACATGTTATCTTCAGTGATATAGAGGACGGGTAAAACATCAATGTTCTTTATGAAATTCAAAGCTTGTAAGAGATTTGAAAATCATGGCTTAAACATTCATCTAACATTAAATTTAAGATATAATGATTTTCTATATTCAAATAGCAATTTTTGTCTCAAAAACCCTAATTAAAGATTTAATCACCCATTCATAAAAAGGATGAATGTTATAGCAATCTTTTCAAAATAAAATCCTCAAACGTAGCTTCAAACTATCAACCAAAAAAATATACATGAATGATATTTAAATTCAAACTTTATAAAAGTATTTGAAGAAGGAAGTGTTCAATATGCCTTTTGGAGGGAAATAAAAGCTTGAATAACCCTAGGTGTTAATTTTTTCTTAAAATGTTTTGGGGGGAGGAAAGGTTTCCAATTATATTACTCTGGAAAATAATGGTAACTAATTTTCAAAAGGTGTTTAAAGTGTGTAAGGGTTGGATCTTATAAAAAATGACCAAAATGCCCTTAAGTTAACCCAAGAAAAAATTTCTCAGAATTAAGTTTTCACGACTTGGTCCACGGGTCGTGGAAGCTTACACGATATGTGAACTCGAGTCGTGGAAATTAGATGGATATTTGCAACTCTCAAAATTCGGTCCACGACTTGTTCTATGAGTCCTAGAACCTGTTAAATAGATGAATGTTTAAGTCATAATTTTCATTCCTCTTACAAGCTTTGAATTGAAAAGTTGCATTATTTTGGACTGACTGACCCATCTGCGGACAAATTTATGGGAGCATATGGATATTTTCTCTAGTAAATCAGTCCACAAACCAAAATAGATACTTAAGAGATGAGCCGTGGAGCCATCTATGGGAGAAAATGCCTATTTCAGGTAGAAAATCACTCAACATATTTTCAGACAGTGATATGAAGGATCACATTCCTTCAATTTGCATCAGAAATACATCCATAAATGGGGAAAAGATATTAAATTAGATTCTTGGATTAAATAACCATTGATGACAATCATTAATTATTTTAGGGTGTTTTATGTTAGTCATTACTAACCCTCATGATTGAGAGTAGGGAATTTGCATCGTTGTCGGGGAATACAATTATGGATTGATTGATTGAGATTGTTAATGTAGTTAGTTTTATTTGTTGATTTTTGTATTCTACTATTTCTAGAGTATACCTCAGTGCATGCCAATACTCGAAGTCAAGAAAATCCCCTAATTTTATTTGATCATGTGCTTGAACGGACCTTACAACAAAATCATAAGATGGAAAGTGGAGAAGAGTTTGAACAAAAAGCCTAGAATGAAGGGTTTCATGATGATCCAACTATATTGAATCGGCTACTTCTGCATGGTATTAGAAAAACTTCCAAAAAAACCACTGCTCGATTAGTGGCCGAGGAAATATTAGGTCAACAATTACCCATTGAGAATATATTAAGGAGGAAAGATCTAGATAAGAGAAAGAATATCAATCAGCACTGTACATAGATAGAATCAGGAGAAACAAAGTTCAATAACCCATTCTATTATACTTTCTATTTTATGATGATCTAGAAGAAAATTTGGGATAGTTAAATCAATTTATGTAGGTTCTATTATTTCTGTAGAGTTTCCCCAAGAAACAAAATTTGACATTA
This sequence comes from Capsicum pubescens, assembly GCA_030864215.1. NCBI lineage: Eukaryota > Viridiplantae > Streptophyta > Magnoliopsida > Solanales > Solanaceae > Capsicum > Capsicum pubescens. Next base: position 211,360,091 of record CM061543.1, on the reverse strand, counting down.
CAAGTCTAAGGATCCAGTTACTGAATTTGAAGGGAGTGTTTGTTGGTTTGCCTACTGATGATGCAAACATTCACCTTATAAAATTTATGGGTATTGGTACTTCATACAATCTACTTGGGGTAAGTCAGGAAGCAATATGACTAAGGTTGTTCCCATTCTCTCTCTTAGGAAAAGCAACTTTATGGATAGAAGAGTTTCCTTATGGGTCCATTACCACTTGGAACTAGTTGAGGACATGATTCTTAGATTGATATTACCTCCCTTTAGAATGATGTGATTGAATGATGATATTTATAATTTCAAGTAGTTAGAGGCATTGTAGGTTTAATAAGAAACTGATGAATATTCCAAACTACTGAATCACCGAAAGAAACTTGTTGTATATATTCTCTAATGCCCTGAATTCAAACACAAAGGTTGTAGCTTATACTATCACAGATGAAGCATTCATGAGTCTCTATTGGGAGAAAGCTATTGAAATCGTAGATAGAATCACTAAAACCAACAAAGAGAGGCATACTCAGGAGAGAAGGATAGGTCGATCGGTACTTATGCTATTTGTGTTTCCAGTGAGCAGAGTCCTTTAGATGAGATAGTGGCATAAGAGGTAGAACAACTAAAGACTGAGATCGATTTCCTTACTAATAAATTTGTAGCTATGGTAGTATGGAAGGTGAATCCACTGGTTTCACGTGGTAAATCTTCTAGACATGATGAGTTTGATTCTGGGGAGAAAGCAAAGTACTGGGATAGAGATATGACAAGTTTTTGAGCCAAAGGACAAGGACCACACCAAGACACTTAGAGCTCAAAGTAAGGGAATAAAGGTCAGAAGTACTACGAAGATAGGTATAGGGAAAGGAGAAGAGAGTGTGATGGTGATTGGAGGAGAAAGGATGATTATGAAAAGGAGAAAGGATGATTACAAAGAGAAGAGTGGATTTTATCTTCCACCAAAGAACCATGATGTTGAGTCCAGAAGTTTAAGAATGGAAGCATTTCTTGCTAAGCTTGTTAAGGGTTCAAAGATCAAGAGATTTGCCTCAAGAAAATTAAGGCAGTCAAAAGAGTTGCCTTACGAAAATTAAGGAAGACATATTGAGATTGAGATAGAAAGTAGAATCACATGCCACAACATTTGAGCATCTTAAGAAATTTTTGGGAAGATGTTAGCTATAATGAATATCAACCGGGAACTCTTTCTAGCCATACCATTTAGAATCCAAAGAATGACAGTCACTTCCTAGCTATCACCACTCGGAGTGGTAAGGCTACTATTGATCCACCTATGCCTATGGTTGATGAGGTGATAAATAATACTATGGATGTTGATAATGCACCTAAAATTAAAATTAAGAAGTTGGTTACTAGTGGTAAGATGTAATAAAAATCAACGGGTGAAGAGAAATAAACCGATAGTGATAAATGCAAGGGTAAGGAGGTCGTACCAGTATTGAAGCCTATTCCCCATCCTCCTCCAACTCTTCCTTAAAGGTTAAATAAGAAATCTAAGAAAGGAAATATCAAAAATTTATGTCGATGTTGAAGGAATTATCTGTGAATATCCATCTTATGAAAGCATTGGAGAGGATGTATAGTTATGCAAAATTCATGAAAGATTCAGTGACTAAGAAGTAGACAGTGACTTTTGATCCTACTAGTAATATCCACCACTATAGTGTTATTTCATTGCAATCTTTGGTTGAGAAGAAGAAGGATGCCGAAGCTTTCATTATTTCTTGTACTATTAGGTCCTTCAATTTTGAACGAGCATTATGTGATTTGGGAGCCAGCATTAATTTGATATTTCTAGTTGAATACAAGTAGTTGGGGTTGGTATCTCCTAAGAAGACCTCTATGAGATTATTCAGAGTTGATCGCACTGTGAAGAAGCTAGTTGGTATATGTGTGATTTGTTGGTAAAGGTGGCTTCTTTCATATTTCCAGATAACTTTGTGATTCACGATTATGAGGTTGTTTTTTACATCTGTATCATCTTAGGAAGGCCGTTCCTAATCATGGGTAAGTAATTGGTTTACATGGAGATAAGACAAATAAAATTCAGGCTTAATGATAAATATGTCAGTTTTTATGCATGTCAATCGATGAAGCAATTGAAAGACATGCGAGTAGTATTGTAACGCCCCGAATCTGGTACCCGGAACGTTTAACAGTGCTCATGACCCTGAAGGACCACAAGCTAACCCATGACTAATATTTGTACCTGTATACTACATACATACTGTATAATGCAGAAACATGAACTAAAAGGCCATAAGGTTCAAAACTGTAACATAAGATCTGATAAATCATAACATATGGATGGGGTCTGAAAAACCCAAAACAAAATAGAAATAAGCTATCTAAACATATTGTAGTCTAAAAAGCCTCTAAATATGACTGTCTGAATAAGGAGTTTATGGGACATATCCTCAATTAACTATAACTAATAAAATAATTAACGAGCTAATAAAATGATTATTGTGTCCTCAAAAGATAAGGACCCATTTCTAACTCTGACTACTGAGACTGGAATCTACTGATGCTCTAGAACTCGTGTCTCTGAACCTATGGTATAGGACACCATAGCACAAATGCATCAGTACTTTGAATGTACTGGTATGCATGTGAGGTAAGCTGAATGCATGGGGTTCATATGCATGAAAAAATATAATAACAGACTGACTATCATGAGCATGAGATTACATGCATGAGACATAAAAACTGACACTGATACCATGATAACATAATTATTGAATCTGAATACTGATAACATGACATACTGATAACTGATATAACTGATAACATGAGTGACTGTGTCTGATAGTCCTAAATCTGATGGAACTAGCTGAGTTCCATACTGTATATGAGTTGACTGTATCTGACAGTCCTGAAATCTGAAGAACTATTTGAGTTCTTGACTGATACTAATGCTGAAACTGTGGGAAGTAGTCATCTAACCGACATTCCCCAAATATGCTATAATAGCTGAGCTGGGGTCCAATTTGTACCCTGATTAGAAGGGTGTCAATACCTCACCACTGGTAAGGACAACGTGTGAGTAATCCAAATATAACAGGTAACTCTAGTGAGAACGGTGGGACCCCTCATATAGTAGGCTAAGCCACCTTATCTACCCTCATATAGCAGGCTATGATGTCTTAACTTGTGTTGGCTACATAGTTATGGAATGCAAGGATTGCTTCTAAGAATCATACCCTCATATAACAGGTGAGTTTTCATCGTTGGGTTTACTCGGTGCTAATTTCTACTCTTATCTGAATAGACACTGAACATGATTTACTAAAATAAACATGAGATGAGTTACTAATTTCCGTTGACTGATGAAATACTGCTGATATCTGACAACTAACTGTGTTTATGAGATCATGGAGATTTCCTAAGTCATGAGACTATCTAAAGTCTAAGGATTCATAGCTTAACTGAGAGTATCATGAAAACATGACATGGCTCCAGGCACACAACTAATGTTTCAAGTTTAAGTACCCCCAAGACTTGATAGAAGGAAACTGAAAAAGCATGACTTACTTGAATACACAATAATCACTAGTTCGACGATCTGTCGGCCTTACCGTTGCACCTGGGCGGTTTTTACTGCCTTTTGTATTTTACCCATAACTTTCTCCTCCGATGTCGGATTTTGATGGAATTGGTATCGTTGGAAAACTAATTCAATTTCCACATGACAAAAAGTGAAAATATTAAAAATACCACATGTACAAAAGTGGATTTATCTTTCAAAAAAAGCTTCTAACATTCTTAAGATGATTTCAAGATAGGAAAAGTACTGGGTATTACAATATCTCCCCTTTGAGAACATTCGTCCTGGAATGAGACTGAGTGAGGGGAAAGAATAACCAACGTACATACTGAACATGAATACGTAAACATAATCTCATGACTGACATGACTGACAAGATGAATATATAATACTGAACAATCGTATCTGATGCATGTGTAACTGATTCATGAATGCATGACTGAGTGTTCTGAAGCACTATGTTTCTCACAATGAGAATACATGTCTGATGCATAATTACATAACTGAAATGATACATGAGTTCATGACTGAATATGAAATGGTACTTGATACCAAGTTTATAATGGGAACATGAGCATGAAACTACATACCAAGTTTGTGATGAACACTGAATATGAAACTGAGTAAACTTAAGGAGAACTGTTACCTTGAGCTTGATCTGAGTTGGTGAAGAAGAGGTGAGGATACTTGGTATACATGTCTGCCTCTTCTTCCCAAGTAGCTCCCTCGATGGATAGATTTTTCCAAAGAACCTTAACTAGAGGGACTTCTTTGTTCCTTAATCTACGAGTCTGATAGTCTTAGATTTCAACTGGAATCTCTTCATAAGAGAGAGTGTTCTAAACATCAATGCTCTAACTAGGGACTACAACTGATGGGTCACCTGTGCACTTCTTTAGCGAAGAGACATGAAAGACTGGATGAACTGAGGCTAGATCTAAAGGAAATTCAAGATCATAGGGTACCTTGCCAAAGCAACTTAGAATTTTGAAGGGACCAACATATCGGGGACTGAGCTTTCCTTTCTTGCTGAATCTCTTAACTCCTTTCATGGGAGAGATCTTTAGATAGACATAATCATTAATCTCAAACTTGAGATCTTTTCTACGAACATCTGCATAAGACTTCTGTCGGCTCTGAGTAGCCCGGAGTCTTTCTCTAATCAACTGGACTTTTTCTAAGGCATCGAATACCAAGTGAGGACCTATGACTGAGGCCTCACTAACTTCGAACCAACCAATTGGAGATCTATATATCCTACCGTAGAGAGCTTTAAATAGAGCCATCTGAATACTGGAATAATAGTTGTTGTTGTATGCAAACTCAATCAAAGGTAAGTGGTCATCCCAACTTCCCTTGAAATCGATTGCACATGCCCTTAGCATATATTCTAACATCTGAATGGTCCTTTGTGCTTGACCATTTGTCTGAGGATGAAAGGCTATACAAAGATGAACTTGGGTACCAAGACCCTTTTAGAATGATTTGAAAAAATGAGAGGTGAACTAGGTACCTCTGTCTGAGATAATGGACAATGAAACACCGTGCAATCTGATCAACTCCTTGATGTAGAGTTTGGTATAATCCTCAGTTGAATAAGAGGTATAAACTGGAAGAAAATGAGCTGATTTGGTCATTCTATCTACAATGACCCATACTGAATCATGTTGATGACGAGTTCGAGGCAAACCCATCACGAAGTCCATGTTCACAACTTCCCATTTTCAAGTAGGAATACTGAACTCCTGCATGGACCCACTAGGATTCTGATGCTCTATCTTAACCTGTTGACATATAGAGCACTTATCCATAAACTCTGTAATATCTTTCTTCATCCCACTCTACCAATAGATTTCCCGCAAGTCGTGGTACATCTTTGTGGCCCCTGGATGAATAGAGTATCCGCACCATGCGCTTCTATAAGAATTTTCTGCCTTAAGTCATCTACACCTGGAACACAGAGAAGACCCTGACAACGAAGGACACCATCTCCCCCTTGGGAGAAAACATCTACTTTCTGATCCTGGACTGACTCTTTCAACTTGACAAGGTTGGGATCTCTATCTTGCTTTTCTTTCACCTCGGAAACTAGAGATAATTCTGAACTACTCTGAACCTATATATCACCCTCTTCTATATCGACTAAGCAAATGCCTAGTCTGGCAAGATAATGGACTTCCTGAGCTAACTTCTTCTTACTGTCCTCAACATGAGAAACACTACCCATGGATAGTCTACTGAGAGCATCATCCACTATGTTGGCCTTACTTAGATAATAAAGGACACTCATGTCATAATCTTTTAAGAGCTCTAACCACCTTCTATGACGAAGATTGAGATCTTTCTGAGAAAAGACATACTGAAGAATTTTATGATCTGTGAAGACATTTACATAAACTCCATAGAGATAATGCCTCCAAATCTTTAAGGCAAAGACTATGACTGCTAACTCAAGATCATGAGTAGGATAATTCCTCTTATAGGGCTTAAGCTGTCTGGAGGCATAGGCTATGAACTTACCATACTGCATGAGGACACAACCTAAACCCACTCTTGATGTATCACAATACACTACAAATCCATCTGAACCATCTTGTAATGCTAGAACTGGAGCTGAGGTGAGTCAAGTCTTCAACTCCTGAAAACTATTCTTGCAAGGATCTGACCACTGGAACTTAACTTTCTTCTGAGTCAATATGGACATAGGGGATGTAATAGAAGAAAATACCTTAAAAAACTGCCTGTAATATCTAGCCAAACCCAAGAAACTCCTAATATCTGATGGAGAGATAAGGAAAGGCCAGTTTCTTACTGCTTCAGTCTTTTGAGGATCTACTCTAATGCCATCACCGGAAATGCTATGACCAAGGAATTCTACTGACCTTAGCCAAAATTCACATTTACTGAATTTGGATAATAGCTGATGATCTCTGAGAGTCTGAAGTACTGTTTTGAGATGGTCTGCATGATCTCGCTCACTACGGGAATAGACCAGAATATCATCTATGAAGACTATGACGAACATGTCATAGTCATAGTCATCTATGAAGCCTTGAAGAGAATGAACTCCTCTCATATATCCCATTCTCGCTCGCTAATAATTGTTCAGTGCTCACAGTAGATACCAGTCATGGGTTAGCTTGTGGTCCGTCGGGGTCATAAGCACAGTGTGAAAACTAGAGTGTAGTCTCAAATTGTTATAATCTTAGTATCAGAGCCTAAGGTTCAACAGAGTCCTATAGAGTCTGAAAGTCGCATCACGTAGAGTCTTGTGCATGGGTGTGCAGCGTGCCATACTTATGGACTGGAGGTTATGAGATGTTTTAGAAAAAATTTCCCTTCTTTTCATGTCGTCCAAGTAAGCAAGAGCTCAAGTTAAACCCTCAGTCTAATTTATCTCTTCCTTATGCTTCCAAAACATTCCTTATAGAGAAGCTAATGAAAAAAGTAATGAAAATCAGTCAGCACCTCAGCCCATTCAGGAAGATCCCCTAGATGAGCATGTCTCTCATGCAGAATTCAGAGTTGCTTTCACTACGTTAGCCAATTCAGTAGTTTCTCAAAACAACCTACAAGTTGTTGTCCTATCTAGGCTTGAGCTTTAAACTCAGCAGAGCAAGGGGAGAAGCATAGGATGAAAGATAGAAAGAATAAAAATAAGAGAGTCAGAATAATTTATTTTAGGCCAAGTTCAGAGAGTGGTAACCGGTTCCAGTTCCATAAGAAATTCTCAGCCTCAAATCTTCTGTAGCTAGTGCCCGAGTGCCAAAGTTTAGAAATTTCAGCTGAGATAGAATGTCAGACTCCAAGTCTCAGGATAGTATGAAAAGAGTTCGTACCCACCCACTTTACCAGAAATATAGTAGAAATCATCAAGGTGTGTGTAGGGCTGAAAATGGCGAATGTTTTAGGTGTGACAATTTAGGCCATAGAATCAAAGATTATCCTCAGTCAGGTTTACAAGGTTAGTACAACCGTCCTTCAACTCAGTCCAGTCACCCAAATAAGCAGGGTATCACTTCCAGTGCTGCCAGTAGGCAACACCTAAATAGACTTTAAGCAGTTCATTCAAGACAAGATTAGGAAAGTTCTCCTAATGAGGTCACTAGTACGTTATAGATCCTCTATTTACATATTCATGCCCTATTAGATCCAGAAACTTCTCTGTCTTGTGTAACTCCTTACATAGCAGAAAACTTTAAAGTCAGACTAGAAATCTTAACAAAACCTTTCTTAGTGCTTACCTCAGTGGGAAATCTATTCCAGCCAGACAAGTATACAAGAATTGCTCAGTTACAGTATTTCAAATAATCCCTTCAGTTTATTTCATTAATAGAGTCATTTCATTTTAGTTTCTTAATGAACCAGTCCTTAAATGAAGGGGTAGTACCTCAATTTCAGTTGATTTAAGTTTGAATCTCTAGATTGAACTAGTAGAAAGAGAAGTTGAGAATTCTAAGTTAGTCAGTATTGAGGTTGCTATATGATGATTATTGGGGAAATAGAAAGCTAAGAATTATTTATCAGAAGAAAGTACTAGCAGTGGACCTTACATTATTAGGAGTAGTCCTTCAGAATGAGTTTAGTGTTTATGAGCATTGTCATATCTCAAAATTTAGAGTAAAGTAGTCTCAGCTTGATTTAGAGTTTATTAAGGGGTTCATAGACTTAGAATAATGTCTTTAAGCTAAGGGGGAGATGGTAGAATAAGTAACTAAGTAACATTTTCAGATTTTAGTAATAATTTCAGTATGTGTAGAGAAGCAGTGGGAGAAGTTGAGGCCCAACCCGTCCTTACCTCAGTGCAAAGTTGTGCACTTCGGCTATCATGATATCTACTCATGCCTTACACATCAACTCTGTGATCATAGTTCCTATTCGAGCACATTATCGAAAATCATGTATGTTTATAATTTCTAGTATAAGGAGTTCAAGTTTTCTCAGAATTACAAATCATGATCCATGAATACAAAAACTCCAAACTCAGATTATGTAGCTCATGAATCATGTACTCATGTCTTACAATGTGCTCAGTTTCCATGACTTATGCTATTCTCCTAATGATCAGCTAAATTCAGATTTCGTCAAGTATATCCTTATTTTATATCTCTTGAAAAAGTCAAGGATGTTGATGTTCTATTCCTCAGGCCTCAGTTAAGTGTCAAGTTCAGTATAGTGTCCATTCATGCTTCAGGTCCCTATGTTTTAACTTTCAGTGAACTCTTCTTATGAAATGATGTAGTGATGAGTAGGTACTTAGAAGGGAGAGAATAAATGCTTTATGTTAATAAAATATTGTTGCATTCTAATTTTACATGAGGCTGTAGTTATGAAAATAGGCTTGAATGTCATATTGGTGTGCGGGAGAATAGCTAGCAAGACGTTGTATTTAGTTATTATAAAAAAATTAGAATTCTTCCTGAGATAAGAAGTTGAGAAAATACAGAATGTGAGTGTACATTTAGATCCTCAATTTGTGTTATTCCCTATCATGTAGCTATTAGAACTCAGCCACAATCTCAGTTTAGCATTCTGTACAAAACTCAGTCAAGTTTCAGATTTTCTTGACAGTTACTAGTTATTCAGTTGTCAGTATCTCAGTATTTTACAATTATGTTATACGCTTAGTCTTACATTCCTAGATAATACCATTCCCACGAATTCATGCTCAGTTACCTTACGCTCCTCAGTCAGTCCTTACCTCTTGGGCATAGTACTTTATAATTTTAGTCCATTTATTCAGGTTAAGTACAGTACAATCTTACATGACCAGTATTCAGCTATCTGTTATCCAGTTAATCAAACAGGTTAGTATGTTTATGCATTTATGTTTAGTGCCCATGTGAATATTTTCAGTAGTCTCAGGTGAAGAATTGTGTTAAAGTGGAGGGTATAGTTGAGAGAGTATTCGAGAAATATATTTAAGCTTGAACATTTGTAACGGTAGTACATAAGGCTTAGTCTCTCTATTTTAGGTGATGTTTTGTAGGCCTCACCCCATATTATAGAATTTTAGCCACGTTATGATTTCTTATATCTCATTCAGGCTGTGCCAAGATTTCCTTGATCCCTAAAGTCAGTAGAACTTTATAGAAAGAGTGTCAAGAGATGCTCCAGTTAAGTATAAGTTTTCAGTATAACTTGGTCCGTAAAGCCAGTAATTCAATTTAGCAGTCAGACGAAAAAATTTGGATGGTTTCCCTTCTTTCCATCCAGTCGTCCTATCCCAAAATGGAACAATCCTAGTAGTTACGAATTCAACCCAGTTCTTGTATCATGTATCTATTTTATATCTTAGATATTAAATCATGATTTAGTTCGTAGGTGCCTTGTGCACCGTCTTATCCTTTCCTTAGTATCCCATCCAAGTCAGCATTCTTCGAGGGACATGATGTCCCAAGGGGGAGATGCACTCTAACCCCCGAGCTTTTAGGTCCTAAACCTTTCAGTTTATATTCATGTAATAAATCTAGTTTGGAGTAATAGGTACTCATAAGTTGACCCTCTCATTCCAATCTTAGTTTAATGACCATTCCCAAGTTATGGCTTGTATTCAAGGGCCTAGTCCCATTCATGATAGTCAGTCCATGTATCATGTTTCAAACTCAGTCATGTTCTCATGTTCCCGTTCATACATGTTCAGTGTAAAAGCTAAGTTTGTTAGTAGCTCAATCATGTAGTCATGCATCATATATACATGTTTAGTGTGTAAACTCAGTCTATCAGTGTCTCAGCTTAACCAATTTCATTTGAGGACGAATGATCCCAAGGGGGAGATATTGTAACACCCCATATTTCCCTAACATAATCTAAGTCCTAATGAATGAGTATTTGTATATAAAATTTTCGAAACACTCATTATTTTTTAGTGTAGAGCCTACCATTGCGTAGGAAATTTAATTTTCTTTCCAGTGATATAAAATTTGCCTAAATCTGATAATCAGGTAAAAAGTTATGGCGATTTTAAGTTTCAGTGGTTAAACACAGTCATTCTGGCCAATAGCGCATCACAGAGCATGTCAAAATGGCAATTATCAGTTTCCAGTAAGGTACCGCAATACTGGCGCATTGCACCACAACTTATTTTAATATTTATTAGTTTCCAGTACACCAACGCGATCCCACCTCTTTGCGGTGAACTTTTAGGTCGCATCCAAGGGGTAACGCGATTCCACCACATTGCGTTGATGGTCCAATTCCTAGTTTTTCACTTTCCAGTGACACGGAATGATAGCTCCATGTCGCGCCAAGGACCCAGATAAGGATTTTCAGTTTATTTCCAGTTTAAATTTTGAGTTTTTAAATCATTTTAGGGGTATTTGAGTCTTTTTCCACGGCCCAAGTCATCCTTTAACACAAAATCCAACCCTAATAAACCTAGTTACACAATTTTTCATTCAGTTTTTCCCCAAATTAAATCATTCTCTCTCAAGAGACAAAAACCCTTGTTCAAGAATCAAGGTCAATCCTCAAGAATCTCTCCAAAAATCTTCAAGAACTCTTCTTCTCAGGTATGTTAGGTGTTCATCTATGGGTTCCCTTCACCCATAGAGTCCGAGAATCCCTTTTTAAATATACAAGATCTCAAATTTATGATTTTCATGTTTGAATTAGATTGAATTCATATTCATGATAGTATTTGGGTTTCAATCCATGATTTAACTGTAAGTTTTATGAAATTAAATAACATGTGTGATGAATATGTGATTATCTTGATAACCCTTTAATTTACAAAGTGATTAATGTGTCTATGATGTTAATTGGGTTTTAATCCATGATTATTATATGATTCATGAAATTAGATTAGTATTGTATGGAGAATTATATGAATTGCATGCTAAACCCATGCAAGTGTAAGTTAGGCATTGTAGTTTCCATGTTTATATGTTATTCATGATTATGTGTACGAAGTTGTGCTCCCCAAGTGTTTGATAGAATATCCATGTGAATAAAGTGATGAAATCATGACATGTTAGTATATGAACAAGCTTATTCCATACAAGTGTTTGATAAAATATCTCTATAGATGATATATGAACATGTATACATTGTTACACTTTCCAAGATCATGTGATTCTTTAATTTTTATGCTATTGAGTCCTGGGGGTATTTAATACTCGATAATTTAGTTGTTTATTTAGAGCCAGTGTCAATTATAGAATAGTTTCAGTCTTGTTATGATCAATAGTACTCTCAGTTAGATACAGAACTCAGTAGAGCTCAGTCAGGTATAGCACTCAGGAAACTCAGTGAATTCAGTCTAATTTAGTCCAGTATAACAGTTTACTATCTATTTAGTTGAGGGTAGGATTTAGCACCGAGAGAGTGCGGTGATGATGGATTTCCCATCAGATGGATAGAGTCGTTAGCAATAGTCCCTATACACCAGAACTATGCAGCCAACGCAGGATGAGGAGTCACCCATCAGACTAGGCTTGACTACCTCCCAGAGGTCACCCATCAGATTAGGCTTGGCTCCGCCCAGGTGTCACCCGTCAGTTAGACTTGGCATCCTGGTTTTCTAGTGTTAGCACCCATGGAATGGTATTTGTACCCTTCCATCTAGGGTTATAGGTTGGACCCCAATCAGTTCATAGAGGGGCAAGTCGGTTAGATGATTACCTCCTACAGTTTCATTTTTAGTCTTCAGTTTACAATTCAGTTCAGTTTTACGAAATCAAGACTGTCAGACACAGTCAATCAGTATTAATAATTCAGTTATCAGTAACTTCAGATAATCAATTACTCAGTAACAGAACTCAATACTTAGCTTCAAAAAAGCTCAGTTACGGTATACATATATGCACATTATTGCATACTTAGTATTTACAACAGTTTCAGTTATCCACGTACTCATATTCATTTACTTAATATCATTCAGTCAGTTACTGTTCATACATATGAGCCCTTACATTCAGCCTTACCTCATCTAGTTTACCACTATATTCTACGTACTCACGCATACTCTTTAATTGCGCTATGATGTCTCATATCATAGGTTTGGATGCTTACGTTTCCCGACTATGCATAGACAAATCCAGTCAGTAGTTGCATATTTAGTAGTAGGTCCTCATCTATCGAGGATATGCTTTTATTTCAGCATTTCAGTAGTTTCAGTATTGTATTAGTTGGAGTTAGTTGGTGGCTTGTCCCATCAACTCCATATTCAGATAGTTCAGTTAGAGGCTTTCATACTAGAGTAGTTCTGATAATATTTTAGATACAGGTGTCTTATCAGATGTTGTTATTCATCATTTGGCATTTTAGCCTATTTTTCTGCATTTATTTAGCATTATTGTTCAGTGCTCACAACAGATATCAGTCATGGGTTAGCTTATGGTTCTTCAGGGTCATAAGCACCATGTGAAGACTAGGGGGTAGTCTTGGGTCATTATATTAGTTGTTTGCACTACTCAAGGATTAAATAAAAAAAGAAACTACTTATGTTTCCCTATGGGATCTACCCCAACCTAGTTGGAATATTATTTGTACATCAACTGCATTATACTTCTAATTGAGGTGTAGTTTTGTGCGAGATCAAATTTTGGAATAGTTGTCGAGGATTAAGATTTGAATAGTAATTGAAATTTGGGAAGTTCTTCAGTTTTATTTTTTTTATTTTTGATTTGGCATACACCGTTGTATGCCAAGCATAAGGAGTAGAGGCAATCCCTTACTCTCTTTTCATCTAGATCAAGAAAGGATCCTTCAAGCATCGAGAAGGATGTTAGGATAAGTTTGTGAAGGGGTGCAAGATCCCCCACCTGTGTACCCAAATGCAGCAATTTCGCGTGATCCATTAGACACACAAAATCTTACAGACATTCAGAAACAACAACTGTTGTAGCAAGAATAGAGAGAATCCAAAGAAACTAGACTGGCTGCTGAAGCTGAAGTAGCATAGTGAGGTAGACTAGTCAGACCGAGATAGGTTATTGATCATCAAGTTCAGAGGGGAAAAGTTCTATATGTTATAGTATATCAATATTTTGATCCATATAAAGAGGATGATGATGACATGGTCTATGTTGAACCTGCTGAGAGAGGATCTATTGTTCCTTCTGCATTAGCCCCTAATGTGAAGTTTGATATTACTAGTTCTATGATCCTGTTATTGAATATGAAAAGTGTATTTTTGAGGGGAGATAAGGATAACGCGAACATGCACCTAGCTAATTTTCTTGGGATATACACAAATTATAACCTCCCAGGGGTTGATCGAGAAGCATTGAGATTGAGATTGTTCCTATTTTCTCTAACTGGAGAATCATCTTTATGGCTAGGGAAACTACCAAGAGGATCTATCACGACATGGAATAAGTTGAAGAAACAGTTTTTGAGAAGATTCTTCCCACCTACACAGATGTTACAGTTGAAGGATAAAATTTATAATTTCAAATCATAACCTACAAAATCGATGTATGAGGCATGGTTTAGATTTAAGAAGTTGATCTTAGTGCAAAACCACAGAATCAGAGGATCTAATCTGTCAGAAATCTTCTATAGATTACTAAGTAATAGTTTTAGAGCCATGATAGATATTATCTCTGGAGGTTCATTTATGTGTCTTGATTTGGATGTCGTACAGGAATTGCTTGATAATATTGTAGTGACTAATAGAAGATGGCATACCAGAGATTCTGATCGGGGTAGTGGTACATATGTTATTGGAGAGACAAGCACATATGGAGCAGGTAATGATATAGTCAGACAATAGGTAGCATAACTTTGGATAGATATTGGTTTATGTACAAAATAGTTCACTTTATTAAATTCTGAGAAAGTAAATGCAATAGCATCACAGAGATCCGCACCCAAACCATTGGAGATTACATCCAAAGAAGAGGCAAACTATCTTGATCATAGATTGGCTGATTTCCAAGCACAGGGACAAGGGAATCAACGTCAGAACTATTATAATGATAGATACAGAGAGAAGAGTAGAGATAGAGATAGTGATTGGCAATATAAGGATAATTATAAGAAGGAAAGTGACAAATACATTCCACCAGGCAGCAGAGATACAGAGTCTAGATTTAAGGATCTCTTGTCTAAGCTAGTGAAAGGGAAAGAAAGTCTCTGAAAGATATCAAAGTAGATCTATCTTGACTATATCAAAAAGTTGAATCACATGCCACATCAATCAGGTAATTAGAGCAATAGTTTGGACAGATGTTAGCCATAGTAATTCAGACATAACCTGGCACCATTTCAAGTAATTCTGTAGTAAATCCCAAAAATGACAACTAATGTAATGCCATTACTATTTGGAGCGGTAAGGTTATTGTAGATCCACCTGCACCTACTGTTGATGAGCAGAAGCAGAATGATGATTATTCAATTAATGTGGGAAGTAGCAGTAAGCAAATGATATGAGATAAAAAGGCTGCAGGTCCTGTGTTGAAACCTATTCCAAAGATGTTTCCTCCCTACCCACAGAGACCGCAAAAGTGACAAGAAAAGGGTAAGTATCAGAAATTTCTATACATTTTACAAGGGTTGTCAGTCAACATACCTTTGGTCGAAGCATTAGAGTAGATGCCTGGATATGCAAAGTTCATGAAGGACCTGATCACGAAGAAAAAAATAGACAGTTATAAAATAGTTGTTAATATCCATCATGGTAGTGTTGTAGTGACTAGGTCATTGGTGGGGAAGAAGAAGGATCCTGGTGCAGTCACTATACTTTGAACCATTGGATCTTTCCACTTTGCACGTTCTTTGTGTGATTTAGGTGCTAGAATCAACCTCATGCCATTTGAAATGTCTAAGAAGTTGGGGTTGTATGCTCCAAAATCTACCACAATGAGGCTAGTCATGGGAGACAGAAGTGTGAAGAATCCGGTCGGTATCCTTTATGATGTTCTAGTAAAAATATCTTTTTTTTATTTTCCCTGCTGACTTTGTTGTTTTAGATTGTGAAGTGGACTTTCAGTCCCAATTATTCTTGGTAGACCTTTTATGGATACAGGTAGAACATTTATTAATCTAGAGCGTGGAAATCTGATGTTGAGATTCAATAACGAACAATTGATATTCGACATATGCAAATTCATGAAGCAACCTAATGAGGTGAGGGTGATATTTGTGATTAATATAGATGATGAAGAAGAAAATTCATTCCATGATGTTGATACGGTGACTTTGTGGGAAGATAGTTTTAATGCAGTTGTTCCTATTGAAGAAAGACTAGGTGTTGAAGTACTTGAAGTTGTGATCATGAATTTTGACTCTGAAGACATAGAATAATATGAGGAGATTGTTTGTGCATTGCATGGTACTAGTTACAATTTTTCCCCAAAAAAGCTTGATTGAAATTTAAAGAATAGAACAACTCCACCCACTCGCCCATCTATTGAGGAACCACCGGTGTTAAAGTTGAAGTCTCTCCCATCTCACTTTAAATTTGCATTCTTGGGTTACAAAAACACCTTATCGATCATAATTGCAGTGGACCTAAAATACTCAGAAGTGGAAGCATTCTTATTAGTTTTGTAGAATTTCAAGAGGTCCATTGGATGGTTTATTGCAGATAATGTTGGAATTCCACCTAGTTTATGTACTGACAAAATTCACCTTGAGATAGATTGTATTCCATCTATTGAGAACCAGCGCCGCCTTAATCCACCTATGTAAGAGGTGGTTAAGAATGAGATAATCAAGTAGTTGGATACTAGTGTGTGTTTTCCATTGCTGGCTGCAAGTGGGCTAGCCTGATTTAATGCATTCCAAAAAGGGGTGAAAATAAATGAAAAAGTGGAAAGTACCTCAAGAAAAGCATAGTGTCCAGGAGGCGTAGTCACTAAAGGAATCCCAAAATATATCGTACCAGCCACTAGCCTACGTTATAAGACAAAGAAAGTCCTATAGTAATTTTACCATGACTCTTTGAAAATATAGGAAAAGAGCATAAGGGCAAGCCTATGGTATTCTATGCACACCAGTGATATTTGTTTATGAGAGTGTAATGCTACGGATCTGGTACCCAGAATGCTACACGGTTCTCATGACCCAGAAAGACCACAAGCTAACCCATGACTGATATCTGTACCTGTATACTGCATAATATACTATATGATTGCCGAAACATGAACTGAAAGGCCATAAGGTTCAAGACTATAATATAACTGATAAAGATATAACATCTGAATGGGGTATGAAATACCCAAAAAAAAACTGAAATAACATGATAGTCTGAACATGCTAGTCTAGAAAGCCTCTAACTGACTGAACTATCTTAATAAGGAGTTGATGGGACTTGTCCCCAACTAACTCCGACTACTGAAATGACTAAGTACTGAGATAATGAAATAACAAATCATATCATCCTTAAAGGATAAGGACTCACTGATGACTGACTGCTTATATTTGAAATCTACTGATGCTCTAGAGCTCGTGTATCTGAACCTATGGTATAAGACACCATAGCGCAAATGCGTCAGTGCTTTGAATGTAATGGTATGCATATGAGGTAGGATAAATGCATGGGGTTCATATGCATGAACAATACTGACTAACTGAATAATATGAATGTGAGAATACATGCATGAATACATAGTAACTATATCTGAGATCGTGATAACATGAAGTTACTGATAACTAAACATGACTGATAATTGAGTTCTGATGACTAATATAACTGATAACATGAGTGACTGTATCTGACATTCATGAATTTGATGAAACTAGCAGAGTTCTAAACTATTCTGAGTTTACTGTATCTGACAGTCCTGAATTCTGTAGAAATATCTGAGTTCATTACTGAGACTGAATGACTGTATTTGATAGTCCTGAATTCTATAACTGAAACTGTGGGAAGTATTTATCTAACCAACATGCCCCTAATACACCATTATGGCTGAGTTGGGGTCCAATCTGTAACTCCAAATGGAAGGGTGTCAATACCGCGCCACTGGTAAGGACAAGTTGTGGGTGACCCTCATCTGATAGTGTTCGTGAAAAGAGAACGGTGGGACCCTCATCTTATAGTGTTTATCCACCTCATCGACCCTCATCTGGCAGTGTTGATGTCTCAACCTATGCTGGCTACATAGTTCTGGAACGCAAGGATGACTTCTAAGAATCACACCCTCATCTGACAGTGTGTTTTACCATCCCTGGGTACTCGATGCTGATTCCTACTCCCATCTTAATAGACACTGAACATGGATTTCTGAACTGAACTTAATTAACTGAATTAGTTGAATTCCGTTGACTGACAGAATATTACTGAGTTCTGATATCTGACAGAGATTACTAAGATTACTGAGTTTTTCCTGAGTCATGTGACTAATTGAATTCTACTGAACCTGTCTTGACTGAGAGTACCTTGAAACATGACACTAATTCTAGGTACAAAACTATATTTTTTGGGTACAAGTACCCCCAGGATTTGATGGAAGGAAACTGACAAGGCATGACATTCTTGAATACATGACTAACATCAACAATCCATAATACAATAATTGAAGATATTTCATGGGCATTTGATTATCATAGCTTGGTACGTGAATAAGATAACATGTATACATAGCATAATTTTCGTATGGCTAACTCATGAGCAATCCGACAAACAATTTCAATAAAAAAGAATAGCATGGAAGTCATTTTGGATCACAATTAAGCTATAGTGCATACTTTTTATCCTCCTAGGCATTTTATCAAACACTTTACACGCACAACTTAAGGCGTAGGTGAAATCATCAAATTTCACAAATCATAAGCCACCAAATTCATGGATTTCAATTTATATGCTAACGTAGTTTTCATAATTTCACATAAGGATTCTAACATGGGAATCAAACAACAACCATCACATAAATTGAACAACCCACAACATAATAATCATGATTCATAATTTAAAATAGGGTTCTTGAGATTTACGAATGAAAGAAATCCATAAATCAACACAACGCATACCTTAGTTCTTGATTTAGCGAAGATTGATGGAGAGATTTTCTTTAAATTGAGTTCTTGAGAGAAAATTGAGAGAAACTAGTATATTTTGGGTGAAGAATGGGTTATTGGGTTTAAATAGGGGTGGGAAATTGACACTTTTAACCCTGGATGCCACTTTTATATTCAGTAAAAATTTCCCGAATTGGACCCATGGCGCGACGCGGTGCTATTGCGCCGTGTCACTGAAATTTGACAACTGGCAATTTGAGGGATGGCGCGATGAGGAGCCATCGCGTTGCCACTTTATTTGCGACCTAGAAGTTTGGTGCGATGCGCCACTATTGCGAACCCCTACTGGAATTTGACAATTGCCATTTTCTCTTGTGGCGCGGCGCGCCACTGACTAATATGGTGTTGTTTTACAACGGGAACTTAAAATAGTCATAACTTCTTACTCGGTTATCGGATTTGGGCGAATCTTATATCGATGAAAAGCTTATTGAATTTTCCATATGACAAAAATTGAAAATCTTAAAAATTATTTATGGAATAAACATCATTCAATTTAGAAGATAATACTAGGAATTCTTGTGACAATTAGTTAGGAAACTTCGGGGTATTACAATATCTCCCCCTTGGGAACATTCTTCCTCGAATGAGACTGACTGGGAGGGAGAAATAATAAGCCGAAGTACCCACTGAACATGAATAATGAAGCATGAATGACATTTTAAAGATTCATACTGAACATACATATCTGATATATGATTTCATGACTGAGTTGATACATGAATGCATGACTGAGAGCCAGAGTTATTTGTTAGATCCCAAAAAAAGTCCATATATAAAGAGAGAATGGGATTTCTTTGACGCTAAGTGCACAAGGGTTATGTTGCTAGGTTTCTAGAGTGTTTGATAGCTGTAAAATATACTTGTTTCCAATTGTATATTGCTAATGTAATACCATCATTGGATCCCTTCGTGTTTCTACATGTGTTAAAATTGCTATACTCAAGTGTGACTGAAAATAAAGTGTGGAACAAGCAAATAGAAATTCAATTCAAAATCACTTCCATGGGTTGTTGTTTGAAATTTTCCTGTTTGAGCATCGCCTCGAGGGTAAAAAATATTATTTGGTTTTGTTTGCCTGAGGACATACAAAAGTTAAAGCTGATGGTGTTGATGTGGCAAGGAAACACGACACTTTCAATGTTTAAAATAGAGAATTTATCCATTCACTTAGGGTATTTTGTTAGATATGATGCACTTTTGTATGAATTGTAGGTAAAACAGGTCAACAATAGTACTTGA
Organism: Capsicum pubescens; assembly: GCA_030864215.1. Taxonomy (NCBI): domain Eukaryota; kingdom Viridiplantae; phylum Streptophyta; class Magnoliopsida; order Solanales; family Solanaceae; genus Capsicum; species Capsicum pubescens. The sequence goes on along the minus strand of CM061543.1, from coordinate 211,340,320 downwards.
ATAAAAAGAGAAGAAAAAGACCTGAAAAAGACCAACTTTACTCAGTATATGAGTCAGCACCTAGGCCGTAACAAACCAATACGCCTCATATGCTGAATCATCACTACAATAGAACCAAAAGAGAAATTGAAGAACCAAATCTAAGGAAGATACGATTCAAGTATCTCAGCTGTAAGGCAGGCTATGAGTCGTATACTAAAGTCGTAAGCATAACAAAATTCTCGGTACTATCTAGGAATTTAAGTGTCAAAAGTATACGAGTCGAAAGTTTTATTATGACTCACATCGAGATGTCGTATGCAAACTAGTGATAAAAAATCTAAAAAGACTAAAGTCCAATGTGGATACGGATGAAGAATATGAGTAATACACATGGTTACAACTCGTAAGCTAGAATCATGAGCTGAGCAGAGAGTTGAAGCCATGGGTAGAGTAGATGTTGTACTGGTTACGACAAGGCAGGGTACGACTCGTAAGCTGAGGATACGAGTGATGACTGAGTCGTACCGACTGCCGACTTAACTTTACCTTTCCCATTTTTAATAGATATTTACTATTATTTTTAGATACTATAAAAACCCTAGGGTTTATCTTTTATTAGGTTAGCTTCTATTACGTTCTACAATATACTTTAACATACTTTACAATTGTTCTTGAGATTTTAGGGCTTTATTCAATTCAAGACTTTGGAGTAAATTATTATTAATATTGTTCGATTGATTTTATGTGTTCTTCATTGATAATCATGGTTTCGTGAAAAAATATGATCAGCTAATCTCCTTAGCTAGGGTTTTGGGAACCTTGACGGATTACCAACGTAGAGGAAGTGTGAGACACATCTGTTCAGGGGTTATGTATGTATTCTAATTCTTCTTCATTACAACTGATTTCAAGTACCTGCAGCATCTTGATCTAAAAGCCTGTATTTGCATTATTTCGATAACCAAGAAATCTTGTGATTGGGAAAAGAAGATCAGGATAGTAACTTGGGATTTCTACCTCCATCTTATAGTGCCAACATTCCATCTTATCACTTCATCCAATAACCAATAATCACATGATCTGGGGACTTATCAAGGGGTAACTAGACGATATCCGACAACATTAACCAAGTCAAAGGGTGAGATTTATCTTCACACTCAAAAGATGGCTGATAATTCATAGCTTATAGGCTTTGGAAGCATAGAAATAGAATAATAGGTTGATCACGAGAAAACTACAAAGTTGAGATGTCAGGGGTAACACATACCTAGTGTTCGTCTCTAGTTGATTACAACTCAAAAGCACTCAAGAATTGGTTACCCTTTGATATTGATAACAAAATCCCCCTATTTAATTTTCTGCACTACTTATGCATTAAATCAAATCAAGTAACTGATCACGTTTTCCCTATGGGATTGACCCCAACCTAGTTGGGTTATTATATTTGTATCGACCATATTATACATCTGATTGAGGTGTAGTTTTGGGAGACATCACCAACCCTCTTCAAAATCTAGTAGAGACCAACATACTGAGGTTTTAACTTCCACTGCTTAACAAACAATATCACTCCTTTCATAGGAGACACCTTTAGGAACACTCAATCTCTAACCTTAAACTCCAACTCCCTACGCCTCACATCCGCATAGGACTTTTGGTGACTTTAAGAGGCTTTAGATTTATCACAAATCACCTTAAACTTTTCCAAGGCTTGGTGAACCAAATTAGGGGAAAATATCTTACCCTCTCCAACCTCATACCACCTAATAAGAAAACAACATCTCCTACCATACAATGCCACAAAATGAGCCAAACTAACGCTAGAGTGATAACAATTATTATGAGCAAACTCTATAAGAGGAAAATGGTCAACCCAAGTACGACTATAGTCAATTACACAAGCACGAAGCATATCTTCCAATGTATGAATGGTCCTCTCCGCTTACCCATCCAACTACAAGTGGAAAGCAGTACTAAGGCATATATTAGTTCCTAAACCTTTCCTGAATGACTTCTAAAAGTAAGATGAGAACAGAGTACCACAATCTGAAGTGATAGAAACTGAAGCACCATGAAACTTCACAAACTCCGCAAGATATAATTAAGCATAATCCTCCGCCGAATAACTAGTCCTCACAGCCAAGAGTAAGCGGAATTGGTCATCCTATCCTTAATGACCCAAATCGAATCATATTAATTCTGAGACTAAGGAACACTGATAAATTATGACCTCAAAAGGTGCCATCTTAATATTCTAATAATAGCTATTATTACACGCAAACTCTATCAAAGCCAAGTGTTTCTCCCTTGACCTCCAAAATCCATCAAACATGCTCGGAGCATATCCTTGAGAACTTGAATAATCAATTCTGACTACCCATCGGTCTAAGGATGAAAGGATTTGCAAAGATCCATCTGAGTAACTAATTCCTCCGAAAAAGCTCTACAAAAGCTATAAGTGAACACTGAACCCCAGTACCATGCAAATGAACTATCTCATGAATATAGATGCTGGCCAACCTCTTTGAACTGAAGGACATCTGAATAAAAATAAAATATGCCAACTTAGTTAACTAATCCACAATGACCCAAATACCATTAAAACCATTGGAGGTGCGAGGAAAACCACTAACAAAGTCCATGGTAATCGACTCCCACTTTCACTCGGGAATAAGCAACCTCTGAATCAATCCACCAGATCTCTGATGATCGACCTTCACCTGTTGACAACAAAGGAAATGATCTACACAGTATGCCATATATCTCTTCATACAACTTCACGAATAATTCTTCCTTAAATCCCTATACATATTAGCTGTACCCGGGTAAATAAAATAGCAAGAGATGTAAGCCTTATGCAAAGTCGACTGAATTAAGTCATCAACCCTCAAAACATAAATATGACTATCAAATCCCAATACTCGCTCAGAATCTATGGTATCCCTCTTGTACTCACCACTCAACACCTGATCACAGATGATGAAAAGTCTTATATCCTCAAACTAATTACTCTGAATCTGTTGAAACATTGAAGAACTTGCCTCACCACTTACAAAAATTCTACCGAGGTTTGAAATATAAAGTTGCACGATCAAGTTGGCTAAGGACTGAAAGTCCCATACCAATGGCCTTGGAAAAACAAAAATACAAGATAAGGTATCCATACTCACTGTCTTTCGACTCAAGGCATCCGCTACCACATTTTCCTTGCCCAGATGATACAAAATAAAGATGTCATAATACTTACGAAAATCTATCTATCTACGCTGCCTAGAATTAAGTTCTGTATGGATCATAATATCTTGAAAAAATAATGATGATTCGTGAAGATCTCACAATACATGCCACGAAGCTCCAGGGAACCATGCATTCCTCTCGAGCTGGGCTCTCGCGTGTCTGAGATCCGATTAGATATGTAAGGGGGCTAATAAGATCAAAGAGAAGAGATGGTTGATATCTTAGATTTTGCAATTCAATTGTCCATCGTCGCTTAATGCATATAGGGGGCTGGGGATTTTCCCCCATGACTAGGTTGCTAAACACCATTCGTGGCATTCTTGCCTTGGATACAATCAAAAGGTGGCCTTATTTCAGTCCACCGCCTGCCTTAGTAGTCTCAAATAAGGCGTGCAGGCCTGCCTGTTTACTTACATGCCGCCTTAGGCACATCTCTCTTTCTTAGTTTCACACTGGACTAATGATAATAGGGAAAACACAAGGTCTCGTTCAAGGAAAGGTATAGCTTAATGACTTTTCTCTTTGTTGGGGGCCTCCCATTGCTATAGCCATAAGCTATGGTAGCTCCAGCTCATGATAGTATCTCCAAATCTTAAGCGCAAAAAATACCGCTGCCAACTCCAAATCATGAGTGGGGTAGTTGGTCTCGTGCACCTTTATCTACCTTGATGTATAAGAAAAACTCAACCCTACACATCAACACATAACATAAACCAATACTAGATGCATCATAATACACAGTGAATCCCTTAGCCTCAACAAGAAAAGCCAAAATAGGAGCTGAAGTAAAAAATCTCTTAAGTTTTGCAAAGATCAACTCACACTCCTCGAATCATCAAAAAGAAACCTCTCTTAGAGTTAATTTGGTCATTGGCACTGGTACAACAGCAAAACTCTCAACAAACTATCTATAGTAACTGACCAACCCAATGAAGCTATGAACCTCAGATCGAGATGCATGCCTGACCCAAACATGAATAGCCTCAATCTTTACTGGGTTTACCATAATCCTATCCTTAGACACCACATTCCCAAGGAATGTCAGTGACTCAAGCCAAAAAGCCTATGATCTCTCAAAATCTGGAGCACAATCCTCAAATACTACATATGCTCCTCTCTACTCCTCAAATATATAAGGATGTCATTAATGAATACAATCATAAAAGAATCCAAATAAGGTATGAACACGTAGTTCATCAAATCCATAAATGTGACTGGGGTGTTAGCCAACCCAAAAGACATCACTAGAAACTCAAAATGACCATAATAGGTACAAAAGGCTGCCCTTGGGATATCCTCAACCTGAATTCTCAATTGAATGTAATCAGACCTCAAGTGAGTCTTAGAAAACACTATTATACCCTGAAGCTGGTCAAGGAAATCATCAATGTGAGGCATAGGATACCAGTTCTTCACCTTTACCTTATTAAGGTATTTGTAATCAACACACATACACAGGAAACAATCCTTATTGTTCACGAGCAATACATGAGCTCTCCAAGGAGACACATTTGGTCTAATAAAAACCTTACCAAGAAGATCCTGAAGCTAAGAATTTATCTTCTTAATCTCTCAAGGAGCCATATGATAAGGTTCCATAAAAGTAGGTTGGGTGCCTACTCAAGATCAATAACAAACTCAATATCGCGTATAGGAGGAAGACCGAGTAGATCGGTAGGGAAAACATCAGAAAACTCACGAACTATAGAAACTGAGTCAAGCAATGGACTCTGCATACTAACGTCATGAATATAAAGAATATAATCATGACTAGGCCCTAGTTCAAGTCATGAAAAAATTGGTATCAAAGCCTAGGTTTTATGTCATTAGGTGTCCACAAACTCGTGTCAATTAGAGTTTCTTTTATAGGTGTGTAGCGCGCCACACTTATAAGAGAGATGCTATAAGGCATTTAGGAATATTTCCATTTCTTGTGATCTACTTTTAGGATATAAAGTCTAGGGTATTGAAATCTCCTTTCATTCCTATTTGTTATTTTATCAAATCATGCCTCCTTGAAGATCTGATGCTTATCCTCTGACCCACTTGAGGACAATATGGATGGGACTCGTTCTACTCAGAGTTCAGACCCGGTCTAGGTCGCTGCTTCTGATTGCCCTTGTGGAGTTTCATTTGTCCCCACTTATCCTTCTCCCGCTAGTGACACTCTTGCTAAGTAACCTCTATGAGATATTACTAATGATGAGTTCCACTATTTTATTCATCTCCTAATTAGTGATATCTCAGTAATATCGGTCAGGTTATCCTCGTGTTGTAGTGAGTTCTTCTAAGGTTTCTTGAGTTGGACAGTTTATAAGGCTCAATCCTTCGATCTTTACTAGATCTAAGGTTGAAGAAGATCTTCAAGGCTTCATAGATGAGATAGAGAATATTTTTCATGTAATGCATGCTTCTGACTCTGAGGGTGTGGAGTTTGTTGCATACCAACTGAAGGATGTGGTGTATCAGTTGTATAAGGAGTAGGATTAGTCTAGGGGTGATGATGCTTATTTGTCATCGTGGGATCAATTTTTTTTGGCCTTGCTAGATCGTTTCTTTTCTCAAGAGTTGAGGGAGTCTAAAGCTGAGGAGTTCATGAATTTGAAATAAGGCAAAATGACAGTAAAAGAGTATGTCATGAAATTTCACCAGTTCTCCCTCTATGTTCCTGATATAGTGTCTTTCATGAGGGCTAGAATAAGGAAATTTGCTTCCAGCCTATCCAATTATCTAATTTTGAATACTAAAGCTGCCTTATTAAACAAGGATAATGATATCTATAGACTTGTGGTGCATATACAATAAGGTGAAGAGGAAAACGAAGAAGCAAGCTGAGCTGAGGAAGTGTTAGAGTAATAAGTTTAAATATTCAGATCAGGGTAGAGGTCAGCAACAGGGTGGTAGACATGGTGGGAAATGGTCTAAAAAGAAGTGGGGAAATTTTGGTTCCTATTCGATGGCTAGTGCTCCTTATACAAAGTCGTATGATGTTCGTTTTTTCAGAGTATTGATTATCCTAGGGAACAAGGTGCCTAATCTCAGGTCAATAGGGCCCAATCAGCTTCATCCTATTCTTTTTTTTTATTTTTTTGTTAGTTGCAGCATTGTTAGTGTGAGAAAGAAAGGAAATAGTATTTTAGTTATGGACAGATTGGTCACATATAGTGGTATTGTCCTTATAAGGTTGGTTCTAGGGATAACAAGGTTCCTCTTTCTATTTCATCATCTCCTGCACCAAAGGTTTGTACTTCTAGTACCAGCACTTGTCAGAATCGTCTGTATGTTCTTGCCATACATCAAGACTCTAAGGCATCTCCTGATGTCATTACTGGTATGTTAAAACTCTTCTCTCATAATGTATATTACTTTCTTTATCATGGTTCTAATCTTTCTTAAGTGACCCTGTATGTGGCTAATTATTTTGGTTTCAATCCTGAGTGTATTTCGAACCCCTTTTCTATGTTTACCCCGATGGGAACTCTATTATGGCTAGAAGAGTCTATAGGTGTTGTGTGGTATCTATCTGTGGAAGAGAGATGATAGTGGATCTGGTAGAGTTGGATATGTTAGATTTTGATGTGATTTTGGGGATGGATTTGCTCCATTTATGCTATACCTCTCTTGATTGTCAATGGTATAGAGTTGATGGAACCATTAGAATTTGCATATGATATTTTTAACCTAAAGTTTACTCTTAATAGCTATTTTTACCAGCCAAAACTTCAAAATAGAGAATTGGCTGTAAAAATAAAATAAACTACCTGATATTGAACTATCAGCTCCAGCAAGTCATAATTGACTTGGGGAAGCTATAGTAAAGCTCTAAATAATAAAAAAGTGTAGAAAATAAAAAAATAACCTGGAGGGTCACTACTATAATAAATTTTATCTGCAAAAGTAAAGGGTTAGAATATACCTGAAGGATCAAACAGGTGAGGATATTGGGTCTACATCTCGCTTTCGATCTCCTAAATAGCCTCCTCTACTGGGTGGTGTCTCCACTGAACCTTAATTACTGGAATCTCCCTAGAGTGCAATTGCCCGACACCCCTACTGAATATATGAAATGGTTCCAACACGAAGCTCGACCCCTCACCCAACTAAACCAAGTCCCACCAAAGTACATATGACTCATAAGGGATATAACACCACAACATAGAAACATGAAAACCTGTATAAACAACAACAAAAGCTGGGGGCAAGGAAAACTCTCCAACTGTGCGAAGTATCTCAATTGGTCAAATATATCTGGGCCTGAGCTTGCCTTTTCTCCAATCTTCATCACACCCTTTATGGGAGATCTCAAAGAAATATTCGGTCTCCAACACCAAACCTCATGGCACAAACTCTACAATCTGCATAAGACTTTGGCCTACTCTAAGCTGCCCTCAGCCTTTCCTGAATCACCCTAACTCTATCCAAAGATCTTCGAAGCAAGTCAGTACTACATGACCTAACCTTGGAGGAATTGAATCATCATATAGGCAATAAAAAACACCTACCATAAAGTGCCTCAATAGTGCCATCTTAATACTCGAATGGTAACTACTATTAAATGCAATCTTTATCAATGCCAAGTGTTTCTCCGACTAATCTCCAATGTTTAAGACATAAGCTAGGAATATATCCTTGAGAATCTGGATAGTCTTCTTCGACTGCCAATTGGTCCGAGGGTGAAAAGTTATGCTAATATCCACCTGAGTATCCAACTCCTCCTAAAAAGCCATCCAGAATCTAGAAGTGAATACTAAGCCCCAGTCTAACTTTACTTTATGTTCAGGACGTTCCTGAAAAATGGGACTTTACTTTCTATTCATAACCCTACTGAAAAATGGGACTTTAATTTATGTTTAGGACCCTCCTGAAATATGTTATTTTACTTTCTGTTCAGGACCCTCCTGGAAAATAGGACTTTACTTTCTTTTCAGGACTCTCCTGAAAAATGGGACCTTACTTTCTGTTCAGGACCCTCCTAAAAAATTAGATTTTACATTCTATTCAGGACCCTCCTGAAAAATGGGACTTTACTTTCTGTTCAGGACCCTCCTGAAAAATGGAATCTTACTTTCTGTTCAGAACCCTCATAGAAAGTGGGACTTTACTTTCTGTTCAGGACCCTGCTGAAAAATGGGACTTTACTTTAGTTTCAGAACCTTCCTAGAAAATGGGACTTTACTTACTGTTCAGGACCCTCCTGAAAAATGGGACTTAACTTTCTGTTCAAGACACTCCTGAAAAATGGGACTTTACTTTATATTTAGGAACCTCCTAAAAAATGGTATTTTACTTTCGGTTCAGGACCCTCCTTGAAAATGGTATTTTAGTTTTTGTTCAAGACCTCCATGAAAAATGGGACTCTACTTTATGTTCAGGACTCTCCTGAAAAATGGTATTTTACTTTCTGTTCAAAACCCTCCTAAAAAATAGGATTTTACTTCTTGTTCAGGACCTTCCTGAAAAATAAGAATTCAATTTCTGTTCAGGATCCTCCTGAAAAATAGGACTTTACTTTCTGTTCAGGACCCTCCTGAAAAATGGGACTTTACTTTCTGTGCAGGACCCTCCTGAAAAATAAAATTTTACTTTTTGTTTAGGACCCTCTGGAAATATGGGACTTTACTTTCAGTTCAGAACCCTCCTAAAAATGGGAACTTACTTTCTGTTCAGGACCCTCCTAAAAAATGGGATTTTACATCTGTTCAGGACCCTTCTGAAAAATGGTATTTTACTTTTTGTTTAGGACCCTCCTGAAAAATGGGATTTTACTTTCTGTTCAGGACCCTTCCGAAAAATGGGACTTTATTTTTTGTTCACGACCCTCCTGAAAAATAGGATTTTACTTTCTGTTCAGGACCCTCCTGAAAAATAGGATTTTACTTTCTATTCAGGCCCCTTCTGAAAAATGAGATTTTATTTTTGTTCAGGACCCTCCTAAAAATGGGATTTTACTTACAGTTTCGGACCCTCTTCTTGGGTTACAAAAACACCTTATCGATCATAATTGTAGTGGACCTGAAATAGTCAGAAGTGGAAGCATTCTTATTAGTTTTGTAGAATTTCAAGAGGTCCATTGGATGGTTTATTGCAGATAATGTTGGAATTCCACCTAGTTTATGTACTCATAAAATTCACCTTGAGACAGATTGTATTCCATCTATTGAGAACCAGCGCCGCCTTAATCCACCTATGTAAGAGGTGGTTAAGAATGAGATAATCAAGTAGTTGGATACTGGTGTGTGTTTTCCATTGCTGGCTGCAAGTGGGCTAGCCTGATTTAATGCATTCCAAAAAGGGGTGAAAATAAATGAAAAAGTGGAAAGTACCTCAAGAAAAGCATAGTGTCCAGGAGGCGTAGTCACTAAAGGAATCCCAAAATATATCGTACCAGCCACTAGCCTACGTTATAAGACAAAGAAAGTCCTATAGTAATTTTACCATGACTCTTTGAAAATATAGGAAAAGAGCATAAGGGCAAGCCTATGGTATTCTATGCACACCAGTGATATTTGTTTATGAGAGTGTAATGCTACGGATCTGGTACCCAGAATGCTACACGGTTCTCATGACCCAGAAAGACCACAAGCTAACCCATGACTGATATCTGTACCTGTATACTGCATAATATACTATATGATTGCCGAAACATGAACTGAAAGGCCATAAGGTTCAAGACTATAATATAACTGATAAAGATATAACATCTGAATGGGGTATGAAATACCCAAAACAAAACTGAAATAACATGATAGTCTGAACATGTTAGTCTAGAAAGACTCTAACTGACTGAACTGTCTTAATAAGGAGTTGATGGGACTTGTCCCCAACTAACTCCAACTACTGAAATGACTAAGTACTGAGATAATGAAATAACAAATCATATTATCCTTAAAGGATAAGGACTCACTGCTGATATTTGGAATCTACTGATGCTCTAGAGCTCGTGTATCTGAACCTATGGTATAAGACACCATAGCGCAAATGCGTCAGTGCTTTGAATGTACTGGAATGGATGTGAGGTAGGATAAATGCATGGGGTTCATATGCATGAACAATACTGACTAACTGAATAATATGAATGTGAGAATACATGCATGAATACATAGTAACTATATCTGAGATCGTGATAACATGAAATTACTGATAACTAAACATGACTGATAATTGAGTTCTGATGACTAATATAACTGATAACATGAGTGACTGTATCTGACAGTCTTGAATTTGATGAAACTAGCAGAGTTCTAAACTATTCTGAGTTTACTGTATCTGACAGTCCTGAATTCTGTAGAAATATCTGAGTTCATTACTGAGACTGAATGACTGTATTTGATAGTCCTGAATTCTATAACTGAAACTGTGGGAAGTATTTATCTAACCAACATGCCCCTAATACACCATTATGGCTGAGTTGGGGTCCAATCTGTAACTCCAAATGGAAGAGTGTCAATACCGCGCCACTAGTAAGGACAAGTTGTGGGTGACCCTCATCTGATAGTGTTCGTGAAAAGAGAACGGTGGGACCCTCATCTTATAGTGTTTATCCACCTCATCGACCCACATCTGGCAGTGTTGATGTCTCAACCTATGCTGGCTACATAGTTCTGGAACGCAAGGATGACTTCTAAGAATCACACCCTCATCTGACAGTGTGTTTTACCATCCCTGGGTACTCGGTGTTGATTCCTACTCCCATCTAAATAGACACTGAACATGGATTTCTGAACTGAACTTAATTAACTGAATTAGTTGAATTCCGTTGACTGACAGAATATTACTGAGTTCTGATATCTGACAGAGATTACTAAGATTACTGAGTTTTTCCTGAGTCATGTGACTAATTGAATTCTACTGAACCTGTCTTGACTGAGAGTATCTTGAAACATGACTCTAATTCTAGGCACAAAACTATATTTTTTGGGTACAAGTACCCCCAGGATTCAATGGAAGGAAACTGACAAGGCATGACATTCTTGAATACATGACTAACATCAACAATCGATAATACAATAATGAAGATATTTCATGTGCATTTGATTATCATAGCTTGGTACGTGAATAAGATAACATGTATACATAGCATAATTTTCGTATGGCTAACTCATGAGCAATCCGACAAACAATTTCAATAAAAAAGAATAGCATGGAAGTCATTTTGGATCACAATTAAGCTATAGTGCATACTTTTTATCCTCCTAGGCATTTTATCAAACACTTTACACGCACAACTTAAGGCGTAGGTGAAATCATCAAATTTCACAAATCATAAGCCACCAAATTCATGGATTTCAATTTATATGCTAACGTAGTTTTCATAATTTCACATAAGGATTCTAACATGGGAATCAAACAACAACCATCACATAAATTGAACAACCCACAACATAATAATCATGATTCATAATTTAAAATAGGGTGCTTGAGATTTATGAATGAAAGAAATCCATAAATCAACACAACGCATACCTTAGTTCTTGATTTAGCGAAGATTTATGGAGAGATTTTCTTTAAATTGAGTTCTTGAGAGAAAATTGAGAGAAACTAGTATATTTTGGGTGAAAAATGGGTAAATCACGTGTTATTGGGTTTAAATAGGGGTGGGAAATTGACCCTTTTAACCCTGGATGCGTCTTTTATATTCAGTAAAATTTTTCCGAACTGGACCCATGGCGCGACGCGGTGCTATTGCGTCGTGTCACTGAAATTTGACAACTGGCAAATTGAGGGATGGCGCGATGCGGAGCCATCGCGTTGCCACTTTATTTGCGACCTAGAAGTTTGGCGCGATGCGCCACTATTGTGAACCCCTACTGGAATTTGACAATTGCCATTTTCTCTTGTGGCGCGGGGCGCCACTGACTAATATGGTGTTGTTTTACAACAGGAACTTAAAATAGTCATAACTTCTTACTCGGTTATCGGATTTGGGCGAATCTTATATCGATGAAAAGTTTATTGAATTTTCCATATGACAAAAATTGAAAATCTTAAAAATTATTTATGGAATTTTGAGTCATCATAATTGGGTCTTGAGTCACAGATGTAGGGGAATTTTGAGTACCCGTAGTATCAAGGCTATAAATGCAAGGGAAGTCTAAGTACCTGTGGCATTATGGATTTGTGATTGCACTCATACCATTTGTGAATTCTAAGTAGACATATGGTTGGTTTTCCTGTATGAATCCAAATTGTGAGACAAAGATTTGGGTTGTTTCCATGGTTAACAAATTGTATGGTTTGAATGCAAAATAACTCTCCCTACCCACCTACCCTACGACAAAAAAATTTAAAAGTCAAGGGCATGGATATGAATAATTTTATGACGATGATTTACCTCTTTTTATGACTCCGAGTGTTTAGATTTTAAAAGTGGTTAATGCTTCTTTTTGTCTCTATTAGGAAGTGCAATTGAGCGTCATTGAGAAGTTTGCATGTCATGTGTGCAGTAAGCGTAATTGGTTGACTTTCATGTTTGCTTCTATCATCTAAAACTTGCTTGTTTAGTGTTTCAAAGCTAATGGTGATGATTGCTTTGTTGGAGAAATGACCTTAGGCCATCTTTTTGAACATAGAAACCCACTTTAGCCTAAATAGCCTACTCGTGTATAAATTATATCCCTAGTTACTCACTCTGAGCCTTCAAACCTTTCTTTGGCAACCAGATTACAACTCTTAAACTATTTTAATGTTATCCCTCTTTTGAACCCTACCCTCCATGAACTTAAAAATTACAGTTTGAGGCTTAGAGCCTAAGTTGAGGGTGGTAAAAGTTGGAAGAGGTACTCTTGGGCCATGTAAAGAAAGTGGATGCCTAAGTGCTAAGCAAAGAAAGAAAAAAAGAAAAAAATAGTATAAAAGAAAGGAATAAGCAAAAGAAGAAAAGGCATATATTTCAAAAGAAACAAATGAAAAGAATATGACATAAAGAGATTGGGTGAAGAATGATGGAAAAAGTAGGCATGTGTGAATTTGGAAGACAAATAAAGTGGCCCATGGTTAAAAGATTGGTTGAATAATGTGATAGTGATATAGATGGTCAAGGAGGGTGTAGTCACCCTATTCCTAAATAATTCCATACCCATTCTCCCCAAGTCTATATTACACGGTTAAAAAGCCCTTCGGGACCTCCAACCAAGCATGTTCATAGTAGTGGCTATGTAATAAGGTCAAGCATATGGTAAGATACTCGTTGCATGGAGAGATTCTTTGTGAGCGTGAGTGTTGCACTTATATCCTTTGTTGCTTAATATAAAAAATGGTTTTTGGGATTTCCTTCTTGTGAGCCGATATGTAAACAATTTAAGGTGGGTGACATTGTCATCTTTCGAACAAAGAGGCAAAAGAAGTGTAGTAGAGGTCTATTGATGGAGAGTCTCTTTTAAAGAGTGGTTAATTGTTGCATTCTTGTTCTTTGAACTCTTTTGGGCCTTAAAAATTGTGTTTCATGTCGAGGGGAGTGGTGGAAATAGATTCACCTGTGCATGAGGGCAAACTATTAGTCCAAATCAAGTTCAAAGTCATTCTGATCATTCAGTAGAACAAATGGGCTCACAATTTCATAGGCTCATAAATTAAGAAATAATGTTGCTTGAGGACAATAAAAGACTTAAGTTAGGGGTTTTGATGAGTGGTGAAATTACTGCTCATTTACAGTTAGCATTCATACATACTACTATGATTTGAAGGCATAAATGAGACAACATCATGATTAAATGCACTAATTTCTATATTTTCCAGGTGTACAGGTGATGAGATAGAAAGATGTGTAATTAAGTTGAAAAATGATCAAAAAGGGAAAAGAAGTGCAAAAGTTGGAAAACCTGTGCAAACTGGGTTTGAGCTACCACGATCATGGAGTGTCCACCGCGATCACGATAAGTCAAGAAAGTCAGCAAGCTATGATCTCTTGATGAATACAGTGATCGCGCAGATGCGATTGCGGCTATCCAAACGCGATTGCAGTATAGAAGGAAATCAACCCATGGGCAAAATTGTCATTTCACACAGCTGATCCCATTTCTCATCAAAAGGGATCAAAACCCTCATACCACCATTATTCCACAACCCTACCTCCCAAATTTAGTTTAGGGTTGAGCTTGGAGAGAAACTTTTACTAATTTTCAGCTAAGAAGACATTAGAGTGACTTTTAAGTGTAGATTTGGCATCACCCATTGAAGATTCATTGGATTCTAAAGTGTGGTTTGCCTTCTCTTTATTTTCTTATGGATAACTTTGATGAAAATATTGGATTATTTGTGTTTACTATAATTATGATTTGCTAGATCTACCTCTTGGGATTATGCTAGAATAGAATGCAATTGTGTATGGGTTATGATATATTTTTGTAGATTCTAGTTGGTTGACGACGGGTTCTACTATTGCTTGGTTGAAATGGTTGGTATTTATGGGTGAAATCCCCAAATACCCACATGGATTTGATGAGTGAAAATCTCAAGCTCTTAAAAGACTAAACCCTTCTTGAAAAAAGGATTTGGGTGAACTTTAGTATCCCTAATCATCCTTGAAAGAAAGATATGGGAACCAGAGGAATAGTAGACAATTTATGGGTATGTCTTGCTAAATCTTTTCCATCTTAGACATAAGGGTAACAATGAGGCTGACTATCCCTTGGGTACCATCCTAGAAATAGGGGTACCTAATTGAGGCATTGGGTAGGTTTAATTGACAAACTCGTTAGGTACTCGAAAGGGTCAATGAGTGACATCCTCAAGGTTTTGTTGAAAAACTAGCCTCAAAGAACTTAAACCTAGCCTACCACATCATCAACGATTCGAATTTGCACTGAAACGTCATGATCACATGCATAATTTGCCCCTTGAAAAGCATAGTCCCAAGATCCATTTTAATTGATTATACTCGAATTATTCTTAGTCTCAAGTTTGTGCTTTAGAAGCCCAAGAATTAATTTCACATTTGACAAGATTGAAAACCCCCAAACCATTTTGTACCATAGGTTTGACCCTAGGAAGAAACTTTTATTTCTAATTGACTCAATCGTTACTCACATTGTTCCTTGTTGATTTGACCCCGACTCTTAGTTGGGTAAATATATTAACAACGAACGCCTTGAACTCAAGTCAACGTGTAAGTTGAGTGTTATCAAGGAAACACAAGAATGTAACGTAATAGATTAATTCATATGAAAAAAAATCAAGAAAAATAACAATATAAAAAGACAAGTCATGTCGCGACAAAATCTAAGTCACTTGGTGGGAGGCAACCCACCTTTCTAACTTTTTTTTTTTATTGTAATTAATTTTAGGTACTAGGAGATTAGGTAAAAATGTGATACATGGATTTGGGACACAATCGATCAAGGTATGATAATGTAGATGGGACGACGCCATAGGTTCACCGCACCTGGAATAAAATTCCAGATGAGCAACCTTGGTGTACTGCTAGAGTGTTTCTCTAGGAGTGAAACTTCTATCCGAAAGCCCTGGAGTATTACTATGCATGGCGAGCCCCACAACAAACAACAGCTAGAAACAACTAGCATACTAGCAGGCGTTTCATGCCAGGGCTAAAACAAGGTGTAATTTTTAGGGTCAAAGGGTCAATCCAACCCATAGACCCTAAATAAATAAAATTTCAACCTAATTTTAATCCCCACATACTCCTGTCTCCCCTTAACCATAACTAATCTCTGTCTAAAAAAACTTCAAATTGTAATGTTTTTTTTTTTTTTTTTCAATAATATTTTTCTTCAAGTCTTCTGCTAACTTCAAGTTCATCAACAAATATAAGAACTACCCTCTCCCTTCTCCTCCACTAATCCATAGTTGTTCTCTTATATTTCACCTTCTCCACAACCCCATAACCTAATTTCACAATTGTTGGGTAAAATTAGCAAGTGAAGAAATAGGTTGGAAATTATCCCAACTTTCATTTGTTTATTTAGTAATAGCGACATATGTAATTATTCTTGGATTATTTGTAAATTTTAGAGACATAGGTATTGGAGATGATTTTTCAAGTATGGGGCTTGGGTAAATTTTTGAAATTGCTTTAAGTAAAAATTCAAGTTTTAGAGGTGTTGAGCAGAACAATGATTCTTAATGCTTAAAAATGTGAAAATTATTGTAGAATATTAATGTTCAAAATTTTGGGAGCTTGGCTTGTGGTTGAATGCTTTGATTTTATTTGCACTTGTTGTTGTGATATTTTTTAAAGGCCCTTAAATTTGCACAATGTGATAGCTTTGCAGATATTGGTGAGCTTATGCTATTAATTGAAGTTTATGAGCATTTGACGTGCATGTTTACCTAAACTACTGTGTTGAGTGGTGATTTTTAATGTACCAAGGGTGTAGTACTTGATGGATAGTTGAATAATCAGCAATATTTCGTGATAAGTGCTAAAGATAGGGGAAGTTTGAGTAGCCTACACGATAACTATTGACACCATACGAACAATTATGTGCAGGGTAACTCCGACAACCTCACAACTTAATTAGCTATTCACTTTGATGTATAGGAATGATTTTTACTATTGGTTGTGATTTATAAGTACTACTCCTTATCTGAAAATGGAAAAAGTTTTGCAACCACAAATAAGCAAACTAAGAGGAGTAGAAAGGAATCTTATTCTGAAGTTTCGACCTCGAGTGCTCAAAGGGCGCATGCAAAGAAATATATGATCAAGGTTTTTTCACCAAATGTTTTAGACTAGTTTTCTTATCTAAAGAAGGCCAAATACTGTCTCACGGATTGGATTTATGAGGAGAGGTTAGTAGTTGAGTTTCCTGTTATTAGAGACATAGTTCTTGCGATTGGTTTAGGCTTTATTCTAGCAAAGACAACTGAGTGCAATCTCACCATGGTTCGACATTTTTTTGTAAATTGTCACATCTCACCAGACTTTATAGAGGTAAATATGAGAAATAATTTGATCTCTTTCACAACAAAAGATATCAGTCGATTCATCGGCATATCCATTATGGATTTTCCACCATACTTTTAGTTTAACTATAGACCTCCCTGTTAGGATATATGCCACACTCATTGTGCCAAGAATTCTATAGCATAGTGGATAAGAGATGACAAAGGTAAGCACTTCACCCTTCACTATGCCCACTTTTCTAAATTTGGAAAGGTGTGGTAGAAGATTGTTGTTGTTTCACTGATTCTAAGAAAGAAAATTTTAGAGGTCATTCAAGAGAGAATAATACTAGTATACATCCTAATGAAGGGTATGGATATAAAGGTTGAATTGGTTATCAAAGATAGTATTATGTGGTCTCAGAAAAATCAAAGATCGAGATATTGTTATGGTAGTACATTGATTAGGATTTTCCATAGTTTGATGAACTGGAGGAAAAGGTATATCTTGAACTACCTTTGATAGGTTACTTAACATAAACCAAGGATACAGGTACTATAGGGGGCTCACACTTTCAAATGTTGTGCGTCAAGCTCAGGATGATAGTTGGAAAGTAAGGTGTTTGGCATGTTCGAACTACAATTGCAAACTGGAGGTTAACTCAAAACTAAGAAGGAGCTAGATCGGCTTGGGGATAAATAGCCATGACCGGCAATGCTATGCTCATGTGCAAAGTATGACCGACCTTTATAGAGCCATTGGTTAAGGATGAGTCAACAATGTAAAATATGGATGTTGATAATGAAAACAAGTTAGATTATGTAGATATAGGAATGATGATGGTGGATGTAGAAAATGTTGATCATCAAAATATATTCCCAATAATGAGGATGACACCTTGAGGCCTAGGGAGTTCTTTCTCCCACTATTATTATTTTATTATTTTGAGCAATGGGGATAATGCTATTCTTTAAGTGTGGATTAGGGGAATAGAATTACCTTTTTTTTTTTAATCTTTGAGGGTTTTCTTGTTTTTTTGTGTAGGAATAATATTTTTTTCCTTGATTTCTTTCCATTTCTTTTTAGTGTGGGTTTCTTAACTTTTGTTTTTAGATCTTTTTCTATTTGACAAAGTATTTTTTCTAAGACAGGATCCGTCAAAGGTAGTGACTTTCCTACGATGCATGGGTGATGATCTTCTTCATAATAAATTAGTCATAGAAGTTCTTAAAAGTGAAAACTACCACTTTTTGACTTCTTGAAACTCCACTAAGATAGAAACTAGATGCCACTGATGATTAACTTGAAAATACAAATGAAAGAATTAAGAACTCTATTAGAGACACTTAGCATCCTTAATTTGACTCCAAAAATTGTAAGAATAGTCTTAATAATGAGACTTCATCCAATATGGTTGTGTGTAAATGTGTGATTGTAGGAAGCGAGGTTTAACCATAAGTGTCAAGACAGGTGAGATTTGTTGTTGGATTTCTAAGATATCATTATATCTAGAACCTCATACCCCTATGTGTAAATTTTTGAGACATGATAAAGACATTTTTTGTTTGTCCATTTCTTTTAACTTTTGTTTGACCCACCTTTACATTATCCTTATTTAAACCCCTCTGAGTCATATACACCTACTTCTTTGATTAGCTATATTATAAAGCCTCTACTCCTTTGTTGGATAGTATCCCACGTCAATTTGATCCCGAAAGTTCCTTAAATCACTCTGAGATTAGAAACTTAAGGGGAAGAAGAGTGTTGTCAAGATATGTTTTCATGACCTGAATCAAGGCCTTGTCGTGATAGGTATCTCAAGCCTACTATGGGCCAGAGACCAACCCCTTAGCTTAACATCCAGAACACAATAAATGAATATGGAGAAAGCCAACCAAACATGATGATTAAAAGAATAGATAAATCAAAATTAACTAAGAGTTAAAACAAACAACCATCCCACACTAGTCTAAAAAAGCCTCTAAAACCAGAATACCAAACTAGATCAGGACATGCCCTCGACCATGACAAAAGAGAGTTCATAATTCCCTAACTCGAAAAAGAAACCTAATGAAATGGCAGGGCATTTTAGAATATGGATGCTCAACACTTCAGCGCAACTCAACCAGCGAACCATAACACCTAACTCTTTAAAAGAGTAACAAAAAATGCTAGGACCCTACATCATGAAACGATGTAGCGTCCAGGAATAATTAATATAATAATCACTACAAGTAACTTAGAAAAAGTGATAAAATAATGCCATATCAAAAAACAGTCAAAACTACTTTCACATATTCATATATACATATATAGGATGTCAGGATAGGGTAAAGTGTCATGAACATGAGATTATAAAATATTAACCTGGATTGTATAGATCTATCCCTCCTAAGGGCACCCAAGGGTTATATGGGTTCATATCCCCTGCTAAAAGGGCCCAAACGTATGTTAATCACATGAAAGGAGGAAATTCGAAGGAGAACCAGAGACACCGAGGCTCCATCCATCCCAGAAATATAATGTGTGAACTAAGAACATAGTCATATAGACCGATACACCGGCAGATGTGGTTTTGAGTATTGCCCCCCCCCCTCCCCCCCCCCCGAGACCTCCATCTTCATGGTGAGCTACACAACCCCCTTTAAGACAAAATTAAAACTATTTTCCACATAATCCCAACCTTAACCCAAGGAATATTTTGAAGGCATCTACCACTTGGTATCGTCTTACCAATTTTGCCTGTAAGCTTATTTAATCATGCTAATCTATTCAATTTACCAATTGACTCCCAAATTCCTATAAAAATCCAAAACCATGGCTACCAAGATCTTTTAAATCCTTTTTATCCATTTTTCAATTAATGTGATGTAATATTTTTAAAAGTGAGTTAAATCATGCAAATTTCATGTTTAAAACAAAAATCATGTAGGTGGATTGAGGTTAATACAATTACCAAGCCAAAATCCATCAATTTGAGGAAACTCATTTCCCTATTCCGAATTCCACAATAATGCACCCATTCAGTCCTAAAAAGCATTAATTTAAGTACACACAAGATATTTAAACCATGAAAAATATAATTCAAGTGATAATCATCAAAATCCGTCAACCTAATTTCGAACCCAATAATTAAATCACATGAACAATGATTAACACATATTTCATAGTATAAAATTCAAGTTAGGGATAAGAGACATGCCTAAAATATCAAAAAATTGAATGAAATCTAAAGTTGGGAGCTTGAGGGATGAATTCCTCATGAACCTCAGGTTTCTTTTTCTTTAGGAGTTTAATATGAAGAGAGAAAGTTTTATTTTTATTCACTCAAGAAAGAGAGGCTATTTGAGTGTTTTTAAGTCATAGGATAATAGCTAATAGGAGGAAAATACCAAAATGATTGTAACTAAAACGTGCATAAAAATGGTGCCAATCGTCATGACCTAGGTAATGAGTCATGATGTTTGACCACGAGTGGTTAAATAGAGTCATTACTTAGGGATCAAAATCCTGGTACCTCACTATTACGTTGATGAGTCAGTCATCACAACTCGTTATATATCATCACGAGTCATGAAAAAGATTCGTGATCAAAGTAGAAATTCCAGGCAACCTCACAACCATGGCAACAAGTCCCACCTCATACTCATTACATGAGGTAACGACTTGTCACCTGAGTCGTGGTCAAGGACGTTTTGACTCTATTATAGAAATTGGAAAATTTAAGAGTTTATCACCTGGAGGGCCTAGAGTTGAAGTACTTGGGGTTTCATATTACCTCCCTCACCCCTTAGGATCACGCATCCCTGAATGAGGAGTTAGGTCACCCTTGGCATAATAACAAGAAAGAATAGAAACAGAACCAAATGGCAAATTTGAAATGCCACAAGCATAAAAATAAAAATCATACCTAAAGCATTTTCATCCAAGGTTGGGAATAAGAATGGATACTTGGCCTTCATATCTTCCTCAGCTTCCCAAGTAGCTTCTTCTACCTTTTGATTCCTCCAAAGTACCTTTACCGAAGTTATATCTTTGGTCCTCAATCTTGGAACTTTCCTATCCAATATTTCAACCTGGACTTCGTCATAAGCTAAGGAATCTAAAATACCAATGTACTCAATAGGCACTGTCAAATAAGGATCACCTATACACTTCATCAACATGGACACAACATAAATCGAAGCCAAGATGGAAAATCTAACTCATAAGCTACATTCCCAATTCTCCTTAAAATTTGATATGGACCAATGTAACGGGGACTGAGGTTTCCCTTCTTCCAAAACCTCATAACTCCTTTCATAGGAGAAACCTTCAATAATACCCAATCACTAACCTTAAATTCAAACTCCCTCTATCTCACATCCGCATAAGACTTCTGGCGACTTTGAGAAGTCTTAAGTCTTTCTCTAACCACTTTAGCCTTCTCCATGTCTTGGTGAACCAAGTCAGGGCCAAATAATATAGTCTCACTAACCTCAAACCATCAAAGAGGAGACCCACACTTCTAACTATAAAGAGCCTAAAAAAAAGCCATCTGAAAGCTAGAATGGTAACTGTTATTGTAACCAAACTCAATAAGAGGCAAATGATCAACGCAACTACATTTGAAATCAATCATATAGGACCTTCTCAAATTCGTTAAAATCTGAATAGTATGCTTCTCTTGTCCATCCATTTCAGGGTGGAAAGCGGTGCTAAGGTTCACCTGAGTACCCAAACCTTGGTGAATTAAACACTAGATGTGAGAAGAAAACATCGTTCCTCAATAGAAATGATGGACACCAATGCACCATGAAAATTTATAATCTCCTAAATGAACAACTTAACATAATCCTCTCCTGAGTAATGAGTCCTCCCAGGCAAGAAGTGAGTAGACTTAGTCATTCTATCTATAATAACCTAACTGGAATCATACTAATTATGAGACCAAAGAATACATGTAACAAAATCCATGTTAATCATCTACCACTTCCACATGGGTAACTCTATCACTTGAGATATGCCACCAGGCATCAAATGCTCAACCTTGACCTGCTGTCAAATCATACACTTAGCCACAAAGTTTGCCACATCTCTCTTAATATTGCTTCACCAATATATTTTCTTCAAGTAATGATACATCTTTGTTGAACCCAAATGAACTATACATCTAGACTCGTGAGCCTTGATTAAATTCCTTTCCCGCAGTTCATCAATATTAGGAACATATAATCTTCCTTGATACATAAAAATACCATCTCCCCCAATCTCAAATGTCATAACCTTTGGCTAACCCACATTATCCTTAATTTATATAATCTTGGGATCCAAATCCTGCTTCTCCTATACCTCAGCATCAAAAGATGATTTTACCACTTCCTAATAAAAAACTTCCCCATTCTCAGAGTCCAAGAGACGAACTCCAAAGTGAGCCAATCTGTGAATCTCCTTCACCAATCCTCTTTTCTTCTAATCAACATGGGATAGGATCCTCATAGACAACCTTCTAAAAGCGTAAACAACAACATTCACTTTACCTAGATGGTAGTGAAGGCTCATGTCATAATCCTTAAGTATCTCAAGCCACCATCTTTGCCTGAGATTCAATTCCTTTGGCATAAATATATACTACAAGATCTTATGATTTGAATAGATATCCATATACACCCTATATAAATAATGGTTCCAAATATTCCTAGCAAAAACCATAGCCACCAACTCTAGATCGTGAGTCGAGTAATTCCTGTCATGAACCTTAAGTTACCCAGATGCATCGGCCACAACCTTACCATGTTGCATTAAAATACAAACCAGTCCCACACGAGATATATCACAATACACATCAAACCCATCAGTACCCTCGAGCAGGACCAAAACTAGCATAGAAGTCAACTAATCCTTCAACTTTTCAAAACTACCCTCACAAGAATTAGACCACAAGAACCTATCCTTTTTCTATGTTAACTTCATTAATAGACATGCAATAGAAAAGAAACTCTCCATAAACCTCCTATAATACGAAGCCAAGCCCAAGAAGCTCCTAATGTCAGTTGGAGTCATGGGTCTGGGCCATTTTTAATTGCCTAAACCTTTTATGGAACGACCCTGATCCTCTCAATAGAAACAACATGTCCAAGAAAGGTAACAACATTCAGCAAAAGTCACACTTAGAAAATATTGCATATAATTTTTTATTCTTAAGAGTCTACAACACAATTTGGAGGTGATTGGCATGATCCTTCTCACTTTTAGAATGTAACAAAATATCGTCAATGAAGACTATAAAAAAGTCCAAATACTTCCTAAACACCCAAATCATAAGATCCATGAATGCAGCCGGAGCATTAGTCAACACAAATGACATAACCAAAAACTTATAGTAACCATATCGGGTTCATACAACAGTTTTGGAAATATCAACCTCCTAAATTTTCAACTAATGATTGCCCGATTAGATATCAAACTTATAGAATCACCTAGCACTCTGAAGTTGATCAAAAAGTTCATCGATCCTAGAAAAAAAGGTACTTATTTTTCACCATCAACTTATTTAACTGTCGATAGTCTATAAAGATTGGAAGAGACCCATCTTTATTTCACACGATAAGTATAAAAACACCCCATGGAGAAATATTAGGACGAATAAAACCCTTACCAAGAAGTTCTTTTAACTTCTACTTAAGTTTCTTTAGTTTAGTCAGAGCAATTCTACAAAGAGGAAGGGAAATGGGATGGGTATCCAATAAAAGATCAATCCCAAATTCTAGTTCCCTATCGAGAGAAACCCTAGGTAGATCATCGAGGAAAAGTTCAGGAAATTCATTAACCAAAGAGATAGATTGCAAAGAGAGACTCTCTAAGTTCGAATCATTAACCCAAACTAGATGATATAGAGACCCTTTAGAAATAAATTTTTAAGCTCTAAGATATGAGATAAACCTTTCTTTGGAAACTAAAGAACTCCTTTCCAATTCAATCACTGGTTTATTAGGAAAATAAAAACTGACCTTTCAGGTCCTACAATCCAGAGAAGCATAGTATGAATGAAGACAATCCATTCCCAAAATTACATAATCCACCAATGTCTCTCTATGAAAGATGGACACCACACAACCCCTATAGATTTTTCTAGAAACTATAAAATCACCCATCAGAGTCTAGATAGAAAAGGGTCAAAAATATTTTTAGGACCAAAATCAAAGTGCACAGCCACATAAGAGGTCACATAAGATAGGGTAGAACCTATATCAAACAAACAATAAACATCATAGGATAAGATATACCAGTAACAACATCTTCTCATGGCTCAGATTCTTGATGAGTAGCAAGTGCATAGAGACAATTCCAGCTAGTTTCGGTAACTAAAATAGTGCCCTTTGGTGCAGAAGGTGAAGAAATGGCAACCGAAACCTTATTAGCTCTAGTAGCAACCCTAGCTGAAGTACAATCTCATTACATATTACAAATCTGACCATAATTATAGAACTAATTTCTTCCCTCCTTACTATAACCATGGTAAACCTGCCTACAAAAATAATAAGAAGGATAAGCTGGGGCTGACTGAGATCCACTGACTTGAGATTGGACACCCTTCTCCTTAAGACCACTACTAGTTTGAAAAACGACAATCATCAGAAGGCTTAGGATAAGAAGCACTGGCTGTCGAATATGAATTTCCCTAATTTTTCTTTTTAGTCCACTATCTATCATCTCTCTTACTATTCTACTGACCTGCACCCTTCTCTAAATATCTAAACTTCTTATTTTTCCTCTCTCCTATCCCTACCTACTTATTTTTCTCATTCTCTACCTACTACATATAAACCACTAGCCTGGAGATTTCTATGTCATTATTCAACATCGAGGATTTACACTCCAATACCAAGTCATGCGACAAACCAAAAGCAAAATTCCTTATTCAAGACATAATATTAGATAAAAATTCAAGAGCATATTAAGAAAACTGTTGGAACTTCAGATCGTACTCTTTAATACTTACCTTACCTTGCTTCAAGTTCATAATCTTTTCTTCCTTAGTTTTCCTTAACTCCTGAGGAAAGAAGTAATCAAGAAAGATACCTAAAATCTTATCCCATACAGATGGCTCGGCATTATCACCTCTCAATTATTCACATATCTCATACCAATGATATGCTACATCCTTCAATTGATAGGTAACAAACTCCATACCCACTAAATCAATAGCATGAATTACCCTAAAAATCTTCTCCATCTCATTAATAAACCCTTGAGGATTCTTCTAGACCTCAAAGCCTATAAATTTTGGGGAATTTAACCTCATAAATTTTCCAACTCGAGTAACCTCAAATGAACAAACAACAAAACCAATACCATCAGACTGATGAGACTATGATGCCACTAATTATGAAAGAATATTAATAGACTAATGGAATACTGCATTAGAGATGTATCCCTGAGGTGACTGATCATAAGTATCACCAGCCTAGGAAGCTCGGGAAGACTAGTAGGGACTAATGGGCCTATATTAAGTAGAACAATCAAGAGCAGTAACCCTAGACTAGGTCTGCACTCTATAAGAAAAATGAGTTCCCTCCACAGTGTCCTCAAGTTGGACAAATGTCCTAGCATAGTTTCTAAGAACATCAAATATTCAGTGACGCATGATCTGAAACATGAGTAAGCCAGGAGTTAGAGAATTTTTAAGACAACTAGACTCTGTAGCCCAAAATAGAACACAAGAAAGGAAAGCATTCTAAAATAACTTGTAGCCTTTCCCTTATAAGTGGGGCGCACTACACACCCATAAAAAGGACTTTACTAGACACAACTTTATGGACACCCAACGACCCTAAACCTTTCTCTAATACCAAAAGACCCTAAACCTTGCTCTGATACCAAGCTTTTCATGATCCAAACCACGACCTAGTTGTGACAAGTATCTCAAGCCTACCATGGGCCAGAGACCACCGCCTTAACCTAACATTCCAAACACAACAAAAGAATACAACAAAAGCCAATAAAACATAATCATAAGAAGAATAGATAAAGCAAATGTAATTAAGAGTAAAACAAACTATCACACATTTTTCCACAAAAGACTCTAAAACTAGAATGCAAAACTATATCGGGACATGCCCTCGACCAAGACAAAAGATAGAGAACAATACCCAAAATCCAAAAACAAACATAATGAAATGACAGAGTGTTTCAAATAATGGAGGCTCACAACTTCATAGCAACTCAACTAATGAACCACACCATCTAACGCTGCATAAGAGTAACAGAAAACCCTAGGACCCTATATCTTTAACTGACGCAGGTTTCAAGGATGGTCAGCGAGATAAGCGCTAGAATATAACTCAGGGAAACTGATAAAATAATGCCATATCCAAAATCATTCAAACCCACTTTCACACATTCATATATACATATATAGGATGCTAGAATATGGTAAAGGGTCATGAACATGAGATTATTAAATATTAACCTAGACTGTGTAGTTATATTCATCCTAAGGGAACCCATAAGCTATATGGGTTTAGCTCTCTCTACTGAAAGGGCCCTAGTGTGTGTTAGCCATACAAACTGAGGATATTCAAAGGAGAGATGGAGACACCAAGCCTCTATCCATTTCAAAAATATAATGTGTGAACCAAGAGCACCCTCACACTGACAAATATGGTTTACTCCAGCTTTTCGATGGATTGCATAACCCCCTTCAATCCCAAATTAAACTATTTTGCACATAATTCAAAACTTTAAAAAAGGATTTTTATTTTAAGGTATTTACAACTTGGTATCGTCAAACCAATTATTCTTTCAATCTTATATAATCATGCCAAGCCATTCTAATTAACAAATTAACAAGGCCTTTTAAATCTATTTTTATCCATTTGTCCATTAATGTGATGTAATAGTTTCAAAAGTGAGTTAAATAATGCAAATTACATATTTAAAGCCATTATCATGCAGGTGGGTTAAGGTTAATAACATTACCAAATAAAAAATCCATATATTTGTGGAAACCCATGTTCCCCAATCAAAATTCCATAATAATTCACCCACTCAGTCCCGAAAATCATCAATTTAAGTATACACAGGGCATTTAAACCATGAGAAATATAATTCAAGTGATACTCATAAAAAACCCTCAACCCAATTTCAAACCCAATAATAAAATCACATGAACAACAACAACAACAACAAACCCAGTGTATTCCCACCTAGTGGGGTCTGGGGGGTAAGATGTACGCAGTCCATACCTCTACCTCTAAAGAAGTAGAAAGGCTTTTTCCGATAGACCCCCGACTTAAGACACGAGATACCACACAAATACATAGTAAAGCACAGAACAAGATTTCATAACATAAATACGGCACCCACAAGTAATAAAAAACAGAGAAAAGCACACAGATTCGTAATGCAACATGGAACAAGGTAACATAACAAGAATAATTTCCCCACTAAGTAATTCCCTACACTAGCGACCCAAACTGGCCCTAGCCTTCTGCCCTAATTCGCGTCCTCCAGATCTTCCTATCTAGGGTCATGTCCTCGGTGAGCTGTAACTGCTCCATGTCCCACCTAATCACCTCACCCCAGTACTTCTTTGGCCTACCCTACCTCGCCTAAAACTATCCAATGCTAACCTCTCACACCTACGAACCGGGGCATCCATGCCCTTCCTCATCACATGTCCGAACCATCCCAATCGGACTTCTCGCATCTTATACTCCACTGGAGTCACACCAACCTTCTCCCTGATAGTCTCATTCCGAACTCTATCCCCTCTAGTCAGCCCACACATCCAACGCAACATCCGCATTTCTGCCACCTTCATTTTTTGGATGTGGGAGTTCTTAACTGGCCAACACTCCGCTCCATACAACATGGACGGACGGACTACCACCCTGTAGAATTTGCCTTTAAGCTTGGGCGGCACCTTCTTATCACACAACACCCCCGACGTAAGCTTCCACTTCGTCCACCCCGCCCCAATACGGTGCGAGACATCCTCGTTAATCTCACCGTTACCCTGGATCACGGACCCGAGATACTTGAAACTATCCCTCTTACATACCTCCTGTGATTCCAACTTCACTACCACCTCATTCTCCAGCCTCACGTCATTAAACTTGCATTCCAAATACTCTGTCTTGCTTCTGCTCAACCTGAACCCTTTAGACTCAAGAGTTTGTCTCCACACCTTTAATTTGTCATTCACACCCCCTCGCGTCTCATCAATCAAAACTACATCATCTACAAAAAGCATACACCAAGGCACCTCTCCTTGAATACGCCGCATCAACACATCTATCACCAAAGAAAACAAAAAGGGACTAAGAGTAGATCCCTGATGCAATCCTGTCAAGACAGTGAAATGCTCTGAGTCTCCTCTCGCCGTCCTCACCTGAGTTTTCGCTCCATCATACATGTCCTTAATTGCTCTGATATATGCCAGCGGGACTCCACTCACCTTCAAGCATCTCCAAAGCACCTCCTTGGGAACTTTGTCGTATGCCTTCTCCAGGTCGATAAACACCATGTGCAGGTCCTTCTTCCTTTCCCTATACTGTTCCACCAGCCTCCGTACCAGGTGAATCACCTCCATCGTCGAGTGGCCAGGCATAAATACAAACTGGTTTTCCGAAATAGACACAATCCATCTCAGCCTCACCTCGAGCACTCTCTCCCAAATCTTCATAGAGTGACTCAATAACTTAATCCCCCTATAGTTATTGCAACTCTGGATATCACCCTTATTCTTATAGAGAGGGATCATTGTACTCCACCTCCAAGCTTCAGGCATTTTTGCCGTCTTGAAGATTTTGTTAAACAATCCAGTCAACCACCTTACAGCAGCCTCTCCAGCGAACTTCCAAAACTCCACCGGTATCTCATCCGGCCCCGTCGCCCTACCCCTTCGCATCCTGCGAACAGCCTCTCTAACCTCTTCTACCTAAAAACGTCTACAATAACTAAAGTCTCGACACTCCTCAGAGTGCTCCAGCTCCCCTAACACAATAGCTCTATCCCTTTCGTCATTCAAGAGCCTATGGGAGTACGACTGCCATCTATTCTTAATGTGGCCGTCCTCCACCAACACTGTACCATCCTCCCCCTTAATGCACCTCACCTGGTCGAGGTCACGACCCTTCCTCTCCCTAGCCTTAGCGAGTCTAAATAACTTTTTCTCCCCTTTTTTCCCCTGTAATCCTGCATACAAGCTCTCAAAAGCGGTCGTCTTAGCCGCCGTAACTGCTAACTTAGCCTCCTTCCTAGCTAGCTTGTATATACGCCATAGTATAAAATTCAAGTTAGGTATAAAAAACATTCCTGAAATACCAAGAAACTGAAAGAAATATTAAGTTGGGAGCTTGAGGGATGAATTACTCATGAAACCTAGTCTTCTCTTATTATGGGAGTTTAGGATGAAGAGAGCAAGTTTTATTTTGATTCACTCAAGGAAAAAAGGCTAATTGAGTGTTTTTAAGTCACGGGATAATAGCTGGTTTGGAGAAAAATACCAAAATGACCTCAATTAAAATGTGTAAGAAAACTGGTGCCAGTCTTCCTGGCCTAGGTAACAATTCATGAAGTCTGACCATGAGTTGTTACCTAGACTTATTACTTGGGGATCAAAATTTGGGTGCCTCACTGTTATGACCATAAGTCATTCATCACGCCTTGTTATCTATCTTCATGTGTCGTGATGAAGATTCATGACCAAAGTAGAAATCCTGAGAAACCTTACTGCCATAACAATGAGTACTAGTTTGTGAATCGTTACATGAGGTAATGACTCATCTCCTGAGTCATGGTCACAACAGTTTTGACTCCATTATACAAATTGGCCAATTTAATAGTTTATCACCTGAAGGGCCTAGAGTTCATGTACTTGGGGTGTCACAGATGTATGTGTAGTAAAGCACATGAAGTAGTGGACAAGGGGATCATGTAAACAAATAATTTACTTATTTATGGTAGTAAAGAAAAAAAAAAGAGGGATAATTATCTTTAAAAAGGAAAAATAAGATGACAACAACAACAACCTATCCAGTGTTTTCCCTCAAAGTGGGTTCTGTGGAAGGTAAAGTGTATGTAGTCCATACTACTACCTCAGATAAAGTAGAGAGATTGTTTCCAATAGACCCTTGGCTCAGGAAAAATACCAGTATAACAAATAAAACAAATAAAAACACACAATAAAATTAAACAAGATATAAGACACCCATAGATTAATACTCTAAACTATATATCCAAAATCACCAACAACACAAAAACACCATGAATAAAAAACTACAAGACATATGCATAACACTATGATGCCCGACATAACTACATACAAAGCATTCCTTCTTATTATTAACGATGCAATCCTACCTACTAACCCTTACCTTAATATGCATTCTCCAACCCTTTTTATCAAGGGTCATGCCCTATGTAACTTATAACTGCTTTATGTCTGCCTAGTTACCTTTCTAATATTTCTTTGGCATACCTCTATCCATATAAAACCATCCATTGTCATCCTCTCATATTTCTATATTGGGCTATTCGGGCACCTCCTTAACACATGCCTAAACCATCTCAACCTCACTTCTCATATCTTTTCTTCCACCACATTCACTCCCATCTTATCTCAAATACCTTTATTTCCAACCCTTCTAGAAATCAATAAATATTAATAAGGGTAATTCTAAATAAATGGGAATGAAAATTCAATAAAAGCATGAGCATGAGTTGAATATGTTAGGGTGAATAACGAAAAAGGTGGTAAAAAGTATGTTCATATCTCAAAGTGTTAAGGGAGTAGTTACTAATTACCTTACTTAGTCAAATTATCATTACACTAAGGGCAAGCTCATGGTATGTTGTGTATGTTTGCAACATTTTTTATAAGAGTGAGTACTTTTACATACAATATGTTCGAGTTGAATTATAGTGAAAATATGCGAGTAAGGGACATTATTAAATGGTGAGGCCATAAAATGGTAATATAATTGTTTTACTTTGATCACATTATTTATATACAATTTTGTTGGCCTTAAATCTAGTAAAGAGTTGGTTTTGGAGACTTTGTTGTTTCAAGTGAAGTATCTCTAGGTGATGACGCCTGAATCAATGTATATTAAGTGACTTGTATTTCATAAATGAATATTTTGGTTAACTTGAGCATAGGTTGATATATCAATTAGTGTTCTTTTGGTAACATATTTTATTTGGGTATAGTGAATTGTTCAATAAGGAATAAATATTTAACTATGGGGTGGCGATCTTGGGTGTATTTGTATGTCTACTTATCATATTTTATACATATTTGTCCTAGGTTTGAGAATGATATTTGCTTATTTTGATAAAATATTCTTGATATTGAACTAACTAATATGATTAGGTATTTTGTAAGAAAAGGGTGATGGAAATCAATCCCCGTGTGCTAAATGAATGTTAGGATATTTTGAGGCTATTTTTGATAAGTTACAAAGAAAAATCAAGTTGATACTATGGATGGAATGACATTCTAGGAGATAAACTTTAGCTGTTATAGTTTGGTGCATCTGTAGGTGTTCTATTCTAGGGGAAAGAAGGAAATGAATAGTAGGTTCTACGATTAGCACATCATTTTATGGTCAAACTATATGGATATTTTATTTAATCTAATACTCTGAAACCTAATATAGTTCAAATAAAAAAAGTAATATTGATAGTAAGAGTGGCAGTGCGAACTAAAATGAAATCTTTTGATCACCTATAAAGAATTTAAAATATCATAGAAGGATCATTCAAAGATATTTTAAAGTCCATAACATGCTCAAATAAATTTATAAGAATAGTGATGATAACCAAGGAGGTCATCAAGGACTGTAATATTTTGCCAACCCTCGTAGGCTTTAAAGACTTAAGGAAAGCATGAAAGAAGGACTCCAAAATCACTAATATTCTCAAGTGGCTAGTTTCTTATAATATGGTCATTTTTGTAATTTGACTACTTTTGCAAGAGAAGTACAAATAGTCAATAAATCATTAATAATAGATTAAGTTAGATTTTGGATGAGCATTTGAGGTTTAGACTCCTTTGTGAGATTTTGGAGAAATCCTCTTATCTCTTTCATTAAATCATCTTGATTATCGTTAAGTGTTACCTTGTTTGATTTTAATTTCACCTCTCTCATGGATTAGATATAATTATTAAAGTGTTTAACTGTTAGATGTTCCCTTCTTTTCTTTCAAATATCTTTTTCCTTTCTTTTTAGAGAAAATGATTTGTTACCTCCCCAACCTTTAGTCGAAATCCCAACTACACACTGAACCTTTTAATGTGACCTATTACCCCCCTGAACTTATTTTTACCAAATTTATTCCCCCCAGTTGCTGACGTGTCACTGGACGTGACTACACGCACCCATAGGCGCGTCAGTTGACTTTTTTTTACTTTAAAATTATTATTTTTTTATTGGCACATCATTATTTTTAATAATTATTATTTTTTCTTAATAAATATTGGCTTCTTCTTCTATTTCTCTTCTTCAATGGCTTCTTCTTCTTCTTCTTTTTCTTCTTCTTCTATTCTTCTTCTCCAATGCCTTCAATGGTACAACTTCAATGGTGAAATGCCGATGAACAGTGACGGCACCGGAAAATTCAAAATTCCGTCGACTTTTTTTTTGATGAATTTCACGTAATTCGATTCAACATTTTGATTCAACACGTTGATTCAACATTTGATTCATCTTCACATAATCAATGGAATTCGACTTTTTTTATTCAATATTCTCACATAATTCGAATTTTTGGATGCCATTGAAAAAGAAGTAGAAGAAATGTCATTAATGAGTTCTCACTTGAACTAAGAACTTCGATTCAAAATACTTGAAAAAAATTAAGAACTTGAATTCTTGAATGAGGAGATAAGGAAGATGATAAATTAATCTTGAATGCCATTGATTAGTTCTTGGATTCTATTGAAGAAGAAATGTCATTGAACTCGAATTAACTTGAAAAAATTTAAGAACTTAAATTCTTGAATGAGGAGATGATGAAGATGATAAATTAATTTTGAATGTCATTGATGAGTTCTTGTATACTATTGATGAAGAAATGACATTGATGGGTTCTTGGATGCCATTGAAGAAGATGAAGAAGAATTGAAGAAGAAGAAGAAGAAGAAGAATTGAAGAAGAAGAACTGAAAAACAAGAAATGAAGAAGAAGAATTGAACAAAAAGAAAGAAAAATAATAATTGTCATTGATGGGTTCTTGGGTGCCATTGAATAAGAAGAAGAATTGGAGAAGAAGAAGAATTGAAGAAGAAGAAATAAAGAAGAAGAATTGAAGAATAAGAAGAAGAAGAAAGAAAAATAATAATTGGGAAATAATAATGCTAAATTAATATTTTTTTAGAGTAAAAAAATAAAAAATGATGTGGCAATGACGTGCCATGACATGGCGGCGCGTGCATCACACCATATTTGCAATGACTGGTTGTCAGTTTTGGGGGTTTAATAATTCCACTTTAAAATAGTTCTAGGAGATAATAATTTTACTTTAAAATAGTTCAGGGAGGTGGTAGGTCACCTTTAAAGGTTGAGTGTGTAATTGGGATTTGAGGTAAAGGTTGGGGGGGTAACAGACCATTTTCTCTTCTTTTTATTTCCTTGTTGTATTATTTTATCTTATATTAGTTGCTTGATTATGGTTTCTTGGATCTGTAATCACATCAATTTGATATCAGAGTAATAGTAAGAAATTGTTCCTTCATATCTAAATTTTTGTCTTAGTATTTTTTGAAAATTAAAAAAAAAATTAAAAAAAAATTGATTGGAGGTTTTTTCATATTGTTCTTTGAGCTTCATATTGTTGTTTGCTAGTTGAAAATCATATAAAATATAGCAAAAAATCAGAAGCCGTTGTTGAGATTTGAAGCTTTGAAGAAGATGCTTGAAAATAGGTTTTGTTGATTTGGTCTTTGTTTGAAGAAATTATTAATTAGAAGTCATTGATAGAGTTGTAGAGAATTTATATCTCATATTTGAGATTACTTGATGGAGTATGGAAGGATATCGGTTAAAAAATTGACATTTTCTTTGAGACGAGGATGAATTTGAAAATTTCAAAAATATCTCAAAACTTACTTTATTTAACATATAGTCTTCCAACTTGTTTTTTTTTCTTATTAATACTAGCTAGTTTATTATGAGTATTAGTTCTTACTTTATATTAATCTCATTTTAGTCCCTTTAATTTTTTCGTGCCAATTTATTTTTTTCTTTCATATCACTATATTAGTTAGCTGTTTCATTTTTCATTAGGTTCTTGATTGTCCTTTCTTGTTTTGCATAAACTCCCCTTGAATTAATAAATGAATGCGTAATTTATGTTGATTGAGTTTTTGGTTCTTGAAAGAGTTGATGAAATTAATTGAATGTGGCATAAAATCTTTGACATTGAGTGTGTACATAAGTGTTGAGTGAACAGGTGAGAGAGTGAAACTGTGTGGTACTTTGACTTTGTTTCTATTTTATTGTGATTGCAAGGATATCTTTTATGGCTTAAGATGATCCTTGTGAAGATGATTTTGAAGATTATGATTACAAGGATAATGAGTGTTTGATAATTATGAATACTATGGTGAAGAATGTGAGCATGGAGATTCCTATGATTCTAACAATAACTTTAAAAATAGTAATGCTTCAAGGTATGACTACTCCACATACTCTTCATGTGACGAATCTAATAGTGAAGAAATTTATTATGAGCTTGATGATTATAATAAAGAACTATTGGGGAATATTCTTGTTCATCTTATTATGGTTCTAATTATAAACATGAGAATAGTAGTAGTTCTTATGTTGATTTTGTTGGTGGAATAAGTGATAGATCTTTCACAAGAAATTTAAGACCAAATATCAATAGGTATATATGGTAAAAAATTCATACATCGGTCTGATGATGCCTTGCATGTTTTAATAAAAGGAGATTATTTTGTTGAACAACATGAGTGTGATGAATCGTATATTGATCAATATTTTGAAGAAAGAAAGAACATGTATCATATTTATAGTGAATCTTATAAAATATGTAATGTCATAATTATACATAACAAGAGTTCTATAGATATTGTAAGTTCAAGAATGGTTGAGCACTTAAACTTGAAGAATAGAAAAAATCCTGAATCATATGGTTTGCCATGATCAAATGAAAAAGGAACATTAGAGATTACAAAACAGATATTGGTGAAGTTCAAACTTGACAAGTTTCATGATGAAGTACTTTGTGATGTTATCCTAATGAAATCTAGTCATTTGTTACTTGACAGGACTTGAATAATTGAAATAAAAGTTAAATTTGATAAAAATACTAACAATTTCTATATCAAACTAAGAGTTTCAGAGTATTTGTTTATGTCATCTACACTTTTGAAGGTTAAAAAAAGGTACTTGAAGTTTCTAAGATTTAAAAGAAGAAAAGCATAGCTTGGGGAAAAAGATATCATTTCTAAAAATAAGAGCATAAAGAGAATGGTTGAGGTTTCTAAAGGTTTAAAGTTCAAAGTTTATGTACAAAGTCACCCTACTCATATAAAGTTAATTCTTAGAGCTTGTCCTATTCTAAAAAAATTGTGAGAGAACAGACTGAGTAAAGTAAGGGAGTAAGAAGTGGCAACTCAAAAATGAAAAAAAAAAAAAATTGTGTTGCAGGTAGTTAGTATGTTGCCACAAGAAAAGAGAGATCCATTTAAAAATGAGAAAAATGAAAATAAAGAGGGAAAGAAAATTGAGACAAGTGACGAAAAACATAATTTGAGAGATCTTGCTTCTTCTTTTTTACTCTAATGCTAATTTTTCATTTTCCTGTGTTAATGTCTCTTTGTAGGTATGTTTGATAATGAATACATGAAGAAAAAAACAATGAAAATCCTTCCAAACTTGAAGATTCAAGAGTTGGTCGATACACCCATTACTTTTTCAAGTGTTCAAGTGAGACTCAATGATAAATACAATGGAAAACAAGCAAGCTTAGGTGTATTTCAAGGTAAAATGGCTAACTATAACACTTTATGTAAAATGATATTGAATAAAATTTTGATTTAGGTAAAAGTCACTCTTGAGTCGGGGGTCTATCAAAAATAGCCTCTACCTCTTCGGAGGTAGTGGTATGGACTGCATACATTTTACCCTCCCCAGACCTCACTTTGTGGAAATACACTGGGTTTGCTATTGTTGTTATTATTGTTGTAAAAGTCATTCTTCTTTTGAGAAAAATGAATCTTGTTTTATGAAAATCATATTGGATATTGTTGTCAAGCACTAGTTGAAGTTACTTATGAAAATCATTATGATGCTTCTTTAGAGTTTAATGTATTTGAAACTTGTGTTCATACTTGTGATGAATTTGGAAGATTAAAAAGAAATTTCTTGACTACATGTGATATGGATTATGAATATTCCTTAAAAATAAAAGATGCTTTTGTTGTTAATAATGATGTTGAGGAGTCACTTCAAGATAAGGTTGAATTTAGGGAATGTTATTCTTTTGAAATTCATTCTGATATCTAATTTTCTTGTATTGATATGCCAATAGTTGAAGGAACTTGCGGATTATTTAGTGAACCTCAAGTTAATGTTGAAAATATTGTCGGTTATTTTTGAAATAATGAGGATTTTAAATATGACACTTTACCTTTATTAAAATAAAATTCTTGATTCTATTTTGACTTCTTGACGAAATTCATGATGTTGGTGCGATGTGTCTCATGTTGAAGGTAGTGACTATAACACCCTGTACCTTTCAATAAATTATTACTAAGTGAACATGACAAAATTATTTGAACTCAAGATAGTAAAAGGTTGTATTTGATGTTACAGTGTAAAGTGGCCAAGTGTTTATTAGTGTTAAGCTGAAGTAAAGGGATTAATATTTGGAATATGAAAAAAAATAAGAGAGATGCTTACTTGACTTAATTAAGCTACTAGGAGAAAAGTAGGTGAATCACCTACTTATGGTATATGGACCAAGATAAAAGGGTCAAGTATGTACTTTGATTTATGGACCAAATTGAGGCCCATAAAAAGTGACCAATTTGTCGCCCATATTAAGTGAAATGAAAATGAGAAGAATAGGAAGCCCCAAGGCCCATTCTATCCAAGCACATAAGAATAATTAAAACAATCAAGTAGATGTATTGCCTACTTAAATGTATTGCCCAAATTAAAGACAAATGGTGGTTGCAAATTCCATACAAGAGAGGTGGCAAAAAGAGAGCCTAATAAGACAAAAACAACTATGATACTAAAATATCATTTACAGTCACGATCCAAAAACCAAGGGTTGTGATGGAACTTGTCAAAGCAGGCCTTAACAAGTAAGCCTATCACCCAAACTAATATAAAATAAGAAATCAATACCAAAACCTAAGTCTAGACTCCTAGAGTGGATTCAAACAACACAAATACAGTGAAATAAAAAATACAAAACCAAGAATACTATACAAATCCCCAAATCTGGTGTCATAGTACAAGAGCTAATAAATACATCTCGAAAGTCAAAAGATAAAATGACAATCCAATGAGGATTAAAATCTATCTTCAAATATAAATAAGACGTGGTATGGGTAAGAAGATATTTAATGTCAACTCTGAATGCATAGGTGAACCTCTACCTCAAACAGACTTTAAGTACCGCCTAGATCAACTGTCATACGGTGCACTCATACTTGGATCTTCACCTTAAGGTCGCAGTAGGGATGAGTACAGTCCACTTGTACTGAGTAGGTATCATAGGCCAACTGAGTAAAGTAAAAAATAAAGCATATAAAACAAACATTATGGGAATGTCACCTGCAATCAGAAAATGTGCCAAATGGTGGCCTCCACTTTCTCCACTAACAGTTCTATAATACACACATATACCAAATAAAAGTACAAGAAGAAAATATAGACAGATATCAAATCAAACATATCAAGGAGATACAAATATATATATATAACTTCAATAATGAAAATACAACACATAATGTATACAATAAATGAAATTCAATGAAGATGATGATGATGATGATGATAATGATGGTGTGATGCCCAAAGTTACCATATAACCTCCGTATACACCTACCAAGTTGTGCTTCCAGGTAGTACCCTTAGGGGTTCTACAACCATATAAAATCCAATATCCATAAATCAGTACCGATTCTTATAGTACTATTTGGGGAGTCGATAAGCTAATTCTTGTAGATGTATATTTTCCAGGTTGCCCACCTAAACTGGAAGCAGTTATAGATGCTATAACAAAAATTCGTAAGAAAATATCTCGAGAACTCTATGAAGATCGAATTAGGTCTCAACGAGTGAATCGGTGTTTTACTACCAATCACAAGTTTCATGTTCGACACAATATTCATACGGGAAATTATGATAAAAGAGTTCTTTATCAACCACCATCTACTTCAAAGATCCCAACAGAAATCTTTTCCAAATACAAAAATTTAGTATCTTCCACCGAATTAGTGAATTAGACAAGATTCCTTTGTCCAGAATAAGAAGTGGTAGGTCAATTTTCATAAATTTAATCGTAAATGTGAAATACTTATACAAATAAAAATGCGGGAGAGATAAAAAAGATGCAGGGTCATTTTTCTGCTTGGCTAGTCAAGCATGGGCTAATTCATAGATCTTTGGGATTTGATTACCAAGAAATAGAGACTTTACAAATAAAGCTCGAGGATTGGCATTCCATTGCTGACATTTTTTATGTATATGGGTACAATTATCTCCGCTCTTAATGTGCCTATGATGTAGTGCCTAGCGGGCTGTTAGCTAGTGTGTATCATCTTACGAGAATATAGGATGGTGTGGATCAACCAGTCATCAGTGAGAGTTTTTAAAGATGTCACTTTTTGTTAGAAAAAACCAGTATCACTAGTATTTCCATGGTGGTATAAAATTTTCAATAATGTTTATGATATGAGGATGTATTGCTCACAACAAACCAAAACATGAATTTCCAAATCCAACCAATATACTAACTAGGTGAGCCAAAATCTATTTAATTATCCAATTATCCATGAATCCAATGTAATTCATATGCCAATAGAGTAAAATACACAATAATATGTCATTAATACCACATAAACTCAAATCTAGGCTTTTTCATACAAAAAAATACAATCAAATATACATATAGAAGGCCAACAACATCATATGAGACCCCACATAGTCACACATAGAAAATAATATATCAAAATCAATAATTAATAATAATATAGTCCCTACCACGAGCACAACATAATAGTATATCTATTTTCATGATTGGTTCCTAACACAACCAGCCCTAGGGCCTTGTCGTACTGAGCGTCCCAAGATCGACCAGGACCGAAAACCAACCCCATTACCCAACCCAACCTCCAATTACCTACCATGAGTTGACTGAATTCAGAGCATATACCAAAATAGCGTAATAGCTCACATAAAGACTCTGAGATAAGATCATAACCGTGACCGACCTAATTGAGTCCAACCATCCCATACCAATAAACCAACCATACCAAAAAAAGGGCCATAAACTAGGCCATAACCAAGGATGCTCGAAATATAATATAATTAATCCTAAAATAAAGTAGGATGGAACAACCAATAAACCATCTAATGATGTCATCCCTTCAGCTTATTCCAATGCCAGGGTTGACACCTATACCGATACCGCTCATTCCAACCCATAGAAGTGCCAGAAAGCCTTAAACCAAAAAATTAATGAACTTTGATTGGGACATGCCATACCATAGACAAAACCAATATCCAAAATAAAACCAAAATGTTTAGAAATATCCATACCAAGAAATGAAGCCTTTCAAAAAGATGGAAGCTTACCACTTCAATTCAAATATTGTCCTCGAGTCAATCACTATATAGGAGGAGTAAAACGGCTGATTACTGCATAGCATGGGCATACAACTGCCAGTAGATGGGGTTAGAAAGTGACCACTACATGATCTTAGGTGTAACTCCCCACATTCTGAACTCCAGATTCTACATGGTGCTTATGATCTTGAAGGACCATAAACTAACCCTTTTCTAGTACCTATAACTGAGCATTGCATAATATACTATAAAAATACGGAAAACAACTGGCGAAAAATTTCCATAAGGTTCAAAACAAAAATACAACTGAATAAAGTATCAAAAATACTAAAGCAATTATCTGAACATCTAGTCTGAAAGACTCTAAACTGTCTGAATAAGGAGTTGATGGGACAATCCCCCAACTAACTCCGTCTAAAAAAAATACTAAATCTAGAAATATAATAAAATAATATAACATCCTCAAATGATGATGACTCACTCCTAAATCTACTATTTCTGGCTGAATCTAAACTGCTAAGGGTGCTCCAGATCTCGTGCTTCTAAACCTATGGTATAAAACACCATAGCGCAGAAAAGTATGAGTCAGTACGTGGGAATATATTGGTATGATAGATGAGGTAAGGCTAAATGCAAGGGTTCATATTCATGAACAATACTGACTGAATAATATGAGTATACTGAATGAGGATACGTGCATGAATGCATAAACCATAACTGAAATCATAATGACACTAAATACTGAGATTTGAATGCTACTTTACTGACATCTGAGCTTACTAATACTGGGATATTGAACAACTGAATCTACTGATGTTGGTAACCGAGTGCTGAGGTTAAGATTAGTCCTATCTAGCGGGTGATCTCTAAATTTAATGATAATAATAATAATTAACTGAATCTGAGATTAGTCCTATCAAGCAGGTGATATCTGAATATGCTGATAATGAAGATGATTTGACTTAGGACGAGATTAGTCCTATCAAGCGAGTGATATCTGAATATGCTGATAATGAAGATGATTTGACTTAGCCTGATATCAGTCCTATTTAGCGGGTGATCTATGAATCCATTGAATATGCTAATGGTTTTCGGTATCTAACTATCCTGAATCTATACTACTGAGCTAGTTCTTTTACTGAGACTGATTTTGAAACTGAAACTGTGGGAAGTAGTCATCTAACTGACATGCCCCTTTTTGCTAAGTTGGGGTCCAACCTGTAAGTCCAGTTGGAAGGGTGTCAGTATCGTGCCACAGGTAAAGACAACTTCTATGGAGTCATTCCTATCTAATGGGTGACCCCTGAGATTAGTCCTATCTAATGGGTGATCCCTTAGTATGCCAGTCCTATCTAATGGGTGACATCTCATACCTATGTTGGCTACATAGTTATGGAACTTAGGGATTAATTCTAGAGATCTCAGTTCTCCC
Source organism: Capsicum pubescens (assembly GCA_030864215.1). Taxonomy (NCBI): domain Eukaryota; kingdom Viridiplantae; phylum Streptophyta; class Magnoliopsida; order Solanales; family Solanaceae; genus Capsicum; species Capsicum pubescens. Next base: position 211,299,012 of record CM061543.1, on the reverse strand, counting down.
TAGCGGGTGAGCCCTCATCCCTAGGTTCGCTCGGTGCAAAATCCTACTCCCAACTGAAAGACATTAAACTAATTTTTTTTATTAAACTATACTAGACTGAGCTGAATCTATTACTGATCATGTTACTTGACTGATCTAGCTGAGTTCACTTGGATCTAAAGATTGATGGAAAACTACTGGATTTCATTATCAGACTGAATACTACTAAGTTCTGAATTGAGTACTTGAATGTTACTGAGGTCTGGACTGAATAATGAACCGGACTTAGAATGATATTATGATTACTGAGTCTTTCTATGTTCTATAATTGACTAAGTTCTAAGGATCGTGGCTTGATTGAAATTATCATGATACTAACACTGGCTTTAAACAAACAGTTAATTTGTCGGGTATAAATACCCCCAGTACTCGATAACATAAATAGTAAAAGATATGACCACTCTTGAATATCATAACAATGGACTATCATTCACCATACACTCAATAAAGCATCTCTACAAGCACTTAGAAATATTAAACATGTAATGATATAGGGAGGCATGCTATTGTCTCATAACTCATTCAATAAGGAATGCACCAAACACTTAACATGCATTCAAGTGCACATAATTTGGGATTTCAGGCTAACATGTCATAATGATTCTAATTCCTTCACATAAGTATTTTATCAAACATATGGGGGGTATGTTTTGGTTATTCAATAATTTTTACACATAATTATCATGGATACATCAATCAACATGCAACTTGAAGAGATTTTATCATGAACATCACACAATTCATCACATACTAGAATCAATTCTTGAAACTTGTAGTCTAAATCATGAATTAAATCTCAACAATACATAATCATGAACTTCGATTCACATAAATCATTAAATCTCATAATTACATAAACTTTAAAATTTTGAAAAGGATTCTTGAACTTCTTGGGTAGAAGGAACTCAAGAATCAACATTTAACATACCTCAAAAGCTTGAATCTTGAAATATAACTAATGATTTTTGAACGTTCTAGGATTTGGAAACACGGATCTTGATGTTTTCTTGATGGTTCTTGAACGTGAAGAACTTGAATTTCTTAGTTTCTTGAAGAAGGGTTTGAATCTTGTTCTTGGGTTTTAATCTTAAAATAAACCCTAATTTTGATGTTATGGATAAATGAGGAGTTATGTTCTTCAATTTGATGTGGTTGGGGGTTAAAAGGGGTGGAAAAAGACCCAAAAAGCCCTTTAAAACGTCATTTCACCGCTGTTTCGGACAAAGTTGACGGTCTGGGTGACGGACCATCACTCTGATGACTGACCGTCACTCCAACCATCATTTTTGGGCCAAAAAATGGCCTTACTTCCTCATTTGTAATATCCAAAGTGACGGTCCATCGCTGACTTGATAGTCCATCAGCTTGCCCATCGCTCCTGGGCATCTCGGATAACTCTCAGTAAAATGGCCATAACCTTTTACTCCGATACCATATTTTGGAAAAATTGGTATTATTGGAAAGATAATTCAATTATGTATCTTTTGGTGGGTCATAACCTCAAAAATTCATAGTATAACAAAAGATATACTCATTTGAAGTTGACTATGACAATATCCTTTTCAAGAATTAAATCGGTAAGGGATATTTTGATTCGTCTAATAGATAGGATGTAATTGAGGCCTTAATATACATAAAACTTGATCATAAAACTACCAAACAACTAAAATTTATTTCTTATGAGATTGAAGCATGGTTCTACTATCGGTTAGGATTCTCGGGGTATTATAATATCTCCCCCTTGGAAATATTCATCCTCGAATGGGACTGACTAGATGATAACGCTCAAACTACAGCTCTCGTAAGAGTGTAAGCAGTCGTTGTCAAATATATAACCCAACTGGGTTGGGTATCGATCCCACAGAAAATACTTGGTCACTAAGTAAGCAAAGATTATTAGACTTTTGGTGCAAGTCTCGTAAAAGGGGGGATTTTGTAGCGTGCAATAATGTAAACAAAATAATAGAGTAAAAACAGAAAATAGAAAAGTAAAAAGAAAGAATGTTTAGTAAGATGTTTAACCAATGAGAATTGAGAGTTGGGGTTATGTCCACCTTATGAGTTATACGTCTCTATTGGCTATGAGTTATGCAGAATTCAGACATGCATGTGCTTATAGAGAGTTGTATTCTATGGTAAATCCAGGCGTCTTTCGACCATCAAGGATTATTTCACTTTAACTCTTTCGAGCTTAAAGCGTGTCTAATGGTACGAACTCTCCAAGAGGTTAATCCAGTTATGGCACTAACTTTTAAACAGGGGTTGGTGCCCTATTACCTTGACATTATCTCTTTTCCAGACATATAACTTTTTTTTCGAACAAGTTAATGTTATACTGGCGTATTCTATGCGTTTTCAACCACAAGAATTTGCATTAAGATGAAGAGAATAATGATATAAGCATCATACGAGTCACAAACTCACAAACTCATAGCAATAGATAGTATCTCATAAGGCTTCCATAACCCCAACAGAGAAGTTTTAGCTATTCATGAGTGCAACGGAAATCACAATAGACTTTATCATTATACCAAAATAAAAATCTCACGTGTAGTAGGGTTTGGTATGGCGTTAGGCGTGAATTCCCTTTTAGAATAGCGGTTCTCTTGTTGTGGAAATTATGAATTTAATAGATGAAGAGAAAGTAATTAATTGAAAGAGAATTATTTTCGGAACTAGAAGTAGAATGAAAATCTCTAGCAAAATAGGGTATTTATAACACCCATATCCTATTCCTACTAGGCTACTGCATTACTTAACCTAATCCTACTAGGTCAATGCATCATTATCCTAATCCTAATAAGTTACTGCTGATCCCCAAAGTCTTTGGAAATGCTGTTTTTGCCCAGGACAGATATTCCATGCGTCACTTTTGGTCCTTGGCGTCCAAGCTTTCCCTTCCTTCTTTCGTGAAGCTTCCTTGGGCGTCAAGTTATCCATAATATGCTGAAATCTGCATCATTTATACCTGAAAACTTGCTAATCACGTTTGTTAGCTCACTTACAGGAAAAAGGACTAAAAGTGCATGAATTATATATTTTGTCCTCAAAACTTAGCTAAAATATGGGTAAATTATAGTACTTTAGGCGTGTAAATACGCCTATCATCAACACCCCACACTTAAAGCTTTGTTCGTCCTCTAACAATATATCATGTCCATATAAACATCTACTTAGGGTATCACACTAACAGCACAAAATATTCATCAAGACAGGCACGACAATCATTAACAAAGAGTAGTTTTCTGATCACTACTAGAAACAATTTAACCTCTAACATAGACTCGTGATGATGGCTAATTCGTATTCAAAAGTTAAGGCACAAAGAATCATACACAACTACCCAAAACTCATCAACCATGTGTGTCTCACAATATATCACCCATAATCACTCACAAGTATTTTCATCTATCGAAGCATGGGTATATGATTATCCTTGATCTCGCTCTCACAAAGAATTCACATGCTGCAACTGATGAACATAGGCTTGCCCTTAGTGTAATGTTCTACTAATATCAGAATGCTAAGCATAGGATCAAATAGGTCTTTTACAGGTTGTAATGTAGGCTAAGGGACGGGTAGAACTATTTTTTCTAGAAATAGTGACTATGTTCCTAAGCGCTTTAATACATCACATTATGTCATTAACACTCTCTTTTAATCAACCCTGCTACCTTTCTTTCATCTATCACCCCTTTTCACCTATTTTGCCATTCAAGCATAACTATCTTTTTATTTAATCATAAACACAATTTATCATTTTGTTTTTCTATTTCTTTTTCTTTTCACTTTTTTTTTTCATAACACACCTTCATGATAGCCACTCTTTTTCAAAACAAATTCAAGTACCAATACACTCTAATGCATCACTCTCACCCAATTTCCTCTTATTTTGTCACATGACTTCACAATTTAAAGCACTTAGGAATTTGGATCAAATTATGGTCTTGAAAAAAAATGGATTAGGCTTACATATGAGGTTGTCAAAGAAAATGGCTTAAAGGCTCAAAAGGGTTGACTAGAATAATGTCCACGGGTAGGTAAACAGAAGGTAAACAATCACAAGTTGCCAAAGAAATGCCTAAATCATCTCCTAAACTCACACTCTTTATTTCGCTTTACACACACACCAGGCAAGTTCTAGCATCAGTCACAAACATAGAATATACTATCATCTCACACACACAAGGCACATGGTCAACTTTATTGGGAGTTTTACAGACTCTTGACCCAACAGATGAGGGAATTAAACCACACACTTATCACATAATGAGTCACATTTAGAGCCTAAATGTCTCAATAGTAATGATTCTAACACAAACTCTTGTCATAACACCATGCCGTCTATCAGAACAATTTCATGTAAAATCTAAAAAATTTAAAATTAAACTAACTAATTATGACTAATTAAAACAAACAAGAACATGACAATAAATGTAGGCAAAGAAGTACAACATACGAATACCAGAACCCCACACTTAGACGGGACACACTGCCCTCAGTGGAAAATAAATATGAAAAACCTGATTAGTCGAACTCCTCTTCTATGTCTGGGGTCATACCCCCTGCGTCGGAATCATCATCAGAGTCGTCATCCTCAGAGTTTCCTCAAATTTTACCCCACTTTATCCAAAAGTGCATTGAGGTATTTGTAGTGAGGAGGATTCAACTTGCTCTTTTCTTCCCCTTTTCTGGCCTTTCTGTGAGGTGGTTGCTTTGTCTTTTCCTTGGCGTGCTTTTGGTGCCATTGTACCTGAGATTAAAATGATAGTCATGTTAGCTTCATCTCAGTAGATACAGTCGACAAACAAACAGTAGTGGCACCACCCCACACTTAATTTGTTGGCACAAACTAATTAAGTGAACATTGTCGATTACTCAGACTTCATCGATATACGTTTAGGCGTTATGTTCCAACAATATGTTCAGCACAGTCATACTTTCATGTCGTCTTAACTATCCTTTCCAACTCTATTTCATGTAATCTTGATCATACTTTCATGTTTGGATTAATGCACTTTTTGAACAAGACTACTTCATAGAGATCGTATCAAGTTATGGCATAGAAATAATCACAACATCTCATGCTTGTATTCAATCATGATCTTTATCTCGATGAACGAGTCATTCAAATATTCAAGCATTCAATTTTGAAGATTATGCAATTAACTTTACCATGTCGACTCCGCAAAAGTATGACAGTGTATAACAATCAAATACAAGTTGGAACAAAATCAAGAACACCCACACATATTCTTTCACTCACTTAGTAGTATCACAACAAATCAACCATATTCAAGTCACCAATACTACTTCAAGATTTAACAATTTGTTATAGGCTTAGTAGTGTAGTACTTACGAAATATAAAAGAAGAACAAAGAAGTACTTACTTGGTTGATGGCCTCAGAAGATGTTCTTGCAAAGTAAAAGAGCAAAAGGAAAATTTTTAAGAGATTTTGGAGAGGTAGGCGGAGCCTAGGTTGAAATTGCAATGCATTTTTGTTCTAAAACTAAGTTTCTTATTTATAGGGCAAGCTTGGGTCAGGTTTTGACCCATTTAAAATCGGATTTGGAGACCAAAAGTGACCATAGGCGGCGACTTTTGCTTTGCCTATGCTTGGCATAGGCGGCGACTTTTGCAAAGCATTGTTGAGAATAGGAGGCTCCTATGCCATGGCATTGTTAGGCATAGGCGGCGCCTATGCCATGGCACATGAGATTCAGAGACAAAATGCATTTGCATAGGCGGCGCCTATGCTATGGCACACTTAGGCATGGGTGGCGCCTATGCTATGGCACACTAGATTCCGAGAGCTTAGGCCATAGTACAGGCCTTGCCTTGTTCGTGGCCTAGATTTACATAGGCCTTGCCTATATTTTCATAGGCAATGCCCAACCCATAGCCTTTTGATTCTTCAATCCTAACTTACCACCTTGAACATGCAATTCTTCCAAATCAAGATTTGAACTTAATCTCCTCCTTTACACCTCTTGCACCTACACTTACTCAAAAGCAACAAAAACGATTAGAACGATGGATTGCCTCCCATCAAGTACCTTAGTTTTGGTCGTGGCACGACTCTTCTTTTTGGATTTTTTACTTTATCAAAAGCAAACACGTAGTAGAACGAAAGAAAGAAAAAAAATAAAAACTGATGGGTTGCCTCCCATCTAGCGCTTGATTTATTTTCGCGGCACGACATAGTTACCTCGAGTACTTAGACTTCGTCGAGGTAGATGGTGGACATATAGTTTATCGAGTCAAGAGGACCGATATATTGTTTTACTCGTTGGCCATTCACCTTAAAGACAACACCATTATTGTCTTCTAACTCAACTACTCCAGACGAGTAGACTTGGTTAACTTTGTACGTACCAGACCATTTGGACTTTAACTTACCTGGGAATAGCTTCAATCTGGAATTGAAAAGAAGTACCATATCATCCTTTTGCAAGTTTCGTTGAACAATCCGCTGATCATGATACTTTTTCATCCGTTCCTTGTGGAGGTCTGATCTTTCATATGCATGTAGACGGAATTCATCCATCTCGTTCAGCTGCTCCAATCTGAGATTCATAGCATCATCCCAATTCAAATTAATTCGCTTTAACGCCCACAATGCTTTATGCTCGAGCTCAATGGGCAAGTGACAGGCCTTTCCATAAACTAGTTGGTATGGGGACATGCCAATTGGAGTTTTGAATACAGTCCTATAAGCCCATAGTGCATCGTCCAGCTTCCGAGACCAATCCTTCCTATTAGCATTTACAGTCTTAGCCAGGATTTGCTTGATCTCTCGATTGGAAACCTCTACCTGTCCACTAGTTTGTGGGTGATAAGGTGTGGCTACCTTATGTTGCTTGACACCATATTTGGCCAACACGGATTTGAACAACTTGTTGCAAAAGTGAGATCCTCCATCGCTTATGATAGTACATGGTACTCCAAAGCGAGAGAAGATATTTCTCTTTAAGAATGCTACAACACGCTTTCCTTCATTATCGGCCAATGCTACTGCTTCGACCCATTTTGAAACATAATCTACAGTGACTAGGATATATTTCATTCCAAACGAATTTACGAATGGGCCTATGAAATCAATACCCCATACATCAAATAGCTCAACTTCAAGAATTTTTGTCATGGGAATCTCATGGTGTTTCAAAATTGTGCCTTGTCTCTGACATTAGTCGCATCTTCTCACAAATTCGTAGGCATCTCTAAATATCGAAGGCCAATAGTATCCACTTTGCAATATCTTCCTTGCTGTCTGATTACCTGTGTGATGTCCCCCGACTTGAGAAGTGTGACATGCTTCCAATATATTCGACACCTCTACATGGGATATGCATCGCCTGATAACACCATCAGCGCATCGTCGAAACAAATATGGCTCATCCCAAAAGTAGTGTTTTACATCATGCATGAACTTCCTCTTTTGATGAAAAGATAGATTTGTAGGCATCACATTACTCACCACAAAATTTGCAAAGTCTGCATACCATGGTAACTCTTCCATTATTGTGGCTAAGATCTCTTCGTCAGGGAATGCGTCATCAATCTCAAGATCAGGCTGCGCTATATGCTCGTTCTCGAGTCTAGATAGATGATCAGCCACTTGGTTCTCGCAACCTCTTTTATCTTTTACCTCGAAATCAAATTCTTGCAGCAACAATACCTATCGAATTAGCCTTCATTTCGCATCCTTCTTTGTCATTAGATATCTCAGAGCTTCATGATCAATATGAACTACCACTTTGGTTCCCAACAAATAAGCACGGAACTTTTCAAAAGCATACACAACCACTAGAAGCTCTTGTTCTGTGACAGTATAGTTCTTCTAGGCTTCGTTCAAAACCTTGCTTGTGTAGTAGATTGGGTGGAATAACTTTTCCCTTCTCTGTCCAAGTACAACACCCAAAGCTACCCTACTAGCATCACACATGACTTCAAACGGTAGAGACCAATCTGGTGCTACAATGATAGGAGCTTCAATTAGCTTCCCTTTGAGGAATTCGAATGCCTTCAAACAGTCTTCATTGAAGTCAAACCTTGCATCTTTCTCCAAAAGTTTGCATAATGGACTTGCAATTTTGGAGAAGTCTTTGATAAACCACCGATAGAAACCTGCGTGACCGAGGAAACTACGAACTCCCTTTACTGAAATTGGGGGTGGTAGCTTCTCGATAACTTCAATTTTAGCTCGATCAACCTCAATTTCTCTTTCGGAGATTTTATGCCCAAGAACAATACCTTCTTTAACCATAAAGTGGCACTTCTCCCAGTTCAGCACTAGGTTGAATTCAACACATCTTTGTAATGCCATACTTAGGTTTGCCAAGCATGATTCAAATGACTCACCCATGACTGAAAAATCATCCATGAATACCTCCAAGGTGTCTTCAACCATATCAGAAAAAATGGACATCATACAATGCTGAAAAGTGGCTGGTGCGTTACATAGCCCGAATGGCATGCGTTTGAAGGCAAACGTACCATATGGGCATGTGAACGTTGTCTTCTCTTGGTCTTCGGGGGCATTACAAATCTGATTATAGCTGGAATAACCATCTAAGAAACAGAACCATCCTTTCCCCGCTAATCGATCGAGCATTTGGTCCATAAATGACATTGGGAAGTGGTCCTTAAGCGTCCATGAATTTAGCTTTTGGTAGTCCATGCATACTCTCCATACTGTAACAGGTCTGAGTGGAATAAGCTTATTCTTTTCATTCACAACTACCGTCATGCCTCCTTTCTTGGGAACACATTGTACCGGGCTCACCCATGTACTGTCAGATATTGGATACACAACCCCTGCATCTAACCACTTAATAATTTATTTCTTCACCACTTCTTGCATAGGTGGATTGAGACGCCTTTGATGCTCAATAGTGGGTGTGCAATTTTCTTCAAGTTGAATCTTGTATGTACAAATCCCCGGTGGAATACCAATGATGTCAGCGATGGTCCATCCAATGGCTCTTATATACTTTTGTAAAATAGCAATGAGAGCTACAACTTGCTGCTCACCCAAATCTGCTGCCATAATGACTGCGAGTGTGCTTCCATTTCCTAAGAATGCATACTTTAAATGACTAGGCAACTCCTTCAACTCTAACGTGGGTGGCTCTTCAATAGATGGTTTAGCTGGTGGTGTGGGTCGATTTTTTAGATCAAGGTCCAGCTTCTTGGGAGCATGAGGATATGACCCAAATCCTGTTAGAGCACCAATAGTTTCTTCATAGTTTTCAGCATCCTTGTGCTCAAAATTCATGAGCACAACCGCCAATGGGTCGTCAATATTCTGCTCCTCTTCAGGTAATTCTTTCTCATCATCAACATAAACATCCTCTACCGAGAATACATTTAGATCTTTGGGGTGCTTCATTGGTTTGCACACATCAAAGCGAACTACTTCGTCATTTATTTGGAATAAAAGCTCATTAGCTCTTAAATCAATAAGCACACTTCCTGTTGCAAGGAAAGGGCGCCCCAAGATTATGGGAACTTCTGGATCTGCCTCACAATCCAAAATAATGAAGTCTGCTGGAAAGATGAATGAAGAAACCTTCACCAATACATCACATAGAATACCAACAGGTCGTTTTACCGACCTATCCGCCATTACGAGCCTCATGTTGGTTGGAGTAGGATCACCCAACCCCAACTTTTTGTAAATAGATAACGGCATCAAATTGATGCTGGCTCCTAAATCACATAATGCCTTGGAAAAAATTAAAGATCCAACTGTGCGAGGAATAGTGAAAGCACCGGGGTCGGCCTTCTTCTGAACTAGTGATCGGGTGGCAATTGCGCTGCAATGATGAACAGTATCTGTCAACTCATAGCTTGCTGCCCGCTTCTTTGTCAAAAGATCCTTCATGAATTTCGCATACCCAGGCATTTGTTCAAGTGCTTCCACCAACGGAACATTAATGGTCAGCTGTTTTAACATAGTCATGAATTTGCTGAACCTTGTATCATCCGCCTTCTTCTTCAATCTTTGAGGAAAAGGTGGTGGTGGAAGGGAAATAGTTTTCTCCACCACTTTCTTTTTATCTTGTTTTGGTTCAGTTATATTTTCAGACTGTGGATGTTGAGGAGTGACGTCATGAACGTCTTGGTCAGCTTCTATGGCGTCATCATCTTCCTTATTTTTGGCCACTTGCTTGCTTTGGGATGAATTTTCCAGCACCTTACCACTCATGGTAGTAATAGGCATGCATGATCCATCGTTCCTTGGATTTTGCACAGTGTCACTAGGTAGAGTGCCTGCCTTTCTTTGATTGAGTGCTGCTGAAAGTTGGCTCAATTGTTGCTCTATTTGCTTTATTGAAGTGGAATGTGAGTCAACCAATTGATTCATTGAGGACAAATCATTTATTACCTCCGTTACTCCCGCGCTGGTTGTTTCCACTCCTTTCAACAGTTTAGCCATCATCTCTTCCATATTTCCCGACCCAGATGTAGTGGTGTCACGTCTTCCTGGGGGAACATATAAACCACTATTGTCATTCTTGTTCTTCCAACTACCTTGGTCCTTGTTTCCAGATTTCTCATAGTAGTTCCGACCTTGGTTTCCTTGGGAATTGCCTCGGAAACCCACTTGATTATTCAAGTAGTTTGCCTCTTCCTCATAGTAGGATTCATTTCTTTCCTATGATACAATGGCCTTAACCTTTTCGGTCTTCCCTGATAATAAGTGCTTGGTAAGAAGATCCATCTGTGTTTTCATGTGGGCCATATCTTGGTCACGTTCCTCTTGTATTCGCCTCTGCTCTGCAGTCATGCCAATAGATATAGTAGAGCTTGCTACCTCAGAATCCCTGGTATGCCAAGCTCTACTTTGCTTCGTCATCCGATCTAGCATATTGCTTGCCTGACCAAAGGTGAGGTCCATGAATGATCCTCCAGCCGCATTATCCACCACTGGTTTCGTTATTGAATTCAAGGCTCTGTATAGTATCTCCATTAGGTGGACATTGGTCATATGATGGTTTTGGCACCTCATAAGCTTCTTCTTTAATCTCTCCCATGTTTCATGAAGGTCTTCAGTTGGAAGCTGAAGAAAGTTGCTGATTTCATCTCTCAACTGTGCTCTTTTGGATGGCGGAAAGAATCTTTCTAGGAAAGCGTCTTTCAATTGCCTCCAATTTGTAATAGAATCAGGAGTCAGCCCATTCAACCATAGAGTTGCCTCACCGGATAGAGACAATGGAAATAAGCGTAATCGAATTGCATTCTGACCAACGCCAGGATTGTCAAATGACTTGCATGTAGAAATAAAGTTGATCAGATGCATATTCGGATCATCGCCTGCTAGTCCACCAAATAATCCCTTAAGTTGCAATAACTGAATCATGGTGCTTGTGATGTTGAACTTGGCTCCGGTTGCCAATGGTGGAGGAATAATGGCTCCTGTGGCTCCGGCTCCATCAAGATCATCATCATCATCGTCGAATGCTAGTTGCATGGGTCGGCGTTCATGCCTAAACCTAGCTTGACGATCTCTTCTGTTAGCAGGTGTTACTATCTCAGCATCACTCCTAGGGTTTAGTAACTCGTCATCACCTAGATCCTCATCGTTAGAATTTGTTGCTCGTCTAGGGTTATCAATATTCTGTTGATGCACTTGAGCGGCGGCCAAAGCAGCTAGTCTAGCCTGTTCCTGTTAAGCAGCCATCCTTTCGATTTCGTGTTGTGCCTCCATTCTGCCAATACGTTGTGGTTCAGGATTGATAGGTAATAACGGTTAACCAGAACTTCGAGTATGGGGCATGCACTGAATAAAAACCTGCAGAAAACAAAAACAAAAACTAAAAGTAAAGTACAAGAAGCTTTTTACCAAAGGGTCTAGTAATTATCACGGACTTAGTTAACAACCGTATTCCCCGACAACGGCGCCAATTTTTGATAACGCTCAAACTACAACTCTCGTAAGAGTGTAAGCGGTCGTTGTCAAATATATAACCCAACTGTGTTGGGTATCGATCCCACAGAGAATACTTGGTCACTAAGTAAGCAAAGATTATTAGACTTTTGGTGCAAGTCTCGTAATAGGGGGGATTTTGTAGCGTGCAATAATGTAAACAAAATAATAGAGTAAAAACAGAAAATAGCAAAGTAAAAAGAAAGAATGTTTAGTAAGATGTTTAACCAATGAGAATTGAGAGTTGGGGTTATGTCCACCTTATGAGTTATACGTCTCTATTGGCTATGAGTTATGCGGAATTCAGACATGCATGTGCTTATAGAGAGTTGTATTCTATGGTAAATCCAGGAGTCTTTCGACCATCAAGGATTATTTCACTTTAACTCTTTCGAGCTTAAAGCGTGTCTAACGGTACGAACTCTCCAAGAGGTTAATCCAGTTACGACACTAACTTTTAAACAGGGGTTAGTACCCTATTACCTTGACATTATCTCTTTTCCAGACATATAACTTTTTTTTCGAACAAGTTAATGCTATACTAGCGTATTCTATGCGTTTTCAACCACAAGAATTTGCATTACGATGAAGAGAATAATGATATAAGCATCATACGAGTCACGAACTCACAAACTCATAGCAATAGATAGTATCTCATAAGGCTTCCATAACCCCAACAGAGAAGTTTTAGCTATTCATGAGTGCAACGAAAATCACAATAGACTTTATCATTATACCAAAATAAAGATCTCACGTGTAGTAGGGTCCGGTATGGCGTTAGGCGTGAATTCCCTTTTAGAATAGCGGTTCACTTATTGTGGAAATTAAGAATTGAATAGATGAAGAGAAAGTAATTAATTGAAAGAGAATTGTTTTCGGAACTAGAAGTAGAATGAAAATCTCTAGCAAAATAGGGTATTTATAACACCCATATCCTATTCTTACTAGGCTACTGCATTACTTAACCTAATCCTACTAGGTCAATGCATCATTATCCTAATCCTAATAAGTTACTGCTGATCCCCAAAGTCTTTGGAAATGTTGTTTTTGCCCGGGACAGATATTCCATGCGTCACTTTTGGTCCTTGGCGTCCAAGCTTTCCCTTCCTTCTTTCGTGAAGCTTCCTTGGGCATCAAGTTATCCATAATATGCTGAAATCTGCATCATTTATACCTGAAAACTTGCTAATCATGTTTGTTAGCTCACTTACAGGAAAAAGGACTAAAAGTGCATGAATTATATATTTTATCCTCAAAACTTAGCTCAAATATGGGTAAATTATAGTACTTTAGGCGTGTAAATATGCCTATCATCACTAGACTAGGAATGCTGATAGACTAAACTTACTTAAGGGACATGAACATCTGAAACATGACTATATGACTAGAATTACTGATATTCTGAGATTTCATACTAGATATGCATATTCGATGCATGGAATACCCGACTGAAGCTACTGATAAGCTGAATTCTCAAAGCGAACATGCATATCTAATGCATGGATATGTGACTAAGTTGATTCTCATGAAAGCATGGCTAAAATTACTAATAAGCTAAGATTCTTTTACTGAACATGCATATCTAATGCATGAATACTTGACTGAACTGACTCTTGAATTCTTGACTGAATATGCAATGATAGTTGGTACTAACTTTATGAGAAACATCTGAACATGCAACTGAATGGGTTTAAAGACATGAAAGCATTGAGGGATAATGGGGTATTTCCCCCTTGGGATCTATGTCTCTCTAAGAACACTTACTTTACTGACATACTTGAGAAAACTGAGGCGATGCACAAGGCACCTATGAACTGGATCATAACTGAACCTTGGGAATCTGAAACTAATTCATGACTCATGAACTGAACTTATCTTGCAACTACTAGGACTTTCTACCTTGCAATAGTTATCTTTCCTTGAGATTTAGGATAGAATGATTAGATGAAAAGATGAGAAAATAACTATACGAATCTGACTATCTGACTGCTAAACTAAACCACTGGATTTACTAATTAACTCATGCTAAAACTTATACTTAACTGAAGTACTTCTTCTGCACTCTTTCAACTATACTCTCCTCTTTAGCTTTAAGTCATCACCATAAGTCTGTGAATACTTTACTAAACTCTGAACTAAACTAAAATCAATCTACTCTAGAATCTGGGGTATAATAATATATATAAATGATAAACTCATCCGGAAAGTCTGCACCTGAAAGTATAAAACTCACTGCTAATACTATCTTCTGGAATGCAGCTCTTGACATTCTTTAGTTCCTGTAATCATCATCACATACTTACACCCCTTTTCGAGACATGTTTGTCTCGCTAAACACATCATCTTCTTATTTTCCTTTATGACTACTAGGATCACACCTCCTAACTTACATCCGCACCTTCACACTTAGTTTCCAATCAATAACCTTAAATTCTTATATGCACTGTTCAAGGCTACTGATTTACCTCTTATACAACTATCCCCATGAATACATAATCTTCTCAACATGGTTAACACTATTCCAACTCTACTACTGCTAAACTCCTGGGTTCATGCTTCTAACTCTAGGTCATATTCTATCATAGGATTTTGAGAAATGATCTGATGGAATACTGCTGAGCCTGTGGGCGACCCCATAACTGTCTGCAGGGAAGGTTTGAGAAAGACCTATCTCTAGGACTTTGAAATTCACTATTTCTATTACCTTGAAGGTAAGGTAGAGTTGACATGAGTGGAGCCTATTGAGAATCTACATAACTTTCTTAGAGGACCTTTCTATAGCACGATCTGTGACATAAAAGAAAGGAAATATTTTCCTAAAACATCTTATAGCCTCCTGTACATAAATGTGGCGCGCAATACACCCATGTACAAAACTCTAATAGATACGACTTTCAGACTTCCTAGGATACTATTGAACCTTAGGCTCTGATACCAAGTTTGTAACGCCCTGGATTCTAAACCCCAGATGCTACATGGTGCTTATGATCCCGAAGGACCATAAGCTAACCTTTTTTTGGTACCTGTAACTGAGCACTGTATAATATACTGTAAAAATGCAGAAAACAACTGGTGGAAACTTGCAATAAGGTTCAAAACCAAACTACAACTGAATAAAGTATCAAAAATACTAAAGCAACTATCTGAACATCTAGTCTGAAAGCCTCTAAACTGTCTGAATAAGGAGTTGATGGGATAATCCCCCAACTAACTCCGTCTAACAAAAATACTGAATCTAGAAATATAATGAAATAATAGAACATCCTCGCATAATGAGGACTCACTTCTAAGTCTATAACTTCTGGATGAATCTGAACTGCTAAGGGTGCTCTGGATCTCGTGCTTCTGAACCTATGGTATAAAACACGATAGCACAGAAAAGTATGTGCCAGTACGAGGGAATGTACTGGTATGCTAGATAAGGTAAGTCTAAATGCAAGGGTTCTTATGCATGAACAATACTGACTAGATAATCTGAGTATACTGAATGAGGATATGTGAATGAATGCATAAACCATAACTCAAATCATAGTGACACATTTGAATGCTACTTTACTGATTTCTGAGCTTACTAATACTGGGATACTAAACAACTTAATATACTGATATTGGTAATCGAGTGCTGAGGTTGAGATCAGTCTTATCTAGTGGGTGATCTTTGAATTTAATAATAATAAGAATGATTAATTAAATTTGAGATCAGTCTTATCTAGAGGGTGGTCTCAGAATATGCTGATAATGAAGATAATTTGACTTAGTCTGAGATCAGTCCAATCTAGCGGGTGGTCTCTGAATATGCTGATAATAAAGATAATATGCTGATAAATATCATGATTCAACTCTCATTTCATCATCCAAGGGTTTAATCATATGTCCACATGAATCTACCTTTATACTAATCAATTCCACATAAAATTGGTCACCCAACATGGATTAGAATTCAACCGGTCATTATCAATATGAACAAAAACAACCCAACATGAAATTCATAAAGAAATCCATACAATTGAACCTTGAAAAGAGATTTTTGGGCTCCATGAATGAAAACTATGCATTCCTGGCAATGAGATTCTTGAAGTTCTTGAAATTGAAGGATTGAAATCTCTTAGTTATTGAAGAAGATTTGGATTTTGTTCTTGCGGATTAATCTTAGAGAGAAAAACCTTATTTTGTTATTGTAGATGGATAATGAATTTTTGATCTTTGGTCGGATATACCTAGGTATATAAACGGGTGGTAAAATACCAAAAAAGCCCCTTTAAAAATAGCTTTAAAATAACTGACTGGAACATGCGACGGTGGGTGCGATGGTCCGTCGCTGGGTCGACGGTCCTTCAGACTGACCATCGTAATGGGACCAAAACTAGAACTTAATACCTTGGTGAGATGGTGGGGTGCGATGGTTCATCACTGGGTCGACGGTCCGTTGGTCCTGACCGTCGCTTCTAGGCAGAATAGGGCCTCACTGTTTCCCTTGCGACTTCCTGAGTAACAGACCGTCACTAGTCCAACGGTTCATCGTCCTAGGCCATCGATCCAGGGCAGAAGGTAGTCACACTGCCTCACTGAAATGGTTGTGGGCGATGGTCCATCGCTAGTTCGACGGTCTGTCGGTCTCACCGTCGTACCTGGGTGGTTTTACTACCTTCTTTATTTCGGCCATAACTTTCTCTTCCGATGTCGGATTTAAATGGAATTGGTATCGACGGAAAGCTTATTCAATTTACCACGTGACAAAAAGTGAAAATATTAAAAATACCACGTGTACAAAAGTGGATTCATCTTTCTAAGAAATCTTCTACCATTCTTGGAATAATTTTAAGCCAGCAAAAGTATGGGGTATTACAATATATCCCCCTTGAGAACATTCATCCTCAAATGAGACTGAGTGAGAGGGAAGAACATAAACTGACATACATACTGAACATGAATGGCTGGAAAATGATTTCATAATTTCATGACTGACATGACTGATAACTGAATATATCATACTGAACATGTATATCTGATGCCTGTGTAAATGATTCATGAATTCATGACTGGGTGTTCTGATGAACTAAGTTTCTCACAATGATAATGCATGTATTATGCATAATTATATAACTAAGATGATACATGAATGCATGACTGAATATACAATGGTACTTGGTACCAAGTTTGTGATGAACACTGAACATAAAACTGAGTAAGCTTAAGGAGAACTGTTACCTTGAGCTTGATCTAAGTTAGTGGAGAGGTGAGGATTCTTAGTATGCATGTATTCTTATGCTTCCCAAGTATCTCCCTCGACGGACTGATTTCCCCAAAGAACTTTAACTAGAGTGACTTATTTTTTCCTCAAACTACGAGTTTGATAGTTTAGGATTTCAACAAAAATCTCTTCATAAGAGAAGCTGTTCTAAACATATAAGCTCTGAATAGGGACTACAACTACTGGGTCACCGATGCACTTCTTGAGCAAGGTGACATGGAAGACTGGATGAACTAAAGCTAGATCTAAAGGTAATTTGATCTCATAAGCTACCTTGCCAAAGCGACTGAGAATCTTGAAAGGACCGATATATCGGGGACTAAGCTTTCTCTTTTCTCCTAACCTCTTCACTCCCTTCATGGGAGAGATCTTTAGATAGACATGATCACCAATCTTGAACTCAAGATTTTTTATACGAACATCTGCATAAGACTTCTGTCAGCTCTGAGCAGCCTGGAGTCTTTCTCTGATCAACTAAACTTTCTCTAAGTCATCGAATACTAAGTCAGGCCCTATGACTAAAGCCTCACTAACTTCAAACCAACCAATTGGATATCTACACCTCCTACCGTAGAGAACTTCGAATGGAGACATCTTAATACTGGAATGATAGTTATTGTTGTATGCAAATTCAATCAAAGGCAAGTGGTCATCCCAACATCCCTTGACATCAATTGCACACGTACGCAACATATCTTCTAAAGTCTGAATAGTCCTTTCTGCTTGACCATCTGTCTGAGGATGAAAGGTTGTACTGAGATGAACTTAGGTACCAAGACCCTTTTGGAATACTTTCCAGAAATAAAAGGTGAACTGGGTACCTCTATCAGAGATAATAGATAACGGAACACCATGCAATCTGACCAAATCTCTAATGTAGAGTTTGGTATAATCCTCAGCTGAATAAGAGGTATGAATTGGAAGGAAATGAGTTTAATTGGTCATCTTGTCTACATTGACCCAAACCGAATCATGTTGACGACGAGTTTGAGGAAAACCCGTCACGAAGTCCATGTTCACTTCTTCCCACTTCCAAGTAGGAATATCGAACTCATGCATGGACCCACTTGGCTTCTGATGCTCTATCTTAATCTGCTGACATGTAGAGCACTTAGCCTCAAACTTTGCAACGTCTCTCTTCATCGCACTCCACTAATAGATTTCCCGCAAATTATGGTACATCTTTGTGGCACCTGGATGAATAGAGTAGAGCATACCATACGCTTCTGCAAGGATTCAATGCCTTAAGTCATCTACAACTAGAACACATAGACAACCCTGACAACGCAGAACACCATTTCCCCTTGGGAGAAAACCTCTACTTTCTGATCTTTGACTGACTCTTTTAACCTGACAAGGCTAGGATCCCTATCTTGCTTTTCTTTTACCTCGGAATCTAGACAAGATTCTGAAATACTCTGAACCCATATATCACCCTCCTCTGTACCAACTAACTTCTTCTTACTATCCTTGAAATGAGCAACACTACCCATAGATAGTCTACTGAGAGTGTCGGCCACTACGTTGGCCTTTCCCGGTTGATAAAGGACACTCATGTCGTAATCTTTCAAAACCTCTAACCACCTTCTATGATGAAGATTGATATCTTTTTGAGAAAATTCATACTAAAGGATCTTATGATCCGTGAACATATCTACATCGACACCGTATAGATAATGCCTCCAAATCTTCAAGGCAAATACTACGGCGGCTAACTCAAGATCATGAGTAGGATAATTCTTCTCATGTGGTTGAAGCTGTCTGGAGATGTAGGCTATGACATTACCATGCTACAGGAGGACACAACCCAAACCTACTCTGGATGCATCACAATACACTACAAACCCATCTAAACCATCAGGAAGAGCTAGAATTGAAGCTGAGGTGAGTCGAGTTTTTAACTCCTGAAAACTCTTCTCGCAAGGATCTAACCACTAAAACTTGACTTTTTTCTGAGTTAATTTAGGCATAGGGTATGCAATAGAAGAAAATCCCTCAACAAACCATCTATAATAGCCAGCCAAACCCAAGAAACTCCTGATATCTAATGGAGAGATAGGGCAAGGCCAGTTTCTTACTGCTTTGGTCTTTTGAGAATCTACTCTAATGCCATCACCAGAAATGATATGTCCAAGGAATGCTACTAACCTTATCCAAAATTAGCACTTACAAAATTTGGCAAATAGCTGATGATCTCTGAGAGTCTAAAGTACATTTCTAAGATGGTCTGCATGATCTCGCTCACTACGAGAATAGACTAGAATATCATCTATGAAGACTATGATGAACATGTCCAAGTACTACTTGAACACACGGTTCATCAAGTCCATGAAAGTTGCTGGGGCATTGGTGAGACCACAGGATATGACTAGGAATTCGAAGTGACCATACCGAGTACGAAAAGCTATTTTTAGAATGTCACATTCTCTGACTCTGAGCTGATGATAGCCGGATCTGAGGTCTATCTTAAAGAAATAACTGGCACCCTAAAGTTGGTCAAACAAGTTATCAATTCTGGGAAGAGGATACTTGTTCTTGACCGTGACTTTATTGAGC
The DNA here is from genome assembly GCA_030864215.1 of Capsicum pubescens. Classification (NCBI taxonomy): domain Eukaryota; kingdom Viridiplantae; phylum Streptophyta; class Magnoliopsida; order Solanales; family Solanaceae; genus Capsicum; species Capsicum pubescens. The sequence goes on along the minus strand of CM061543.1, from coordinate 211,279,232 downwards.
TGACAGTAATCAATACACATTTTGAGAGAATCGTCTTTCTTGTGCACAAATAAAATTGGTGCACCCCACGAGGACATGATGGGTATGATAAATCCCTTATCTAAGAGATACTTCAACTTCTCTTTCAATTCTCTGAATTCTGTTGGTGCTATTCTACATGGAGAAATAGATATAGGCTGAGTATCTGGAAGAAGATCAATGCCGAAGTCTATTTCCCTTTCGGGAGGAATTCTTGGAAGATTTTTGGGAAAGACATCTGAATATTCACTCACGACTGGCACTGATTCAAGACTGAGAGTTTTGGAACTAGTATCCTTAACACAAACAATATGATAGACACATCCCTAATATATCATTTTCTGTGCCCGAAGGTAGGAAACAAGCTGACCTCTGAAAGCGGATACACTACCCTTCCACTCTAGGACGGGTTCATTCGAAAATTGGAACTGGACTAATCTATTTCTACAGTCAACTGTGGCATAGTAGGAATGAAGCCAATACATCCCAAAAATGACATCAAAATAAGTCATCTCTAATTCGACTAAGTCTACTGAAGTGACTTTCTGAGATATCACAACCGGGCAGTACCTGTATACCCACTGAGATATGATTGTTTTACCCACTGGGTATAAAATAAAAAGGACTCTACTATTATTTTGGGACTAACTCCGAAATCAACTGCTATATAGGGAGTAACAAAAGACAAAGAAGCACCTGGATCTAGCAAAGCATAAACATGCACATGAAAGATCTGTAACGTACCAGTAACCATATCAAGAGAATTATCCTAATCTTGCCAGGACTAGGGATCTTAGATTCTATTTGGGAATCGCCCACTAGTAGCACTGGAGGTGGCACCCTGTTGATTCGGGCTATCGAATTGAGCTGAGGAACGGTTATGTTAACCCCATGGACCTGACTGCAGACAATCTCTAACTCTCTAACTCCATCACTCCAACCATTATTTTTGGGCCAAAAACAGCCTTACTTGCTCAGTTGCGATGGCCAAAGAGATGGTCCATCGCTAACTTAACGGTCCGTCAGCTTGCCCATCGCTCCTAGGCAGCTCAGACAACTCTCAGTAAAATGGCCATAACTTTTTACTCCAATACCGAATTTTTGCAAAATTGGTATCGTTGGAAAGATAATTCAATTATCTATATTATTGTGGGTTATGAGGTCAAAAATATGTACTATAAAAAATATATGCTTATTTTAAGTTGACTATAACAATATCCTTCTCTAGAATTAAATCGGTAAGGGATATTTTGATTCGTCTAATAGCTAGGATGTATTTGTGGCCTAAATATACATCAAATGTGATCTTAAAACTACCAAACTAATAAAATTTATTTCTCAGGAGATTATGGTATGGTTCTACTATCGGTTGGGATTCTCGGGGTATTATATTAGGGTAAGGATAAAAGAATGCCATTTATAAAACCAGGTAAAACCATCCATATGTGCACAACCATACACACGTATATATATAACCATACCAGGAAAAGGGAACAAGTTTAGCATGCCTTTAAAACCTTTACCTAGGTTGTGTAGCTTTGTCATCCTAAACCACCCATAGGCTATATGGTTACATCTCCCCCGACTAAAAGGTCCCCAGTGTGTGACCAGGGAAGTATCCCTTGGGATCACTAGTATATCCCCCAAATATAGTGTGACATAATGCACACGATAACTAAGACCAACCTAATATCAGCAAATACGAGTTTCTAATTTTTGGCCCCTCTGAGACCTCCACCTTCCATGGCTTTGCTATATATCACGCCATTAATGCCCAATTAAAACCAATTTCTAAATAGACAAACACTTTTCCATTTACTAACTAAGGCCATTGATATTGGTATCCTCGTACAGACCCTTACTTGTAAGTATCATCTAGTAATGGCCCGAATCTGGTACCTGAAATGCTACACGGTGCTCATGATCCCGAAGAACCATAAGTTAACCCATGACTATTATCAGTACCTGTATACTGCATAATATACTGTATAATGCCAAAACATGAAGTAAAAGGGTCATGAGGTTCAAAACTGTAACATAACTAATAAAAATATAACATCTGGATAAGGTTTGAAATACCCAAAACAACTAAAATAACTGTCTGAACATGATTGTCTAAAAAGACTCTAACTGACTGACCTGTCTGAATAAGGAGTTGATGGGACATGTCCCCAACTAACTCCAACTAATAAATTAATTAATGAGATAATAAAGTAATGATCATGTCCTCGAAAGATGAGGACTCACTGCTAACTCTGATTACTGAGACTAGAATTTACTCATGCTCTGGAGCTCATCTCTCTAAACCTATGGTATAAAGCACCATAGCACAAATGCGTCAGTACTTTGAATATACTGGTATGCATGTGAAGTAGGCTGAATGCATGGGGTTCATATGCATGAACAATACTAACTAACTATCTAATATGAATGTGAGAATGCATGCATGCATACATAGTAACTATATCTAAAATCATGATAACATGACTTACTAATACCTAACATGACGAATGACTGAGTTCTGATAACTGATAAAATAAGTGATTGTATCTGATAGTCCTAAATCTGATAGAACTAGCTGAGTTTCATACTGTATCTGAATTGACTGTACCTGACAGTCCTGAATTCTGTAACATGAAACTGTGGGAAGTAGTCATCTAACCGACATGCCCTAAATGACGTATTATAGATGAATTGGGGTCCAATCTGTGCCCTGATTGGAAGGGTGTCAATACCGCGCCACTGATAAGGATAGCATGTGAGTGACCCTCGACTAGCATATTTCTCTAATAAGATCGGTGGGAACCTTTAACTATTAGGTTAAGCCACCTCATCTACCATCAACTAGTAGGTATGATGTCTCAACCTACTCTGGCTATGTAGTTCTGGAATGCGAGGATTGCTTCTAAGAATCACACCCTCTACTGGCAGGTGAGTTCCCATTCTTGGGTTCACTCGGTACTAATTTCTACTCCCATTTGAATAGACACTGAACATGATTAACTAATCAGAACGTGGACTAAATTTACTGAATTTCATTAACTGACGGAATACTACTGATATCTGACAACTGACTGAGTTCGTGAGATTACTGAAGTTACTAAATTACTGATCTTTCCTGATTCACATGATTTACTAAGTTTTGTGGATCATGGCTTGATTGAGGATATCGTGAAAACATGACACTGGCTCTAGGAATACAACTAAATTGTCGGGTACAAGTACCCCAGGACTCGATGGAAAGAAACTGACAAAGCATAACTCTCTTGAATACATGACCAATATCGCAATGCATAATTCATTTATTGAGGCAATTCATGAAACATGTGACATGCATAAGTTTGTACATAAATGGTGATTTCATAAGATCATACTAGTTGGCCATTTTATTTTCTTCACATAGGCATTTAATCGAAGACATGGTAGGCATAGTATATGTAAACAACATTGTATAACAAATACACATCATGATTTAACTCTAATTTCATCATCCAAGGGTTTAAACATAGGTCCACATGAATCTACCTTTATACTAATCAATTCCATATAAAATTGATCACCCAAAATGGATTAGAATTCAATTGGTCATTATCAACATGAACAAAACCAACCCAACATGAAATTTATAAAGAAATACACACAATTGAACTTTGAAAAGAGATTCTTGGGCTCCATGGATGAAAGGAGTCCATGAATGAACACTATGCATACCTGGTAATGAGATTCTTGAAGTTCTTGAACTTGAAGGATTGGAATCTCGTAGTTCTTGAAGAAGATTTGGATTTTGTTCTTGGGGAGTAATCTTAGAGAGAAAACCCTTATTTTGTTATTGTAGATGGATAATGAATTTCTGAGCTTTGGTCGGATATAACTAGGTATATAAACAGGTGGTAAAAGAACAATAAATCCCCTTTAAAAATGGCTTTAAAACAACTTAACGGAACATGTGACTGTGGGTGCGACGGTCCGTCGTAGGGTCAGCGGTCCGTCGGACTGACCGTCGCACTGGGACCAAAACTTGAACTTACAGCCTTGGTGCAACATTGGGGTGCGATGGTTCATCGCTGGGTCGACGGTCCATCGGTCCTGACCGTCGCTTCTAGGCAGAATAGGGCCTCATTATTTCCCTTGCAACGGCCTAAGCGACGGTCCATCTCTAGTTCGATGGTCCGTCGGCCTGGGCCGTCCATCCAGGGCAGAAGGTAGTCACACTGCCTCACTGCGATGGTCGTGGGCGACAGTTCATCGCTAGTATGACGGTCTGGCACCCTCACCGTTGTACCTGGGCGGTTTTAGTGCCTTCTGTATTTTGGCCATAACTTTCTCTTCCAATGCTGGATTTTGATTAAATTAGTATCGATGGAAAGCTTATTGAATTTCCCATTTGACAGAAAGTGAAAATATTTAAAATACCGCATGTAAAAAAGTGGATTCATCTTTCAAAGAAAGATTCTAACATTCTTGGGACAATTTTAAGCTAGGAAAAGTGCGGGGTATTACACATCCATAGCCAACCATTTATAGGTTTAAAGGGACTTTGAAGCACCTTTCCATTTACCATATTAAACCACTTGGGGGATTCCATATGCCCTTCAAACATAACCATTAGCTATTTACCATTTCAAGCCATTTAAACCATGCATAATTACTTTACCATGTTTTAAAGTATGCAAGAGTTCCATTAAAAGTAGTCAATGCAATGAACATATCTTTATAAGAATTTTTTCAAACATATTGGGGGCATAATATGACTAAAACCAATTTAAATAGATATTAAATCATTCCCATGCAATCCAATTATCCAAAACCACCATTAATGCACATAAAAGAATAATTAAAAAAATAGGAAACCATAACCAGCCATTTAACATCAAAACCCCCAATTCATATTTGAAAACCAAAATCATAGAATCAATGAAATCATGAAAACATTCATAAAAACCATACCTTTAGTTAGAATTAACAATAAGGGGAGAGAACATACCTTAAACCAAAATGATGGCTTAAAGAAATCACCAAGACAAGCCCCAAATTGATCCTTTAGTTGAAACCCTAGCTCTCTTTTCCTAAAAGCTCTTAAGAGAATTATAGAGTGTTTTAGAAGAGTTTCTAAGTGTTTATGAATGGAATAATAGGGTAAATAATCTCCTAAGTAGGTTATAAGTCATGGGACCGTATTAGGATAAGTGGGAAAATGTCCAAAATACCCCCACTTAAGATTCACCAAAATCCCATCACAAGGATACAACTAACCCACACGAGTCGTACCCTTTGATACGATTGGTATCTTCAACTTGTATCCTGGACTCAACCCTTAGATCCCACACTATCTAGTATACGAACTATCAAACCAAGTTGTATTGACAGTATACGATCCGTACCCCTGACAGATTTACACCCAAGGAAGGTTTAGACACTGCCTACCATATGAGTCCTGGGTATGACTCTTACCCTGACTTACGTCTCATGGAGAGAAACTCGTACTCAGATCCAACCTAAGTAACAAAGTCTAAGATTAAGGAACCAAATGATACATAACTACCAATATGACTCGCACCCTTAATTCGTACTCGTTCTAGTATCCAAAATTCTTTCCACAAACAAACACTCATCAGTATACGAATGAACCATACCATCCATACCCCAACATACGGCTTATACACATGAGTCATATTAGGTCCAGAGATTAGAATTCCAAGAAATTTTCTAAGGTTAAGAAATTTAGGTATTTCAGTCTCCCATGCAAGGAACATTCATCCTCGAATGACAAACAAGGTAGGGGTAACCACACACAAAAGTCATTTGCATTATCAAATATATTCCTAATCTTTAACAAAGTTCAAAAATAAAGAGGCAAAGATATTAATCTTTATTTTACAAACTCTGAAAGTAAAGATATGTTGAAGACACATACTTTTACACAAATCCCAAGAGCAGAAAACAAATGCGGATATTTGGACTTCATTTCCTCTTCTGTATCCCATGTAGCTTTTTCCACCTTATGGTTCCATCAAAGAACCTTAACCGAAGCCACATCCTTGTTCCAAAACATATGAACCTACCTTTCTAAGATCTCAATTGGGACTTCTTCATAAGACAAGGAATCCGTGAGACCCAATCTTTACAAAGGAACAATCGAAAAAGGATCACTAATACCCTTCCTCAATATTTAAACATGAAAGACCGGATGAACCAAGATCGAGCTAGAATGAAACTCTAGCTTATTAGCAACATAACCAACTTTACACAAAATTTCATAAGGACACACATATCGGGGATTGAGTTTCCCCTTCTTGCCAAACTACACTACTCCATTCATGGGAGATACCTTGAGGAAAACCTTATCCCCAACCTCAAATTCCAAGTATGTGCGCCTAACATTCACCTAGGACTTTTGGTGACTTTGGGCAGCCTTAAGCCTATCCCAAATTACCTTCATCTTCTCCATAGCCTGGAAAACCAAATAAGGACCAAACATGTTCACCTCACTAAGCTCAAACCAACCAATAGGAGATCTACACCTCCTACCATATAATACCTCAAAAGGGGACATACACATCTCTCTTCATTCCATTTTATCAATAGATCTCATTGATATCATGATACATCTTATTCAAGCTAGGATGAACAACATAGAATGACTCATATGCCTCAGCCAAAATTCTTTGTCAAAACCCAGCGACATATGAACGCACAACCTCTCTTGGTATCGTAAGGTACTATCACCACCGATCTCAAACAACACTACCTTTTGCCACCAATATCACTCTTGATTTTCATCAAAATAAGATCCATCACTTGTTTCTACTTAATCTATGCACCAAGAGATGATCGAACCACTTCATGCACCACCACACCACCATCCTTGGAGTCTAAGGGGAAAATTCCAAGATTAGCCAAGTGGTGAATATCCTTAACCAATTCCTTATTTCCTTCTTCCATATAATCCAAAATCTCCATGTATAACCTGGTAAGAGTATCAATAACCATATTAGCCTTACATGGGTGATAGTGAAGATTCATACCATAATCTTTGAGAAGATCAATCCATCTCCTCTTCATGAGATTAAGCTCTTTATGGGTGAACACATACTGTAAACTCTTATGATTAGAAAATATACCAAAATCCAAGGGTCATGATCTTACTTGTTGCAATAAGTCTTGACAAGTAAGCCTATTACCCAAACTAATATGAAATGAGAAATCAATATAAAAACCTAAGTCTAGACTCCTAGAGCAGAGTCTAACCACACTTATATAGTGAAAGAAGAAATGCATGATCAAAGATACCATACAAATCCCAAAACTTAGTGTTATAGTGCAAGGACTACTAAATAAATCTCGAAAGTCAAAAGATACAATGATAGTTTATGAGGATCAAAATCTATCTTTGAATATAATAATTTAGGTAAGAAGAAATACAGGGTCAACGTTGAATGTATAAGTCAACCGCTATTTCAAACAGACTTTAAATACTGCCAAAATTCATTGTCGTTTACTACACTCATACCTGGATCTGCACTGAAAGAGTGCAGTAGGGATGAGTATAGTCCACTTGTACTCAGTAGCTATCATAGGCCAACTGAGAAAAGTATAAAATTTAGCATGTAAAATACACATTATGGGCACATCACCTGCGATAAAAAAATGACCTAAATGTTAGCCCGTACTGTCTCCACTAACGATTCTACTATATACATATATACCAAATACAAGTACAAAAATAAGAACATATAGATAGATATCAAATAAGAACATATATATCGATATCAAATCAAATACATTAGAGAGATGAAAATAGATAGATATCACATTAAGAATAAAAATAAAACACAAAATGTATACAAAAAATGAAATGCAATAAAGATGATGATGATGATGTGATGCCCGAGGTTGTCTCACAACCTCTGTATTCATCTATCAATTTGTGCTTCTAAGTAGGACCCGTGGAGGGTTTGCAACCCATATATAATCCAATATCTAATACAATATCCATAACTCCTCTTAGGAATATTTATTGGTAGAGGATTGTTAACGATGCCACTTTTTTATTAGTAGAAGTCAATATTTCTTGTATTTCTGTGGCGGTACCAATGTTTCATGAATATATATTTTATGTGGATATAATGCTCAACCCAAAAAAATGAGAATTTCCAAATCCAACTAATATACAATGTGATCCAAAATTCACTCAATAATCTAGGCATCCATGAATCTGATGTAATTCAAATGGAAATAGAGTAAAATGGACAATAATATTCCATTAATACCATATGAACTCCAATCTAGGCTTTTTGTCAAAAATGATATAACTAAATATACATACACAAGGCCAACAACATCATATAAGACCCCATGTGGTCATACATCTGAAATAATGTCTCAAACTAACCAAGTCATAATAATATTAGCCCCTACTAGTATAATACAATAATTGAAACACCCCAAATTTTTGCCCTTGAAAATATTTTGAGTTTCGAGCTTTCTGCCTTGCTAACGACTCATCTGACGAGTCATAATTATTCTTTAAAGAAAATACGACCCAGTTGTAATTAGCTTGGAAGAATTTTCCTAAGTCACTAATTTAATAACAACTTGACTTAATGAGTCGTATAGTCTCCCAACAACTCGTAAGAAGGGTATTTCATAATGCGTCTGGTGTAGTGCCTCTATTGGACAACCGAGACTATGACTTCACCCTACGAGTTTTAGTGACCCATTATGAGACATAGGATTCCATTTGCAGGGTTCACTATGAAGAGCCAAGGGGATTCTGGTTTGTCTATGATCGGAGGGTCTGAATCGTAGGGTGACCCAACGAGTTGTGAGGTCATGCATAATGACTGATGGTTTACTCATGCTTTTAATAAGTGTATTATTAATATTTCCCTCTTTACCTAAACATAACCCACAACCTATAAACCCTATTGAGATGTTATTCTCACCCATAACACAATCAAAAGATATCCTCTTCTCTCTCACATTCCCTTAAAGAAGACAAGCAAGGGTTTCATCAAGTTGGTTATCTAAGGGCTCAAAGGTCAATTTCTCTCAAAATATTTTGGTGTTTAAGTTATGTTACTCTTCCTTTATTGTCAATTTTTTAAAAGCATATGATTTAAAGTATTATTTTATGATATGTTGATGTTGGGTTTTGAACTATGGGTTGAGGTTTTTTTAATATAAATTTCTTAAATGTTTTTTCCATGATATTTATGAGACTATTATTCTTAAATTTACAGTTGTTAAATTTATTTGGGGGCATGGGAATAGTGTATGGAAATAGGTATACAAAGGAATCCCCAAATTAATTGTTTGGTACGAAAATTGGTAATAACCTCAACCTACTTGTATAATTAATTTTGGTTTATGCATTATCACTTGGCTTGGCTTGTTTCTTAAAACTAATGCATGGTATAAATGGATAAATAATTTGGGAATGATTATGAAAACCTTGCGGGGTACATGGATATCCCCTAGGAGACATTAATAATAGAGTCTGTAGGGTTCTTGGGAATCCCCTAAGTATGGGCTAATGAATTTCTTGCAAGCTATAGTTAGTAAGACGCTACCACTTAATAATGCCTTAGTATTTGACTCTAAAATTGGTGGTTGGATTATGTGTTAAATTATTTTATTAGACAATAATGGAAGTTGTGTACCTAGTCAAAATGGTGTGAGTCCGAAGAACTAACACTAGAAAATCATGTTTGCCGTTATGAGGGTTAATATTGATGACTATGTACTTATAGGGTACAAGGGAATCCCCTAAGTATACATATATATATATACGTATCATGGAGGGTGAAGGGTATAAGAGAATCCCCAGTCGCCTATAATATTTACAATTCATACAGCTAACACGCACTGGGGCCCTTTTAGAGGGTAACACTGGACCCATATAGCTGGTGGGTCAAATTATTATAATAAAACTACACAAACTCAGTTTAAGGTTATAAAAGTTAATGCTAAGATCGTTCCTTATCCAAATATTATATATATATATATATGTATATACATGGATATGCATGGATGTGTACATGTGATTTGGTTTGACTTTGTTTTGAATTGATGGCATTATGTTATCCTTATTCCTGAGTTACATGACAGCATTCACCCCACTTACCATATTCGGATGTTTTATCTGCATGCAATGCAGGAACTTTCCATAAATCTACTTCTCCTAAATAGTGATTTAAATTCAGGTTCAGTTCAAGAGTTACATTAAAGTGGTGAGCTTCCATATATCGAAAGTCTACATTTCTTGTTTTTAGTCTCTTATGTCATAGATTATCTATAATTATTTTGTATATAGTCGGGGGCATATCCTAATACTTTATTGGTATTTAGTTTTGTTCCTTTGTTTAGGAGGATTTGTAGGATTACTATAGACTTAGGTGTTGTTGGTAGGTTTTTTGGTCAGTTTCAGGGTGAAGGATTATATACATGGTTTAAATATCTTTAATCTTATCTTTATGTTATTTTTTTATATGTTTGGAATTCATTCGACATTGAGGGATGTTCTGTTGGTTGGTGTAACACCCTAATTTTCTGAACCGGAATGCTACACGGTGCTCATAACCCCGAAGGACCACAAGCTAACCCATGACAGCTATCTTTACCTATATACTACATAATATATCATAAAATTCAGAAACATGAACATGAAAGGCCATAAGGTTCGAACAGAATAAACGTCTGATAATAAAATATCTGAAAAAGGTATAACAAAATTAAAACAAGTCATAAATACTAAAAATAATGAGATCTGAATATCTAATCTGACATCTAGTCTGAAAGACTCTAACTGAACTGAATAAGGAGTTGAAAGAAAATGTCTCCAACTAACTCCATCTAGAAACTAAATAGTAAATATAGAAATAATCATATCGTCCTCAAATGAGAAGGACTCACTGTAATCTCTGAACACTGGAATACTACTGCTAATCCGGAGCTCGTGCCTCTGAACCTATGGTGTAACATAAGAGAAAGCACCATAGTGTAAATGCGTCAGTACGTCTGAATATACTGAGTATACAAGTGAGGTAGGCCAAATACAAAGGGTTATATGCATGAACAATGCTGACTAATATGAACATGAGAATACATACATGCATACGTAACTGTAACTGAACTCGTGGAGATACTGACAACGAGGTCTGAATACTGAGAACATAAGTGTAATGATACTGAGATACTGAATAGATGAATGACTATTTCTCATAGTTTGAATTATGAAGAACTAGTTTGGTTGACTATGTCTGACAGTTCTGAAGCTGAATACTGATATCACGAATTTTGATAACTGATATGACTGATACGTGAGTTAAGAAAATTGATATAACTGATATAACTGTGATGATCAGCCTAAACGATGTAACTGATACTGAGCGACTGTATCTGACAGTCTAAGTTCTGATGGAACTATCTGAGTTATGTTCTACTTGAAGTAACTAAATCTAAGATCAGTCAATCTAGCGGGTGATCATAAGTATACTGATAATAAAAATGATTTGACTTAGTCTGAGATCAGTCCTATCTAGCGGGTGATCTTTAAATCTAATGATTTTGATACTGATTAATCATAGTTGAGATTAGTCCTAGCTAATGGATGATCTTGAAGTCTATTTATAATGATAAGCATTGACTGTATCTAACAGTACTGAATCTGTACTACTAAGCTGAGTTGACTGTGTTTGATAGTCCTGAATTTATAAATGAAACTGTGGCATGTATTCATCTAACCGACATGCCCCAAGCTAAGCTGACTGGGGTCCAATCTTTGCCATGACTGGAAAGGTGTCAACACCGCGCCACTGGTAAGGAAAACATGTGATCAACCCTCATATAATAGGTAACTCTAGTGAGAACAGTGGGAACCCTTATATAACAGGTTAAGACACCTTATCTACCCTCATATAATAGGCTGCGATGTCTCAACCTATTCTGGCTACATAGTTCTGGACTTAGGGATTGCTTTTAAGGATCTCAGTCCTAATCTAGCGGGTGAGTCCCCATCCCTAGGATCACTCAGTGATGAATCCAACTCCCATATGAAAGACACTGAACTAAATAACTAGGCTAAACTGAATAACTTAACTGAACTAATTTGTTGAACTGATACTGATTAACTGAACTGGAAATAGTGGTATTATTTAGCGGAGCTAAAATTGAGTTTACTGGATTCCGATGACTGATGGAATGTACTGAGTTCTGAGGACTGGTTCAGAGTACTGAAATTACTGAGATTGTCTTTGAATACTGAGGTTACATATATTACTGAGTACTGAGATCACTGAGATTATTGAACTACTGAGATTACTGAGGTTACTGGATTTTCCTGAGTCACATGACTGACTGAATTCTATAGATCATGGCTTGACTGAGAGTATCGTGATAACATGACATGTATCTAGGAACACAGCTATATTTTTGGGTACGAATACCCCCAGGACTCGATAGAAGGAAACTGACACGACATAACTGACTTGATCATAAGATCGGAGTCCACAATTCACAATATCATAAATAGGGGATATTATACTTCATGTATTTATTCAACATCTCAAACATGGTAGGGGAAAACATGGATATATTTCATGTACATAGTTCATATCTCCATTATCATACATGCTTCATACCACAACAATAACAACACATAAATAGCATGGAAATCCATATTGAAGTGTATAGCTAACATGGACTTGTCATTTCGATATCATGGAATCATGTAAATATGAATTTCTAGAATCCTAGGTATTTTATCAAACACCTTGCATGCATTCTTTAAGGCATAAGTGGATTTCATACTTGTATCATATCAAACCACCCAAAGTTCGTGTTTTTCAACTAACAACCACATATATTCCATGAAAACACCTTTAGATATCATCTTGAAACTTAAACAACTATCATCAACAACTACATGCTCATATCACCACAAAAAGTTTTCAAAATAACATTTAAAAGAATGATTCTTGAGCTCTATGAACGGATTGGATCCATAGATGAACACTACGCATACCTTAAAGCTTGATCTGGAAAGTGATCTAATGTTTTTGAAGGTTCCTGAAGAAATTCTTAGGCTTACCCTTGATTTTTCTTGACTATGGTTTAACCCCTTTGGGAATGAATGTTCTTGTTCCTGAGGAGATGATCTTGAGAGGAAACCCTAATCTTGTGGTTGAAAGTGTATGAGAGAGCTTTTTGAGATGTTTTAACTAAAGAGAATGGAAGATAATACGTTCCTTGAGGGTTATAAGTTGTGGGAAGTGAAGGGAAAATACCAAAATACCCTTATGAAATAATTTCCCAGTTACTAAAAATAATAGCTGACGACATTTGGGACAAGGCGTCAAAAATGTGGTAAGCTGTCAAAAATGTCGTCACACAGAAGCTGGATTCTACCTAAGGCTGATAACATTTGTGACATGGCATAAAAAATGTGGTAAGCCATCAAAAATTTTGTCACACAAAAGCTGGATTCTACCTAAGGCTGACGACATTTGTGACATGGCGTAAAAAATATGGTAAGCTACCACGAATGTCGTCACTTAGGAGTTGGTTTCTGCCTAAGGCTGACGACCTTCGTGATAGGGCGTCACAAATGTGGTAAGCTACCAAGAATGTTATCACTTATGATCTGGTTTCTTCCTAAGGCTGACGACCTTCGTTATAGGGCGTCACAAATGTGGTAAGCTACCACGAATGCCGTCACACTGTTTCCAGCCTAACATGCTGGAGTAAAATAGGAATAAATCTTTGCTCAACTATCGGATTTAGGTAAAATTGGTATCGTTGGAAAGGTAATTAAATTATGTATATGTTTATAGGTCATGATATCAAAAATTCCAAGTATAATGAGATATATGCTCGTTTGAAGTTGACTATACTAATATCCTTCTCAAGAATTCAATCGGTAAGGAATGTTTTGATTCGTCTGATAGTTGGGAGTTATTTGAAGAATTAATATACATCTAACTTACTAATAATACTATAAAATAACCATGATGTACTATTCATGAGCTTGGTACATAGCTCTAATAGTTGTTTGGATTTTTTGGGGTATTACAGTTGGTTAGGTGAAAAGGGGTGATCTCCATCCCAAGTCTCCATCCCTCGGTGGACTTGGGATACTAGGCATGGCTAGCAACTGGTTCAGGTTATTCTAAAGTGGTATCAGAGCCTAGTTATTGTGTCAGTAGGTGTCCAACAAAGCCGTGTCAAGTAGATTCTCTTTTATAGGTGTGTAGCATGCCACACTTATAAGGGAGAAACTATGAGGCATTTAGGAATATTTCCCTTTCTTTTGATCTACTCTTCGATCTATAGAGTCTAAGTTCATGAAATCTCCTCTAACTCCCATATGTTTGCTTTTCAGATCATACCTCCCATGAAATCTGATGCTTGTGGAAACTTTTCTATCCCGTCTTATGACAATATGGTCAAAACTTGTCCTACACATAGGATACAGACCTGTTTTAGTATTCGTTATTCTGATGTCCTTAGTTGAGTCTCATCGGTTCTCCCTAGTCCTTCTTAGACACCTTAGGATGAAGTTTCTAAGTAGATTTACATCATTCGATTCATCTATTGACCTAGATAGTAGCCTTTCTATCATACCAATCTGGTCTTTTTGGTAGGAGATAGAATTAGGATATTATAAGGGAGAGGTAGAATGATAAGATTAGATATTCAGAGTAGGGTGAGATTCATCATAATAGCAGTAGACATATGAGATAGTGGACTAAGGAAGGGGAAAGGGGAAATTTTGGTTCATACACGTCGGCTAGAGCCCCTTACCTAAAGTCACCCGGTGATCATCATTTTTGAAATGGTATAGGTCTTAGGGCATAGGGTGCCCAATATCAGTCTAGTAGAGCTTAGTTAGTCCTTCCCTACCCTCTTTACTGGTTTTGTGGTCATTGGAATCATGCATTTTCTTTTTAGGGGAAGAATTGATGCTTCAAGTGTGGTCAACTTAGTTATATGCAGCGGCATTGTCCTTCAGTTAGTGTGTCTACTGGAGCTAATATGATTTCAGTTGCTAGATCTTTGGTTTTCACACCAAGTGGTGCTACTTCTGATATTGGTACTAGCCAAAATTGTCTATCTACTCTTGCAACCCGCTTGATGTCTTGAGGCATCACTAGATTTCATTCATGGTATGATATGAATCTTTCCCCAAAATTTGTTTGCTTTCTTGATCCGAGATGTACTCTCTCTTATGTAACCCCTTATATGGTTGTTCACTTTGGTTTTGATCTGAGTGTATTTTGGATCCTTTTTTTGCATCCACCTTAGTAAGTGACTTTATTGTGGCTAAAGAGGTCTATAAGGGTTGTGTGATCATTTTTCATGGTAGACATTGATGTGATTTTGGGGATGGATTAGCTGCAATCATTCTATACGTCTTTGGATTACCGGACCAGTAGGTTCAGTTTCTATTTTCCAAATGAGTCGGTGATTAAATGGGAAGGTAGTTCCATAGTGACTAAGCAAAGATTTATTTCATATCTTAGAACCTAAAAAAGTATTTTTGGTATTGATCTTCTTTAAAAAGCTCATCCTATCTCTATCCCTTCTTACGGGATGGCTTTGGCTAATTTGAAAGAACTGAAGAAGTAGTTGAAATATCTTCTCGATAAGGATTTTTTCTCCCTAGAATTTCTCCGTGGGGTTTTTTCATTCTTTTATGTGTAAGGAGGATGGTTTCCTCGGAATATGTATAGGTTATCGGTAGGAGAATAAGGAAATTTAGGGTGACCTACTTGTGGGGTGGACCCTATATATATATATAAATATATATATATATATATATATATATATATATATATATATATATATATATATATATATTACACGGGGTACTCTATTAGTAGTGCATGATAGTTGATAGACACTAATTTTGAACCTTATTTGTTAATTTTAGTGAAAAAAGTATGTTAGCTTTAAGATAGAGATGAGAGATTTATGGGAGTAAATTTGTAGGCTTGATGGGGTATGCAGAAGAGATAAGGCAGATTACTTAGGGAATACTGGAGTGGGAAATTTGTGGTATATAGTCAGGAGGTCCAAGTTGAACTAATGGATTGAGGCCTAAGTCATTGGATATATTAGGACATGAAGTTTGTAAGAGTATACTAAACCCCTGGTACCATTTGGATATATGAGGTTTTAAGTATAATAGAGCCAAGTGTCCCTAGTACTTGCCAATTATGATACCCCTGAGAGAAGAGTATTGTGCTTATAGGTGTAATAAGATGGAGATTGAGGGATAATCTTAAATTTTCTCCTAGTGGTGGGTTTCCGAAAGAGTCAGGTTGAATTTACTCCTATTCTAGCGATTCTCTCCTATTTCAGTAAGAGGGCACTGTATTAGTACCGCACGCATTATAATAGTGCTTATGCCTAAGGCCCACATTCAACATGTCGCGTATATCCATACTCCAACCCCTGAACCAAAGGCAATAATGGCTCTTAGAAGTTCGAGCTTCAAGTGTTTAAGCATTAGTCATGACACTCATGATCCATACATTCATGTCTAATGTTATGCCTAGTTCAAAGAAACAGTGGTTCCAACAAAAAATCTTTGCCTTGTTCCCTGAATATAAATCTCGGCATTATCTTATATTACCCATAATATATGCATCCATATTTTTCCCGGTACCCAGTCCTAAGGACTCGTGCTATAGTATGTTTATGCCGGAACTACCCTCCATTTATAACCTAGATGGTTGATATGAAATACTTCATGCCTATTGTACCGTGTCCCATTTTTGGGGTCTCATCTTGAGTAGTACGTCAAATTAGAGTTGTAATTGAGAAGTAACCCCCCCCCCCAATTCTTGATTCTTGTACTCTGGTTCTCTAGTGACCCTTCTTAAATTAGGATAGTAGTGTCTATAAAAGTGTATTAATGTTTTGGATGAGGGGGTAGATGTTCTTTATTTTAAAAAATTTGGGGTGACTACTCAAGCTAAAATTATAGATAAAGATGTAAGAGTAAGATGAACATTTGTTATATGAAATAGTTAAGTATAAGATATGTGGTGAAATCTACTAAGATAATAATTAACGTTTCTAGTTTGGGTGGTAGATCCATAAAGCGAGGGTAAAAAGGAGGGCTTAAATGTGTGATTTATAGATACACAAACCATTGTGTTATGTGGTTAGTACTTCTTAATTTAGACCTGAGGTTACTTGATTGTTGTAATAAGATCGAGTAGTACTATTAGAGTGGTTTAAAGCATAGGGTCCCATGGCTTACACTAGTACCTTTAACTTCGAGTTAATCTTTAACATGGGAAGGAGATGCAGCAATCCTTAGGTCATGTAGTTATGTGTTTCTAGGGGGAGTTAAGAAGTTTAAATAGTTGAGTGTTGTATTCATAGTATAAAGCTTAGTGGAGAGTGTGGTCATATTTACAGGTTATTAAATGTATTGTTTGGGAGGAAGAATCTTGTAAGACCCCACAAAATCATAGTTGTTTTTGTCCTTAATAGCATGTCAAAAGAGGCCTAAAACTTAGAAAATTCCAGCAAGTGTCAAGGCGTAGAATCATTTTTAGCCTTCGAGATTAAAGGATCTTATTTTCAACCTTTTCGACCTTAGTATGTTGATTTTCAAATTAATTCATGATCAGGGTCACTTGTAGGTCATCTCAGACGAGTTTTGGATTTTTTGGACTTGCGTAAGGGTGATTTTGGATGTCCAAAATAGCAAGGGCTCGCGATAGGACCACGCCACAAGGGCCAGTTGACCCAAGCAGGGGTCGTATCGCGTTGGCTGCTTGACCCGAGTAGGGGTCGCTCTGCGAAAGCCTCTTGACCCAAGAAGGGGTGGGAACGCGATAGGGACCCCGTCCAACATTATTTTATCTATGTTTGTGAGGGAAAATGGGTTATTTTCCCCTTACATTATTCATCCTTAAAACGAAATTTAATATCTCAAAGAGGTAAATACACTCATTGTTCTCAAAATCATTCCAAGAACAAGCCCCAGTTTCATCAAACTTAAGAATCAAGTCTCAAGAACTCACCACAATCTTTACGAAATTAATAGTCAAGGTATGTGAGGTGTTCATCCAAGGGTTTCCTTCCACCATTAGAGTTCAAGAACCTCTTTTAAAACTGCAAGTAGATTGCCTTCATCAATTTCATGTTGAATTTGATTGTATTCATGACTATGATGTTATTTGTGTTTTAATCCATGAATTATTACAAGTTTCATGTAAAGTAATTAACATGTGTGTAGTGTTATGTGGATTTATGTTAAAAACCCATTGAATTTGTAAGTTAGGATTGTGATAATGATGTTTGCATGTTCATTTTATTATGTGCATAAATTCATGCCTCTCATGTGTATGACAAAATATTTAAAAGAAAGCATTGTTAACAAGCTACTATTGTTATGTTATTATGACCACACCATGTTTTCATTTCAATACTATCGCGTACTGGGGGTATTCAATACCCAAAATCTAGCTTTTTACCTCAAATTACAGTAGCTTCAAAATAGTCTCAGTGATGTCACGTACAGTAGATCTAAATAATTTACAGAACTCAGTGTATTCAGTCAGTCAATAGAACTCAGTGAACTCAGTCCAGTTCAGTCAGTTAGCACAATCAGTAATAGTTTAGACAAGCCTAGAACAGTCTAGAAATTAGTTCAGTGTCTATTCAGTTTGGAGGAGGAGGAATCAGCACCGAGCGAACCCAGGGATAGGGTTATTCTTTCCAGCAGAGGGTTTGACCCTTAGTAGCAATCCCTACATTACAGAACTACGTAGTCATCATAGGTTGATATGTCTTCCTTCCAGACATGGATTGATACATCTCTTATGAGTTTTCCTACCAGTGAGGGTTGACGAAATGTCTTCTTGCCAGAGAGGGTTAACTCATAGCCATTGTTAGTATCCCTTGGCAAGGTTCTAACACCCTTCCAACTAGGTTCATAGGTTGAAACCCAACATAGTTTATAATCAAGGTATGTTGGTTAGATGAATAGTCCCATGGTTACAATTTTAGTTTCAAACTCAATATAAATCCTTAGTTCAGCTCTTAGAATCAGGATTGTCAGACACAGTCACCCAGCTTAGTACGGAACTAAGTTCAGTTCCACAAAATCAAAACTATCAAAAATAGTCACCTAGTTATCAGTAATTCAGTTATCAGTGATCTCAGTACAATAAAGTAGATTTATATACAACATTATAAAATCAGTAATTACAGCAGTTTCAAATATATATATACTCTCATTCAGTTATATTCATGTTACTCAGCCAGTTATTGTTCATGCATATGAACCCTTGCATATCAACCTACCACACTTAGTATATCATTACATTCAAAGTACTGACACATACTCTTTCTTTGCGGTATGATGTCTTATATCATAGGTACATAAACACGAGCTCCTGACCATAATTAGCAGCCCAGACTTTTAGTAGCAACAAATTTATTGGTGATTCCTCATAGTCCGAGGACAGAGTTACCATTTCAGTATTCTGTATATTCAGTAGTCGGTGTTAGTTAGGGACTTATCCCATCAACTCCATATTCATACAGTTAGAGGCTTTTAGACTAGACTATTTCAGATAGATATTCAGTTTCTAGTATTTGATTTTAGTTATGAACATTATGGTAGATTGAGCCTAATTTTCACATTATTATAGTGTTTACAACAGGTATAAGTCATGGGTTAGCTTGTGGTCATTCGGGATTATGAGCATCGTGTGATGTCCGGGGTGCAGACTCGGGGCGTTAAAAACTTAGTAACAGAGCCTAAGGTTCTAAATAGTCCTAGGAAGTCTAAAAGCCATGTCAAGTAGAGTCTTGTGCAGGGTGTGTAGCACGTCATACTTATGGACAAGAGGCTATGAGGTGTTTTAGGAAAAGTTTCCCTTCTTTCAGTGTTCATATCTTGCGAGTGAGCATGTGCTTAAGTCGAACTCTCAGTCTAATCAAGTTTTCCCCTTTTGTTTATAGAATATGCCTCCTAAAAAAACCAATGAAAGAACAATAGGAAACTAGCCAGCACCTTAGCCCGTTCAGGCCGATCCCCTAGACGAGCATGTCTGCCATACACAATTTAGAGTTGTGTTCGCCACCCTATCCCATTTTGTTGTAGCCCAAAATAAGTGGCCAACTGCTTTTCAGGCCAACCCAGTGGTCAATACTGCTGCGGTCAGGATTTGGGACTTAACCCGAATGAATCCCCCATCATTTATAGGGTCTAAGTCAGATGAAGACCCACAATAATTCCTTGATTGGGTGTAGAAAGTCACAAATATTATAAGGGTGACTTCTAGTGAGAGTCCTGAGTTGGCCGCATATCAGTTGCAGGATATGGCTCACTTATGGTTTAAGCAGTGGAAGGTAGAGAGGGTCGCAGATACAGGGCCCATAGAATGGGAGGAGTTTGCCACTGCTTTTATGGATAGGTTCTTCCCACTGGAGTTAAGAGAAGCTAAGGTTTTAGAGTTTATTAACCTAAAATAGGGAAACATGACAGTGAAGGAGTATTCTCTCAAGTTTACTCAGTTAGCCAGATATGCCCCTCATGTGATAGCAGATAGCATATCTAAGATGAGTAAGTTTGTGTCGGGTGTGTCAAGTAGTATGGTCAAGGAGTGTAGGACCACAATGTTGATTAAGGAGATAGACATATCAAGACTCATGGTCCATGCTCAGTAGATAGAGGAAGCTAAGAATAAGGATAAGGGGAGGGAGAGTAAGAGATCTAAAATAGTTAACTTTAATTTCACTCACCCTAATTTAGAGGATGGTAATCGTTCTTAGTTCCACCCGAAATCTTTAGTTTCATCTTCGTCCTCAGCCAGTGCTCCAGTTCCTAAATTTAGAGATGGAAATAAAGATAGGGCACTAGGCCCTAAACCTCAAGGTAGTGTTAGCAGTGCCAGAATAAATCCTCTTTCCCAAAGTATGGTAAAAACTATCAGGGTGTCTGCAGAGCTGGTAGTGATGTATGCTTCAAATGTGGAAAGCTAGGACATAGGGTGAGAGAGTGTCCTCAGGTGGGTTAGTAGAGTAAGCATAATCATCCCCTAGCTCAGTATGATCGCCCGAATCAGCAGGGTGCTATTTCCAGTGCCACCAGTGGATAACGCTTAACAGACTCTATGCACTTCAGTACCGATAGGATCAGGAAAGTTCTCTTGATGTAGTCACTGGTACATTATAAGTTTATCATTTACATGTTTATGCTTTGTTAGATCCAAGAGTTTCCTTATTATTTGTAACTCTTTATATAGCTTTTGACTTCGGAGTTAGTCTCGAAATCCTAGCAGAGCCCTTCTCAGTCTCTACCCTAGTGGGTAAATCTATCATAGACCAATGGGTATACAGGAACTGTTCGGTTATGGTATCTAAGAAAGTTACTTCAGCAAACTTTGTAGAATTTGATATGATAGATTTTGAAGTCATTCTTGGCATGGACTACCTTCATTGATACTATGGTTCAGTTGACTGTAGAAACAGAATTGTCTATTTTTAGTTTTCAAATAAATTTATCCTATAATGAAGAGGTAGTACTTCAGAACCTAGGGGTCAGCTTGTTTCCTACCTTAGAGCGAGGAAAATTATATCTAAGGGGTGTGTCTATCATCTTATTCGAGTTAAGGATTCTAGTTCCGAGACTCCTAGTCTTGATTCAGTTCCAGTAGCATGTGAATTTCCTGATATGTTTCTCGAAGATCTTCCTAGAGTCCCTCCCGAATAAGAAATCAACTTCGGAATAGACCTTCTTTCAGACACTCAGCCCATCTCTATTTCTCCATATAGAATGGCACCAACTAAACTTAGAGATCTAAAAGAACAGTTGAAGGATCTCCTAGAAAAGGGATTCATCATACCCAGCATTTCCCCATGGGGTGCACCAGTCTTATTCGTGCATAAGAAAGATGGTTCTCTCAAAATGTGTATAGACTACCATCAGTTGAACAAAGTCAAGGTCAAGAACAAGTATCCACTTCCCAGAATCAATGACTTATTTGACCAACTTTAGGGTGCCAGTTACTTTTCTAAGATAGACCTCAGATCAGGCTATCATCAGCTCCAAGTTAGAGAATGTGACATTCCGAAAATAGTTTTTAGAACTTGGTATGGTCTCTTTGAATTCCTAGTCATGTAATTTGATCTTACTAATGCCCCAGAAGCTTTCATGGACTTTATGAACCGCTTGTTCAAGCAGTACCTGGACACGTTTGCCATAGTCTTCATCGATGACATCCTTGTCTACTCCCGCAGTGAACATAATCATACAGACCATATCAGAATAGTATTATAGACTATCAAAACCTATCAGCTATTCGCCAAATTCAGTAAGTGTGAATTTTGGATAAGGTCAGCATCTTTCCTTATTCATATCATTTCCGGTGATGGCATTAGAGTTAACCCTCAAAAGATCAAAGCAATAAGAAATTGGCCCAGACCTATTTCACTATCAGATATTAGGAGTTTATTGGGTTTAGCTGGCTATTATCATTGGTTTGTGAAAGGGTTTTCATTTATTGCATCCCCCATGTCCATATTAACTTAGAAGAAAGTCAAGTTCCAGTGGTCAAATTCTTGTGAGAAGAGTTTCCAGGAGTTGAAGACTCAACTTACTACAACCCTAGTTTTGACTTTACTAGATGGTTCCGATGGGTTTGTGGTATATTATGATGCTTCCAGAGTTGGTTTGGGGTGTGTTTTGATGCAGCGAGGTAAGTTCATACCCTACGCCTCTAGATAGCTTAAGACCCATGAAAAGAATTACCCTACTCATGATCTTAAGTTAGCAGTTGTAGTGTTTGCCTTAAAGATTTGGAGGAATTACTTATATGGAGTACATGTTGATGTGTTCACGGACCATAAAAGCCTACGGTATGTGTTTTCTCAGAAAGACTTAAACCTGCATTAGAGTAGGTGGCTAGAATTGTTAAAAGATTATGACATGAGTATTCTGTATCATTCAGGCAAAGACAATGTAGTGGATGATGCACTCAGTAGGATGTCTATGGGTAGTGTTGCTCTTGTAGAGGATGGTAAGAAAAAGTTAGTTCAGGAAGTTCATCAACTTACCCACCTAGGTGTCTGCTTAGTCGATTTAGTAGAGGGTAGCATATGGGTGCAGAATAGTTTAGAATTATCTCTGGATTCTGAAGTAAAAGAAAAGCAAGATATATATCTTAGTCTAGTTAAGTTGAAAGAGTAGGTCACAGATCAGACGGTAGAGTTTTTCTCCCAAGGGGGAGATGGTGTGTTGCATTGTCAGGGTACACTTTATGTGCCATGTGAGGATGGCACCAGGAAGAGGATTCTTGTAGAAGTGCATGGTGTATATTACTGGATTCACCCAGGGGCCACTAAGATGTACTGTAATTTGTGGGAAGTCTATTGGTGGAGTGGGATGAAGAGAGACATTGCAGAGTTGGTGCCTAAGTTCTCTACATGTTAGCAAGTTAAGATTAAGCATCAGAAGCCTAGTGGGTCTATGCAGGAGTTTAATATTCCCACTTGGAAGTGGGAGGAAGTGAACATGGACTTCGTGACAGGCTTACCTCATACTCGTCATCAGCATGATTTGATTTGGGTCATTTTGGATAGGATGACCAAATCAGCTCATTTCTTACCAGTTCATACCTCTTATTCAATCGAGGATTATGCCAAGTTCTATGTAAAAGAGTTGGTCAGGTTGCATGGAGTTCTATTGTCCATCATTTTAGATAAAGGTACGTAGTTCACCTCTCACTTTGGGAAAGCTTTCCAGAAGGGTATTGGTCACCAAGTTCACCTCGGTACAACCTATTATCCTTAGACAGATGGTCAAGCAGAAAAGACTATTTAGACTCTAGAAGATATGTAAAGAGCCAGTGTTGTTGATTTTAAAGGCAGTTGGGATGACCAATTTCCTTCGATCGAATTCTCATATAATAACAGCTATCATTCTAGTATTCAAATGGCTCCATTTGAGGCATTTTGTGGAAGGAGATGTAGATCTCCCATTAGTTCGTTTTAAGTAGGTAAGGCCAGAGTATTATGGCCTGACCTAGTATTTGATGCCTTAGAGAAGGTTCAATTTATCAAAGAGAGTCTTAAGACAACTTAGAGCAGACAGAAATCATATGCAGATGTGAGAATAAAATATCTTGAGTTTGAGAATGGTGATTATGTGTATCTATAGATCTCTCCCATGAAGGGAGTGAAGAGGTTTCGAAAGAAGGGGACGCTCAGTCCCCGGTATGTTAGTCCTTACCAAATTCTTAGCTGTTTCGGAAAGGTAGCTTATGAGCTTGAGTTGCCTTCAAACTTAGTTTTAGCGCATCCAATGTTTCATGTCTCCTTGTTAAAGAAGTGCATAGGTGATCCAGCAGTTGTAGCCTCGATAGAGGGCATTGACGTCCAGAACAGTCTCTCTTCTGAGGAAAATCCAGTTGAAATTCTTGACTATCAAGTTCGCAGACTGAGTAACAAAGAAGTTCCTCTAGTTAAAGTTCTTTGGCAGAATCGATCCATTGAGAGAGCTACTTGGGAAGCAGAAGAAGATATGCGGACCAAGTATTCCCACCTCTTCTCTAAAAACTCAGACTTATCTCAAGGTAATAGTTTTACTTAAATTTACTCGGTTCCATGCTCAGATTACCTTTACAAATCTGTATCAGTTCAGCTGCATAGAATTCTCATAGCATGTATATCATTATGAAATAGCTCAAGTATGTGTCATGTCTTCAAAATTCAGTCATGCTTCGGTTATGCATGTCCAATATGGAAACTCAGTATATCAGTAGTTTCAATCATGTAATCATGCTTCAGTTGTTTATGATCAGTATGTAAACTCAGTCTTTCATTATTCTTAGCTTAGTCAGTCTCATTAGAGGAAGAATGTATATTGTAAGACCTCGCAATATCGTAGTTATTGCTGTCCTAAATAGCATGCCAAAAGAGGCCTCAGACTTAGAAAATTTCAGCCAAGTGTCAAGGCTTAGAAACATTTTTTGCCTTCGAGATTGAAGGATCTTATTTTTGACCTTTTCGACCTTAGTATATCGATTTTCAAATTGATTCATGATTAGGGTCACTTGTAGGTCATCTCAGATGAGTTTTAGATTTTTTGAACTAGCATAAGGGTAAGTTTAGATGTCCAAAATAGCAAGGGGTCGTGATAGATCCACGCCGCGAGGGCCAATTGACCTAAGCAGGGGTCGCGCTGTGAGGGCCGATTGACCCAAGCAGGGGTCGCGACGCGATGGGGACCCCATATAGCATTATTTTACCCGGGTTTGTGGGGGCAAATGGGTCATTTTTCCCTTACATTATTCAGCCTTAACATAAAATTTAATATCCTAAAGGGCTAAATACACTCATTTTTTAAAAAAAATCATTCCAAGTACAAGCCCTAGTTTTATCAAGCTTAAGAATCAAGTCACAAGACCTCACCACAATCTTCACAAAATTAATAGTCAAGGTATGTGAGGTGTTCATCCAAGGGTTTCCTTCCACCCTTGGAGTTCAAGAACCTCTTTTAAAATTACAAGTTGATTGCCTTCATGAATTTCATGTTGACTATGATGTTATTTGGGTTTTAATCCATGAATTATTACAAGTTTCATGTGAAGTAATTATCATGTGTGCAGTGTTATATGGATTTATGTCAAAAAACCCTTGAATTTGTAAGTTGGGATTGTGATCATGATGCTTGCATATTGATTTTATTATGTGCATAATATTCATGCCTCTCAAGTGTATGACAAAATGTTTAAAAGAAAGCATTGTTAACAAGCTACTATTGTTATGTTATTATGACCACACCATGTTTTAATTTCAATGCTATCGAGTCCTGGGGTTATTAAATATCCAAAATCTAGATGTTTACCTAGAATTACAGAAGCTTTAGAATAGTCTTAGTGATTTTACATACAGTTGTACTCAGTTAGTTATAGAACTCAGTGTATTCAGTCAGTCAACTAAACTCAATGAACCCAGTCCAGTTCAACGAGTTAGCACAATCAGTAACAGTTTAGTCAATCCTAGAACAATCTAGAAATTATTTCAGTGTCTATTCAGTTGGGAGTAGGAATCAGCACCGAGTAAACCCAGGGATGGGGGCATTCCTACCAGCAGAAGGTTTGACCCTTAGTAGTAATCCCTGCATTACAGAACTACGTAGACAGTGTAGGTTGAGATGTCTTCCTGCCAAACAAAGTTTGATACATCCCGTACGAGAATTCCTACTAGCGAGGGTTGATGAAATGTCATTCTTCCAGAGAGGGTTAACTTATAGCCTTTGTTAATAACCCTTGGCAAGGTTCTAACACCCTTCCAACTGGGGTCACAGGTTGGACCCCAACTCAGTTCATAATCGGGTATGTTGGTTAGATGAAAACTTCCACCGTTACAGTTTCAGTTTCAGACTCAAAATAAATCCTTAGTTCAATTCTCAAAATCAGGACTGTCAGACACAGTCACCCAGCTTAGTACAAAACTAAGTTTAGTTCCACAGAATCAGAACTATTAGAAACAGTCATCTAGTTATCAGTAATTCAGTTATTAGTTATCTCAGTACAGTAAAGTAGATTTACACGCAATATTGCAAAATTAGTAATTACAGCAGTTTTAAATATACATATACTCTCATTTAGTTCTATTCATGTTACTTAGCCAATTATTTTTCATGCATATGAACCGTTGCATATCATCCTACCTCACTTAGTATACAAGTACATTCAAAGTACTGACGCAAACTCTTTCTTTGTGCTATAATGTCTTATATCATTGGTTCAGATGCACGAGCTCCTAAGAGTAGTTAGCATCCCAAACTTTCAGCAACAACATATTTAGTGGTGAGTCCTTATAGTCTATGGATAGAGTTATCATTTAAATATTTAGTATATTCAGTAGTCGGAGTTAGTTGGGGACTTGTCCGATCAACTACATATTCAGACAGTTAGAGGCTTTTAGACTAGACTATTTCAGACAGATGTTCAGTTTCCAATATTTATTAATTAGTATTTGATTTCATTTATGAACCTTATGGTAGATTCAACCTAATTTCCGCATTATTACAGTGTTATTTTTTTGTGTTTACTGCATGTACCAGTCATGGGTTAGCTTGTGCTCCTTTAGGATTATGAGCATCGTATGACATCTGGGGTAGACTCGGGGTGTTACATAGCTATGGGGAAATCTAGACAGGACATGAAATTCAAATATCTATTCTTTTTTTCCCCAAATAATCTTGCTTAAGGTTTATGTTATTCTTAACTTCTTTGTTTTCTGACTTTGTTAAAGGAAATTGTGATTCATTGATATCTCTATTTTCTGACATTGTTAATGGGAAGTATGGTTGTTAGTTGTGATAAAATTAGTCTAGTAATTTCCTTAACTCATCATTCGATAATGAATGATCACAGTCGGGGAGAATTGAAACACCCTAGATTTTGTCCCTTGAAAATTTTCTGAGTTTTGAGCTTTCTGTCCTGACAATGACTCACCTGACGAGTCGTAATATGTCTTTACAGATCATAGGACCCAAACTTAATGAGACCAAGGATTTTCCTCAGTCACTGCTTTCATAAAGATTGGACTTAATGAGTTGTATAGACTCCTAACAAGTTCTAAGAAGGGTATTTCGTAATATTCCAGTGTAGTTCCTCTATTGGACTGCTGAGACTACGACTTAACCCTACGAGTCATAGTGTCTCATTATGAGACATAGGGTTCCAGTCATAGGGTTCATAGTGAAGGGCCAAGGGGATTCTAGTTTGTCTACGACTGGAGGGTCCGAGTCGTAGGGTGACCCTACGAGTCGTGAGGTCACCCATAATGGCTAACGGCTTAATTTCCAGCTTTTATTAAAGGTATTTTAGAAATTTCCCTCTTACCCTAAATATAACCCACAACCTATAAACCTTATTGAGACATTATTATCACCCATAACACAATCAAAATATAGCCTCTTCTCTCTCAAATCCCCTCAAGAAAGTCAAGCTAGGGTTTCATTAAGTTAGTCATGTAAGGGATCAAAGGTCAATTTATCTCCAAATTTATTGGTTTTTAAGGCATTTTAATCTTCCCTCGTTGTCAATTTTGTAAAAGCATATGATTTAAAGTATTGTTCATGAAGTATTGATGTTGGGTTTTGAACTATGGGTTGAGGTTTTCTTAATATAAATTTCTTAAATGCTTTTTCCATGATATTTAAGAGACAATTGTACTTGAATATATATTTGGTAAATGCATTGGGGTGCATGGGAATAGTGGATGGAAATAGGGGTACAAAGGAATCCCCAAATTGATTGTTTAGTATATAAATCGGTAATAACCTCAACCCACTTGTATAATTGATTTTGATTTATGCATTATCGCTTGGCTTGGCTCGTTTCTTGAAATTAACGCATTGTATAAATGGTTAAATGGTTAGGGGATGATTATAAAAACCTAGCGGGGTACACGGGAATCGCCCAAGAGATTTTAATAAAGGAGTCTGCGGGGTACTTGGGAATCCCATAATTGTAGGCAAATAAATTGCTTGCATGCTATGGTCGGTATGATGACACCACTTAATAATTCCTTTATATTTGACTCATGAAATTGGTGGTTGAATTATGTGTTAAATGATTTACTTGGGCGATAATGAGAGTTGTGTTAGCTAGTCGTGAAGATGTGAGTCCAAAAAACTAATACTGGAAACTCATGCTTTCCGACATAAGGGTTGTTTGTGATGACCATGTACTTTATTGTAATGCCCTAAATCTGGTACCCGGAACTCTACACGGTGCTCATGACCCCGAAGGACCACAAGCTAACCCATGGCTGATATATGTACCTGAACACTGCATAATATACTGTATAAATGCAGAAATAGTAGGTTGAAACATGCCATAAGGTTCAAAATTGATAAACATCTGATAAAACTATATCTTAATAATGTGGTACGACAATACCAAAACTGAAATAAAGTTTGAAAATATCTAGTCTGAAAACACTGTAGTCTGAAAGCCTCTAAATTATCTGAATAAGGAGTTGATGGGACATGTACCAAACTAACTCCAACTATAGAAATAAACTAAGTAATGAAGAAATAAAGTAATGATCATGTCCTCAAAGTATGAGGACTCACTGCTAACTCTGACTGCTAAAATTGGAATGCAATTGATGCTCTAGAGCTCTTGCTTCTGAACCTATGGAATAAAACACCATAGCGCAAATGCATCAGTACATATTAATGTGCTGGTATACAAGTGAGGTAGGCTGAATGCAAAGCGTTCAAATGCATGAACAATGCTAACTGACTGAATAACATAAACGTGAGAATACATGCATGAATAAGTCACTGTGAATGAATTCATGATGGTACTGACTACTAAGTTTGATTATTGATAACATAAGTTACTGATAACTGATATAACCGATACTGAGTGATTGTATCTGACTTTCAAGATTCTGATAGAACTAACTAAGTTCCGTACTGTTCTGAGTTGACTGTATCTGACAGTCCTAAAATTCTAAAGAACTATCTAAGTTTTATAACTGAGACTAAGTCTGAAACTATAACTGTGGGAAGTAGTCATCTAACTGACATGCCCCAAATAAAGCAAAATAGCTAGGTTGGGGTCCAATCCTTGATCCCAATTTTAAGGGTGTCAATACTGTGCCACTAGTATAGACAAGTTGTGGGTGACCCTCATTTGACAGTGTCCCCAAAAGAGAATGGTGGGACCTTTATCTGACAGTGTTTATCCACGTCATCAACTCTCACCTATCAGTGTTAATTTCTCAATCTTTGTTGGCTACATAGTTTAGGAATGCAAGGATTGCTTCTAAGGATCACACCTTCAACTGTCAGTGTGTGTCCTCATCCTTGATTCACTCGATGCTAAATCCTACTCCCATTTGAATAGACAGTGAACATGATTAAATGAACTAAACTGGATTGAGTTCATTGAGTTTCATTTACTGATGGAATACTACTGAGATTACTGAAGTACTAAGCTTTCTAAGATTTCTGGGATTACTGAGTTTACTGAGTTTTCCTGAGTCACATGACTGACTGAATTCTACTGAAGATGGCTTGACTCAGGATATCGTGAAAACATGACACTGGCTCTAGGCATACAGCTAAATTTTTGGGTATTAGATACCCCCAGGAATCAATAGCATAATATGTAAATCATAACACAAGCCTAAAATCCCAACAATGGCTATCTACTCACGATTTATTCATTAAGACATTTCAACGAACACTTGGGGTGTATCACTTGTACATGAATGGGGAATACATAATTGCACACTATATCGTGGCATTAATCCATTCTCATGGACAATTTATCAAGCCCTTGCACATAAACTAATCATGGCACGGTTACTTCTCTTATTAGTTCACATAGGCAATTCATCAAGCACATAATGGACATAGTATATGTAGACAACATTGCACAACAAGTAAACATCATGATTTAATTCTAATTTCACAATTCAAGGGTTTAATATGGGTTCACATGAATCTACTCATATAATAACTAATTCCAAATAAAATTTATCACCAAACATGGATTAGAATTCAATTGGTTATTATAAACATGAACAAAAGCAAACCCAACATGGGATTCATAAAAATCCATATACTTGAACTTTGAAAAAGTGATTCTTGAGCTTTATGGGTGAAAGGGACCCATGAATCAACACTTGACATACCTTGATTGTAAGTTTCTTGTAGTTTTTGGAGAGATTCTCGGATTTGGCTTTGATTTCTTGAAATCTAGGGTTTTGTTTCTTGGGAGAGAATGTTCTTGATTTAGAGAAAAAATGAGTAAATAATGATAGTTTTAAAACTTTTTAAGGGATTAAATCCCGCACCTGGACGTGCTAAAACCTTGGGAACAGACCAATTTATCCCTGGACGAAATATTTAATTTTCGTCAAAATTTTCCAAAATAGGCACATGGCGCGATGCGGCGCTATCACGCTGTGTCACTGGAATTTGACAACTAGGAATTGGGAGATGGCACGATGTAGAGCTATCGCATTGCCACTTTGTTTGCAACCTGGAAGTTTGGCGCGGCGTGGAGACATTACAGAGATTCACTAGAAAAAGGACAATTGGGATTTAGGATCCCTCTGCAACGCGGAGTAATCGCGGAGTCTAACTGTTAAATGACAAACGTCATTTTGGCTTATGGTGTGATGCTCCACTAGCTGATATGACAGTTTTTTATGATTGAAACTTTAAATCGCCATAACTTCTTACCCGTTTATTGGATTTAGGCAAATTTGGTATCGATGGAAAGCTTATTGAATTTCCCATAGAACAAAAAGTGAAAATCTTGAAAATTCCACATATATAAAAGTGTATTCTTATTTAAAGCATATCTTTGATATCTTCGAGATGAATTTAAGCTAGGTAGAAGTATGGGGTATTACAATATCTCCCCCTTGGGAATATTCGTCCTTGATTGAAACTGACTGAGATAGGAGAAATGATAAGCTGAAGCACATGATGAACATGAACAATTGAAACATGATTTCATGACTGATATAACTGAAATGCTAAATGTATTATGTTGAATATGCATATTTGATGCATGAATATGAATTTATGATTGCATGACTGAATTAATAATAAGATGAGCTTCTCATCAAAATGAACATGCATATCTGGTGCATGAATACAAGAATGAGCTGATATATGAATGTATGACTGACTATGCAATGGTAATTGATACCAAGTTTATAATGGATTTCTGAACATGAACTGGACACCAAGTTGTAACTAAAATCTAAGCATGAAATTGAATGGCTTAAGAAAAGATGTTACCTTGGGCTGAGTCTGATTTAGCGGAGAAGAGGTGAGGATACTTGGTATTCATGTCTGATTCTTGTTCCCAAGTAGCTCCCTCAATGGACTAATTTTTCCGAAGGACTCCTTTGTTCCTTAGTCTGCGAGTCTGATAGTCGAGAATTTTGACCGATGACTCTTCAAAAAAAAGGTTGTTCTGAATATTTATGCTCTGAATAGGGACTACGACTACAGGGTAAACTATGCACTTCTTGAGAAAAGAGACATGGAAGACTGGATGAACTGAGGCTAAATATAAAGGCAATTCGAGCTCATAAGCTACATTGCCGAAACGACTGAGAATTTTGAAGGGACCGATATATCGGGGACTAAGCTTTTCCTTTTTGCTGAATCTCTTCACTCCCTTCATGGGAGAGATCATTAGATAAACAAAGTCACCAATCTCGAACTTGAGATCCTTTCTACGCACATCTGTATAAGATTTTTGTCGGCTCTGAGTAGCCAGAAGTCTTTCTCTAATCAACTGAACTTTTTCTAAGGTATCGAATACTAAGTCAGGCCCTATAACTGAGGCCTCGCTAACTTCGAACCAACCGACTAGAGATCACCACCTCCTACCATAGAGAGCTTTGAATGGAGCCATCTTAGTACTGGAATGATAGTTGTTGTTGTATATAAACTCAATTAAAGGCAACTGGTCCTCCCAACTACCCTTGAAATCAATTGCACACGCTTGCAACATATCTTCTAAATTCTGAAGGTCCTTTCTACTTGACCATCTGTCTGAGGATGAAAGGTTGTACTAAGATGACCTTGAGTACCAAGACCCTTGGGGAATGTTTTTCAGAAATAAGAGGTAAATTGGGTACCTCTATCTGATATAATAGATAACAGAACACCGTGCAATCTGACCAACTCATTGATGTAGAGTTTGGCGTAATCCTCGGTTGAATAAGAGGTATGGACTGGAAAGAAATGAGATAATTTTCTCATCCTATCTACGATGATACAAACTAAATCATGTTGATGACGAGTATGAGGCAAACCCATCACAAAGTCCATGTTCACTTCTTCCCACTTCCAAGTAGGAATACTGAACTCCTACATGGACCCACTAGACTTCTGATGCTCTATCTTAACCTACTGACATGTAGAGAACTTATCCACAAATTCTGCCATATTTTTTCCATCCCACTCCACTAATAGATCTCCCATAAGTCACGGTACATCTTTGTGGCCCCGAGATGAATAAAGTAGCGTGCATCATGCACTTCTACAAGAATTTGCTTCCTCAAGACATCTACAACTGAAACACACAGAAGACCCTAACAACGCAATACACCATCTCCCCCTTGGGAGAAAACCTCAACCTTCTGATCCTTGACTGACTCTTTCAACTTGACTAGACTGGGATCTCTATCTTGCTTTTCTTTTACCTTGGAAACTAGAGATGATTCTAAACTACTCTGAACCCATATATCACCCTCCTCTGTATCTACTAAGTGAACACCTAGTCTGGCAAGATGATGGACTTACTGGGCTAACTTATTCTTACTATTCTCATCATGAGCAACACTACCCATACACATTTTACTGAGAGCATCCGTCACTATGTTGGCCTTAACCGGATAATAAAGGACACTCATGTCATAATCTTTCAAGAGCTCTAACCAGATTCTCTGATGAAGATTGAGATCTTTATGAGAAAAGACATACTGAAGGCTCTTATGATCTATGAATAAATCTACATAAACTCCGTATAGATAATTCATCCAAATCTTTAAGGCAAATACTATGGCTGCTAACTAAAGATCATGAGTAGGATAATTCTTCTCATGGGCTTTAAGCTGTCTGGAGGCGTAGGCTATGACCTTACTATGCTGCATGAGGACACAACCCAAATCTACTCTAGATGTACCACAATACACTATGAAACCATCTGAACTATCTGGAAGAGCCAAAATTGGAGCTGAGGTGAGTCGAGTCTTCAACTCCTGAAAACTCTTCTTGCAAGGATCTGACCACTGAAACTTGACTTTCTTCTGAGTCAATCTGGACATAGGGGATGTAATAGAATAAAATTCCTCAACAAACCATCTATAATAGCCAGCCAAACCCAAGAAACTCCTGATATCTAATGTAGAGACATATTTGGGCCAGTTTCTTACTACTTCAGTCTTTTGAAGATCTACTCTAATGCAATCACCGGAAATGATATGACCAAGGAATGCTACTGACCTTAGCCAAAATTTGCACTTACTTAATTTGGCGAATAGTTGATGATCTTTGAGAGTCTCAAGTACGATTCTGAGATGGTCTGTGTGATCACGTTCACTGTGGGAATAAACAAGAATATCATCTATGAAAACTATGACGAACATATCCAAGTACTTCTTGAACACACGGTTCATCAAGCTCATAAAAGTTGTAGGGGCATTGGTAAGACCAAAGGACATGACTAAGAATTTGAAGTGACCATATCGAGTTCGGAAAGCTATTTTTAGAATGTCATATTCCCTGACTCTGAGCTGATGATATCCTGATCTGAGGTCTATCTTGGAGAAATAGCTGGCACCCTTAAGTTGGTCAAATAAGTCATAAATTCAGGGAAGTGGATATATGTTCTTGATCGTGACTTTATTTAGTTAATGGTAATCAATGCACATTATGAGAGAATCGACTTTGTTGGACACGAATAAGGTTGGTGCACCCCATAGAGACACATTGGGTCTGATGAATCCCTTAACTAAGATATCCTTCAACTTCTCTTTCAGTTCTTTGAGTTTTGCTGGTGCCATTCTATATGGTGGAATAAATATAGGATGAGTATCTGGAAGAAGATCAATGTCGAAGTCTATTTCCCTTTTGGGAGGAATTCCTTGAAGATCTTCGGGAAAGACATCTGAATATTCACTTACAACTGGGAATGATTCAATACTGGGAGTCTCAAAACAAGAATCCTTAACATGAACAAGATGATAGACACATCCCTTAGATATCATTTTCCATGCCCGAAGGTAGGAAATAAGATGACCTCTGAAAGCAGAATTACTACCCCTCTACTCTAGGACAGGTTCATTCGAAAAATAGAACTGGACTATTTTGTTTTTGCAGTCGACTGTGGCATAGTAGGAATAAAGCCAATCCATGCCGAGAAAGATATCAAAATCAGTCATATCTAATTTGACTAAGTCTGTTGAGATGACTTTCTGAAATATCATAATTGGGCAGTTCCTGTATACCCACTAGGCTATGATGGTTTTACCCACTAGGGTAGATACTGAGAAGCGCTTTGCTAGAATTTTGGGACTGACTCCAAAATCAATTGCTATAGAAGGAGTAACAAAATACAAAGAAGCTCCGTGATCTAGCAAAGCATAAACATACAAGTGAAAGATCTGTAACATACCAGTAAGAACATTAGGAGAATTTTCCTGATCTAGCCGGGACTGAAGAGCATAAATTCTGCTTGGTCGTTGCCCACTAGTAGCACTGGAAGTGGCACCCTGCTAATTTGGGCGATCGGACTAGGATAAAGAATGGTTCTACTGACCCTGATAACCTAACTGGGGACAATCTCTAACTCTATGGCCTGGCTTACCACATCTGAAATAGACATCACTTCTAGCTCTGCAAGTACCCTTATGGTTCTTACCATAAGTATGACAAAAGGGATTAGTTCGGGCATTGCCAATATTTCCCTCAGACTTAGAGCTTGGCACCTTATCTCTATTGGCATCTATGAATTTTGGCATTAGAGCACTAGCTGAAGAAGGAGCTAGAATGAATGACTTAGGATGTAATTGAGAAAGATTCCCTCCTTTTAATTTAGGCTGGTCAAAGTTGAAACTACCTGTACTTGCTTTTTTATTCTGCCTCTCTCTCATCTTAATCTTTTACTCTTCTATCTATTGATCATGGGTCATAATCCTGGATATGTTCATATCACTATTCAACATTGTGGACCTTCACTCATTGACCATACTATCATTCATCAAAGAAACAAACTTACTCATATTGGCCATGCTATCTGCAACCACATGATGAGCATATCCCGCTAATTGAGTAAACTTAAGAGAATACTCTTTCACCGTCATTTTACCCTGCTTGAGGTTGATAAATTCTAACACCTTAGATTTCTTCAGATCTTGGGGAAAGAATCTTTCTAAGAATGCAGTTACAAACTCCTCCCACTCAATAGGCCCTGCATCAACTGACCTCTCTGACTTCTACTATTTGAACCAAGTGTAAGCAATATCCTACAACTGATATACAGCTAGCTCAGCACTCTTACTAGAATTAACCACCATGATATATGTAACCTTCTGAACCTAGTCTAGGAACTCCTGAGGATCCTCTTCTTACTTAAACCCAAAAAAGGATGGAGGATTCATTCAGGTAAAGTCTTGAATCCTGGCTGTAGATGAATTGGCCACTGGGTTGGCCGAAACTACAGCTGGTCATTCATTCTGAGTAGGAACTGAATTAGCAAGAGTGGTGAATGCAGTTTCGAACTCTGCATGAGAAACGTGTTCGTCCAAGGGATCTTCTTAGACGGGATGAGGGGCTGAATGATTTCCGTTTCATCTTTTGGGAGGCATGATCTGTAGAAGAAAGGGAGAAATGAATTAGACTAAGTGTTAAATTTGATTTTACGCTCACTGGCACGACATGAATACTAAAAGAAAGGAATTTATTCCTAAAACATCTCATAGCCTCCTGCACATAAATGTGGCATGCAACACACCCATGTACAAGACTCTACTAGATGTGGATTTCAGACTTCCTTGGACTCTTTTGAACCTTAGGCTCTGATAT
Organism: Capsicum pubescens; assembly: GCA_030864215.1. Classification (NCBI taxonomy): domain Eukaryota; kingdom Viridiplantae; phylum Streptophyta; class Magnoliopsida; order Solanales; family Solanaceae; genus Capsicum; species Capsicum pubescens. The sequence continues at coordinate 211,242,598 of CM061543.1, read as the reverse complement.
AAAGTTTGTAACGCCCCGAATCTGGTTCCCGGAATGCTACACGGTGGTCATGACCCCGAAGGACCACAAGATAACCCATGACTTATATTTGTACCTGAACACTGCATAATATATTGTATAAATGCGGAAATAGTAGGCTGAAGCATGCCATAAGGTTCAAAACTGATAAACATCTAATAAAACCATATCTGGATAATTTGGTATAACAATACCTAAACTTAAACAATGTCAGAAAACATCTAGACATAAAACACTATTGTTTGAAAGCCTCTAAACTTTTTGAATAAGAAGTTGAAGGGACATGTCCCGAACTAACTCCAACTACTGATATAAACTAAGTAATGAAGAAATAAAGTAATGATCATTTCCTCGAAGGATGAGGACTCACTGCTAACTCTGACTGGTAAAATAGGAATGCTACTGATACTCTGGGGCTCGTGCTTCTGAACTTATGGTATAAAACACCATATCACAAATGTGTCAATATATTTAAATGTACTGATATGCAAGTAAGGTAGGCTAAATAAAAAGGGTTCAAATGCATGAACAATTCTAATTGACTGAATAACATAAACGTGAGAATACATACATGAATAAGTGATTGTGACTGAATTCGTGATGGTACTGACTACTGAGTCTGATTACTGATAACATGAGTCACTGATAACTAATATAACTTATACTTAGTGACTGTATCTAACAGTCAAGGTTCTGATAGAACTAACTGAGTTTTGTACTATTCTGAGTTGACTGTATCTGACAGTCTTGAAATTTTAAAGAACTATGTGAGTTCTATTACTGAGACTGAGTCTGAAACTATAACTGTGAGAAGTAGTCATCTAACCGATATAGCTAGGTTGGGTTCCAATCTATAACCCTAATTAGAATGGTGTTAATACCGTGTCACTAGTATAGATAAGATATGGGTGACCCTCATCTAATAGTGTCCCGAAAAGAGAATAGTGGGACCCTTATCTGATAGTGATTGTCCACCTCATCAACCCTCATCTGTCAGTGTTGATATCTCAACCTATGATAACTACATAGTTCTGGAATGCAAGGATTGCTTCTGAGGATCACACCCTCAACTATCAGTGTGTGTCCTCATCCATGGGTTCACTTGGTGCTAAATCCTACTCCTATCTGAATAGACACTGAACATGATTAACTGAACTAAATTGGACTGAGTTCATTGAGTTCCGTTGACTGATGAAATACTGCTGATATTACTAAAGTACTGATCTTTATGAGATTTCTTGGATTACCGAGCTTACTACATTTTCCTGAGTCACATGACTGACTGAATTTTACTGAACATGGCTTGACTGAGGATATCGTGAAAACATGACACTGGCTCTATGTACACAGATAAATTGTCGGGTATTAGATACCCTCAGGACTCAATAGCATAATATGTAAATCAAGACACAAGCCAAAAATCCCAACAATGTCTATCTACTCACGATTCATTCATTAAGACATTTCAACAAACACTTGGGGTGTATCACTTGTACATGAAATTGTATTCATTTTTAAAGTATGTCTTTGACATCTTCGGGATGAATTTAAGCTAGGTAGAAGTATGGGGTATTACATTGTTGGGTACAAGGGAATCCCTCAAGTGAACATACGTATATATTTATCATGGAGGGTAAGGGGTACAAGGGAATCCCCGATCATTTCTTATATCTCTGGTTCGTGCGGCTAACACGCACTGAGGCCTATTCAGGGGGTAATATTGGACCCACATAGCCCGTGGTGTAATTGTGATGGTAAAGCTACCCAAATTTAGGTTAAGGTTTTAAAAGTTCATGCTAATCCTGTTCCCTGTCCTAGCATTAAATATATGTATGTACATAGAAATGGATGGATGTGTACATGTGCTTTTGTTTGACTTGGTTTGGAATTGATGGCGTTATGTTATCCTTATCTCTGAGTTATATGATAGGTTTCACCCCGCTAACCATATTCAGATGTTTTATCCCCACACAATGCAGGTATTGGTTATACTTCTACTTCTCCTACACAGTGATTCAGATTCGGGGTCAGTTCGTGAGTTGAAATTGAAGTGGTGAGCTTCCATATATCGAAAGTCTATATTTCATTTTTTTAGTCTCTTATGTCTCAAATTGTTTCAAATTTTTTTGTCTATAGTAGGGGTCATGTCTCAACACTTTATTGGTATTTTTTTAAAGTCCTTTATTTATAAGGCTTTGTTGGATTACTGAGGACTTGGGTGTTGTTGGTAGGTTATTTAGATGATTTTTTGTTGATAGATTATATACATGATTTAAATATCTTTAAGTTAATCCTAATGTTATCTTGTTATATGTTAGAAATTATTCGACATTAAGGGATGTTGTGTTGGTTTGTTAGGTGCAAGGGGTGATCTCCGATCCCCGGCAGACTTGAGATACCCATCTCAACCAGGCCTTAATTTGGGTCTTGACAATAATAAAGCCATTTTCATGATTGGTTAACACACCTTTAACTTGATTTTATATCCATATTAACTACCAGCCCAGTCTAAAGAAAGTTAAGCAATAATCTACCTTAATGATTGGTTAGTGACCATCGCTGATGGTTTAGACCAAAATCACCCACATTTCGTATTTTTTACATTTTTAGAGATAGAAAGCTCTATTTTTTATGTATTTTTATCGTCTTATCATCATTATCAATTTATGAATCTATTTCTTTTATTTACCAAGAACTTCTATTTTATTTTTAATGATTGCTACCCACGTTGAGAACCAAAACCCCATTTTCTTAATTGTTAGGGCTTGGGATCTCAAATTTAGACAATATAAAAGGATTTCTTAAGATTTCTTCCATGGGAAAGTTTCTAATATTATTATTATAATCATTTTTTACTTTCAATTTCATCTTCAAAACAAGTTCAAATTCTTGATTTCAATATGAGTTTCGGGGATTTTTTCCTGTAGAGTTTGAAAATGGTTTTTCTTTGATTTGAACCTCGTTTTTAACTTATATTAGCATAGGTTTTTAGTTGTAGACTCCTATAAGAATGCGGAACATGTTTTAAAATAAAATAATAATTTACCCTTCTTTTATGAAAAGCTATTTTGGGATTTCATTTTGACCCCGATAAAAAAATATGCAATATGGGTATCGTTGGTTTTCTTTTGATGTGTAGATTTTGCATTTGTATATTATGGTTGGTTCCAATTCTTTTCCCGAGGGAAAACCTCTGGAATAAAGGCTTTTTGGACCAGTTTTCAGCATTCGAGGTAGGTTATGGCTTAACTTTCTTCAAACTGGATTGGGTAGTTAATATGAATGCAAAATCATGTTAATGGTACGGGAGCCAATCATGAAAATGTCTAAATTATAGTGTCATGCACATGTGGGGGACTATATTATCATGAATTGGTAGTTATTGAGATGTTACTTTCTATGTGTGATTGTGTGGGGTCTTGTATGATGTTGTTGGCCTTTATGTATGTATATTTGATTGTATCTGTCTGATGAAAAGACTAAGTTGCAATTTATGTGTTATCAATGGCATATTATTGTGTATTTTGATCTATTAGCATATTATTATGTTAGATTCATGAATTATTGTACATATTGAGTGGATCTTGTCTCACATGGTTGGTTATTGCAATTTCTTATTTGGGTTATTTGTGAGCATTGCATCCTCATATTATATGCACTTGTGAAACATGGGTACCACTGTAAAAATACTAGGAACACTAGCTTGTGATATCTTTATAGGCCTTCTACTGAGGGATCTGTTGGAGAGGAGTCATGGATATTAGTATTGGATATTGAATTATGTATGGGTTGTGAAGTCTCCATGGGCCCTACATTGGGTACAAAGCTTGGTTGGTGTATACAGAGGTTGTGCAACAACCTTTGACATATTATCATCATTCTCATTACATATCATACTTTATGCACTGTTATTATTGAACTTGTGCTTGATTTGTTTTATTATATCACATACATTTATGATATATTAGTACTACTATGGTAATGGGAAACACTGGCTTGGGACATATTTAGAGACCCTCTACCGAATGATGTACCAGAGAGGTGTCAAGGATATTAGAATTGGATATTGAATTGTTTATGGGTTGACAAATCCCCCATAGGTTCTACCAGAAGTACAACACGGTAGGTGTACACGGAGGTTGTGCAAAAACCTCAAGCATTATCATCATCATCACCATCATCATCATCATCTTCATCTTCATCATCATCTTTATTGCATTTCATAAATATATATATATATATATATATATATATACACTGTGCTCATTCTATATGTAATATTGTCCTTGATGTTATATCTATCTTATCTTTGTTATACTTGTATTTGGTATATATGTATATTTGTGCTTCTTTCTTGTATTGGTACATGGTATATGGATATATTGTAGAACTATTAGTGAAGATGGTATGGGCTACCGTTTAGGACATTTTCTAATTGCAGGTGACGTACCCATAGTGTATACTTCATATGCTTTATTTTCTACTTTTCTCAGTTGGCTTATGATACCTACTGAGTACAACTGGACTGTACTCACCCCTACTGTGCCCTTTCGATGTAGATCTAGGTACGAGTGCACCGTGTAGTAGCTGTTTCTGGCGGCATCTAGAGTTTATTCGAGGTAGCAAATGATCTATGCTTCGAGACTCATTCCACTACCTATTCCTATTTTTTTCATGTATTATTTTGTATTCTGAGATAGATTTTGATCCTTTTTGGAAAATCATAGCATCTTTGACATTTGAGATTTATTTAGTAGTTCTTACACTGTAACACTAGGTTTTTGGGTTATTGTATGGCATCTTTGATGATGTATTTCTGCTTTTGCGATATATGTGTGGTTCGACTCTTTTCTTAGACTCTTGCTTTCAGTTTTGGCATCGATTTCTCATTTCATATCAGTCTGGGTGATAGTCTTACAAGTTCCATCATGACCTTGGTTTTTGGGTCATGACATGAAATAAGATACAAAAGTCGTAAAACCACACCAACCATGTTACCAATCAAAAAGCAACATTTTGGATCTATTAGCGCAGTTCGTTTTGCCATCTGAAATAAAGGTCAATAAATATTGACCGAAGTTAACTATGAAGCTATTATAACCACCAAAATCACAATCTCACACAAATCACACTAAAATATATTCGAATTCTTTTAAGATTTATATATATATATCTCAATATAGAATATTCATCCAACAATTCTATTAGGGTTCTAAGTGCTTTAACTTGTTTCCTTTAACGTAGTCGCAAGATCACCTACTCCCCTCCTTAGCTTCATTAATAATAGAGACTTCTTCAAGAAAATTACAATAGATAGAGTTATAGGTGTTAGCAGTGGAGGTATAGTCACTCTATTCCTAAGATTAAGGTAAGAAATTAATGTTACAATCTTGGGTTCTTTTTCCTATTTTAATGTGATGCTTGTGCTAAATTTCCTCTTCTATTTAAGTGAATTGGAGAAGGTTATTAAGTTAATAATTAAGGTAAAATATGATTTTAAGACAGTCAAGGTAAGGTGCTTCCCCCACCTCTATTTAAAAGCCTGTGTGAGCAATATAATCATACTTGTTTATTGTAAGTCATGGAATGACGATTCAAAGCCATGAATTCAAGTATTCTGGTCATGTTGGGATGTTGGGGTTATTTTATAGTATTGACAAGTTTGGGAGGTTGTGTCTGAACATAAAAAATGATTAGTTAATGTTATTAAAAGGAAAAATGAAGGATGTGATAAAACACCATTTTAATTGAAATTATGTAAATTTGTTGCCCATACCTAGTTGGGTAATGCTATATATATGTTATTAAGTATGGGGAGGTCCTTGAAACCTCATTATAATTTCATTTAATGTAAATAACTATGGTGTGAAGAATATTTAAAATAGCACCCTATCTAGAAGGATTACGGCTTGCTTCCCGACTAATGTTATGATGAGTTGAAACTTCCCAAGTAGGTTGGCCCGCCTTTACTATTATTTTTAATACTTGATTTTTTGATTGATGGAGATTATCACATTAAAGAACAAGTTGACACTTCATAAGTAGCACGAGTCGGGAATTGAGGTAGTTAAGTCTATTCTAGAAACTTGGTATTGTCTGTACAATTCCCACAGTAGTTAATGGCCTTCTTTCCTACTAATCATGGTCTTAAAAGTGTGCAAAAGGTTAAATGTTTCTCCTACATAAGTAATTAAGATCCTATATTTTGCATGTTTAGAATGTTTATATGTTGGATATTTAATCTATCCATAAACTGCTAAATTGCTCAAATTTCCATTTGGTCATATACTTTATTTTCTCAAATAGTCACATATTCCTTTCATTGGATATCACTTCCATCGTTCCAGGCTATAATGTTACCACTTAGAGATCTTACTTGTTCAATTATATAGTTTAAATGTCCCTACTTGAAATGTGTATTTTTCCTAGAATTGAATCTGGCATTTGTTTCATATATATCCTTTCATTTGGCATGGCCTACAAAGTAGTTACTCTATAGTCATTACTTCTTCATTTGTAGAGTTACATGTCTCCACTTAATATTTATGTATTCCCCTATTTGAAATGTCTAAAGTTCTACACTTGAATTTGTCATAATTGTTATATGCTACGTAAGATTACTTGAATCAGCCTCAGTTATTGTGTGTTGTGAAAGATCACGTGATCACTAGCTAAATACCTTAATGTATCATTTGCTACATGACTTAATGGCTTATTTGTGAATATGCTTTATGCTCAATGAGGTTAATTAATCCGTATAAGCTCATAAGTATCTCATTGAAGTTACATTTTTGCTTCCAATGTCGTTGTTGTTACATCAAATATTTTATTCACATGTCTTCACTACCGGTCCATAGTATAAAACCTCAAAAGAGCTACAACCACCAAATGAACAATCTCAAGGATTAAAGAATTAAGGTAAAGTGAATCTATATAATCATGGGTGGCGGCCTAGGGTCCAAGAGCTTATCATATGCCAATCCCAATTAATGTATTTATTGGTGGCATCTTAGGGGTTCATACCTACCATGGTCCAATCCCAGTTGATTTATTTATGGGTGGCAGCTCAGGGATAAATACCTAGCATGGGTCGATCCTAATCAATATATTTATAAGGACCATATCCTAGGGGTTAGAATTCCTTACATAGATCATCCTCTTCTAGCACTGATTAGTTGGTCATTATATTACATGCCTTACAAACTTTATAAAGTAATGAAGTATAAAGAAAATAAAAGAATGATTCCAAAATTATAAGCAAACGTGGTCTTCTTTCATAATCTATACATTCACGCCTAGTTTCATTTGTGCTCTTGTTTTATGTATAGTTACTTCATGTGTTACATATTGAGTACATTCTTTTGTACTAACATCCCTCATGAGACATTTTGTTTCATGCGATAGGTATAGGTACTAAAGCTAATAGATCTCTCCAATAGGAGCACAATATATTCAGCGGCTTTTGTTGAGCTTCAGGTTAATTTGGGGCTTTATGAAGTCTGTATTATGTATATTTAAATTTTATCATTGTTAAAGGTATGGAAGGGTCTTGTCTTGACCTAAGCTAAGTTGTTTATATTTTAGAATCTTTGTAGACTAATGTTAAAGTAAAATATAGTTGTATCTTCTCTTTTAGTAATTGAACCTTCAATGTCCAACTCATGAACCCATTTTTAGCATATCTACAACAACAATAATACACCTAGTGTAATCCAATAAAGTAGGGTCTGCAGAAGGTAAAGAGAATGCAGTCCATACCACTACCTCAGATGAAGTAAAGAAGTTGTTTCTAATAGACCCTCGGCTTGACACATACAAAAGTATAACAAAAAAACATAAAAACACGCAATATAATGACACATGAAACAAGATACCCATAGATTAATACAATGAACTATCTATCCAAAATCACCAACAACACTAAAACACCGCAAACAAGAAACTACAAGACACATGCAATATACTATTACTACAGGCATAACTACACATAAAGCACTTCTCCCTACTAGTAAGGACGCACTCCTACCCAGGAAACTTCTACCCTAATATGCATCCTCCAAACCTTTCTATCAAAGTTTATGTCCTTCATAAGCTAAAAATGCTTCATGTCATGCATAATCACCTACCTCCAATATTTATTTGGCCTACCCCTACCCCTAATAAAACCATCAACTGCCAACCCCTCATACCTCCGTACTAGGACATGTAGGCACCTTCTCATAACATGCCTGAACCATCTCAGCCTCACTTCTCGCATCTTGTCTTCCACCGAAGTTACTTCTCTCCTCTCTCAAATAATCCTATATATAACACTATCTATTATAGTAAGTCCACATATCCATCCCAATATCCACATCTCCGCTACCTTCAACTGTTGGATATAGGAGTTCTAAACTAGCCAATATTTGCTTCATAAAATATAGCCAGACGGACTGCCACTCTATAGAACTTACCTTAATGCTTAGTAGGCACCTTGTTATCACCAAGTCTCCTGATGTGATCCTTCATTTCAGCTACCCAACACCAATAAAGTGTTAAACATCCTTGTCAATTACCCTATTTCCCTTAATAAACCCAAGATACATGATATTATTGCTCTTCTAAAGGTCTTATGAATCCAACTTTACTACTTTGCCTGCTTCATGCGTCAAATCTCTAAATTTGTAATCCAAGTACTCCATCTCGATCCTGCTCAGCCTAAACCCATTAGACTCATAGGTCTATCTCTAAACCTCAAACTTATCATCAAATCCTCCTCCAGTCTGCTCAATTAAAACTACATCATCAGCCAATAATATACACCAAGGAACCTCTCCTTGAATATGCCACATCTACACATCAATCACCAAGATAAATAAAAATAGACTAAGAGTCAACCCCGGGTGCAACCCAATCAAAATAAGAAAGTTCTTTGAATCTCCTTCTACCATTCTTACATGTGTCTTTGATCCATCATACATTTCCTAAATAGACCTAGTGTATGCCATAAGCACACCTCTAGCCACAAAGCACCGCCACAGGACCTCTTTAGGTACTTTGTCTTACACCTTATCAAAATAGATGAATACCGTGTGCAAGTCATTTATCTCTTATACTACTCCACTAGTCTCCTCAGGAGGTGAATATCCTTGATAATTGAGCGACCTAGCATGAAATCAAATTGTTTCTTAGAGATTATCATGATGTTCCGCATCCTTAAGTTACCATCCTTTCCCATACTTCACAGTACGACTCAAAAACTTTATACCTCGATAGTTATTACAACTCCATATGTCCCCATTGTTCTTATATATTGGAATCATCATACTCCATCTCCAAGCTTCGGGCATTTTTGTCATCCTAAAACTGATGATAAGTAACCTCGCCAACCACTCCAAACCTTCCCCGTAAGTGCTCTTCCAAAAATCGAACAAAATCTCATTTGGCCCAACCTCCTAACACGCCCCAAAATTGGGCAATTACGTATGGGAATCTCAAGCCCAACTTAGACCGAAAATTATCTCGTTAACCCAAACCCATCATCAAACCAATCCACAAGGGTCAGACAAACTCCGACCATATATTATTATATCCAAAATAAATAAGACTAATAGTCACACTTAGACAATATCACATTTCATTAATGACAAATTTCGAACTAATATACCCAAGTCAATAGTCATCCAAAATGCCTCTATATAGATCCAAAGTTTATATAAGTATATATCGGGACATGCCCCTGATAATAGCCAAAAGCAAATACAAGATAAGTCCATATCATAGGATAAGGACTAAGAAATAGATGACTTCTAGAGTATGGATGTTCACCACTTCAATGTCAATCACATGAACCACTCAAACACTTGTCACTGTACAGAAAGAGAAGAAGAGACTTCGACCCCTATGTCATCTGGGGAATAGCATTCAGAGACGGTTAGTGGTTGGAGTGCTAGCATGTATCTCAAGGATAAGGATAAAATAGCATTATTGTTTAAGGAAAATTCATCTCATCATGTTAAACCACATTTACATACGTAATCATTCATGTAGATAAATATATATATATAGCATGTTCATAATTTGCCACAACGAAATAAGACTTAACAATGTTCTTAATATACTCATTCACATGTCATGTGGTGGAGGACTTCAACCTTCACACATATAGATTCAAGAAATTCTTATTAGGTAAGGACTTTAACCTCATGCATTCTCATTAGACTAGGAACTTTAACCACACGCATTCATTGGGAAAGGGACTCTAACCTCATGCCCTTTTAATTGGCATGGGTCACCAAACTCAAACATTTTTATTAGGCAAGGGACTCTAACCTCAATCCTTATTAGATAAGGGACTCTAACCCCAAATGATCTCATTTGTCGTGGGACTCTAACCACACGCAATATTAGTTAGGGGACTCTAACCTCTTGCATTTTTATTAGGCAAGGGACTCTAGCCTTAAGACATATTAGATAGGCAAGACTTTAACCACAAGCTATCACGACTATCATTAGTCGACATTGGGACTCTACCTCTTTGCCCAAATATCAATATTCTTTCACTTCAACACTTCGGGTCTCTAACCCATTTAACCAATTCCGCACCACACATGACCATTTGGAGAACTTTTCATTCGAACATTTTATTAGGACAATACCTTAATTTGATTCATCATTCAATTTAATTTATGGCCATCAAGCCCTTACAAGCCATTCATTCCTCATTAGCTATCCCATAGACTTTTAGTTCGACACAATTCAATTTCATGTGGGGGACTTTAACCTCTCTTTAGCTATCAAACCAACAATAACTTTACAATACCATTTATCAGCCATTCATAATCATTGGGCCATTGCTCTAGTTCAAAACATTGTCAACACATGACTAGATATTTTCACAAACACCTTGTGTGCATACCATTATCAAGGCCCAAAATAATGTTAAAATTTATCAATATTAGGGATAATCAAGACCCATTTGTTAAACCATAGACAATAAGCACCACATATGCAAATCATCACAAATAACATATATAGACACAAGTCAAAGCAAGAACCATCATCATTCATCATTAGACAACAAAACCCTTATTATTTGATTTCAAAATAGTCATTTACAATTATTGATACATGTGTGAAATACATGGTCTTAGAGTTATTAAACGAGGGAAAGAGTTACATGCCTTAAACAAGATAATCCACCAAGAAATTTGACTCCTATTTTCCTCTAGATTACCACCCTTGAAACCCTAGCCTCCAAATGTTCAAAGGTGTATTTGAGAGAGTATTTAGGATGTTTGATCTACTTAAAATATGTTTTAAGGGGCCACACACACTTATATAGTGAGTGGACTTTAGGGTTTTTGGGGTAGGAAATGACTATAAAGCGCTTGACTTATCATCCTCAGAGTGTATCCTTCCAGGATTAGTGAGTGCACTTCCATCAGAATTCAACTTGACCATTGGAGCTAGTGGTTTAGTCCAATACACAGTTGTGACATTTGTCTCTTGGCTATATTTCTCCACATAAGCTGCCAGGTTGGACCAACTAAAAGGCTAAGGGATGTAAAGAAATGCATTGTAAAATAGAAAGGGACATATCCTTGTAAATCACAAATTTGACTCTGGCTAATTGGGGTTTTTTGTCACCATATTTAACAGCACACTTGTTCTTCCACAAGATCCATCAAATAATGATAGGAAGAGCCTGAAACACCCATTTATGGGCTCTATTAAATGCTCTAGCTTTCAACCAATTTAGCAGCAGGTTCTTGATTGAGACAGGGACATGAGTAGTTCCCATAGTTAAAGAGAAATATTTCTATATATGGTTTGCAAAAGGACCCTCAACAAAAGTGTGAGTAATATTGTCCCATCCAAAGTTAGGACAGCAACCACAATTGACAGGGGTTATACCAAAGTGACTTAGCCTTTTATTTGTATGTAATTTCTTTCTCAGAGCCCTCTATATAAGAAAGGAGCATATGACTGGGATCAACTTATGCCAGATATGACTATTCAGTTGTGTTATTTCTTTGTGCTCTCTAGTCAATCCCCAATAGATGAACAACTGAAGTCACCACTTAGATTTAGTGTCAATAGTGGGGAGTTAGGAATCCTCTCATAATACTGGAATGAAGTTCTGAGGATAGACTATAGAAGATAAGAAGAAAGTATTGTAGATAACTTCTACATATTCCACTCACCATCAAGTAGGAAAGCAGCTACTTTTGCATTACTTGACCTTACACCATCAAGTCTGTAATTATGTAGTGATCCCAAGCCAGACCAATTGTCCTACCAAAAATAACAAGTACCTACTCTATAAAATATATTTCTTAGTTTTCTTCTTAGTATTCATCATAGTTTTCCATACCTGAGATTGCCCAGAGGACCCTTTCCTAGATACAATATTCACTTTTTTACAGTACTTGGCTAGTAAAAACATCCCCCAAGAAGTGTTTCTTCTTCTGAATATCCACCATTGTTTCAACTGTATAGCCTTACATGTATCAGCAATATGTCTAACACCAATGCCACCTTCTGTAACTGGGAAACACAGTTCTTTCCAAGAGGCCCAATGGTACTTTTTCTTGTTGTCCTTTCAACCCTAAAATAAATTAGCAAACAAACAGAAGAGTTATTTTATAATAGTCTTTAGAGGAATACAGGCAAAAAGAATGTGAATAGTTATAGACTACAAAATATGTTTTATCAGTACAATTCTACAACCATAGCTGAGAAATTAGAATGCCATCCTGTTATTTTGGAAGTCGCATTGCTAACCAGGCCAACATAGTGACTAATTCTTTTTCTTCCAATGTAAGTGGGACAACCAAGGTATGTAATGGGGTTGTGTTTTTGCTGAAATCCAATTTCTTATTTAATCCTTGAGACTATGGAAGGAAAAGTTTGATCTAGCAGCAGGAAATGACTCTTGTTTTAATTGATCAGTTGGCTAAAAACTGTTTCATAAGAAGTCAATATCTTCATAAACAGTTTGAGAGTGTTTCTTCTTCTGGTAGTAAATATGATGATATCATCTGCAAAGCTGAGGTGGTTAATCTGGGGTCCTTTCCAATCCATGTAAAAACCATAATAATGATGGTGATGGTGTAAGTTGTTTAGAGCTCTTGATAATACTTCATCCCCTAGAATGAACAGAGCAGGATAAAGGGGATCATTCTATTTCAGTCACCTCTTAGAATGGAAAAAACCATATCTAGTACCATTCATCAAAACTAAGTACAAATTATTTGACAAGGTCCTCCAAACTATGTCAGTAATGGGTTGACCAAATCCAAATCTTCTTAATACAAGGCAAGTATATGACTAATACACACTGCCATATGCCTTGTCCATGTCCGACTTAATAATAACATTTCCTCCCACAAATAGTTTCTTAATGCCACTAATGATCTCCTGAGCAAGTATTATATTTTTAGTAATATTCCTACCTCTCACAAAGCCTAATTGATTCCTAGAAATAAGGGTGGGAAGGATGGAGCCAATCTGAGATAAATGAGTTTAGAGATGACTTTGCTGGTAAAGTTGCTCAAACTGATAAGTCTATATTCAGAAAGCTTATTAGGGTGAGGTACTTTAGGGAGAAGAATCAGACAGGTATGAGTAAAGTATTTTGGCATAGAATGACCACAAAAGAAGGCAATCACCACTTGAAGGAGGTCCATACCAATAATATGCCAACAGGATTGAAAGAATTTACCATTCATACCATCATTTCCTGCTTCTGAGTGAGTACTCATTGAGAAAACCACATCCTTTACTTTCTCCAGAGTAGGAATAGTCTGGAGAATCTCATTTTGATCATCAGATATCAATTTAGGGATGTTATCTAACATTTCCTCAGGAACATAATCTGCTGTCCAGTAAAGATATCCTGGAAATATTTAACTACAGTTGTAGCTATTTCAGCATCCCCTTGGATCCAATCCCCACCATCATTTTTTACTTTATGCATGAATATGTTTCTTCTTCTTCCTCTGATAAATGCATGGAAATAACTTGAGTTTACATCACCATACTTAAACCAATGCAGTTGAGATTTTTATCTTAATGTAGCATCCTCCACCTTGAGATATATCATATATTCAGCTTATGTTTTGTGAAATTCCTTTCTGTTCTCATCAGTACCATTCAAGATCAATTTTTTCTCAGCTACCTTGACCTTTTCTTCATAAATTTTTACATTGGAATAGATGTCACCAAATACCTCTTTAGACCAGTGACTTAGAGTAGAAGTTAGTCTTTTCAGTTTCTGCTGAAATCTCCACATGGGTGTTTCTTCATAGGGCTTTTGCCAACAAGTCTCCACAGTGTTAAGGAATGTGGGAGCTCCACCAAACAATCAAAGAATTTAAAGTATTTAATATGGACTCCACCATTTCTTACATTTCCAGAAGCAGAAGACAATGATCAGAACCCACAGAAGACAAGTGAGTAATGGTGGACATTGGAATTTCCTTCAACCAAGCATCTGATACCATTGCTCTATCTAATTTTTTCTATATTCAAAATTGAATGCCTCTTAGATTGGACCAATTGAACTTGGAACCATGGAAGCCAAGATCGGTTAAACCACAGGCTTTAATCACCCCCAAGAATTCAAAGCTATTCCTCATATCATTAGGGATACCTCGCAACTTTTCACTTACTTCAGTAATCACATTAAAGTCTCTAATTGTTCACTTAGGTAAGGTTGATGCAGACAGTTGAACCAGTTTATTCCACAATGGTCTTCTTAGTGTATATTTGCACTTAGCATAAACAAAGGTCATTAGATAGGCTTGATGCGGAGATGAATGTGTAATTGAGCAAGTAATTTGTTGATCAATAGTAGCAATGATGTCATAAGAGATATCCAGGGACCAAAATATCTAGATTTTTAGATTTGCATAGAGCATGCTCCATCTTAAGTTTTTTTTTAGCTACATCAAGATGGGTATTACTAGAGAAAGGCTCCAGGGTTGCAATCAAAGATATATGGTGAATGTTTATCAGTTGTTGACGTGTTTCCAGAAAACCTTGGGTAAGTATACCCTTTGCATTCCAAACAAGATGGCTGATCATTTGACAGTTTTATGAGGAATGAGACCTGGTAAGAGGTCTAACTGTGTGTCCATTCAAGCTGTTTATAGTATGTTTGATCCCTTTCCTTGGCTTGATTAAAGATCCCCTGGGAGATAACCCTTGGTGGATAGCAATGTGATTCACTTCTTTTACAAACTCCTCTTGATTTCCTGAATCAAATACATCAGTCACATTTTCATCAGTCTTCTCCAGATAACCCAAGTTGCAATTATCTATATCATCCTCAGAGTGTATCACGTTGTATTCATCATCAAGCTCCTGAGAAAAACTCTAGGGATAAGTCTTAGTGACAATAGGTTGATCCTGCACCTATTTAAGAGCCACTTCTTCTTGAAAGTAAGGGGAAGCCTCATGTAACAGTGTAGAAGATTCCACACCAATGTCCATTCCCTCACCAGGAACTACTGTATTAGGTTGATCTTGCAGCTGGTCAAGAACGACTGTTTCAGCCTCTTGTACCACTGTAGGAAACATCACACCCTCACCAGGAATCTCTGTGTCCTCTGATCTGCTTAACTGATTCTCCTTATGAAGATCAGGTAGCAAGCTCCTATCACTTTTATCAGCTACATCATAGTCATTCTCTTGGTACTATGAGACTCCTCTAGTTGTTGTGGTATTGGCTTAGTACCCCCTTCATTAATGCCTGGACAAACAGTTGTGGCATCAATGTCTTATTGAAGATATATAAATGCATTTGATGTAGATGGAGCAGAATTATCTTGTTGACCTCATGTATGCTTATTTGGAGACCTTGGCTTGAATATCATTCTTTAGTTCTCCCTACCCATTATTTTTTGGTTCTTCCACTCATTGATAGGTGCCTTGAATTTATGTACATTTCATTGTTGCCTTGTACCAGGTGAATTACGCATCCTTTGGCATGTTTGAGAATCTTCTTCCTGTTTACCTTCCCCCTAAGGGTCCTCAATCAGCTTTTTCCTAGTAGCCTCATCTTTTCCTTTGAAAACACAGGATCTTGCAGCATGCCCTTGATGTTTACAATAGGAACAATACTCAGGAACCTCTTTATATAGAATGGTTTGCCATCTACATTTACCATTTTCATCATGATTATATCCCAACCAAATATGTTAGGTTCTTGGTTTGGTGAGGTCAATTTGCAACTTGACCTTAGCCACACTACGCCTAGTTTTTTGTAAGTTGCCAAATCTAGAAACAATACCTTGCCAATAGTGGATAAGAGAGGTGTCACTACCTACAAACAATAGCAGTGCCAAGGGAGCTCAGGCAAGCTAACCCATATAGGGACTAATGGAGTTTCTTATTTAGGGTTAAAGATGGGGGTCCACAATTGAAATCTCATCAGTTGTCCTTAGATGTACATCTTCCCTTTTAACCAAACTACTGAATGATCATATTTATTGTCCAGGTCAATGTACAGATTCCTGGAATTAAAATGAGTAAGTATGACCTTCCCTTTTAACTCTGTTTTTAAGATTAACTGTCGCCTAATCACCTCCATCTTGGGCATGCTATTTTCAGATTTCCCAATCAAGGTAACCCTACATCTCTATGCTAATTTCACTTTGTAATCCTCAGATCTAAACACAACCACTGGAATACCTTGTTTGGTTGTTATTCTTAGGGGCTCAATTGGAATAAGCTTAGCTTTCATAGCCTCTTATGCTCTCAATTTCATATCTAAAGAGTGTGTAACCCTAAGAATAGGGGGTTCATTTCCATTACCTGGTTTGGGTGATACACCAGTAGTACCTAGGGCCCCGATAGGTGAAGGAACTATGTTCCCTGGCATAGACATTGGAACCTCCACAGCGGTCTCCTTATTGAGTGATACCGGGGGATTCACCATAGCAGGTTTCTCACTAGATGGGTGAGTAGATGGAATAGAGGACTTACCTCCATCATTAGACATTTATCAATTCAAAATGGTACTAAATCTGATTGATCTTGTTCCGGATTGATTGTCGGTACAAATTGAATTGAATTCTGAGTCACCTCCCCTAGTTTGCCATGCATTTCTGATTGAGTTTGGTTGATGATCACCTGAGCCAAACAAAACTGACCTTGGAAATTCAAGCCGAGTCGCCATCCAACTGGAGTATAGGCTGAGAGGTGAGTGGCACATGAGTGGGTGGAGTTTTTTATGGAGACTGGATGCATGCATGCTGGTCCTATGAGGAATTTTCTGGCGGTCCATGAATACACTATCCATAATGTATCAGTCCATTATAAGTCTGCCACGAACTAACCATAATAACAACAATAAAGTAATAGGCTAGTTCATAAAAACAATACCTATTAGAGGTCCCATAAACACGGTTCAATCAACACTTAGCAAATAACAATAATAGTATATACCTATGCAACCCCTATAAAATTGATAGATATAAGCACCAAACAACAAACTCGTGTAGGAAATTCATATGAATGAATGAGTACAAAGTAAATCCAACCATAACTGATCTACGTGCCACAACATACCAAGTATATACACCTCCTCTACCTAAACATCTCACAAAGGCAGGACCTACGACGACCTCTCTTCTATGGCACAATGGCTCAAGGACGAAGGGGCCCCTAGGGGACATGGGAATATATGTATACACTTACCTAGTCCTGATCCAGGATTTCAAATCATCATTATCATTAATCTACTCAGTACAGTATTAGAGATATGTAAATATAACAATTTTGTAGACTCGAACCATGACTAAAAGTGTGTAAGGTTGTAAATCCATTGCTCGAGATCAACTCCAAGACTAAATCAGTATCATAGAGTACAAAGGGCCGAAATCTCTCTCAACTAAAGTAAATAGTAGTGGTAAAGAGAGAATAAACCATGAGCCAAAATCAATCTCAAACTAATTTCCAAAACCTCATAAATCATCAATTAAGGTGATATGATTTTTTTATTAGAGAATTTGTTTTAAAAGTGAAAAGTGAGAGACAATCTCTTTCTATAAAATAGTAATAAAATCATGATTTTGGTTGGAATCATACCACTATATGAACATGAATAAACCATAATTTATGCATCCCATCACCAGTATCCAAATAACACAACCATAAGATTCTAAACGTCGAGAGACTAAGACTTCGTCCTTTACAAGAATAAAACACTCACCTAGAGTCCAATTGGTATTATAACCATGGTCTCAGCCTCAACAATATACAACTATTATCATAATAATACTATAAGTCTGAAAACTATGATATAATCCACTAAGTCAAGTAGTAAGCTGTCATAACCAAAAAACTAAGGGTCATGATGGCACTTATCGCGACTCAGCCTTGACAAGTAAGTCATTAAGCCAAATTGATATGAAATAAGAAAACAATACAAAAATCTCAAGGAAAGACTTCAATTACAAAGCCAAATCATACATATACAATAATAGCGGAAGTTTGAATATCAAAACAATCCATAAACCATCCCAAAACTTGGTGTCACAGTGTAAGAACAATCTACATACAACTCAAAGTCTGCAAAATACAAGTAATAATCCAAAAAGGAATGCAAGTCTACTTTCTAATACAAAACAATACATAAACTAGATAGGATAGAGTAGGAGGTCGACTCTAGAAGCATAGAGTGGTAAATACCTCGAATATATCAAATCACCTTTCGAACTCAACTATCGCATAGCACACTCATACCTAGATTTCCATCAAATGGGTACAATAAGAATGAGTATGGTACACTTATACTCAGTAAGTATCATAGGCAGACTGAGTAAAGAAGAAAATAAGGTATGTAAATCCACACTATGAGCACGGCACCTGCAATCAAAAGATGTCGTAAATGGTAGCTCACACCATCTCCACTAATAGTTCTAAATATATCCCATAAATCAGAGACAAACAAAAAAGGAAATACAAAACAGAATTATATCAAATCAAACACTGAAGATGCACAATGTATGAAATAAAATGAGGATGATAATGATGGTATGATATGTCTGAGGTTATTGCATGTCCCCCGTATACACCTAATAAGCACCTCTCCTGAGGTAGGACCCATGAGGGTTTGCAACCCACAACAATCTCAATAACCAATACCAATCTCAGTATCGATATCTCCTTTTTAGCTCAAGAACTACGATAGAGGATTTTTTAAGGTATCACATTATTGTAAGAAAATCTAGTATTTCCAAAGTGGGACCAATGTCTCATGAAATGTATGTATGGTATAAGGACATAATGCTCAGAACCAAACCAGAATGAGAATCTCAATCCAACCAAGATACACATATGTGAGCTAAAAATCCACTCAATAGGGAAATCATCCATGATCTAAAATAAGCCATATACCATTAAAGTATAATATGCAAGTAATATCAATTGCTACCACATAAACCCCAACTTAAGTATTTATACCAGGAATAAAAACAACCAAATATATAAGATAATCCCCACGTGAGCACACAATAGCAATAACACTATTTCTATATTTTATTCCTATACCCATAGAATGCTTTAATAAAAGATATTAACTACCCAGTCCAGTCTGACAAAAGTGAAGCGATAACCTACCTTAAATGATGAAATCCCAAACTCAAGACTTAAATCACGAATCCTTCCTCTCTTGAATGGCCTCAAAACAAACTAAAATATACAAATACAGAATCTACGTGCTAAAAGGAAGCCAACGATACCCATATTACCTATTTTTAAGTCGGCATTAAAATGGACCCTAAAATGGGTTTTCAAAAAAAGGGTAAAATAGGATTTTTGTTTATTAAAACTTTACCCGTGATTAAAGAAAGTCATAAAAGAAAACTCAAGTGAAAATAGGTTGAAATTGGGGTTTAAATTGAAGAAACGTTATTTTAAGTCTTATGGGCTAAAATCACAAAATTTTACTTTAAGAATTACAAAATTACAGGTTTTAGATTACAAGAATCAAAGTAAAATAGTTGAAATAGTGATTTGAACCTTACCCAAGCATGAAAAAGGAAGAACTTGCCCGAAAACCCTTTAACACGAAGCTCCAAAATAAGAGAAAATAAGAAAAAAAGGTTTTTATACTACTAGGCATGACTGCTCAATTGGCCCTTTGACTGCATAAGTAGTCACCGCTAAAGTAGTCAAGTGCCGCTTTTAAGGTACCGGCGAGTTGGTCAGTTCGCTTTAGCGGCCTCTTCTTAAACTGAAAATGCTCTGCTTTAGCGACCCCCGACTGGTCAGATAGATTCCTAAAGCAACCTAAGTGTCGATTTAGTTGTTACACCAACTGGGTGGAGCATCAATTGGGACTTGGAAAATTTCCAAATCTTCACTGACCCGTAGAGATTTATTCGAAGTCTCATGTATGCAAGCAAACTATGCTACCCTATCAAATTTGACACTACGGATTCAATGGCAACATTAAATTTTTGAAAAGAGGATGGCTTCTTATAATTCACATCCAAGACCTAAGTTTTCAATCTTTCAAATTAAGGGTCGAAATGAGGTATACAAGTCATAAAATCACAGAAACCACGCTACCAACCCAAAATTAACATTCCAAATCTGTTGTTGTAGTACGTTTGGCCATTCGATGCACAGAATAATAAATGTTTACCGAAGTCAACTATAAAGCCTTTTTTACCTCCAAAAACCACAAACTTACATAAACTGCATTGTAATGCATTAGGAATCATGCCAACCATCGCCACACCCTAGAAATATTATGTAGGAATCACAAGAAGGGGTAAAATGGGCATATAAAAATAAAAGATTCACCAAGTCAAGCCCTTGTAATATCTACCACTAAATATCTAGTTCGTCCTTAAACTAAAGACAAAGAAAATACCTGAATTAGTGAAAAGTTGGGGATAACTACCATGCATATCGATCTCGACCTCACAAATAGCCTCATCGATTGGTCAATGTCTCCACTAGACCTTTACCACAGGAATATCTCGAGAATACAATAGTCTAACATCCCTGGTTAGGACGAACTCTATCTCCTCAATGAAGGACAATTTCTCCTCTAACTATAATGTGTTCTAACAAATAAAAAAGACTAATCCGAAATATAGCATTGCAGCATGGATACATCAAAAACTGGATCAATAGCTGATAAATCTAGGGGCAATGCAAACTCATAAGCTATATCCCCAATAGTCCAAAGAATTTCAAATGGTCCAATACACCTGGGTCGAAGCTTTCCCCTCTTCCCAAAACTCATCATGCCCTTCATAGGATAAACACGAAGGAAGACCCGATCGCCGACATTAAATCTTAAGGCACAAAGTCTACGATCTTTATAGCACTTTTGCATACTCTGAGCTAATTTAAGACAATGTTGAATGACCTGAACTCTATCCAAAGACTTGTGAAGCTAGTGAGTACCTCAAGGTCTAATCTCAAAAACCTCAAACCAATTAGAGAGTAAAAACATCTACCACACAAAGCCGCAAAAGAAGCCATCTCATTACTGAAATGGTAGATATCATTATACGCAAAATTTTCCAAAGCTAGATGTTGCTCCTACTGACCTCCAAAATCCATAACACAAGGAGGAAGCATATCCTCTAAAACTTGAATAGTCCGCTCCGACTGACCATTGGTCAGGGGGTGAAAAACTACGCTTAGTTCGACTCAGGTACCCAAGTCCTCATGAAATGCCTTATAGAAGTGAGAAGTCAACACTGAACCTCTATATGATATGATAGACACTAGTACACAAAGGAGGAAAAGTACCTCACTATTGAAGATATGGGCCATCCTCTCAGCATTGAAAAAGCCTAAATGAGAATCAAATAAGCAGATTTGGTCAATCGATCCATAATAACCCAAACACTGTAAGAACCACGAGAAGTACAAGGACACCCAGTCATGAGTGATCCTTTCCTATTTCCACTCTAGAATGGTAACCTCTGATGCAAACCACCAGGACTAATATACTTGACTTCACCTACTGGCAACAGAGGAAATAATCTAGAAAAGCTGTTACATCTTTCCTTATACCACCCCACTAATAGTGTTGTCTTAAAACATAGTGCATCTTGATCACTCTGGGATGAATAAAATACCTAAAATAATGAGCCTCCTACAATATCAATCACATCCAATCACCCACTCTCGGCACACAGACTCAGCCTTGAATCTTAAAAATACCATGTAAATCAAAGGATGATTTTGTAACTTCACCACTCAATACCTTATCCCAAATAACTCTCAACCCAACATCATCAAACCTATTAGCATGAATTTGTTCCATCAAAAAAAACCTAGCCTATACAAATGTAAAAACACTCCCAGATGTCAAAATATTAAGCCTAACCATCTAGTTAGCCAAAGATTGAACCTTTAAGGCAAAAGGCCTCTCCCGAGTCAAAAGATATGCAAAGCTACCCAGGCTAGTCAACTTTTCATTTAAGGCATTTGTAACCACATTAGCCTTGCTCGCATAATAGAGAATAGTAAGGTCATAATCCTTAAGCAACTCAAGACAATAACACTATCTCATATTAAGATCTGACTTGGTGAAGAAATATAGAAGGCTATGATGATCCGAGAAGATCTCACAATGAACTCCATACAAGTAGGACCTTTATAACTTTATACCAAACACAATCGCATACAACTCCAAATCATAGGTAGGATAATTTTTCTCATATGACTTCAACTGACAAAAAGCACATTCAATTATCTTACCCTTTCACATCAACACAACACCAAACCCCCAACACCAGAAGTATCACTATAAATAGTAAATCGCATGCCCTCCTTAGGCAAAGTCAAGATGGGAGCTAAGGTAAATATATCCTTAAGCTTTTGAAAACTAACCTCACAATTATTGAACCACTAAAAAGAAATCTTCTTTGGATCGAACTTAGTCAAAGGAGTTGTAATAGATGAAAAACCCACAACAAAGCACCGATAATAGCTAGCTAAACCAAAAAAATTTAAATCTCAATAGGATAAGTAGGCCTAACCCAATCATGAACCATTGCAATCTTTGTTGTACTGACCATTATACCATCCTTTGTCACCGCATGACCCAATAAAGAAACAAAATCCAACCAAAACTCACACTTGGATAACTTACCATAAAACTTCTCATCCCTCAACCTTTAGAGTGTAATTCACAAATGATCCTCGTGATCGACCTTATTCTTGTAGAAAGTCAAGATATCATTTATAAATACAATGACAAAGGAGTTGGGATACCTTTAAAATACCTATTTTATCAACTCCATGAATGCAGCTGGGCATCGGTCAACTTGAAGGACATGAGCAAGAACTCATAATGACCATAACGAGTTTGAAAGGTTGTTTACAAAATATAGAAAGCTCTAATCCTATACTAGTGATACTCAAACCTTAAATTAATCTTAAAAAACTCTAAAGCACCTTGGAGCTGTTGAATAAATCATTAATACAAGGAAGAGGATATTTACTCTTTACAGCTACTTTGTTCAACTTACGATAATCAATACACAAATACTTAGACCCATTTTTTGTCAGAAACTAGAAAGGCGCATAACAAAGTGATACACTAGGTCGAATAAATCTCTTATCTAACAACTCCTACAGTAAATCTTCAATTTCTTCAACTCTGTTGGGGCTATCCTATAAGGAGGAATAGAGATAGGCCTGATGAGTAGCTCACATTAATAGAAAAGTCAATATAGCAATCTAGATACACCAGGAAAAACCATAATAAAAACATCCATGAACTCACAAACAATATAGATAGAATCTAAAAAAGGCGATGAAGTAGCACTAGTATTACAAATATAGGCCAAATATGACAAACACCCCTTCTCAACCAAGAGACAAGCACACAAAAAGGATATAACTCTCTTGGGAACTGAATAAATTGCACCCTTTCAAGCTATCCTTGGAACACCCAGAAGATTTAAAGTTCCAGTCTAAGCATAACAGTCTAGAATAGTATAATAAGAAGCTAACCAATCTTTACCCATATTGACATCAAAATCTACCAAATCTAGGATAATCAGATCTACCAAAGTCTCACACCGAGTACAAGTCACAACACAGGATTAGTACACCCGATCCACTACGAAGGAGTCTTATATAGGAGTGGATATATGGCTAGGAACAACAAGAGGCTCACCAGCATAATTAATAATAAAAGCAAAATATACAGACACATAAGAAAAAAATAATCCTACATCAAATAACATAGATACATATGTGAAGAAAATAAGGATGATACTTATGATAACAACATCAAATCTACTGTTTCTAGTCTGAAGGGTACAACACAATATTGTCCACAACAACCACTACTACCTCTGTCTTGCACGTCTCTAGTAGTACCTCTAACTCTCTAAGTGTTATCTCTCACTGTTGATATAGGAGTAGTTCTAAAAAAAATGATAGGTCAAATCCTTAGCCAAATAGCTAAACCCATCATAGATAGCAAACCCTATAAACTGACTCAATAAGAAGAGGTATGGTTGATCTAGAATGACCATATAGGAATGATGCTTAACCACTCAATGGTACTAAACCAAAAGACCTACTACTTGAACCCAGTAAGGCTTCTTGCACTAGTCTACCATGATACCCATGAAAACCTCCAAAATCTTTTCCTAGGGGAGTGTGACTATTGAACTCAGCCTAATGGTGCTCTCTTTTAGATCCTCCTTGAGAAGATCAAGGAATAGACTCAGTCATCTTCAAAAGATCCACTATAATCTTAAGTGATTCCTCTGACACTACTATCTGGGTAGTAGATAACTAAAGTAGAACATCCAATCCCTTCACAAATTTCTAAATCTTCTCAGACTCAGAGGAAAGACTGGCATAAAATATCTAGAAAAGATATAAAAACATGTCTCATACTCTGCAATAGTCATAGATCCCTGCAGTAAGTGATCAAACTTTTGGTTATTTGATTCCTCAAATCTTATAGCACAAACTTATCCAAAAAAGCCTCAATAAATTGATCTTAATTCATCTCTGGAAAACCCAAAGGTATGAAACTAACAAGTAACCTCCACCAATACCTGGTTGTATCTCTCAACCGGTAGGTAGTAAAAGACCCCATGCAACTCAAGAAATCAAAGGTTATGTAACTTCTCCCAATAATCAATAAAAAACTCATATGTATCCTCGCCTACAACACCATTAAAATTGGGTGGACCTAAGCGAATGAATCTCACAAATATTTTTTTATCCTCAAAAGACATAACTTTATCTATAATAATAGAAGGCATAGTGAATTTAGTTTTCTAAGATCCCACCTGAGGGGGTAACATAGATCAAGGCTGAACTCCAGATCTTGAAACCCCATACTCAAACACTGGCTAAAGAGAATGAACAACACTCAAAATTTATGGAGTACCATAAGTAGATATAAGAACCACTAGAGGGACCACACTCAAAGTTGGAGGAATACCATAGGTAGACTCTAGCATAGATGGAATCATAATACTCATAGTTGGTGAAACTCTAAGTACACTCATAGGAGCACCCACCAAATGAGTCAACAAACAAATTAATAACCACTACAAGATCGAGGTAGATGAACTTTGTGGAAACTGAGTAGGTCTCATATCTCTAGTATTCTCAACCTGAGGCTTAGGGAAGATCACCCTAGTACTACCTATGGAATGGGAATATCCTTGTGCCCTTCCTCTACCTCAAGAACATCCATGACTCATAACTCTCCCCTAGTCTAAGATCTCTCCTTGGATGATGGCTCAGCATCCCTAGTCTCGCGGGATCTACTCCTTATTATCAACCAAAAAATGAGTGAAACATGATTTAGAACATATGATATGAAAGATTCTTACAATAAGTAAAACACAAAAATGTTTCTTAAAGATATCTTGCAGGCTCACAAAGATAGTTACGGATGTTTATATATCAATTTGTGAGACTCTAGAAGACACCCTATTCTTATACTAATGAGACTATTGAACCTGGTTTCTCTGATATCAATTTGTAATAACCCAAAAATAAAGGATCATGATGGCACTTATCGTAGCTAAGCCTAGAAAAGTAATCCAATCACCCATACTATTATGAAATATGAAAACAAAACCAAAATCCCAAAGAAATACTTCTAGAACAAATTCAAACCATACATACACAATAATAGAAAAAGTTTGAATATAAAAAAATCCATAGACCATCCCAAAACCTAGTGTCAAAGTTGAAGAACAATCTACATACAACTCAAAGTTTGAAAAATACAACTGATAATCAAAAAAGCAATAAAAGTTTGTCTCCAAATACAAAAAAAGATGCAAACTAGATAGTATGGGGTATGAGGCCAACTCTGGAAGCATAGACCAACCACTACCTTAAATTTATCAAATCACTACAGAAACTCAATTGCAGCGTGGTGCACTCATAGCTGGATCTACATAAAAAGGGCATAGTAAGGATAAGTATAGTTCACTTTAACTCAACAGATTCATAGGTTGATTGAGCAAAGTATAAAATACGAATATAAATACAAACTATGAGCACGTCGTCTGCAATCCGAAGATGTCTAAAATGGTAGCTCTCACTGTCTCCACTAATAGTTCTAAATATGTCCAATAAACTAGGTACAAATACAAAAATAAATAGCTAATAGACATACATCAAATCAAACACAAAAGTATAATACTAAAGATGCATAATGTATGATATGTAATGAGGATGAGGATGTGCTATGATATGTTCGAGGTTATAGAATAACCTTCATATATACATACCAAACACTGCTCTTGAGTAAGGACCTATGTGGAGATCAAATCCCATATGAAATCTCAATAACCAATACCAATCTCAATATCTATATCTCATCTCTGACTCGTAAACTATGATAGAGGCTTTTTTAAGGTGTCATAATTCTATCAAAAAAACTATTATTTTCATAGTGGTACCAATGTCTCATGAAAAGTATGTATAATAAAAGGATGTAATTCTCACAACCAAACCATAATGTGAATCTCAAATCCAACAAATATTGTAATTACCTGATTTATTGGTGAATTTTTTGAATTATTTATTTCTATATGATTTCACTATTTTACCTCTCCTCATAGTTAAGTTATTTAGTTTATGACTTACGGGAATGGTTGGCATAGTTCCCAAGGCATTTGGGAAGGTTTTGGGTGAGTTGAGGTTATTTTGAGGCTTTAAGAGCTAATAGTTGACTTTGGTCAACATATTGAGATCTGAGTGTTAGATGCAAAATGGACCATCCAATTAGATTTGGAATGTCAAATTTGGTTTATTATTATGGTTGGTTTGGCTTCATGGCTTTTAGATCTCATTTTGACCCTTGGTTCAATAATAATGTAACTTGGATCCTAGGGGTCAATTTTGTGATAATAACTTTTTCATAAATTTGATGATTCCATTGGATCTAAAACATGTTTTACACTTGAATTTATGTAATAGAGCCTACTCATAACCTTTTGAATGAGTTTTAAAGGTCAAAAATAAGTTTTGAAGGTTGTCGGTACTGGTGTAGGAGCTAAATCAGTTGATCGACTACTTTAGAGGCCTTTCACCATTTGACTTGATTGCTTTAGAAGCCAAAGTGTCACTTTAGTGGCCATAGTTGATGGTTAAGAGCTAAATCGATCCCAATTCATATTTTTAACATTTTTTGAGCTAGGAAACTCCAATTTTGAAAAAAAATTATGCATTTTTATTGTATAATCAATTTCTATAAATTTATAACTTTATTTCTCCCATTTAACAAGAACTTTTATTTTTATTATGTGTGACTTCTACCTAAGTTTAGAATCTCTTCTTAAGTTTAGAATTAAAACCCCATTTTCACCATTATTGGGGCTTGGGAGCTCAGATTTGGATGATTCCAAAGGGGATTTTGAGATTTCTTTCATGGATAAGTTTTTAATCTTATAATTATCATTTCCTCTCATTTTCATCTTCAAAACAACTTTAAGTTCTTGATTTCAGAATGGGTTTTAGGGGGTTTTTTGCTGGTAAAGCTTGAAAATAGTTTTTCTTTGATGTGAACCTCATTTTTAATTCATTTTTGTTTGGATTGTAAGTTGTGGACTCCTATGAATATGTGGAACTTGTTTCTAAACAAAAATTGATTTTACCCCTTTTTCAAAAATCTATTTTAAGGATCCATTTTGCCCCTGATCTAGAAATGGGAAATATGATTATTGTTAGCTTACTTTTGGTGGTAGATTCTACATTCGTATTTTTTAATTAATTTTGAGGCCTTTTGTGAGGGGATAGATTTATGATTGGAGGTTTTTGGATTAGGTTTTCTTCATTTGAGGTAGATTATGGCTTAACTTTCTTTAGAATGGGTTGGGTAGTTAATACTGATATAAATGCATGTGATGGATATGGGAACTAAACATATAAATGGCTTTAATATTGTTTTGTACCTGTGTGGGGGCTTATGTTGATGTTATTATATGGTTTTGAGACATAATTTGTTATGTGTGATCGTGTGGGTTCTTATGTGATATTATTGGCCTAGTATTTATATATTTGGTTGTTTTGTCAAAGTAGAAATTGTCTAAGTTAGAATTTATAAAGTATCAAATTTATATTATTGAATATCTTAATATATTGGTACATGGATTATGTTAGATCATGGATGGTTGGCTTATTGAGTAGATTTTGTCTCACTTGCTTGGTATATTGGTTGAAATTGGAAACTCTCATTCTTGTTGATTGTCAGCATTATATCTTCACATCATATACATTTATGAAACATTCGTACCCCATTCAAATATTAGTTTTTCTGATAAAAAATGTGATATCTTTACAAACCCTCTATCAATATATGTATTAGAGAGAAGTTATGGATATTTGATTTGTATTGGTTATTGGATTATTTATGGGTTTATGAAACCCTATGGGTCCTACCTTGGGAGCATAGATCAGTAGGTAGATACGGAGGTTGTGCGACAACCTCGTGCATCATAGCATCATCTTCTTCATTGCATTAATTATATTGTGCACATTCTGTGTTGTATTTTTGTGCTTGACTTGATATTTATTAATTTGTGTTTCTTTCTCGTTCTTGTACTCGGTGTATGCAAATATTGTAGAACTGTTAGTAGAGACGGCGTGGACTACCATTTGGGATACTTTTCGATTGTATGTGACCTGCCCATAGTGTGTATTTTACATACTTTAGTTTCTATTTTGCTCAATCATCCTATGATAACTAATGAGTTCAAGTGGGATATACTCATCCCTAGTACATCTTTTTAGTGCAAATCTAGGTATGATTGTGCCATACGGTAGCCAATTTAGGCAATGTTTGGATTATTTTTGTTGGTAGCGGTCGATTTATGCTTCCAAAGTTGATCTACTACCTCCTCGTGTTTAATTTTATTTCTTATTTTTTTATTCTGATACATATTATTCTTCTTTTGGACTATCATTTGAATATTGTGACGTCACAATGTATTTAGTTTTTTATAATACTGTGATACCATATTTTGGGTGATTTATGGTATTGTTATTATGTATTTTCTGATTTTATTGTAAGTGTGTGGTTTGGCTTTGTTCTAGAAGCCTTACCTTGGAATTGGGTGTTATTTTCTCATTTCATATCAGTTTGGGTAATAGGCTTACTAGCCAAGTCTTATAGCGACAAGTGCCATCATGACCCTTAGTTTTTGGGTTGTGACAAATTGGTCTAATAGACAAGTTTCATTGGTCTCACCAGTGTATGAACAGGGTATCCAGTAGAGAATTGTGAATTGGCACATAGATATTCGTATCTATATTAAAGAGGCTGTAAGATATCTTTAGGAAACATCCCTTATTTTATTCCTTATCATGTGGGTTCTTTCATACCTTGTGTTCTAAATCATATTTCAGTTTTTAATACAAAGATGGTGAGAATTATAGCCCACGAGGTTAGGGATGCAAGGCTATAATCCAAGGAAAGAGTTCACTCTAGAGGGTAAGTTGCAAGCCATGGTCGAGCCTGGGATAGTGGACAGGCACAAAGATCTTCCCCTTCTAAAGGTAGTAATAGGGGCTCTCCTCTGAGCCTTTGGTTGAGAATGTTAGAGATATAGGACCTAATCTGGTCCCACAAAGTTCTTTTACCCCAGTCTTCGAAGGGTTGTTCTTTCATTTGTTGATGCACTTAGAGGGTGCTCTATTGTGTGTACCTGGTATTTCTCTAGATCCCAGTATTGTACCTCTATTTATGTCATAGTATACCTATGGTGTTTCTTTAATTTTGAGTATGGATCCTTATATGGTATCGATATCTATTTATGGTACTCCACAGACTTTGAGTGTTGTTTCTCCTTCAGTGCCTGCATTTGAGTATGGTATTCCAAAATCAAGAGTTTAGTCGTTATCTATGTTCCCTTCTCAGATAGGATATCAGAGAGCCAAGTTTACTATGCCTCTTATTATAAGGAGTACAGTTATGTCTTCTGTGGATCAAAAGAGGTTTGAGAGGATCACTGGTTTAGGTCATCCCAGGTTTAGTGGTGCAGTGGGTGAGAATGCCTATGAGTTCTTGATTGATTGTTGAGAGAAGTGGAATAACCTTGGATCGATTAAGTCTCATGGTATTGCTTACACTACTTACCAATTAAGAGATGTGGCCAGGAAATGGTTGAGGTCTCTTATTAGTTGCAAACCTTTTGGTTCTCCAAAGATGACTTGGGATCAGTTTGCTGCAGACTTTTTGAATAGGTTTTTACCTTATAGTTTGAGGGATCAGATGAGAGATAAGTTTTATCATTTGGAGCAGGTCTCTATGACTATTGTTAAGTATAAGGAACATTTCCATGCCTTGTCAAGATATTCTTATGCCAGTATTTCTACCATGTTTAAGAGGATTTAAAAGTTCATAAAGGGGTTGGTTGTTTTGCTTCAGCTTGTTACTGTTCATATTGAAGTGTCAGAGGTACCATTTTAGAGTTTAGAGAATAATGCTAAGATGACTAAGTCTATACTTCAAGCATATCAGGGAGACACAAAAAGGGTGCACCATTAGGGTGAGTTCAAAGGTCACACTCCTTGATAAAGAGATTCTAGTGGTTTCCACTGATATCATGGAAGACCCATGTAGGTAACCATGCAGGGTTTAGATAGTGGGTCTTCTGGTTCAGAGCTTTAGGAGGTCATTCTATCTCAGTCACACCTCTTTCCTTCTACTGAGTCGGGCATCAAAGGTTGATTTATGTGTGATGACATTTTCCATTTGTCCAAGGCCTGTCCCCATTGTGTTTTCAAGCCTACACCTATATCATTAGTGAGAGGTAGTGGTTCCATTACCGGTGTGTATGGAAAATGTAGTGGTTCCTATAGTAGGGGTCGTGGGACTACTCAGTCAGTTAGTGGTCATAGACAGTGGTATGCCAGACCAGGAGCAGAGGCTTGCGATGATTTCATCACAGGTATTGTCCCTATTTGTTTCAGATCTACATCTGTGGTATTTGATTTGGGATCAACTTTCTCCTATGTGTCTACATATTTTTCTTCGGGTTTTGGTTCTTTTGGTAAGCCTCTGTCCAAGCTTATTCATGCATCTACCTCTGTTGGAGACTATTTAGTGGTGGATCGGGTGCACTGATCCTGTGTTGTTACTTTTGCTGGCTATCAGACTTGGTTAGATTTGTTTATCCTAGACTTGCTAGATTTTGACATCATCCTTGTTATGGTTTGGTTAGCTCCATATCATGTTGTCTAACAGGCCCAAACTACAACTCCCCAAAAAGAGTGTAAGCGATTGTTATCAAATATATCACCCAACAAAGGTTGGGGTTGATTCCATATGGAATAAGGTGCTAATTCATTTTTATGCAGATTAATAGACTTTTAATCGTAAGTTTCCAAAAATTAGGGGGGTTTGGTTCAAATATTAATTTTGTAATTACAGTTTCATAGAAACTAATATCTTCTTACAATGTGCTAACAATATAGAAATAGAAAACTAGGGTTCTGTTCACCTTGGTGTTTCAATTCTTTCCAGGCTATACATTATGTGAGTTCATACTTACACATGTA
Source organism: Capsicum pubescens (assembly GCA_030864215.1). Taxonomy (NCBI): domain Eukaryota; kingdom Viridiplantae; phylum Streptophyta; class Magnoliopsida; order Solanales; family Solanaceae; genus Capsicum; species Capsicum pubescens. The sequence continues at coordinate 211,210,564 of CM061543.1, read as the reverse complement.
ATTATAGACAATTTTAGATAAAATTTCCATCCAAGTGTTCACCAACCTTCAAAGATGGATTCACTTTAGTTTCCTCTATCTTAAAGTGATAACATAATATTGCTACATATTCTCCAAGAGATCAATCCGGCTAAGGCATTAATCTATAAATTAGAGGTTAAGAACTCTAATTTCTTGTCACGTTCTCTTTTTCCAACAACAACTCCTTTATTCAAGCAAGTTCTATTTTAGGAAACACTCTCAAGTTTGCAACCATGAGAATTCATTAAAATGAAGAGAATGTGATATAATCACAATTTCAATATAAAGTCAACAATCCATAACCTAGAATTGAGATTTCTCCAAGGCTCCCAAAACCCTAGTTATGGAGCTTTAGCCACTCATGATTGGAAAATGGAAGAAAAGCCTGATTTCATAAATTACAGGTTGAACTTAAAATTAAAAGAAATTAGAATTCCAAATGCAAATTGAAAAGACGGGTAATGTGTTCTTCATCTCCAAACTTGTTTCTCAGCCAAACATATATTACAAAATTCAAAACTTGTCAAAAGATACCTATTCTACCCCTAAGTTGGGTATCTATATGCTCCTATTAATATGGGATTCAAAATTCAGACAGAGATGTCGCGTCAGAGTAGACATCTTGATTGATAGCTTGTCAAGCAAAGGATGGTTCATCGTACAAATCATTGTTGATTATCCAGAGAGAATATGCCAGCACTGAACTTCAATGGTTGTAGCAACTGTTTGTCACTGTTCCAATAGCCCGTTGCTCTTTTTGTTGCCATCCTCTAAACTACCATGCATTCTGCCTTAACTATAGAAACCATGGTGATGGTCCATCGTGGCCCTGATAGTTTGTCAGTTGGACGATCACCCAATTCCAAATTATTCTTCTTTAATCTTTGTAATGATGATTGTTGCGGCAGTCCAATGCCGCACTGGCAATCCATCTGTATACCCTTTGCAATTCTCTGTAACTTGAATTTTTGAAACCTCATGCCTTCAAGTTTGATTCCTTAGAATAAGAACAAAACATATCAATTATGACACGACCTAAAATTAGGCCATGTCGTATGGGCACCTTAAGCCAAATAAGGACCGTAGATCACCCTGTTAACCCAACCTAACCATCGCAGCAATCCACAAGTACCGGATGAACTCTGGTTATAAAATAAGATAACAAAAATAAGACTACAATCATAGCTTAAGAAGCATCTAATTAATTCATTAATATCAACAACTAACCAACATTCCTAAGTCCATAGACATATCCTAAGTGACTAGTTATTTCTCTTAGACATTTCCACAAACACCTTGAGGGCATACATTTATTAAGACCAAAGCCAAAGTAGAAATCATTAAATCTAGGGTTCCACATGACCCATTTGTTAAACCACCATCAACAAGCACCCACGTGTGCAATTCATCACCACAAACATATATAAGCACAAGTTTAAGATATAGTAAACAAAATCCAACACTATACATCAAAACCCTCAACATTTGTTTGAAAAACCACCATTAAAGATCATAAATAGTGTTCAAATAACCTAATATTTGAGAAATAACAATGAGTGAAGATTCATATGCCTTTGACACAAATATTCATGGAAGAACTTGACACTTTTAGCCTCTAGAAGAACATCTCTTAAAACCCTAGCCTCCAATCATTGTTGAAGAAGTTTAGAGAGTGCTTTACGGTGTTTTTTATCTTGTATATGTGAAGAATGAGGCCAAACAATGTTATATAGTCGTGGGTGATAAGGGTTAAGGGGTCGGAAATGTCTAAAATATCATCTTAAAAGCTAAAAATAAACTCCCAAGTTGGTACGACCCCTTGTCTAAACCGTACCCTAGGGTATGAGTGGTACCCTAACTCATACCCTAGACATCACCATAGACCCCTAAACTATCCAAGATACGACTTCACAAGAATAACTTGTATCTTAGGGTACGAATGGTACCCCAAACCGTACCCTAAATCATACTCCATACAAATTACACTACGCCAAGCATATGGCAGCATACGACCAGGAAACAAATGACCCGTACCCTAACATACGACTTGAGAGGGGATAAACCATATCTTCAATGGTATATAACTCATACTACACTAGATTTTATATGAGAGCGAGGGCCAGGATAGTATACTAAGGTACGAATAGTACCTTTGAGTCGCACCTTGGGCAAAATGTACAAAACTTAAGAATTTTTTGAAGGGTCAAGGTTTAGGGTGTTTCAAAATAACACCAACTATTGCTAGAAAACATACAATTTTCCTTCTTTGAAGATGTAAAATACACCATCATGAGTTGGTACATCAACACCTTCAATTTTATTGCTTGTCCTCAAGCAACTTAACACATATTCATGAATGCATATAGACCATGAAAGAATGAGAAACTATTAGGTCTAGCAAGGACTAAAACTTTAACATATGTACAATTATGTATCTCTAATTCATAGGGATCCATGGTTGGAGTTATAGTCTAGCTAAGTTACATGCATACACATAAAACTCCTAATTCGATAATCAATAATTACAAGTATCATTCACATTCTCTCACCTTAAATAAGTCTTTCTACTAAGGATGACATGGATGGATCTCGTCCTACTCATGGGGCAAAGACCCGGTCAAGGGTTGTAGTTTTGGATTTTCACCGTAGAGTTCCACCGGTCTCTATAGACCCTATTTTGGAAGGTGGCACTCATTATCAGTAACCACAAGGAGAGGTTACCAATGCCAAGTTTTAACATTCTATTAATCTAATAACCTATATAGTGATAACTCTGTCATGTCAGTCCGGTCCTATTGGTACAGGGGAGAAAAAGGCAAAGTTGGGAAATAGGTAAAGTAAGAGGTCTCGGTTTTCAAAATAAAGGGGAGGCCAACAGTATGGTGGTAAGTTGACATGCCTCGAACTTTGGTCCATGTCGTATGGGAACCTTGAGTACACATGTACCGGAGATCACCCCGTAACACAACCTAATCATCAAAAAACATCCACAGGGGTCGGAGGAATCCCGACCATAAAATAAGAATAGCAAAAATATAAGTTTACAACCAATGCTAGACAATATCTACCATTTTATTTATAACAATAGTCTAGACAATATGCCCAAGTCCGCAGTCATTCACAAAACCTCTAAACAATTAAGTCAAAGATATGTCGGGACATGCCCCCAACAATAGCCAAGTACCAAACCTGAACAAGTCTATGACATAAAGTAAAATGACTATGAAAGGTAGGTCTTCCAGAGAATTGAAGCTCACTACTTCAAGGTTAATGCACGAATTTGATTGAACACCTGATCAATCCATAGAAGAAGAAGAAGATGCTCTAGCACCTACGTCGCGTGGGGACGTTGTGTCCGAAGATGGTTAGCAGTTGGAGCGCTAGCATGTAACTCAAGTATAAGGATAAAATAATATCAAAATTCAACAAGAAGTCAATATGTCATATTCAATCATATTTACACATTTATTCTTACACATACATCTACCACATGCCAATCAAGTCATCAAGACTTAAAGACATTCAAGTAGAGGACTCCAACATTCTTCACATAGGTTCATACTATCCTCATTAGGCATAAAAATTTAAAAACATTCACATGTCATTAGGCAAGGTACTTCATCCATGGTTACACTTCATCAAGCAAAGGGGCTACAACCATATAGATATTTATTGAAACATGGGCTCTACCCATATACCACAATCACTTAGGCATGGAACTCTAATCACATAAACACATATTTAACTGCATGGAACTCTAATCCCATGTATACACATTCTAGTGGGCATAGAACTCTAATTATATGCTTACACATTCAAGTGGGCATGGAACTCTAATCGCCATGCTTACACACTCAAGTAGGCGTGGAACTCTAATCGCATGTTTACACATTCAAGTAGGTATGGAAATCTAATCGCATGATTACATATTCAAACAGGTATTTTAACCTCAAAAATCTCATTAGGTGAGGGACTTAAACCACAAGCCATTTTATTAGACTAGGGACTCGAACCACTAGTCATTTCATTGGGCGAAGGACTCAAACCACAAGCCATCTCATCGGACTAGGGACTCGAACCACTAGTCATCTCATCACCATTATTAGTCAACATTTGAGATCTTAACCTATTAGTTCATACATTAGCATTCATACAATTCATATCACATTTAAGGGCTTTGGCTCAGTTGGTCATACCAACATTATACATGACCATATGTCCCCATAGGAGCCTTCATTGATCAACCATTTCAATAGACCAATGCCTTCATTTAATTCATCATGCAATTCAATTTGTGGTCCTTCAGACCCACACAAACCATTTACATGTCATTAAAAACATATGTCAAATTTTCTCCACACTTGGTTCCATATACAAATCAAGTTCAAACCTAGGGAATTGGACCCCTCTTCTTGGCCATTAAACCAACATGGTAAAAGTTTAACAAATTACATGGATAACCACACTAACACAATACCAATTAACAAACATTCATACAAAAAGGTTCATTACCCTATTTAAGCCACAAGCTAACTCTTTACATGCTTAACAAGGTTCTTATCAACCATTTCCAAGCATTCACGATTATTATAACTAAATACATGGACAATAAGGCCTTAACCAAATGAGACATTATCATGACTCATTCATGTCCACTAGGCCAATTCAATAGAGGAACATTTGGCCTTCACACAACTATTTAACCATTGATGATTTCAATAGGCCACTTGCCTTGACTTAACCCATCATTAATTATATTTATGGTCACCAAGACCCACATATCCATTCACAATTAATTATCAAGTTTTCAACACATTCTTACCATATTTAGGCTCAACACACACAATAAGTTCATTATCATGTCTAGGGTTTCAATCCCTTATTAGTCATTGATCACACAATATCACCAAATATACAATACATGCTTCATAATAACTTTAACATACCATTTACAAATTATTCATGATCATTAGTACATTTCCCTAACTCAATACATTACCCACATGTAACTAGGCATTTCACTTAGACATTCTCATAAACACCTTTTGTGCATACTTATGTCAAGGTCATTTTCATGGTAGATATCATCAAGACTAGGATTACTCGTGACCCTCATGCTTAACAACATACTACAAGAATAAACATATGTAATATACCATCAATAACATGTTTCAACATAATTATAAACAAGAATCATTATTTTTCATTGTTAGGTAGTAAAACCTTTTCCATTTGATTAAAAACCACCATGTACACTTACTAATTAAAGTGCAAAATATATGGGTTTAGAGTTATTTAAAGAGGGGAAGAGATACATGCATTAAAAAACTTGGTTCACTAACAAACTTGACCTCTTCCTTGACACTAGATGAACACCTCCAAACCCTAGCCTCCAATCTTGCTTCCAAGAGACTTTAGAGTGTTTAGGATGTTTAAGTCTTGTAAATTAGAGACTTAGGAGGCTACAATGCTTTATATAGGGAGAGGGTTTAGGGTTTTAGGCATGGGAAATGACCAAAAGGTCCTTGGTTAAAAGCTGGACAGTCCACACATGCAAGGGTACGACTCCACCATATGGTTCCTATGGCAATCGTAACCTAGGGTACGAGTGGTACCCTAACTCGTACCCTAGACTTCTCCTAGGTCAACCACACTGTTATGGGTACAAAAGGGGCCTTTGAGTCTTAACCAAGGGTATGACTCACCCTCCAATCATGAGCAAAACTCATGACCAAAATAGTAACTCTAGGTTTGAGACTAAACTTTATACAGTTGGCTAGTATACAACTAGTAAGCTTGGTTATGACCAAGGAATGACCTTATCATATGGAGGATAGTATGTTACCTTAATATACTTCTTAGGATTCAAAAGGGGAGGGAATGGTGGGAACTAGTTGTGACCTAGGGTATGACTTAAGTACCCCCAACCGTATCCACTCCAGAGGCATCACAAGTTGATGTTTTCTCAATGGTTCCAAGGTCTAGGTTCTTTAACTCTCTTCCACTTTGATAGGTAAGTATAGATAAAAGATAACACCACAAAATACACCAAGGAAACCTTTACACAAGTTAGAATCAACACACAACGAGAATACAACACAACACACATATCACGATGACTACCAATCAACCAAAAAATATTTGCAAGGACACATTCTTGGGTGTTTCATTCTCCCCCACATGGGATCATTCGTCCCCGAATTACGGGTAAGGAAAACATGAACACAAGTCAAAAGATTAGCATACATCAAAACCAACCTCTAATCAAAATTAGAACCAATCACACAACAATGTTACAACACAACACAACACATATCGTGACCATAAACTATTAACCCTTTCATTTCAAACATTAAGGAATCCAATCCTATCATTTATTAAGGCTACATGGATCCTTCAAAGTTTAGGGACTTGGACCCATTAAATAATCAAGACATAAGTCAAATCAAGAGGATTAACACAAGCCTCAATAATAAGTTTCTGGAATAGAAAACAAATGCGGATACTTGGACTTCATGTCCTCCTCCGTCTCCTAAGTAGGATCCTCGAACTTTTGGTTCCTCCATAGAACATCTACCAAAGCCACCTCATTCATTTGTAACTGGTAGACTTGTCGATCCGAGATCCGAGATCCTCACTGGGACCCTATCATAAATCAAGGAACCCAAAAGACCAGCTTGCTCTAAGGGAACGACCATCGAGGAATCACCTACACATCCTTGCACATAAAGTCAAGAACAATTAGGGGAGATGGAGTACAATCTAGGATAAAACTCCAACTCATAGGCGACATTGCCAACCCTATTTCAAGACCGAATAGAATAGGGACTAACATAATGGGTACAAGGATTCCCCTTTTTCACCGACTCGCATCACTCCATTTCTGGGTGACACGATACCATAGGTACGAAACGCTTCATAGTAACCACCTAGGTCACAATTCAGACTTTATTTGACACAATATACCAAAGGAAGAGGACTTAGGTACAGACACCAAAATACACACCACTGTATACCTTATGGGAAATCCACCACGATCCCCTTACTAGAGATAGATAACATGAACAAGAAAATCCACTAGTTTTAGCCAAAACTCACCCTCAGAGAATTTGGTATACCAATGATGACTCCTCAAAGTTCACAATATGGCACGGAGGTTATCTAGATAACCCACCTCCCTCATAGAACACACTAAGATATCATCAATAAAGACACTAACAAAATTGTCCAAGAATGGATGAAAACCTTATTTATCAAGCCCATGAAAGCCACCGAGACATTGGTCGACCCAAAGGACATGACAAGAAACTTATCAACCACAAAAATGGATTCTCGAGAAGACCCTTCCGATTTAGGACCTTTAACTCGGACCAAAATATATAAACACCCCTTTGATATAAACTTTTGGGCTTTGAGATAAGAAATAAACCTTCCCCTAGGAACTAAGGAACTACCTTCCCATACAATGATCGGCTAATTAGAGAAATTAAACATGCCCCTATAGGTTTGACAATCTAAGGAAGAAAAGCAAGAATGCAATTGATCCATCTCTAAGATGACATCTAAATCGACCATGTCTAACTCTATCAAGTAAACAAGAGTATCTCTACCACCAACAGATATCACACATCCTTTGTACACTCTTTTAACAACCATTGAGTCTCCGATCGGGGTAGAAACAGAAAAAAAAACTGATAGACTCTCAGGACCACCATCAAGATGTACAATGACATACGAGGTCACATAAGAAAAATAGACCTTGGATCGAGTAAATAATACGTATCACAAGGGAAAAGTATCAATATACTTGCATCAACATTTGATTATGCCTCAGCCTCCTGAAGGATAGCAAGAGCATTAAGACTGTTCCGGCAAATGTCAGAGCTAGAAAAGGGACCCCTGGGCATAAGAGCTAGAGAAGTGGTAACCGACATCCTTTTTCGCACCCAAACAGTAGTCACTAAGGATACTCCCATTGTATGTGGCCTAATTGACCGCATTTGAAACACTTATTCTTTTTATTAACACCTCAACCATGATGTGTTTGACAGTAAAATCGACAAGAAGGGTAGGTGAATGCAGATTGGGCTCCACCGGCCTGATATTGGGTACCTTGTGCTAAATAAGCATCACCAGAATGAAGATGCCCTTCTCCCACGGGATTCGGGTATGGATCACTAGTTGCAGAGTGAAAACTAGGACACACCTAATACTTTCTCCTAGACCACCTTCCACCAAACTAAGCCAACTGCTCAAAGGAGCGACGAAACCCGACAATTTGAGGCAACTTAGAAGAAGTGCCACCCCTCACAGTAGGGTTAGCGAGAACAAGTGGAACACTACGAGGACAGTCAGATGTCACAATCCTTGACCGAGTCTAAATCTTAGAAGTTGGACAAACATCGTCCATATTGCCCCCAACTGGGATAGAAGGGCTTGCTTGAGTGGTAGATTTATTTTGATAAACAATTTAAAAGATGATCAAGCATAAATTAGAGGAATCTAAGACCTTAGACTCGACATAGATTGAGAGTGAAACACAAGAAAGGGAAACATTTCCTAAGATGTCTCATAGCCCCTCTTTTATAAGTGTGGCGCACTTCAAACCCATAAAAAAGACTGTTTGACATGGTTATGTGGACTCCCAAATGACCATAAACCTAGGCTATAATACCAACATGACACGCCCCGAACATTAGGCTATGTCGTATGGGCACCTTGAGCACACATGTACCAGAGATTGCCTTATAACCAAACCTAATCATAAACAAACATCCGCATGGGTCGGAGGAAACCCAACTACACAATAATAATAGCATAAATATAAGTCTATAACCAATGTTAGACAATATCTACCATTTTATTAATAAAAATAGTCTAGTCAAAATACCCAAGTACACAGCCATTCACAAAACCTCTAAACAATTGAGTCAAAGATATGTCGAGACATGCCCCTGACAATAGCCAAGTACCAAACCTGAATAAGTCTATGACATAAAGTAAAATTACAATGAAAGGTAGGTCTTCCAGAGAATTGAAGCTCACTACTTCAAGGTCAATGCACGAATCCACTTGAACACATAGTCACTACGTAGAAAAAAAAAGAAGAAGAAGAAGAAGAAAAAAAAAAAAAAGATGCACTGGCGCCTACATCGCATGGGGACGTAGTGTCTGGAGATGGTTAGTGATTGGAGCGCTGGCATGTAACTCAAAGATAAGGATAAAATAATATCACCACTCAACAAAAAGTCAATATATCATGTTTAATCATATTTATACATTTATCCATACATACATATATACCACATGCCAATCAAGTCATCAAGACTTAAAAACATTCTCAAATACTTCAATCATATGACACAACATAGAGGACTCCGAAATTCCACGCTTAGGTTTATACTATCCTCATTAGGTATAAGACTTTAACAACATTCATATGTCATTAGGCAAGGTACATCATCAATAGTTACACTTCATCAAGCAAAGGGGCTACAACCATATAGTTATTTATTGAAACAAGCGCTCTACCCATATACCACAATTACTTAGCCATGGAACTCTAATCACATATTCACATATTTAACCGCATGGAATTCTACTCTCATGCATACAAATTCAAGTGGGCATGGAACTCTGATTGCATGCTTACACATTCAACTGGTTATGTAACTCTAATCGCATTCTTACACATTCAAGTGGGCCTAGAACTTTAATCGCATGCTTACACATTCAAGTGGGCATGGAACTCTAATTGCATGCTTACACATTCAAGTGGGCATGGAACTCTAATCGCATGCTTACATATTTAATGACGTATTTTAACCTCAAGAAATCTCTTTAGGCGAGTGACTAAAACCACAAACCATTTTATTAGACTAGGGACTCTAACCAATAGTCATTTCATTTGAAGAAGGACTCAAACCACAAGCCATCTCATCGGACTAGGGATTCCAACCATTAGTCATCTCATCACCATTATTAATCAACATTTGATCACTTCACCCATTAGTTCATGCATTACAATTCATATCACATTTAAGGGCTTTGGCTAACTTGGCCAAACCAACATTATACATGACCACATGGTCCCCATGGGAGCCTTCAGTAATCAACCATTTCAATAGACCGATGCCTTAATTTAATTCATCATACAATTCAATTTGTGGTCCTTAAGACCCACACAAACCATTTATATATCATTAACAACATATATTAAATTTTTACCACACTTTGTTCCATACACAATTCAAGTTCAAACTTGGGGAATTGATCCATCTAACCACATGGACAAAGTTCAACAAATTACATGGCTACCCACACTAAAACAATACCAATTAACAAACATTTATACAAAAAGTTCCATTGCCCTATTTAAACCACAAGCTATCCCATTACATGCTTAACAAGGTTCTTATCAACCATTTCCAAGCAATCACGATTATTATAACTAAATACATGGCCAACAAGGCCTTAACCAACCATATACAAATATTCATATCAATTTATACATTATCATATCTCATTCATGTCCTCTAGGCCAATTCAGTAGAAGTACATTTGACCTTCACACAACTATTTCACCATTGATAATTTCAATAGGCCACTTGCATTGACATAACCTATCATTAATTACATTTATGGTCACCAAGACCCACATATCTATTAAAAATTCATTAGCAAGTGTTCAACACATTCTTACTGTATTTAGGCTCAACACACATAAAAAGTTCATTATCATGTCAAGGGTTTCAATCCCTTATTATTCATTGATTAAACAATATCACCAAATACACAATTCATGGTCCATAATAAGTTTAACATACCATTTACCAATTATTCTTGCTCCTTAGTCCACTGACCGAACTCAATACATCACCCACATGTAACTAGGCATTTCACTTAAACATTTTCATAAACACCTTTTGTGCAAACTTATATCAAGGTCATTTTCTTGGTAGATATCATCAAGACTAGGATTACTAAAGACCCTCATGTTTAACAACATACAAAAAGCATCAACATATGAAAAATACCATCAATAACATGTTTCAACACAATTATAAACAAGAATCATCATTATTCATTGTTAGGTAGTAAAACCCTTTTCATTTTATTCAAAACCACCATGTACACTTACTAATTAAAGTATGAAATACATGGGTTTAGAGTTATTTAAAGAGGAGAAGAGATAAATTCCGTAAAAAACTTGGTTCACCAAAAAAGTTAACCTCTTCCTTGACATTAGATGAACACCTCCTAACCCAAGCCTCTAATCTTGCTTCCAAGAGCCTTTAGAGTGTTTAGGATGTTTAAGTCTTGTAAATTGAAGACTTGGGAGGATACTATGACTTATATAGGGAATGGTTTTAGGGTTTTAGACATGGTAAATGACCAAAAGGTCCTGGTTAAAAGTTGGACAGTCCACACATGCAGGGGTACGACGCCCCCATAAAGGTCCTATAGCAATCGTTACCTAGGGTACGAGTGGTACCCTAACTTAAACCCTAGCCTTCTCCTAGGTCAACCACACTATTATGGGTACAAAAAGGACCTTTGAGTCATAACCAAGGGTACGACTTACCCTCCAATTTTGATCTTAACTCATGACCAAAACAGTCCACTCTAGGTTTGAGACTTTACTCTATACGGTTGGCTTGTATACGACTCATAAGCTTGGTTAAGACCAAGGAATACCTTGTAGTATGGAGGATAGTATGTTACCTTAATATACTTCATAGGATACAAAATGGGAAGGCATGGTGGGTACGAGTCGTGACAGAGGGTACGACTCAAGTATCTCCAACCGTATCCACTCCAGAGGCATCAAATGTTGATATTTTCTCAATGGTTCAAAGGTCTAGGTGCTTCAACTCTCTTCAACTTTTATAGGTAAGTATATATACAAGTTAAAACCCCAACATATACCAAGGAAACTTTTACACAAGTTAGAAAAAACATACTACAAGAATACAATACAACACACAAATCATGATGACTACCAAATAACCAAAAAAAATTTGCAAGGCCACATTCTTGGGTATTTCATTCTCCCACACTTAGGATCATTCATCCACGAATGATGGGTAAGAAAAACATGAAATAAAGTCAACACATTAGCACACATCACAACCAACCTCCAAGTAAAAATAGAACCAAGCACACAATAAAGTTACAATAAAACACAACACTTATCGTGTTCATCATCAATTAACCCTTTCATTTCATCCACTAAGGAATACAATACCATCATTTATCAAGGCTACTTGGATCCTTCAAATTTTAAGGACTTGGACCCATTATCAAATCAAGACATAAGTCAAATCAAGAGGATTAACACATACCTCAATCATAAGTTTCCAGAATGGAAAAATACAGATACTTGGACTTCACGTACTTCTCCACCTCCCAAGTAGCTTCCTCGGACTTTTGGTTCCTCCATAGAAACTCTATTGAATACATCTCTTTCGTTCACAACTGGCGGACTGGCCGATCCGAGATCCTCACTGATACCCCTTTATAAACTAGGAACCCAAAACACCAGCATCTTCTAAGGGAATGACCATCGAGGAATCATCCTTATATCCTCGAACATATAGGAATGAATAATCAGGGGAGCTAGAGTTTAATCTAGGATGCAACTCCAACTCATAGGCGACATTGCCAACCCCCTTTTAAGACCGAATAGAATAGGGACTAACATAATAGGTACTAATCTTCCCCTTTTTTATTGACTTGCATAACTCATTTTATGGGAGAAACGACACCATAGGTACGGAGCTCTTCAAAGTAACCACCTAGATCATAATGGAAACTCATCCCGACTCAACACACCAAATAAGGAGCCCTTAGGTACGGACACCAAAATACACACCACTGCATACCTTAAGGGGAATCCACCATGATCCCCTTACTAGAGATAGATAAGATGAACAAGAAAAGCCAATACTTCTAACCAAAACTCACCCTTAGATAACTTAGAATACTAATGATGATTCCTCAAAGTTTGAAACACGGCAAAGGGGTGATCTACATGACCCGCCTCCATCTTAGAACACATTAAGATATCATCAATGAAGACAATGACAAACATGTCCAAGAATGGATGGAAGACCTTATTTATAAATCCCATGGATGTCGCCGAGGCATTGGTCGACCCAAAGGACATGACAAGAAACTCATCAACCATGGAATCAGATTCTAGAGAAGACCCTTCCAAGTTGGGACCTTTAACTCGGACCAAAAAATACAAACACCCCTTTGATATAAACTTTCGGGATTTTAGATAAGAAATAAACCTTTCCTTAGGCACTAAGGAACCACCTTCCCATGTAATGACCGGCTTATTAGAAAAATTAAACATGACCCTAGAGGTTTGACAATCTAAGGAAGAATAGTTAGAATGCAATCGATCCATCTTTAGGATGATATCAAAATCGGCCATGTTTAACTCTCTCAAGTTAACAAGAGTATCTCTACTACCAACAGGTACCTCACATCCCCTGTAGATTCTTTTAACAACCACAGAATTTCTGGTCGAGGTAGAAATAGAAAAAGGAACTGATAGACTCTCGGGACCACCATCAAGATGCACAGCCATATACGGGGTCATATAAGAAAAATAGACCTTAGATCTTGTAAATAATACACATCACGGGAGAAAAGTCTCAACATACCCGCATCAGAATTAGAAGATACCTCATACACCAGAGGGATAGCAAGAGCGTTAGACAGTTATGACCAATATCGAAGCTAGAAGCGACACCCCTAGGTGTAAGACCTAGAGAAGTGGTAACCGACATACTTTTTCTCTCCCAAGCAGTATCCACTATTGGATACTCCTATTGCATGTGGCTCTATTGACCATATTTGAAACACTAATCCTTTTCTTTCCAGCAACAACCATGATGTGTTCGATAGCAAAATCGATATGGAGCATAGGTAAATGTAGATTGGGCTTCACCGTCCTGATATTTGCAACCTTATGACCTATATGAATCACTATTCTGAAGACGCCCGTCTATTAATGGATTCTCATAAGGAGCACTAGTCACGGAGTGAAAACTACGACCCACCCAATACTTCCTCCTAGACCAGCTTCTACCAAACTGAGCCAACTATGCAAAGGAGCAATAAAACCCAACATTTAAAAGCAACTGAGAAGAAGTGCCATCCCTCACAGTAGGGTTAGCAGGAACAGGTAGAACCATACGAAGACAGTCAGATGCTACTACCCTTGACCGGGTACGAATCCCAGAAATTGGATGAACCTCGTCCATATTTCCCTCAACTAGGACAGAATGGCTTGCTTGAGTGTCATATCTCTTTGGATAAATAATTTAAAAAATGAGCAAGCAGAAATCAGAGGAACCTAACCCATTACACTATACAAAGCTTGAGAGTGAAACACAATAAAGAGAATCATTTCCTAAGATGTCTCAGATCCCCTCTTTTATAAGTGTGGCGGGTTTCACACCCATAAAAGAAACTCTACTTAACACGATTATATAGACTCCTAAATGACCATGAACCTAGGCTCTGATACCAACTGGACACACCCCAAACTTTAGGTCATGTCTTATGGGAACCTATAGCACACATGTACCAGAGATTGCCTCGTAGCCCAACCTAATCATCAACAAACTTCCACACGGGTCAGAGAAATCCAAACAATAAAATAAGAATAGTAAAAATATAAGTCTATAACCAATGCTATACAATATCTACAATTTTATTAATAACAATAGTCTAGGTAATATACCTCCACAATCATTCATAAAACCTTTTAACAACCGAGACAATGATATGTCAAGACTTTTCCCTAATAATAGCCAAGTACCAAACCTATACAAGTCTAAGACATAATGTAAAATGACTATGAAAGGTAGGTCTTCTAGAGAATGGAATCACACGACTTCAAGGTCAATGCATGAATCTTCTCGAACACCTAATCCTTGCATAGAAGAAGAAGAAAATGCTCTAGCGCCTACGCCGTGTAGGGACGTAGCGTCCAGAGATGGTTAGTGGTTGGAGCTCTAGCATGTAACTCAAGGATAAGGACAAAATAATATCATCATTAAACAACAAGTCAATATATCATGTTCAATCATATTTATATATTTATCCTTATACATAGATATACCACATGCCAATCAAGTCATCAAGACTTAACAATAATCTCAAATACTTCAAACATATGACACAAAGTAGAGGACTTTGAAATTCTACACTTAGGTTCATACTATCTTCATTAGGAATAAGACTTTAACAACATTCATATGTCATTGATCAAGGTACTTTACACATGGTTACACTTCATCAAGCAAAGGGGCTACAACCACATAGTTATTTATTGAAACAAGGGCTCTACCTATATACCACAATCACTTAGGCGTGGAACTCTAATCACATAATCACATATTTAACCGCATGGAACTCTAATCGCATGCATACAAATTCAAGTGGGCATGAAACTTTAATTGTATGCTTACATATTCAAGTGAGCATGGAACTCTAATTGCATGCTTAACATTCAAGTGGGCATGGAACTCTAATCGCATTCTTACACGTTCAACTGGGCATGTCACTCTAATCACATGCATACACATTCAAGTGAACATGGAACTCTCATCACATGCTTACATATTCTACAAGGTATTTTAACCTCAAGAAATCTCTTTAGGTGAGGGACTCAGACAATAAACCATTTTTTGGACTTGTGACTCAAACCACTAGTCTTTTCATTGGGAGAGAGACTCAAACCATAATCCATCTTATCGTACTAAGAACTCAAACCACTAGTCATCTCATCACCAATATTAGTCAACATTTGAGCTCTTGACCCATTATTTCATGCATTAACATTCATAAAATTCATATCACATTTAAGGGCTTTGGCTCACTTGGCCAAACCAAAATTATACATGACCACATGGTCCCAATGGGAGCCTTGATTGATCAACCATTTCAATAGACCGATGCCTTTATTTAATTCATCTTACAAATGAACTTGTGATCCTTTAGAACCGCACAAACCATTTACATGTCATTAACAACATATATCAAATTTTCACCACACTTGCTTCCATACACAATTCAAGCTCAAACTTGTGGAATTGAACCCCTCTTTTTTGCCATCAAACAAACATGGTCATAGTTTTACAAATAACATGACTAACCAAACCAACACAATACCAATTAACAAAGATTCATACAAAAACGTCCATTATCTCATTTAAGCCACAAGCTAACCCATTACATATTTAACGAGGTTCTTATCAACCATTTTGAAGCATTCACAATTATTACAACTCAATACATGGCCAACAAGGTCCTAACCATCCATCTACAAATATTCATTTCCATTTAGACATTATTATGACTCATTCATGTCCACTAGTCTAATTCAATAGATGCATATTTGACCTTCACACTACTATTTAACCATTGATCATTTTAGTAGGCCACATGCATTAAATCAACCCACCATTAATTACATTTATGGTCACCAAGACCCACATATCCATTCACAATTCATTAGCAAGTTTTTACCACGTTCATACCATATTTAAGCTAAATACACACAATAAGTTCATTATCATGTCTAGGGAATCAATACCTTAATAGTCATTGATCCAATAATACCACCAAATTCACAAAACATGGTTCATAAAGTGTGCAATCTAGAGATGATGGTGCCCAATCCATACCATCCTATCCTCCTTATAAGTTTTATGGTCGGTCGCACCATGGTTGTTGCGAGGAAAAGAGGAATCATTATTTTAATTTTAGTTAGTTGGGTCATATGCAGTTTTAATTTTGCACAAATCATTGCTAATTATCCAGAGAGAATTTGACAGCACTAAACTTCCATTGTTTTAGCAACTGTCTATCATTGGTCCAATAGCCCGTTGCTCTTTTCGTTGCCAACCTCTAAACTACCATGCATTCTACCTTAACTATGGCAACCATGGTGATGTTCCATTGTGTCCTTGATTGTTTATCAGTTGGACCATCACCCTATTCCAAATTATCCTTCTTTCTTCTTAGTAATGATGATTACTGGGGCAGTTCAATGTGGCATTGGCAATCCATCTGTATACCTATTGCAATTCTTTATAACATGAATTTTTGAAACTACATGCATTCAAGTTTGATTCCTGAGAACAAGAACAAAACATATCAATTATGACATGACCTGAAATCGGTCCTTATCATATGGCATCTCAAGCCCAACATGGAACAGAGATTTCCCTATACCCTAGGGTATGAATGGTACCCTAACTCTTACCTTAGGCCTCACCATGGACCCCTAAATTTTCCATGATATGACATCACAAGCATGACTAGTATCTTAGGGTATGAATGGTACCCCAAACTGTACCCTTAACCATACTCTAGATGGATTTCACTAAGCTAAGCATATGGAAAAATACGACCAGGCAACATATGACTCATACCCTAACATACAACATGAGAGGGGCTAAACCGTATCTTGGATAGTATAAAACTCACACTACACTAGATTGCATATAAGAGAGAGGGAAAAATTATATACTAGGGTATGACTAGTACCCTTGAGTCGTACCTTGGGCAATGTCCAAAACTCAAAAAACAATTCAAGGGCCAAGGTTTGGGGTGTTTAAAAATAACACCAACTATTGCTAGAAAACATATAATTTTCCTTCTTTGATGATGTAAAATACACCGTCATGAGTCGGTTCATCAAAACCTTCAACTATATTGCTTGTCCTCAAGCAACCTAACACAGATTCATAAATGCATATAGATTATGAAAGAATGAGAATATTGGGGCTAGCAAGGACTAACACTTTAACATGTGTACAAATTTTATAACTCTAACTCATCGGGATCCATACTTGGGATTTCACTCTGGCTAAGTTACATGCGCTACATACACAAAGCCATAGGTTTGACTTTATCATTCTATTAAGTACTATAATTGGTTGGAAATAATCACTATAGTACTTAATTAGGCTTGTAACAATGGCTTAGGTGTAGGTAAGATATCTTTTTATAACAGCGACTCAGCCTTCTTTGCCATTGTTGCCACTTATTAGCATATATTTTCACTTTGTGCTTCCCTCTTAGTTTCCCAACCTCTTTTTTACTTCTACACCTCTACCACTTAATTTACTCATTCACTAAACTCTTCAGACAATTAGCCCTCAGCTTATGTTATTTCCTTAAGTTGAGGTACACAACATCCAAAGGTACTAGTGCTAACATAATGGTCTAACCCTAAGAGTTTTATTTAAGCCATTCCTCACTCATTAACTATCTACAGTAGAAACCCTTAACTTAAGTAATTTACTTAAATTTAAGTGCACGATGTCCAAAGAGGGATAAGGGAAAAAATAGGTATTTAACAATAGAGAAGGAAAGGTTAAAGTTGTTGAATAAAAAAGGTATCGTCTAAAAAAGGGATTAAGGTGATAGTTAAATAACTACATATTTGGTCAGGCTTCTAAGGCTAAGTGGACTCATTTGAAATATGGCCTATAATCCTATCCTATTCGACCAAATATAACTCTACAAAATGAACCAGTAAAGTTCTAGCTATATACATAAAGTAAGAAATACACAAAATCCTCACACACACATTGCAGTGAAATGATACTCATGTTACTAATTTTTAGATTTGTGCTTGGCTTATGCACTCTTACTTTACCTAGAGATTCTAATGTTATGTGCAGATCCATAATCGTTAATCACTAAAAACTATGCACATAATTAAATTTTTTGAGGATGCTCCTTATTTCATAAATCACAACTTCCAACATCATTTTATTAAGTAATTTTCTTTCAAAAACATGATATATACAATTACATGATAGCAATAAAAACAAAGACACATAAATAAACATCCTAAACAAGCTGAAGATTAATAAACATGATATATACAATCACATGACAATAATAAAAATAGAGACAAAGAAATAAACATCTAAAACATATTGGTTGCCCTAGATAGTACATGAGGTATAAGATCATAGGCAAAAAAAACCCCATGATGACAGATTCCCTAACAGAGAAAAGTAGCCCACCCCCATTGAAAAATGTGTGTTTTCCTCAATGCATAGATAATAAAGTATAAGGGAATGGAATACATAAAAATCCCTTAGGTTTTTAAGTTTGTACAATCATGGTAGGACCCACTGGCACAGTAGTAGCAGTAGTGACCCCAATAGTGGCCGAGGCTCTTAAAGAACCCACTTCCACAGAAACTTGAGTGGGTGATGGTAAAACTAATGGCCAATGTGCACATACCTAGACTTATCTAGTATATACACTATTAGTTTCATCTTTAAGTCATTTATTTTTTACTTCTTTATCTCTCTCCAATCATTTCAATGTTTTTTGCAGTTCCCTTTAAGTTATCTCATCCTTGTGTCTTCTCTTTCTTAATGACCTCTTCTCACCACCTTTACTTATGGCCTTTCCTTTATTTTTATACAACTATCCTATTATATCCATAATATTCTCTACTTTAAGTATATCCATAAATGCAAGATCAAACATACCTGAAATAAGTTGTCTTCTTAATATAGCTATATCAATCTGTGCTTACTTCAACTCGACAGTGAATCAAGCTATATGTGGAACTGATAGCTCCCACAGCCTATTGTTCACTTATTCTTCCATATCATCTATTTTTGCATGTAGGTTTTCATAAGGCTTTAAAGCCTTCGCTACAACTCTATATATAAATGGATAAACTTATTAGCCCATACATTAAATTATTGGTCAAACTTCTTTTGATACTTAACCATTTTCACAAAATTCTTCAAGCTCAACCTGCAATCTGAATAGCTAGATAGCATGGATGTTGTATCTGTTGTGTCGGCGGTAGGAGGTTTAGGCACAAACCCGGATGCTGCAGAAGTGCTATATGGAACAATAGTAGAAAGATGTAATGGCATACCTGAAGGTGCATCTTATGCCTCAAGAAGTGCTAAACTATGTCCCAAATATTGGTGACTTGTGCACTCTCATCTCAAGCTTGGTTTTGTCCCTTGTCTTCTTAATATCCTATCTCATTAAAGCCTTAACTTCACTATCAACTCTTTGAATAATTGGAGCACTTCCTTGACTTTAAATCTCCATGATAAGACATTGAAAAATCAAGGCACTAAAAATTTTGTGTTCCCCCATGAACAACTCATCCGCTATAATTTACCCAAAATTTATTTGAAGCCCTTTTATAAAACTAGCCACCAATACCTATTATTATGGATCCAAATTTCCATTGCCTTTGTTGGCATTAAACTTAGTCTCACTACAGTCCGCTAAAACTTATATCTAAAGCTCAATGTGTATTTAGCAAGTCGTTATCTATTCCTTATCCATGATGAGTCCCCTTTATCTATCAGTATTCTTGCTAACTAAGGTGTCTGGGTAGAAGCATCAGTCATTCAATGGTTAAGCTCTGGGGTGATTATATAAATGGTTTATAGATGACCATAAAGTATTCGATTGATGGCATGCTTATTGATATCCATATTTACTCTTCTCATTGGGATCCTTGTTCTATATTGCATGTACATTACTTTTGACCCTATTAGATGATCTTTCTCCTATATTTCTATGTAATTCTCAAAGAATTCCCTAATAATAGTGGGGTAATATGATCTAGGAGGTCTACTTAAACATCCTAACTCATACTCATTGAATCATCTCTCAAGTTCCGGATATTCCAAATAATTTGTGGTATTAGTCTAGCATTCTTCTGCAATTGGCTTTTCATATTTATGCTTTGCGTAGTTTGAATACCATCATAGTAATTCTTCATTTACCATTCAAACTTTTACCTAATTGTCTCCCTAACCTCAATGTCCTTGCTATGAATCACATCTCTCTCTTCTTGTTGAGGCTCTTTTTCAACCTCTCAACTTAAAATTAAACTAGAATTACCATTACTTTCACTTTCACTATTAGCCTCATCATTTGATCAATCCATCTCCTCTTCAGACTTGGAGGTTGATGGATTTTTTTTCACTCTTTTGAGTGTGGTAGGTTGGGACCTTAGAGTCCCCTTTTGGGTCATCATGGAATCATAAAGTGCCTATCTCACGAGTTGTTTTGGTTCTTTCCCCACCTCTCCTTGTTGTTAACTTTTCAATAACTGTACCTGAGATAAAAAGTAGAAGAATATAGGTTTAAGGGTGACATAAAGAAAACCAATTTAAACTTAAGATTCTGGTAAGTAATGATGGTAAGGCCGATGGTTCATTGCATGAGTAGCAGGTTGTCGCATCTTCTACCATAGCTACACAGAATATTTTAACCAATTTGGTATGGTTTCACCAATGATTCATTACATGTCCAATGATCCATTATACTGGTCGTCACTACTTTCCTAATTGCTTTAGGTAATTCAAAAATTGGGTGATGGTTTGAGCGACAGTCTATTACCTTTGCAACGATCTGTCAACCCGACCATTTCCGTTAATAAGTGTTTTAAGATTCCAAGAAAGTTGATGATGGTTGTTTTTATTTTCCATCAGGTAAACTATCTCCATACCCAGTTCTTGAAACATTTCTTTGGGGCATTTTGTCAAATATATAATAGGCCTACATATCTATACCTGATATATAACATATTTAACCTATCATACGACCAAGTTTTATCTGTAGTAGGGTTACTCAGACTTTACCCCTCTTGGTATACACTACAATACATCAAACTTCATTTTCCAACTCAAACCAAAAATAGGAAAGCAAAACTCTTACTAACTTCATCGTATTTTGACCAACAATTATACACAAAAGTTAAGGTTATGTGAACATACTTGGGTGTGAAATGGAACTTCACAATAAACTTGGAAGTAATGGAGAGTAATTTTGCACTCTTAAGAAAAGAAAATTGAACACTTTCATAGTAAAAATAATGAAGTTTTTATTGATAGGATGAAATGATATGTTAGGACGACTTATATAGAAATGGAATACGAATTGAAGATTTAGTTGGGGATAAATTCTATATAAAAGTGGATGAATTTGGGAGTTAAACCATTTTAGAAGATGAAGTGGAAGATTCATTCATGAAAATGGGGAGCTATTCACATTTTATACTTAAGTGGTTTTGGATTAGGTCATGGGCCCAGGTTAAACCAATTTTCAAATCCTTCGATACATGTGTTGACCCAATTTTAAATAACTTACTCGACTAAAATCCAAAGGGTACAACGGTGATCCATTGCAGTGTTGACGTCCCATCACTAGGGTCGTTGCTTCTTACCAGAATATAACTAAATTGCACACTTTGTGATAGTTAGTTTGGTGGAACATCATTTGACTGGTGGGTCATTGTTTCTATCATTGCACCTTATCCAGAATCCATGATTTTCATCTTGGATGAGACGGTCCTAGTGATGGATCATTTCCCACCCAACGTCCCGTTGGCCCCTCCGTTATTTTATTTCTAGAATGTTTACTTTGCAAGTTTAACTTAATGATCTATTTCTATGGTCTGTCACACCTGTAATGGCCTGTTTGGTTGGCATTGGTCACAAGATCTCATTAACTCATTAGAATCTTTACAAATAGTTGGCCAGTTGTAACCACTCAGCAAAAAAATTTTGGGTTGTGTAGTCTTCTGCGTGATATCCTCCCATAGTAGAAGAGTGACAAGCCTACAATATTTTAGGAATCTCCACTTTAGATACACACCTTCAAATTATATTATCTACACACAATTGAAACAAATGAGGAATCTCATCCCCGAAATACCTGTTTATATCATGGATGAATTTCTTTCGTTGTTATAAACTCAAGCTCATTCAAAATAATGACGCTCACAAGGTAGTTTTCAAAGTCAAACCAAGGAACAAGGTCAAGGGTAGCTTCAAGGACTTTTTCCTTTGGGAACGAATCATCAATCTCCAGTTCCTCTCATTATCTCCCTTCATTCTCAATCTTGGAGAAGTGGTCATCCACTTGGTTCTCACAACCTTTTTTCTAGTACTTTAAAATCAAACTCTTGTAGTAAAAACACCCACCAAATCAACCAGGGCATGGCATCTTTCTTTTTAATTAAATACTGCAATGCTGAATGGTCATTGTGCATCACTACTTTAGTTCCCAACATGTATGATCTAAACTTTTAGAATGCATACACCATAGTAAGTGGCTCCATCTCAGTGACAGTGTAATTTTTTGGATTGCCATTCAATGCTTTACTTGAAAAATATATCAAGTGGTATAACTTCTCTTTCTTTTTCTGCAAAACCACACGAAGGGCCACTCTACTTGCATCACAAATTATCTCATACGTTGTGTACTAATCAGATGCAATCATGATAAGTGCTTTAACCAACTTCTTCGTAAGACATATGAATGCTTTCAAACACTACACATTCCACTCAAATTTGACCTTCTTTTCCAATAGTTTGCATAAAGGGTTAGCAAATTTGGAGAAGTCTTTGATGAACCTCCTCTAGAATACCACTTGACACAAGAAACTTCTCACCATTTCACCAAAAAAATGGAGGTAACTTTGCAACCACTTTATTTTGTATTATCCACTTCAATCCCTTTTTTGAGATCTTATGGACCAATACTATGCCTACCTTTACCATGAATTTGCATTTATCCCAATTAAGTACAAGGTTAACTCCTCACATCATTGTAATGAATAACTTAAATTAGTCACACAATAACTAAATGAATCTCCAACTATCAAAATATCATCCATGAACACTTCTAATATGTCCTCAACTATGTCAGAGAAAATCGACATCGTACACCTCTGAAACATAGTTGGGGTATTTCATAACCCAAATGGCATCCATTTGAAAGAAAAATTCCCTATGAGAATATGAACATAGTTTTTTCTTGATCCTCAGGTGCACTTTTTTACCTGGAATAACCTTCCAGAAAGCAGTACTAAAACACCCTAAATTTTGGCTCTAGCAAAAATTTCTTAATTTTGGACATTCTTGACGTGGTACTGCTTGGGCATACTACTCGTATGCTATAATACGGCTGGGTGTCCCCTCTCACATATGTTATTCAGTTTATTTAGTTTGGTTTCTATCCATGATATGACAAAGCATTATACTGATCGTATGGTAGGATACAAGGCGTATAATGCCAAGTCGTATGATGGACAAAGTTTGGTCTAGTTGAATCTATCTGAGGTACGGATTATGGGTACTTCTCATACCTTGGGGTACGATTTAAACCTAGGTGGTCATATGATGGTTAGTATAGGTAATAAAGGTTAGTTCTAGGGTATGATTTAGGGTACCACTTGTACCCTAAGGTATGACTAAGGGGGTGGTCTTACCCTCCTGGGAGTTAGTTTTCAACTTTTAAGTTGAGGGTAGTTTGGACATTTCCTATACCAAAACCCTTAGGTCCCCATGTCATATATCATGTTGTGGCCTCTCATAACACTCATTGGAAGATTAAAACATTCCAAAAACACTCTCTAACTCTCTCTTGAAGATTAGAGGCTAGGGTTTCAAGAGGTGTTCATCTAGAGGCTAAAGGAGTCAAGTTCTTTCTGTGAATCTTCTTGTATAAGGAATGTTACTCCTCCCATATTGTTAGTTCCAACTAAAGGCACATTTTAATGTGTTTTAAACAATGATTATGAATCATAAATGATGGTTTTTAAAATCAATGTTGAGGGTTTTAGATGTGTGTAATTGAGTATTGTTTACTCTTGGTTTGAATTATGTTTTCACATGTTTTTTATAGTGCTTTGTATATTTGGGTGCTTGTTGGTTGTGGTTTAACAAATAGGTTATGGGTAGCCCTAAACTAGAGTATTTATGCTTTGGTTTTGTTCTTGGTAAAGGTATGCCCTTAACATGTTTGATAAAATGCCTATGAGAATGATTTTACTCTACTATTGGACTTTTATTAAGACTATTTCATGTATTGGTTTGGTAATGAAACCACAAATTTGTTTAAATTGTTTTGAATGGTTAGGATGGTTTGTAATGATTAAATGGTAAAGTATTGGTGGCTATGAAATTGATTTGAATAAAAAACTTACGAGGTACACCAAAATCACCCAAGTGAATGATGTAATGAAATTTGTTTGAATGATGTACATCTTGTGGTACATGGGAATCCCCAAGAAAAACTTAATAATGAAATACTTATGGGGTACACCAAAATCCCCCAAGTAAGCCTAATAATGATGTACTTGTGGGGTACTTGGGAATCCCCTAAGTAAACTAAATAATGTAACGTAAGGCGTACATAGAAATCCTCTACGATTGGCTAAAGACATTGCTTTCAAGATATAGTTGGTATGACGATACCACTTCTCATAGCCTTAATTAATAATAAATGGGATGATGGTATAATTGTATGGTAATGGTTTTAATCGAGCAATAATGGTAGGTTGTGATAGCTAACCGTGAAGGTGGGAGTCCAATGGACCAATATTAGAAACTCATGTTTACTGACATGAGGATTGGTCAGGGCGACTTTATACTTTAGGGGTACACGGGAATCCCCTAACATATGTATATATTTATCATGGAGAGGGAAGGGTACACGAGAATCCCTTACCCCTTTGGTATCTCTAGTTTGTGTGGATACACACATCGGAGCCTGTCAAGGAGTAACATTGGACCTATTTAGCTCATGGGTAGATTATGACGGTAATTCTACACATACCCAGGTTAATGGTTTTAAAGGCATGCTCAACATGGTTCCCTTTCCCGACACGAATTATATATGTATGTTTGGTTGTATATGTATATGGTTGTTTACTTTATTTTAAAGTTGGCATTATTTTATCCTTATCCTGAGTACTTGGTAGCATTTACCCGCTAACCTGTCTTTAGGAGGATGTATCCCCAAGCAATGCAGGAACAAGACATACTATTCATCCTGCTCATTGATCGAATTTAGGAACTGTTGATGTTGTACTGAAGTGATGAGCTTCCATAGTTCGGATGGCATTTATTTCATATCATGGACTACTTTACATAGTTTATCTTTTCATAGACTTTGGTTTTTGGCTTTGGTCAGGGGCATGTCCCGACTAGATACTTTTTGGTTTGGTTTAAAGGCTTTGTATGGACAACTATGGACTTGGGTATGGAATGTTAATGATTTATATATTATGTACATTGGATTATCGTTGGTGGTTTAGTTGGTTGGTTATTGGATAGATTGACTTTGTCGGGTTGGTCTAGTAAGTAGACCTATCCCAAAGTCATTATATCTTTTAATTTTCTATCTTGCTATATAGTCAAAATTCATTTAACTCAAGTTATATATTAGTTTGTTAGGTAGGGTATCGGGGGTGGTCTCCATTCCTAATTGAACTTGAGATACCCATTGTGATAAACCTCGATTCAGGTCGGGTCAAGTTGGTATCAGAGCATAGGTTTTGGTGTCATGGGGTATCCAGAAAGGTGTTTCAAGTAGAGTCTAGCTTATAGGTGTGTGGTGCATGACACTTTTAATCAAGAGGCTACGAGGCATTTATGAATGTTTTACTTTCTTGTTGTTTTATTTTTGGAAAATAGAGTCTAAGGTCTTAAACTCTTCCTTAAATCTTCTTTGCTTTGACTTTACAGATCATGTCCTCTCAACGATCTAAAGTTCATGGAAACTCACTTGTCCCACTCAAGGATGACATGGATAGATCTCATCCTACTTATGCACAGACCTGGTCAAGGGTTGTAATTTTGGATTTTCCCCATGGAGTTCCACCGATCTCTATTGACCCTATTTTGAAAGGTGGAACTCATGATCAGTTACCTCAAAGAGAGGTTACTAGTGTCGAGTTTTGATATTTTATTAATCTATTAACCTATATAGTGACAACTCTGCCATGCCAGTCCGGTCCTATTGGTATAGGGAAGAAAAAAGCAAAGTTATGAAATAGGAAAAGTAAGAGGTCTTGATTTTCTAAATAAAAGGGAGGCCAACAGTATAATGTTAAGTGGTCTAAGAGGAAGATCTGGGTGGTTCCTAATTCTTGTTCTATGGCAAGTTCTTCCTACCAGAAGACATTGGGAGATGGATATTTTTAGATTGGTAATGCTTCTAGGGTACAAGGTGCCTAATCTCGGGCTGGTAGGGCCCAATCCACACCATTCTATACTTTTTTTTGGTTTTGTGTTCGGTCGTATCGTGGTTGTTCTGAGGAAATGAGGGATCACTATTTTAATTACAATTAGTTAGGTCATATGCAATTGAAGTGTCCCATAATGATTATCACTTTGGCAGATGGGATGTCGGTTACCATATCTCTAGCTCTTACATAAAGAGGTGTTGCTTCTGGATCTAACACTGGTCGAGATCATTTCAATGCTCTTACTATCCCTCAGGAGTTCGAGGCATTTTCTTATGCTGACACTGCTATGTTGCACACTCTTTTTCCATGTTATAAATTATTTACAAGGTTTAGGATCCCCTGTCTCTAATGTGTCCCTATTTATAGCTGTGTATTTTGGTTTTGGTCCTAAGGTTATTTTGAACTCTTTTTCTATTTCTACCCCCGACAGATAACTCGGTGATTACCAAAAGCGTATATAGGGGGGGTGAGGTGTCGGTCAATAGTAAAGGGGCTTTGGTGAATTTCTATGATATTTTGGCGATAAATTGGATGCACCCATGCTATACGTTATTAGACTGTCGGATTAGTAAGGTTATCTTTATCCCCCCTGGTAAGTTGATTATGGGACAGAAGGATGGTTCCCTAGCTATCAAGGGAAAGGTTATATGATATCTTAGAGCTTAGAAATTAATCTCCAAATGGGGTGTTTCTATTATTATTTGGTCTAGGTTAAGGATTCTAACTTGAAAGTTCTTTATTTTTATTCTATTTTGGGGGTGAGTAAATTTCTCGCGGTCTTCTTGATAACCCTCATGTTGTTTTTCTAATAGGGAGATTGATCTTGGGATTGGTCTTATTTCGGGCGCTTTTCCAATTTCTATTCTTTCTTTGAAAAATGGTTCCAATTAGATTAGAGGAGCTTAAGGATAAATTAAGATCTCTTAGATAAGGGTTTCATCCATCCTAGTGATTCTCCATGGAGTGTTTCCTTTCTTTTAGGCATAAGGGGGATGGTTTTCCCCCAAAAATACATAGGTTGTCAGTGGGTGAAAAAGGAATTTATAGTGTCCTTTTTGTTGGATGGACCATGTATGATTTTTTATATGGGGTATATTTTTAGTAATGCATGGTGGTTGATAAATACTAGGTTTGATCCTAGGTGTTGATTTATTTAAGAAAGTATGTTAGCTCAGGGATAGCAATGTGAGGATTGTGGTAGTAGATTGGTAGGTTGGATGAGGTGTACAGAAGGGGTGAGGTTGATAGCTTGAGGAATACAATAGTTGGAAAGTTGTGACATTTAGGCCGGAGCTTCAGGTTGAACCGATTTGTGTGACTATACTAGGATCTAGGTGGCATGTGGATGAATGTGGTTTAAGTATAGGAGAACCAGGTGATGTTAGGCGTATTTACACGCCTAAAGCACCTTAATGTACCCATATTTTAGCTAAGTTTTGAGGACAAAATATATAATTCCTACACTTTTAGTCCTTTTTACTGTAAGTGAGCTAACCAACGTGATTAGAAAGTTTTCAGGTATAAATGATGAAGATTTCAGCATTTTATGGACTGTTGGACGCCAAAGGAAACTTCACGTAAGAAAGAAGGCAGCTTCTGGAAGCTTGTGGACTGAAAGTGATGCATGGAGAACTTGTCCCGGGCAAAAACAGCATTTCTAAAGACTTGGGGGATCAGCAGTAACTTAGTAGGATTAGGACAAGTATGCAGTAACCCAGTGGGACTAGGACAAGGATAAAAACCCTATTTCAGCAGGACTAGGACAAGGATGTTATAAAAAAAACCCTATTTGCTGAATTTTTCAGCAAGCTTTTTATTATTCACTCATTCATTAATTCAAGTCTTTTTTATTCGACTTTTAATTTTCACGACAAGAGAAACGCTACTAGCAAGGAATTCACGCCACAAGTGACGCCAATACTTCCTTATCGTGATATTGTTATTGCTTTGGTATGATGATATCCTCATGGTTTTCCTCCACAATTATGAGTAGCTAAACTTCTCTGTTAGGGTAATGGAAGCCTTATGAGATACTATCTATTGCTATGAGTTTGTGAATTCTTGATACGTATGTTGCTTATATCATTACTCTCTTCATCTTAATTGAATTCTTGTGGTTGCAAACATATAGAATACGCCAGTATAGCATTAACTTGTTCGAAAGAAAAGTTACATGTCTGGAAAAGAGAGAATGACAAGGAAATAGGGCTACCAACCCCTGTTTAAAAGTTAGTGCCGTAACTGGATTAACCTTTTGGAGAATTCGTACCATTAGTATACTCTTTAAGCTCGAAAGAGTTAAAGTGATATAATCCTTGATGGTCGAAAGACACTAGGATTTACCATAGAATACGAATCTCTATAAGCGCATGCATGTCTGAATTCCACATAACTCATAGCCAATAGATACGTAAAACTCATAAGGTGGACATAACCCTAACTTACAATTCTCATTGATTAAAACCTACTAAACATTCCGTTTTTCTTTGTTACTTTGATACTCTTAATTCACGCTACAATTAAATCCCCCCTTTTTCGTAGAATTTTTGATCAACAGTCTACTAATCGTTGCATACTTAGTGACCAAGTATTCCCTGTGGGATTCGACACCCAACCCAGTTGGGTTCTATATTTGACAACGACCGCTTACACTCTTACGAGAGCTGTAGTTTGAGTGTTATCAAACATTGGCGCCGTTGCCGGGGAATACGGTTGTCAGCTAAGTTTGTGATAGTTACTAGACCCTTTGGTCAAAAAAATTCAGATTTTACTTTTAGTTGTTGTTTTTGTTTTATTCGGGTTTGTTTGAAGTACATGCCAAACACTCGAAGTTCAGGTCAACCGTTATTATCCATAATTCCTGAACCTCAACTTATTGGCAGAATGGATGCACAGCGTGACATTGACAGAAGGGCGGCTCAACAGGAGCAGGCTAGATTAGCTGCACTGGCAGCTGCTCAAGTGCATCAACAGAATATTGATAACCCAGGTCGGGCAACAAATCCTGATGATGAGGACCTGGGTGATGATGAGTTACTTAATCCACGGCGTGCAGATGAAGTGGCAACACCTATGCACAGGAGAGATCTTCAAGCTAGAATGAGACCTGACCGCCGAGCTGTGCAAGCTCCTTTTGATGATGATGATGACGATCTGGATGGAGATGGTGCCACAGGGGCTATTATTCCTCCACCC
This sequence comes from Capsicum pubescens, assembly GCA_030864215.1. Lineage (NCBI taxonomy): Eukaryota > Viridiplantae > Streptophyta > Magnoliopsida > Solanales > Solanaceae > Capsicum > Capsicum pubescens. The sequence goes on along the minus strand of CM061543.1, from coordinate 211,180,275 downwards.
TTGGCACCCGGAGCTAAGTTCAATGTCACTAGCACCATGATTCAGTTATTGCAGCTCAAGGGGTTATTTGGTGGACACGCAGGCGATGATCCGAAAATGCATCTGATCAACTTTATTTCAACATGCAAGTCGTTTGAAAATACAGGAGTTGGGTAGAATGCAATTCAGCTGTGCTTATTTCCATTGTCTCTGTCTGGGGAGGCAACTCTATGGTTGAACGGGCTAACTCCTGATTCTATTACGAATTGGAGGCAATTGAAAGACGCTTTCCTAGAAAGATTCTTTTCGCCATCCAAGAGAGCCCAATTAAGGGATGAGATCATCAATTTTTGACAGCTCCCAACTGAAGCTCTCCACGAAACATGGGAGAGGTTCAAGAAAAAGCTTATGCGGTGCCCAAACCATCAGATGACGAATATCCACTTGATGGAAATATTATATAGGGCTTTGAACTCGGTGACAAAGCCAGTGGTGGATAATGCTGCAGCTGGGTCATTCATGGACCTTACTTTTCTCGAGGCAAGTGATATGCTAGATCGTATGACAAAGCAAAGTAGAGCATGGCATACCAGGGATTCTGAGGTAGCAAGCTCTACCGTATCTGTTGGCATGACTGCAGAGCAGAGGCGTAGACAAGAGGAACGTGACCAAGATATGGATCACATGAAAACGCAGATGGATCTTCTTACCAAGCACTTATTATCAGGGAAGACCGAAAAGGTTAAGGCCGTTGTATCACAGGGAAGAGATGAATCCAACTCTGAGGAAGAAGCGAACTACTTGAATAATCAGGGGGGTTTTCGAGGCAATGCCCAAGGAAACCAAGGTCGGAACTATTATGATAAATATGCATACAAGGACCGCGATCAAGGTGGTTGGAAGAATAAGACTGACAGGAGTGGTTTGTATGTTTCTCCTGGAAACCGTGAGGCTGTGGCATCTGGATCTGGGAAGATGTCGATGGAAGATATGATGGCGAAGCTGTTGAAGGGAGAAGAGGCAACTAATACGGGAGTGAATGAGGTGAAGAACGATTTGTCTTCAATAAATCAATTGGTTGACTCGCATTCTACTGCAATAAAGCAACTAGAGCAGCAATTGATTCAACTTTCAGCGGCATTAAATCAAAGAAAAACTGGAACACTACCTAGCGACACAATGCAAAATCCAAGGAATGATGGATCGTGTATGGCTATCACCACCCGAAGTGGTAAAGTGTTGGAAAATCCATCCAAAGGCAAGCAGGTGGTTGATGATATAGAAGATAATGAGATCATTGCCGAACCAAAAGATGCCGAAACAGCTGATGAGGTTGTTCGTGACGTCACCTCTCAACGTCCATAGCCTGAAAAGATCGCCGAACTGAAGCAAGATGAAAAGGAAGCGGTGGAGAAAACTATTCCCCTTCCACCACCACCTTTTCCTCAGAGACTGAAGAAGAAAGCTGACGACACCAGGTTCAATAAGTTTATGACTATGTTGAAGCAGCTAACTATTAATGTTCCTTTGGTCGAGGCACTGGAACAAATGTCTGGGTATGCAAAATTTATGAAGGATCTTTTGACAAAGAAGTGGGCAGCAAGTTATGAGTTGATGGATACTGTTCATCATTGCAGTGCAATCGCTACCAGATGACTAGTTCAAAAGAAGGCTGACCCCGGTGCCTTCACTATTTCTTGCACTGTCGGATCTTTGAATTTTGCCAAGGCATTATGCGATTTAGGAGCCAGCATCAATTTGATGTCGCTATCTATTTACAGAAAGTTGGGGTTAGGTGATCATACTCCAACCAATATGAGGCTCGTGATGGCAGATAGGTCGGTAAAATGACCTGTTGGTATTTTATATGATATATTGGTGAAGGTTTCTTCATTCATCTTTCCGGCAGACTTCGTTATTCTGGACTGTGAGGTGGACTCTAAAGTTCCCATAATCTTGGGGCGCCCTTTCCTTGCAATAAGGAGCGTGCTTATTGATTTAAGAGCGAACGAGCTTTTATTCCGGATGAATGATGAAGTAGTCCGCTTTGATGTATGCAAATCAATGAAGCAACCCAAAGATCTGAACGTGTTCTCGGTAGCTGATGTTTATTTTGATGATGAGAAAGAATTATCCATAGAGGAGCAGCTTATTGTTGACCCATTGGCGGCTATGCTTATGAATATTGAGCGTGAGGATGCTGAAAATTATGAAGAAACTGTTTGTGCTCTCACAGGAATAGGGTCGTATCCTTATGCTCCCAAGAAGCTGGACCTCGATCTCAAAAATCGGCCTGGACCACCAGTTAAACCACTCATTGAAGAGCCACCAATGTTAGAATTGAAGGAGCTACCCAGTCATCTAAAGTACGCATTCTTGGGAAGTGGAAACACCCTCCCGGTTATTGTGGAGGCTGACTTAGATGAGCAGCAAGTTGCAGCTCTCATCGCTGTTCTAAGGAAATACATGAGAGCCATCGGTTGGACCATCGCTGATATTATTAGTATTCCGCCTGGGATATGTATGCACAAGATTCATCTTGAAGAAAATTGCATACCCACTATTGAGCATCAAAGACTTTTGAATCCACCTATGCAAAAGGTGGTGAAGAAAGAAATTATTAAGTGGTTAGATGCAGGGGTAGTGTATCCAATATCTGACAGTAAATGGGTGAGTCCGGTACAGTATGTTCCCAATAAAGGGGGCATGACGGTAGTTGCAAATGAAAGGAATGAGCTAATTCCACTCAGACATGTCACAGGGTGGAGAGTATGCATGGACTACCGGAAGATGAATTCATGGACGCTTAAGGATCACTTCCCAATGCCATTCATGGTCCAAATGCTTGATTGATTGGCAGGGAAAGGATGGTTTTTCTTCTTAGATGGTTATTCCGGCTATAATCAGATCTGTATTGCTCCCGAAGACCAAGAGAAGACAACGTTTACATGCCCATATGGTACGTTTGCCTTCAAACGTATGCCATTTGGGCTATGTAACGCACCCGCCACTTTTCAGCGTTGTATGATGTCCATTTTTTCTGATATGGTTGAAGACACCTTGGAGGTATTCATGGACGATTTTTCAGTTGTGGGTGAGTCGTTTGAATCGTGCTTGGAGAATCTATGTATGGAGTTACAGAGATGTGTTGAATTCAACTTGGTGCTAAACTGGGAGAAGTGCCACTTTATGGTTAAAGAAGGTATTGTTCTTGGGCATAAAATTTTCGAAAGAGGAATTGAGGTGGATCGAGCTAAAATTGAAGTCATCGAGAAACTACCACCTCCAATCTCTGTAAAGGGAGTTCGTAGTTTCCTCGGGCATGCAAGATTTTATCGAAGGTTCATTAAAGACTTTTCCAAGATTGCTAGTCTGTTATGCAAGCTTTTGGAGAAGGATGCAAAGTTCGACTTCGGTGAAGATTTCTTGAAGGCATTCGAATGCCTCAAAGGGAAGCTAATTGAAGCTCATATCATTGTAGCACCTGATTGGTCCCTACCGTTTGAAGTTATGTGTGATGCAAGCGGGGTAGCTTTGGGTGTTGTACTTGGTCAGAGAAGAGAAAGGTTATTTCATCCAATCTACTATGCGATAAAGGCCTTAAACGGAGCCTAGAAGAACTATACTGTCACAGAACAAGAGCTTCTAGTGGTTGTTTATGATTTTGAAAAGTTCCGTGCTTACTTGTTAGGAACCAAGGTGGTAGTTCATACAGACCACGCAGCTCTGAGATATTTAATGGCAAAGAAGGACGCAAAACCAAGGCTAATTCGATAGGTATTATTGCTGCAAGAATTTGATTTCGAGGTGAAAGATAGAAAAGGTTACGAAATCCAAGTAGCTGATCATCTATCTAGACTTGAGAACGAGCATATAGCGCAGCCTGATCTTGAGATTGATGATGCATTCCCCGATGAATAGATCCTATCCACGATGATGGAAGAGTTACCATGGTATGCATACTTTGCAAACTTCGTGGTAAGTAATGTGATGCCTATGAATCTATCGTTTCATCAAAAGAGAAAGTTCATGCATGATGTAAGACACTACTTCTGGGATGAACCATATCTGTTTCAACGATGTGCGGATGGTGTTATTGGGCGATGCATATCTCATGTGGAAGTGCCGAGTATCTTGGAAGCAAGTCATGCTTCCCAAGTTAGGGGACACCATGCAAGTGGTCGAACAGCAAGGAAGGTATTGCAAAGCGGCTATTATTGGCCTTCAATATTTAGAGATGCCTACAAATTTGTGAGAAGATGTGACCAATGTCAGAGACAAGGCACGATTTTGAAGCACCATGAGATGCCCATGTCAAAAATTCTTGAAGTAGAGTTGTTTGATGTGTGGGGTATTGATTTCATAGGACCATTCGTAAATTCGTTTGGGATGAAATATATCCTAGTCTTTGTCTACTATGTATCCAAATGGGTCGAAGCAGTAGCGCTGGCCGATAATGAAGGAAAGCGTGTTGTAGCATTCTTGAAGAGAAATATCTTCTCTCATTTTGGGGTACCACGTACCATCATAAGCGATGGAGGATCACACTTTTGCAACAAGCTGTTCAAATCCATGTTGGTGAAATATAAGGTCAAGCAACATAAGGTAGCCACGCCTTATCACCCACAAACTAGTGGATAGGTAGAGGTTTCTAATCGAGAGATCAAGCAGATCCTTGCTAAGACTGTAAACGCTAATAGGAAGGATTGGTCTCGGAAGCTGGACGATGCACTATGGGCTTATAGGACTGCATTCAAAATGCCAATTGGCATGTCCCTGTACCAACCAGTTTAAGGGAAAGATTGTCACTTGCCCATTGAGCTCGAGCATAAAGCATTATGGGTGTTGAAGCGACTGAATTTGAATTGGGATGATGCCATGAATATGAGATTGGAGCAGCTGAATGAGATGGATGAATTCTGTCTACATGCGTATGAAAGATCAGACTTCTACAAGGAGCGGATGAAAAAGTATCATGATCAACAGATTGTTTAACGAAACTTTCAAAAGGGTGATATGGTACTTCTTTTCAATTCCAGACTTATGATATTCCCAGGTAAGTTAAGGTCTAAATGGTCTGGTCCGTACAAAATTAGCCAAGTCTACTCGTCTGGAGTAGTTGAGCTAGAAGACAATAATGGTGTTGTCTTTAAGGTGAATGGCCAACGAGTAAAACCATATATCGGTCCTCTTGACTCGATAAAATACATGGCCACCATCTATCTCGACGAAATCTAAGTAATCGAGATAATTATGTCGTGCCGCGACAATAAATAAGGCGCTTGGTGGGAGGCAACCCATCATTTTTAATTGTTTTTGTTGTTTTTGTTTTCCTAGGATTTTGTCGAGCCACGACCAAAACTAAGGCGCTTGATGGGAGTCAACCCATCGTTCTAATCGTTTTTATTGTTGTTGAATAAGTGTAGGTGCAAGAGGTGTAAAGGAGAAGATTGGTTTCAAATTTTTATTTGGAAGTATTGCATGTTGAAGGTGGTAAGTTGGTAATGAAGAAGCAAAAGGCTATGAGTTAGGCATTGCCTATGAAAATCTAGGCAACGAACAAGGCAAGGCCTATGCTATGGCCTAAGCTCTCTGAATCTAGAATGCCATGGCATAGGCGCCGCTTATGCCTAACAATGTCATAGCATAGGCGCCGCCTATGCAAAATCCCTTTGTCTCTGAATCTAGAATGCCATGGCATAGGCGCCGCCTATGCCTAACAATGCCATAGCATAGGCGCCGCCTATGCTCAACTAGGCTTTGCAAAAGACGCCGCCTATGCTCACTTTTTGGTCTCCTAATCCGATTCCAAACGGGTCAAAACCCGACCCAAGCTTGTCCTATAAATAGAACCTTAGTCTTAGAACAAAATTTCATTGCAAACTCAACCTAAGTGTCACCTACCTCTCCAAAATCTCTCCAAAATTTTCTTTTTGCTCTTTTAACTTTGCAAGAACATCTTCCGAGGCCATCAACCAAGTAAGTACTTCTTTGCTCTTCTTTTATATTCCGTAAAGTACTACACCACTACACCTATAATAAATTGTTAAATCTTGAAGTAGTGTGGGTGATTTGAATGTGGTTGATTTATTCTGATACAACTAAGTGAGTGAAAGAATATGTATGGGTGTTCTAGGCTTGGTTCCAACCTGAATTTGATTTTGATACACTGTCACACTTTTGCGGAATCGACATGGTTAAGATAATTGCATAACCTTGTAACTCGAAAGCTTGTATGTTTGAATGACTTGTCCATCGAGATAAAAAACATGGTTAACTACAAACATGAGATGTTGTGATTATTTCTAAGCCATAAATTGATACGATATCTATGTAGTAGTTTTGTTCAAAGAGATGCATTAGTCCAAACATGAAAACATAGTTAAGAATACATGAAAAAGAATTGAAAAGGATAGTGAAGATGACAAGAAAAGTATGACTGCGCTGAATATTTTGAAAAATGAAATACTTGTGAGTAATTATAGGTGATATATTGGGAGACACACATGGTTGATGAGTTTTGGGTAGTCTTGTATGATTCTTTGTGCTTTAACTTTTGAATATGAATTATCCATCATCACAAGTCTATGTTGGAGGTTGAATTGTTTCTAGAAGTGATTAGAAAACTACTCTTTGTTAATAATTGTTGTGCCTGTCTTGATGAATATTTTGTGTTGTTACTGTGAAACCCTAAGTAGATGTTTATATGGACATGATATATTGTCCGAGGATGAACAAAGCTTTAAGTGTGGGGTGTTGATGTTAGGCGTATTTACACGCCTAAAGCACCTTATTGTACCCATATTTTAGCTAAGTTTTGAGGACAAAATATATAATTCCTACACTTTTAGTCCTTTTTCCTGTAAGTGAGCAAACCAACGTGATTAGCAAGTTTTCAGGTATAAATGATGAAGATTTCAGAATTTTATGGATTGTTGGACGCCAAAGGAAGCTTCACGTAAGAAGGAAGGAAGCTTCTGGAAGCTTGTGGACTGAAAGTGATGCATGGAGAACTTGTCCCGGACAAAAACAGCATTTCTAAAGACTTGGGGGATCAGCAGTAACTTAGTAGGATTAGGACAAGTATGCAGTAACCCAGTGGGACTAGGACAAGGATAAAAACCCTATTTCAGCAGGACTAGGACAAGGATGTTATAAAAAACCCTATTTGCTGAATTTTTCAGCAAGCTTTTTATTATTCACTCATTCATTAATTCAAGTCTTTTTTATTCGACTTTTAATTTTCACGACAAGAGAAACGCTACTAGCAAGGAATTCACGCCACAAGTGACGCCAATACTTCCTTATCGTGATATTGTTATTGCTTTGGTATGATGATATCCTCATGGTTTTCCTTCACAATTATGAGTAGCTAAACTTCTCTGTTAGGGTTATGGAAGCCTTATGAGATACTATCTATTGCTATGAGTTTGTGAATTCTTGATACGTATGTTGCTTATATCATTACTCTCTTCATCTTAATTGAATTCTTGTGGTTTCAAACATATAGAATACGCCAGTATAGCATTAACTTGTTCGAAAGAAAAGTTACATGTCTGGAAAAGAGAGAATGACAAGGAAATAGGGCTACCAACCCCTGTTTAAAAGTTAGTGCCGTAACTGGATTAACCTCTTGGAGAATTCGTACCATTAGTATACGCTTTAAGCTCGAAAGAGTTAAAGTGATATAATCCTTGATGGTCGAAAGACACTAGGATTTACCATAGAATACGAATCTCTATAAGCGCATGTATGTCTGAATTCCGCATAACTCATAGCCAATAGATACGTAAAACTCATAAGGTGGACATAACCCTAACTTACAATTCTCATTGATTAAAACCTACTAAACATTCCGTTTTTCTTTGTTACTTTGATACTCTTAATTCACGCTACAATTAAATCCCCCCTTTTTCATAGAATTTTCAATCAACAGTCTACTAATCGTTGCATACTTAGTGACCAAGTATTCCCTGTGAGATTCGACACCCAACCCAGTTGGGTTCTATATTTGACAACGACCGCTTACACTCTTACGAGAGCTGTAGTTTGAGCGTTATCACCAGGCATCCCTAGTGATCATCCTTGGTGATACCCTTTCGAGCGGAGTATTGTGCTTTCAGATGTAATATGATGAAGGTCGAGGATTAATCTTAAATTTTCTTCTAGCGGTAGATTTCATGGGAAGGTCGGGGTGCATTAATCCTCTTCTAGAGATTATCTCTTATCTAGGTTAAGAGAGTACTCTATTCATGTTGTATGCATTCTGGTAGCGCTTATTCTTAAGGTTCATATTTTGCATTTGCCTTGTTCCCTAAATATGAATCTTAACTTTACATTGCATGACCTGTGATATATATACAGTTATGTTTCTCTCAGTATCCAATCCTAAGAACTCCTACTATGGTGTGTTGTGTCGATATGGTTCTTCATTCATGACCTAGGTGGTTGTTATGAAGTACCTCATTTCTATGGTATCGTGTCTCTTTTTGGGGGTCTCGATTGGGTAGCATAGATGATTCTTATACTTTAGTGCCTTAATGACTCCTCTTATATTAGGGTGGTAGTGGTTATGTAGGTGTGATGATGTTTCAAAATGAAGGAGAGGTAGAAGTTCCTAAGTAGGGGAGAGTCAGGGGTGAATACTAGAACTAAAGTTTTGGAGGGTGAGGTAAGGTTGTTTTTATGAGGAATGGTTAGAAGAGGAGTACGTGGTGAAAAAAATCCTTATGATGAATAATAGAGGTTGCTAAACCTTTGGAAGGATAGATCATACTGCGGGTATAGAAAGGGTAGGCTTGAATGTCTTGGTTGACAGATGTACTAATCATTGTGTTGGGTACTTGAGAATCTTGATGGAGCATAATACTTAGTTGTAGTTATGGAAGGGGGGTAGTGTTTTGGGTGGATGTAAGGAGTAGAGCCCGGTGGCCTAAGTTAATCTCCTTTTTTCTTTGGATAGTCTTGAACATTGAAGTAGTGTATGGTTAGACTCAGGCTCTTATTGAAATGTGTCTCTGGGGAATTGTATGTTAAATTAGACTTACCTTCTGGCATGGGTTCCATTCAACCAGTATTCCATGTGTTTTTGTTGAGGTAAGGTGTGGATATTCCTTCGTTGGTTGGATCCTTTGGGTGGTATTTGTATCTTGGACTCTTTGCTCTTTAAGGAGGTCCCAATAAGGATCTTGGGTTGGCAAGTTTTCCGGTTGCGAACAAAATTTATGGCTTTTGGTAAAGGTTCTATGGTGGAACCAAAAGTTTGAGAAAGCCATTTGGGATGCAGAAAAGGACATGGAGTCCAAGTATTTACGTTAGTTCTTTATTTTGGAAACTCATGCATAGGGTATGTATTCTTCATAATAACTTTGTTAATGAAAAGGTGGATTAAATAAGGTCGGGATGGAAGTGTTGAGTGTAAATCATGTTTTGGTTATGCGATGATATTTCGATCTTGATGCATGTCTTTGTCTTCTAATTTGGTTGGATGGAAGTTTGAGGTGTTTTAATATGTTATCTCATGATTGTTCTTGTCTTTAACCATCATTCGAGGAACAATGATCCTAAGTGGGGGAGAATGAAACACCCTAAACCTTGGCCCTTGCAAAAATTTCTTGATTTTAGACATTCTGGACAAGGTACGGTTTGGGCATACTACTCATATGCAATGGTATGACTGGGTTTCCTCTCTCTCATATTTTAGTCAGTGTATTTGGGTTGGTTTCTATCCAAGATATGAATAAGCATTATATTGGTTGTATGGCAGTATACGAGGTGTATGATGCCAAGTCGTATGATGGCCAAAGTTTGGTCTAGTTGAATCTATCCTAGGTATGGATTATGGGTACTTCTCGTACCTTGGGGTATGAATTAACCCTAGGTGATTGTATGATGGTCAGTTATAAGGGTTTGAGATAGGGTCTAGGGTACAAGTTAGGGTACCACTCGTACCTTAGGGTATGGCAGGGGGTGGTCATACCCTCTTAGGAGTTGATTTTAAGATTTTAAGTTGAGGGTAGTCTGGACAATTCCTATCCCAAAACCCTTAGGGCCCCACATTATATATCATATTCTGTCCACTCATAACACTCATTAGAAGATCAAAACATTCCAAAAACACTCTCTAACTCTCTTTTGAAGATTTGAGGCTAGGGTTTGAGGAGGTGTTCGTCTAGAGGCTAAAGGGTTCATGTTCTTTCTGTGAATCTTCTTGTATAAGTCTTGTTACTCCTCCCTCATTGTTAGTTCCAACTAAAGGCATGTTTTAGTGTGTTTTAAACATTGATTATCAATCATAAATGATGGTTTTGAAAACCAATGTTGAGGGTTTTGGATGCATATTGTTGAGTATTGTTTACTTTTGGTTTAAATTATGTTTTCACATGTTTTTGGTGGTGGTTTGCATATATGGGTGCTTGTTGGTTGTGGTTTAACAAATGGGTTTAGGGTAGCCCTAAACTTGATGGTTTATGATTTGGTCTTGGTCTTGGTTAAGGTATGCCCTCAACATGTTTAATAAAATGCATATAAGAATGTTTTGACTCTATTATTGGACTTTCATCGAAACTCTTACATGGCCTGTTAGGTAGGAACCCTAAATTATTTTAAATGGTTTGGACGGTTTGGATGGTTTGGAATGGTTAAATTGTAAGGTCTTGGTGGCTATGAAATTGATTTGAATAAAAACCTTGTGGGGCACACTGGAATCCCCCAAGTGAATGAAGTAATGAAATAGGTTTGAATGATGAACGTCTGGTGGGGTACATGGGAATCCCCCAAGAAAAACATAATAATGAAATGCTTGTAGGGTACACAGGAATCCCTTAAGTAAGCCTAATAATGATGTACTTGCGGGGTACATGGGAATCCCCCAAGTAAACTAAATAATGTAACCTATGGGGTATATGGGAATCCCCTAAGGTTGGTTAAAGACATTGCTTGCAAGCTATATTCGGTATGACGATACCACATCTCATAATCTGTATTAATAATAAATGGGATGATGGTTTGGTTATGTGGTAATAGTTTTAATTAGGCAATAATGGCGGGTTGTGATAGCTAACTATGAAGGTGGGAATCCAATGGACAAACATTGGAAATTCATGTTTTCCGACATGAGGATTGGTCATGGCAACCTTATACTTGAGGGGTACACGAGAATCCCCTAACAATTGTATATATGTATCATGTAGAGCGAAGGGTGCACTGGAATCCTCTACTCCTATGGTATCTCTGGTTCGTGTGGTTACACACATTGGGGCCTATTCAGGGGGTATCACCGAACCCATATAGCCTGTGGGTAGATTATGACCGTAATGCTACACATACCCAAGTTATTGGTTGTAAAGGCATGCCAAAGCCGGTTCCCTTTCCCGGTATGGATTATATATGTATGTATGGTAATGTATGCATGTGGTTGTTTACTTGAATTTAAAGGTTGGCATTATTTTATCCTTATCCTGAGTACTTTCCAGCGTTCACCCATAAACCTGTCTTTGAATGATTGTTTCCCCATACGATGTAGGTATAGGCCATACTACTACTCCTTCTCATTAATTAGATTCGGGAATAGTCGATGTTGAATTGAAGTGATAAGCTTCCATTGTTTGGAAGGCATCCATTTCATGTCTTGAACTACTTTACATACTTCTGTCTTTCCATAGACTTTGGTTTTTGGCTATGGTCGGGGGCATGTCCCGACTAGATTCTCTTTGGTTTGGTTTAGATGCTTCATATGGAGAACTGTGGACTTGGGTATGGAATGGTTATGATTTATATATTATGTACAGTGGATTATCATTTTTTGTTTTGTTAATTGCATATTAGATGGATTGACTTGGTCGGGTAGGTCTAGTAAGTAGACCTATCCCAAAGTCATTATATCTTTTAATTTGCTATCTTGCTATATAGTCAGAATTTATTTAACTTAGGGTATATGTTGGTTGGTTGGGTTGGGTATCGGGGGTGGTCTCTGGTCCCAGTTGGACTTGAGATGCCTATTACTCCAAGGCCCAAGTTCTGGTCGTGTCACATACCATCCCCTTCAAACTAATCTATCTAACATTTGATCCATGAAGGTCATAGGGAAATGATGTTGGAGTTTCCATGAGTTCTACGTTTGATAATCCATACACACTCTCCACCCTGTCACTGGCCTAAGAGGAATCGGTTCTTTCTTTTCATTGCCTACCACAGTCATTCCTCCTTTCTTTGGTACATATTTGATAGGACTCGCCCATTTGATGTCCAAGATTAGGTACACAACTCTTGAAACAAGCCATTTACTTATCTCCTTCACCACTTCTTTCATAGGTGGATTAAGGTCCACTAAGTTACAATAGATGGTGTACAATCTTCCTCACACTAGATTTTTTTGGTACATATGCCCAGCGAAAATTTTATGACATCAGCAATTATCCACCCTATAGCCCTCTTATACTTTTTCAATACTAATTTAAGTGCTTCAACCTGATGCTCCACCAATTTAGCTATAATAATCACTAGCAAGGGATTTCTCTCTCCCAAAAACACATATTGAAGATGACCCAACAAATCTTTGAACTCTAACACGTGTGGTTCTTCAATAGATGACTTTGCAGCAGTGTTGGTCTATTCTTCATGTAAAAATCTAGCTTTGTCGGGGCATATAAGGATGAACCCATTCCAGTCAAAGCATACATTGGTTCATCATACTCCTCAATTCCCACACTACCAAAGTTCATTAACACTGTTGCCAAGGTTTTAACAGTAAATTTCTCTTCTATCCACCACTAGATCAACCTCGTTAACAATATCAATAACAAAAACTACATTCATCTCCCTTGGTTTCTTCATCAACTGATAAACATCGAAGTTAATTTCCTCATCATTGAGTCTAAACTTTAATTCATTCCGCTCTTGACATTCCCCAAAATTCTAGACATGTCGTATGGGCAAATCAAGTACACATGTAGCGGAGATCGCCATGTAACCCAACCAAACATCAACAGATATCCACACGGGTCAGAAGGATCCCAACACTAAAATACGAATAGCGGAAATATAAGTATAATAGCCAATGATAGACAATATCTACAATTTAATTAATAATGACAGTCTAGCCAATAATCCTAAGTCCACAGTCATCCACAAAACCTCTGAACAACCGAGTCAAATATATGTCGGGACATACCCCCCGACAATAGCCAAGTACCAAACCTATAAAGTCTATGACATAAAGTAAAATAACTATGAAAGGTAGGTCTTATGGAGAATGAAAGCTCGCCACTTCAAGGTCAATGCACGAATTAGCTCGAACACCTGATCACTGTGTAAAAGAAGAAGAAGAAGAAGAAGAACATGTTCTGGAGCCTATGACGCGTGGGGAAGTAGCGTCTAGAGATGGTTAGCAATTGGATATCTAGCATTTAACTCAAGGATAATGATAAAATAATATCATCATTCAACAATAAGGCAATATATCATGTTCAATTATATTCACACATTTACCCTCACACATTGATATATCACATGCTAATCAAGTAATCAAGACTTGATAACACTCTCAAATACATCAATCATAAGACACAAAGTGAAGGACTCCAACATTCCACACTTAGGTTAATACCATCCTTAGTAGGCATAAGACTTCAACCACATTCACATATCACTAGACAAGGTAATTCATCCATGGTTACACTTCATCAAGCAAAGGGACTACAACCACATAGTAATCTATTGAAACAAGGTCTCTACCCATATACCACAATCACTTAGGTGTGGAACTCTAATCACATAATCATATATTCAACTATTCATGGGACTCTGATCACTTTATCTCACATTCACTTAGGCATGGAACTCTAATCACATAATCAAGTATTTACCTGGGCATGTAACCCTAATCACATATTTAACTGGGCATGGAACTCTAATCACAAAATCACATATTTAACCGTGCATGGAACTCTAATCATATAATCACATAATTAATCGGGCATGGACCTCTAATCACATAATCATATATTAAACCGGGCATAGAACTCTTGTTACATTATCACATATTTAAATGGGCATTGACTCTAATTACATCCGTACACATTTAAGTGGGCATGGAAATCCAATCGCATGCTTACACATTCAAGTGGGAATGGAACTCTAATCGCATGCTTACACATTCAAGTGTACATGGAACTCTAATCGTATGCTTACACATTAGGTGAGGTATTTTAACCTCAAGAGATCTCATTAAGCAAGGGAATAAAACCATAAGCTATTAGACGAGGGGACATTACCCACAAGTCATTTAACGAGGGGACATTGCCCATAAGTCATTGAACGAGGGGATATTACCCACAAGTGATTAGACGAGGGGACATTACCCACAAGTCATTAGACGAGGGGACATTACCCATAAGTCATTTCATAAGGAAATTTACTCTAGCAACAAGTCCTCACATCGCCATCATTAGTCAAAATTTGAACTATTAACCCATGAGTTCATGCATGTTCATTCATACAATTTCTATTGAATTTAAGGGCTTTGTCTTACTAAGCCAATTCAACATTATACATGACCACATAGTCCCCATGGGATCCTTCATTGCTCAATCATTTCAATAGGCTGATGCCTTCATATAATTCATCATTTAATTTAATTTATGGTCCCCAAGACCCACACAAGCCATTCACATTTCATTAATCAATATTTTATCAAATTTTCACCACATTCTTACCACATTTAGGCTCAACACACACAATAAGTTTGTTTTTATGTCTAGGGTTTCAATCCCTTATCAGTCATTGATCCAATAATATCACCAAATATGCAATAAAGGGTTCATAATAAATTTAACATACCATTTACCAATTATTCATGCTCATTAATCCATTTCCCTAACTCAATACATCACCTACAAGTAACTAGGCATTTCATTTAGACATTTTCATAAACACCTATTGTGCATACTTATTCAAGGTTATTTTTATGGAAGATATCATCAAGACTAGGATTACTCAATACCCTCATATTAAAAAACATACAACAAGCATCCACATATTCAATATACCATCAATAACATGTATCATCACAAGTATAAACAAGAATAATCATTATTCATTATTAGGTAGTAAAACTCTTTTCATTTGATTTAAAACCACCATGTACACTTACTAATTCAAGTGTGAAATACATAGGTTTAGAGTTATTTAAGGAGGGGAAGAGATACATGCCTCAAACAAGGTGACACATCAACAATCTTGACTCCTTCTTGCCACTAGATGAGCTCCCTCCAAACCCTAGCCTCCAATCTTGGTTCAAGAACCTTTTTGGGTGTTTAGGAGTGTTTGAGTCTTGTAATAAAGAATTAGCAGGATACCATGCCTTATATATTACAGGGACTTTAGTTTTTAGACAAGGTAAATAACCAAAAGGTCCTTAATAGAAAGTTGTAAAGTCCACCTATGCAGGGGTACGACTCCCCTATACGGTTCAATGGCAATCATAACCTAGGGTACGAGTAATACCCTAACTCATACCCTAGGCTCCTCTTTGGTCAACCAAACTGGTGTGGGTAAAAATTTTCACCTTTGACTCTTAACCAAGGGTATAAATCACCCTCCAATCATGAGCTCAACTCGTGACCAAAATAGGCTACTCTAGGTTTGAGTCTTTACTCTATATGATTTGCTAGTATACGACTCATAAGCTTAGTTATGACCAAGGAATTACCCTTTCATATGGAGGATAGTATGTTACCTTAATATACTACTTAGGATATGAAAAGGGAGGACGTGGTGGGTACAAGTCATGACCTAGGGTACGACTCAATTACCCTAAACCATATCCATTCTGGAGGAATTAATAGTTGATATTTTCTCAAGGGTTCATGTATAGGTGTTTGAGTTCTTCCCTACTTGGGATTATTTGTCCATGAAAGAAGGGTAAATCAAGAATATACGTAAGTTAATCACATCAACAAGTATCATGATAACCCTTACACAAGTTAGAAACCACACACAATAAGGTTACAACACAACACATATCATGAACAACAACAATCAACCCAAAAAAAATTGCAAGGTCACATTCTTGGGTGTTTTAGCTCCAAATCCACTAATACTCTCCCATTGGCTAAGAATGGTCTACCCAAGATAATGGGTACTACAAAATAAACTTTGTAATTAATAATTACAAAGTTTGTAGGAAATATAAATTTTTCCACTTTCACTAGCACATCATAAAGTATACCAATCGGTTCTTTCACTAAATGGTCTACCATCAACAACCGCATAGATATTCATTTAGGAGTTCCTAATATCAACTGCTGATAAATCGCTAGCAGCATAAGGTTAATACTTTCTCCTAAATCACAAAGTGCTTTAAAAAAAATAAAGGCCCTAATTATACATGGTATAGTGAATGATCTTAGGTTAGATTTCTTTTACACAAGTGATCTTGTGGCAATGGAACTGCAATGTTAAAGATTATCTACTAGCTCATTACTGATTGTTCTCTTCTTCGTAACTAGATCTTTCATTAATTTAGTATATCTCAACATTTGTTCTAAAGCCTAAACCAATCATACAATTACTACATCCTCCGCCTTCTTCTTCATCCTATATGAGAATAGAAGAGATTGCCTAGGAATTTTCATTAGAGGTGATTCCACTTTCTTCCCTTTTTCATGCCCCAAGTCATTAGCATTTTTCACCTTGGATTATTTCTCTACATTCTCACTCTTCTCATCAAATTTTCCCATCTTCTCCAACTCACTTGGATTAGTATCTATAACTTTATCATTGACCATTACCTCATCTCTTGACATAACATCAATTGACTCCACCCCTTTAAATAGCATAGCAACCATGGCTTTCATAGAAATCTTCCCAAGATCATTGGTCATATTATTTTGTCTTCTAGGTGGAACGCACAATCCACTTTGATAACCTTTATTCTTCCGACTTCCTTGGTCACAATATCTATAAATATTTTTGTCATAATAATTCTCCCTTTGATAGTTCCAACCTTGATTTCCTTGGCCAGCAGCCCAGAAAACTCCTGGTTATTCAAATAATTTTCCTCTTCTTCAGAATCACACTCAGTTGCCCTACTATAATACCCAACTAGTTTGACCTTCTCCGCATTACCTAATAATAAATTCTTAGAGGGAAAGTCCATCTATGTTTTCATAAGAGGCATATCCTGGTCATGTTCTTCATCACTTCGACATTGTTCTGACGACATCCCAACTGAATAATTTTTTCTTGCTATCATAGAA
Source organism: Capsicum pubescens (assembly GCA_030864215.1). Taxonomy (NCBI): domain Eukaryota; kingdom Viridiplantae; phylum Streptophyta; class Magnoliopsida; order Solanales; family Solanaceae; genus Capsicum; species Capsicum pubescens. The sequence continues at coordinate 211,163,038 of CM061543.1, read as the reverse complement.
TCCTTGTTATGCAAATATCTACTTGTCTTTTTTAGCCTGTCCAAGATCTTAGTTGCTTCAGTAAAATTACAATCCATAAAAGCTTCTCCCACTGTATTGTCCACCATTAGCTTTGTGTTTGCATTTAAAGACCTTTAAAATGTCTCTATCAAATACTTATCAATCAGCTTATGATTTGGGCATTGAACTAACTAATTCTTAAATCTCATCTATGTTTCATGAAAGGCCTCATTATGCAGTAGTCTAAAGTTACTGATCTCATCCCTCAACTATAACATCCTGGTAGATGGAAAGAACATTTCTAGGATAGCTCCTTTTATATGTCTAGTTTGTTATAGAATTGGGTACCAGTTTAGTAAGCCATATATTTTTCTCTCCAGACAGAGACAATGGTAACAACCATAAATAAATCGAATTCTATCCAACTCTTGAATTGTCAAATGACTTTAAAATAATGAAAAATTCACCAAGTGCATATTCAGATCATTAGTGGGCTTGAGTAATTGAATCATTGTTCTAGTAATGTTTAACTTCTCCCCTGGAGCCAAAGGGGTAGAAAAATTGCTCTAATAGCACTATCTCCATCCATATTAGCATCATCATCATCCAAGGCAAACTGCACAATAGGCTACAGGCATCCTCTACCTCGTGCTTGCTGATTTCGATTAGCTGGTGCAATATTAGTGAAATGTCTCCTATTCATTGGGTAAACCAACTCATCATCTCTTAGATCCTCATCATCCTTATTACACACATGATTGGGTGCATTAATTTTTTGTTGGTTCAATTGGGTCGCGGCTAGTGTAGCCAACCTTTCTACTTCTTATTATACTTTTATATTCCATCACAAAGTTTTAAGAAGTTCAGGATTGTAAGGTAATAGAGTCTCACTTGACCAATGAGTTTATGGCATGCACAATAAATAACCTGCAAACACAAAAACAACAAATAAAAGTAAAATTAAGAAACTTGACTAAGAGTTAGTTAATGTACATAAACTTAATTACCAACCATATTCTCTGACAACGGTGCCATAATTTGATATACCAAAACTACAACTCCCTAAAAAAGTACAAGTAATAATTTTCAAATATATAACCTAATAAATATTGGGGTCGAATCCCACAGGGAATAAGGTGCTAATTAAGTTTTATGCAGTTTAATAGACTTTTAATCATAAGTTTCCATAGATTAGGGGGGTTTGGTTGAAATGTTAATTGTGCAATTGCAGTTTTGTAAAAACTAATATCTTTTTATAATGTTTTAACAATAGAGAAATAGTAAACTAGGGTTATGTTAACCTTGGTGTTTCAATTCGTTTAGGACTACTCATACTTATACTTGTGATTATAGAGAAATTTAGGTAAAATTTCCATCCAAGTATTCCCCAACCTTCAAATATGGATTCACATTAATTTTCTCAAACTTAAAGTGATAACATAATATTGCCACATATTCTCCAAGGGATCAATTCGGCTAAGGCATTAATCTATAAATTAGAGGATAAAAACTCTAATTTCATATCACCATTCTCTTTTCACATCAACAACTCCTTAATTCAAGAATGTTATGTTTAGGGGAACACTCCCAAGTTTTCAACCATAAGAATTCATTAAAATAAATAATATGTGATATAATCACAATTTTAATACAAACTCAACAATCCATAACCTAGAATTTAGATTTCACCAAGGCTAGCATAACCCTAGTTGTGGAACTTTAGCCACTCATGATTAGAAAATAGATGAAAAGATTAATTTCATAAATTGCAGGATAAACTTACTATCAAAAGAAATCAAAATTCCAAATCTAAATTCAAAATACAAGTAATGTGCTTTTCAACTCCAAACTTGCTTCTCAGTCAACACAAGTCAAAAGATTCCTAGTATAACCCTAAGCTAGATATTTCTAGGCCCTAATTAATATGGGATTTAAAATTCAAACTGAAATATTATGTTAGAGAGGACGTTTTGAATAACGGCTCATCAGGTGGATGACGGTTTGTAACACGAACTCCCGCTGATTATATTGAGAGAATTTGTAACCACTCAACTTTGACAACTATTGTGCTGGTCTGTTGCTGGTCTGATGAACCATTGCTCGTATTGTCTCTATCCTCTGAACTACCATGCCTTTTGCCTTTACTACAGTAATCATAGTAAGGTCCATCGCGGCCTTGATGATCCATCAGTTGGACAATCACCTAATTCTAGATTATACTAATTTCTGCTTAGTAGCAATGATTGTTCCAGTGGTCCATCGGGGGACTGGCGATCCATCGTTATACCCGTCACAAGTTTTTGTAACCTAAATTTCTGAAATATTATGCCTCTGAGTTTGATTCCTAAGAACAAGCACAAAACATATCAAAAAACAACTGTTTATACCAACAGCAATAAAAGAGAGGTACATAAACAACAACCAATGACAAAAATTATATTACCAACAAGAAATTAGGCAGGCTATAGAAAATGAGTAATCAAGGATAAAAGACGAAAATGGGCAAGAAATAATGAAGTAAATTCAACATATATATTTGGAGAAAATAAATATATGGGGGTAGAAATATTTTGGATTCGGGCTTGGGAAAATTTTTAAACTCGCTTTGTTGGATTCCAGCAAAATTGGAATCTTGTTGCCTCCAAGAATCTAAAAGAGTACACCCAAATTATGTTGGTGTTTCTACAGATGAGGTATGACTTTATTGGGTTTGCAATAGTACAACCGCCACCAATGGTATTTCTGCGATCCACGGGGCAAACTCTCTGGGTCTTCATTAGACCTATTTGGTCTATACCAGATCTATTTTAGGCTAGACCAACCACACTTTTGGATAAGAACCATGCTGGCGGTGGTTAGATCTTACCAGTTAGAAAGAGGAGAGGGCAAAAAGAAAGTCAGAATATGGGAGAGAAAGAAATCAAGAGATTAAAAGTAAGGATGATAATTACCTGTTGGATAAAAATTTTAAATGTTTCTAGTGAGTTAGGTCACTGCGAGAGAGAGAGAGAAAAGGCAGTTCAACAAAGGTCGATGGTCGGAGTAATGCAAAAAGAGAAAAAAAAATAGAATCAAATATGAACATAATTATTTAGTGAGAGTGGTTAACTCCTCATTTCAACTCTAGTAAACATTTAAGGTAAAAATAAAGTCATTCTAAAAATTCTTGGTCACAGGAATTTTATTAAGACTAGCTATGTTGTTCTTTTATTCAAGAAATTTTCTATACTCATCACAGTTGTTTATTTATCATTGTTATTTTTACATCAAGCACAATCTATAAGTTGGTTCTCTCAGTCCTTTAGGTCATTGGGTTCTTTTCCGACTTAATGGGATTTGAGATATGACAGTGATGACTTATTGCTTCTTGACTTTACTTTAGTAGTTGAGTTAATGTGTGAAATTAAAATTGTTGATTCTTGTGAGGTTAAATTATTGCCAACTAGTGATGATAAAATTAATGAATTTGAAAATCAAATAAGTGAATCTTTGAGTATGCATAGTATTGTTGATCATATGTATTATTTCACTCATAGAGATCATATCATGAATAATTTTATGAAAGAGAATACTTGTCCTTTTTTAGAGTGAATTCAGATATTTTGATTCTTCATTATATACTGATTTTTCATTCTATAAAGATAATATTTTATTTGAAGACAGTATGACCATTTCTAATGATGAAGATAGTGATACTTTTGGTGAATTGATATGTAACAAATTTTGAAGGCTACAAGGTATATGGTAATCCATAATGGGATACAATATGGGAAGATAATAATGAGCCTCTACATAAGAGTGAATTAATTAATGTTAGCTTTAATATTAAATTTTTTACTTATACTACTACACTTTTTGAAGACACATTCTTGTTGTATTATGTCAATGCTTCTTTCTTAAAATATGATGATAAGTCAATTAAAGATTGGTGTGGTTTAGTCAAAGAGTTCATTTATTTTATTTTTGGATGATGATTTCTTATTGATATTTTGGGGATGCTTATGGTGATTATTGATGTTTTAGTGGATTAAAGTTTATGTTTAATTCCAATGATGTTACTTGTTTTATTATTATTACATTGAAAAGTTATGATAATTTTTATCTAGTTGTTGTTCCCTTCATTATTTTATAAGGCTTGAATCCGAGGAAGATTTTTTTCAAGAAGAAGAGAATAGTGCAAATTGAGATGACAGGATTGATAGCAAGAGTGATGGTGTGAACTATCTTAGATATGAAATATTTTAATCACCCACAAAGAATTTAAAGTATTATGTAAGGATCATTTAAATATCTTTTAGATTCCATAACATGCTCAAATGGATTAATAAGAATAGCGGTGATAATGAAGGAGGTCATCAAGGACTTTGCACCATTCTTTCAACCATCATGGACTTTAAAGACTTAAAGATTGCGAGGAAGGAAGACTTCAAAATTACTAATATGCTCAAGTGGTTATTTCAACCATCATGGGCTTTAAAGACTTGAAGAATACATGGAAGTAAGACTTCAAAATTACTAATATGCTCAAGTGGTTAATTTTTTAATAATATAGTTATTTTTGTAATTTGATGGTTTTTGGAAGACTAGTATAAGTTGTCCTTACATCTTTCATATTAGGGTTGATTAGCTTTTGGATCAACATTTGATGTCTAGACACCTTTATGAATTTTGGGGAAACCCTCTTATGTCTTTCATTGAACATTAATGGTTACTAGGGTAAGTATTACCTCATATGAGTTTAATTTCTCTTCACTCTTGAATTGAATCTAATGCTTAATATATTTTGATTGTTAGATGTTTCCTTCTTTTCTTTTAAGTCTCTTATATCTTTCTTTTTATTTCTTAATTATATCCCTATATCACATCTTATTTGTTTGATTTTGGTTTCTTGTATCTAAAATCACATCATAATAGTATTAAGGGTAATCTTCAACTATTATATATACCCCTTCTCCACATTTTTAAAGAGGTTGTTCATACTCTGGAGGCCCAAAATAGAGAACAAAAGTTCACCATTAGGTTTTATTTTTATCGAATTTCATAGTCTCGTATGTATATAAGAACATTGAATTGTTATATTTTATTAGTATGAGCATCTAAAATTTCTTGTTCTGAGATTGAGGCTAAACGCATGTTTGTATAGCTTACTTTGGATTTGGTTGAGTTCGATATATCATATTGGTTTCTCCTATTCTCTTGTTTTTACTATTTTTGTTGTTTGGAAAACATTAAAATACATCTACAATTTTAGGTGAATTCTACAAAAGAATCATAAATATAGAACAAAGGGAATAGGAAATGAGTTCTCTGTTTTTGTAAAATAAAGAATAGATTCACAACTAGGATAGAAATATACCTAGAACACTTTATTTGGTCACAAAATGGGAAGATATCTTCAAGTATATAAATTTGGTTATTACATTCACGCTCAATATTGTAGTTGTAAGATCAATATAGGTAGATGATTAGAGACTTAAAAGATCACAAGTATATTATCACTCCTATAAACCAACAACCAGATAGATAAATTACCTGACAAAAAAGAAATGTTATGCATGATTTCAAGGTATGTCTTAACCTTAGAATTTTTCCTCAGTATTAATTTCAAGTCCTTTAATTCTCTTGTGAATATAAACAACTTATTTGGTTACTTATTCACTTGCTTAACGATGCAGTTTTGATTGAATTAGATAGATTCCATATCATAAGTTAATGTGGCTTTAATATAAAGCTTGAAAGATCTTCTATATTTCTAGTATGACCATTTATACTTGGGTGTGCAGTTAGACACAATAATTTCATTAACAAAGAATAGAGAAAATATAATGACCCATTTAACATAGATTTAGAAGTATTTTTGGGAAATTTATTAGCAATATTTTTTTGTGCTACATGTAGTTTTGATGATGAGCAGCTAAACTGCAAGGGAACAGGTCCCTAGATATGTAACGTACAATACAACTGGTACATGGTACCTACATAGTTTTGTTCTCTTGTATAACAAACTTAAAGGTGCTATTTTGTACTGACTTGGATAGCTGGTACAATGATATTTCAGCCCTAATCATCACTCAGCTATTAAAAGAAAGAGAATCCTCTTCATCATTGCAAATTCTAAAGAGTTGAAAAAGAGGCAGCAAAACCCCATTTTATTACTGCTCAAGTTCTTAGATATCTATGTAAGCTTAAACAGAAATTGTTCTTGAGTGAGTACTGATTTGTAATTAAACAACTCATGCTATAACAGTAGTGTTTATTTTGTGAGTTCTTAGGTAGTGTTACCTAAGTTAGTTGCTGATTAGAGGCAATCAGTAGAGAGATCTTTGGTAGAGTTACCAAGATGAGCTTGTAGTAGATTTTCTACAAGCGAAAGGAGCCTAGAGGTAGGCTAAAATCTAGACTGTAATCAGGAGGTTGATTATAGTAGATTTCCTTGGTACTTGTTAGGGCAACCCATGGTCTTTTTCTTTTGGGGTTTCCACATAAAAATATGGTATTCTTACTTTCTGACACTGTCATTATTTTTCTAGCACCTCATAGTTGCTTTACTGTTCTATCGCTTGTGTTTGACTTGGAGGGACCTGGTCCCTTACTGTTTGGTACAAACCCCAAGGGTTTCAACAATTGGTATCAGAGCGAGGTTTACTCTAACAGGTTCATACCTAGAGTGTTCTGGTCATCATGGCTGCTATAATTAAACTAGGGGTGGAAAGAAAAAAATAAGAAGGGAAAGATTCCTGACCTTGAAGGCTTTAGATTCTGACCTAAGTGAAGAAGAATTCGACGTTGCACTTTTAGCAACAAAAATTATTAGAGCTATAAAAATTGGTGGTCATCTTAACAAACGAGATGGTAAGATTGAAAACCATCAAAAAAATGGTATCTTTGAAGTATTCATAAGAAACTACCAAATACAAAAGAATGACCAGATCTCTTAAAAGTCAAAAAGGAAAACTGCAGCTGAGTATGCAGTAAAGCAAGCCTTAACATAATGGGAAGATTCTTCCAGTGAAGTTGATGAAGATAGAAAGATTAGAAATGTATCTAGGTTAGTTATCGAATACAATCCAATTATTTATGATTCCTTGTGTGCATTCCTGGAAAACTCAGAAGATGAAGAAGAAAATGACGTAACCCTTCTTAACTTAAAGGATGACCTAGATAACTACTCTGCTAAGAAGATAAAAAAGTTTGTTGATGTGTTGATAGACTCAGTATGTGTACTAATTGCTGAGAAGAATGTATTAGAGGAGAAAATAGAGAATCAAGAACATGATTTTATTTCTTTTACTCTCCAAATCTCTAAAATTGAAGAGTTGTTGACAAAGATAAAATCTTAAAATTAGAGTTTAATAAGTAATCTGAATAAAGTAAATTATAGAGATTAAAAAGGGAAGAAAAAAACTTCATCGATTCAAACTGATCTTGAAGAAATATTTAGGGATTCTCAAAAACACCTTATGTCTGCAATTCAAAGAAATGAAAAGTTAGAAAGGGACTTGGTCCGCTTAAAAGAAGATTTGAACCATTCTCTTAAATGGACTACTTCCTCACTGATTCTTTTTAACTTAACTAGTCAAGGTGTAAATAATGGTAGAGGCCTAAGGTATCAAGGAGAATTCTAGCCTAATACTTCTCGAATAAAGATTGTGAATAATGTTAGAAGTATAGAAAGTAAACCCCTATGCACTCACAGTGGAAGAAATGGACATTTGAAAGAAAGATGTCAGTACTGGCTTAAGGCAAAATTAAGGAATATTGAATACTCTAAGCAGGAAAATGTATATTTCAAGGGCTTTAAGTATTGGAAAAGGGTAAAAGGCAAGTCATCATTGCCTAGATGGGTCAAAAGGGAGTTGATCACGCCATTATCCTCCTACTGGGAACTCAAACTCACATGGGTTCCCAATCCCAACTCGTGATCATGATTCTAGACAAGAGAAAGAAGATTGGAGTCAGGAATGGTCAGTTAATAGTATGCTATCTAAGCTCAACATTGGAAGACCTGACTGGATTCTCCCTCTAAACACTTCAAAGTAAAAGTATCTCATTGTTAAAGAGATGATTTCAAGGGACCTGGTCCCAACTGAATTCATCTTAAGGTAAGAAACTTGAGGCTATATGGGAGAAGTAAAGTCTAGGACATGGTCCTCAGACCTGTTCTAAAAGAGAAAATTGAGACTAAGACTGATCAAAATATCTTGACCTAACATCTGAGTCAATGTCACTCTTAAAAAATTGGCTATGTCAAGGTGACAGATATCTATGATAGTATAGGTGCATACTAATCTAACTCAGTAGGTGCATACTAATCTAACTCAGTATCATACCTTTGCAGGTATACACCCATGGGGACATCTTTGGAGGAAAATTGTTGAAGGAACCACAAGTTGAAAATTCATTCAAGTAAGAGAATTCCTTGGTCCTATCTCTCAAGTAAGTACCAAAATAATGTGTCTTAAATTGTTTTTATACAATTTCTATTTAAAAAGGCCACATCTCCTATCTCATATGAACAAAATTTGTCAATATGGTTCAAATATGAAGAGTCACACCATTTGATTAGATGCATCTATTCAAAAATATATCTTTTAAATGTCAAACGGTCTTCTCTTCAATTACAAATTCAAATTCTCCTATTCTTTACTCAATTAACTCAGAACATTATTCCCTTCCTAAAACTAAATTAGTCCTTTTCTTTCCCTTTTCTAAAGAAAAAAATAGTTAAAATTCCATCTTCTTCAAACCCTATAAAAGAGTCATTCACTAATCAGCCTCAAGAGTCACAAAATACTTTACCCATCAGTCCTACTCTTTAAAACACTGAAACCCTGAGTGAATAAATTTTTGTTGACAATTCGGCATCCATCAAGGCTCTTGCTGAATTTGCCTTGGAAGATTTGAATCAAGGCCTCAACTCTCCAGTTGAACAAAAAATTTCTCAACCAGAAATTCTCCTTTTCTTAATAGAACTAGAGTCTTCTAACGGCCAACAAATTCCCATTCATCATTAAGAATTGGTAGGTTCTAAAAAATTAGAACTTCTGCCAGTATTTGGCTCCTCTAGTGGCTATAAATCAAAATCCATCTTTGCTCGATTGTGTGATGATGAAATTTCTATAAATATATATGATCCTATTAGTAGCATGAAGAGACTACACACTTCTACTACATGAAAGACACTCAAGCTAGTACTACAATGACTACACGAAATGCAAGTTACTACACTAAGCAGGCTATACACAATTGAAAGTTCAAGAATCCTACTCCAAAACATCCTAGCCTCAAGAATTGACTCTTCTAGTTGGCAAAATCATGCTCATCATTCAATCAAATACATCATATAAATCAACTACATTCATCAAACGTGTGCCCCTCATAACAAGAGAGTTACCCATAGTCACTCACATTTAAGCAATTCATAACAATGATGGGTATAAGAATAAAATTACTCTCACTCTCACAAAGAACTCACAAGTTACACATAATGAACCACAGGCTTTCCCTTAGTGTAATGTTCCACTAGTAGTCAAATGTAAAGCTTAGGATCAATGAGATCTTTTCTGGATTGTAATGTAGGCTAAGAGACGGGTAGGAACTATTTAGGAATAGTGACTAACCTCTCTAAGCGCTTTAATACACTACATTATACAATTAAAACCAATATCCAACAACCAATTTACAATTTTTCATCCATCCATACCTTTTGTTTTGCCCCATCTTTTTCAAGCATTGTCACAAATGCTTGGTGGACGCATAGTTTACTACCACAAGAATTAATTTTTTTATATTTTTCATAATCATGGCAATATTTTTATCATAATTTACATTACATCAATCCACCACAAATCAATTATAAACATCAATAACTATTACCTTGGGATATCAATTTCACCTTTTTCTTCTTTAATTTCTCAAACTCCTTACTAAATCAATTTTTCATTAAAGAACTTAGGAGCTTTTTGGATCAAATTATGGTCTATCAAAGAAGGGATTAGGCTACTTATGAGGCTACAATGAAAAGGCTAAAGTATCAATGGGGGTTAACTAGGATTAAGCACACATTTCATCTCCTAAACCCACATTTTTTATTTCACTTCACACACACCAGGCAAGTTATACACATCACATGTAACAAAGAATATACAAAAATTCTCACACGCACATGGCACATGCTCAACTCATATAGGATCGCCATAGCCTCCTAACCAAATAATAGCATAAATTCAAAATTAAGCCAACAAGTACAAGAGTCATAAACATATGCCTAAGAGTCTTAAAAATAGCAATTCACTCATTCAACATGCATTTTTCAAATAAAACACTTGCATCATGTAATCAAAAATAGAACCAACAAGAATATCTCACTTATTCCTATCCTAAAAAAAAAAACTGAGCCAAAAATTAAGAATTTCCCCACCCCACACTTAAAATTCTACTTTGTCCCCAAAGTTAATTTAAAAGTAAGAGATAGAAATACTCCCTGAGGCCTCTAGGGCTAGCTAGTAACATCTTTTTACATCAAGGAGATCCATGGGACCCCACACTCAATCTTTTCTATGCTTCTAGCTCAAGTTTATGGTACTCAAACTTCCCATTAACCTGTGACTCAACCAAAAACAAAATATACGTGAAATAAAAACTAAAAAAATTGAAAAGAAAACATACCTAATTAACTTGGTTTGCCTCCCAAGCAGCGCCTGATTTAGTGTCGCGGTGCGACCTACCTCAACTTTTTCCTCCACCTTGAGGATATAAATTTTACCCCCAATTTTGCATCCATATTTTTGCCTCGCTCATAGGGTGGTGGTACAAAGATTAATGAATCGAGTAATGGAATATGCATGGTAAACCACTCAGCCTTGAAGTGAGGTGTGTTTTTATATTGCTTATCTGGTGTAACATCAAGAATATAGGATTTTTGTTCCTCATATTCGCACTCTTACACTACTTTAAATGATTCCACATACAAGACATCATCTAAACATAATGTAGAAAAGTTCTTTGAATGAGCCCCAAACAATTCTACTTCAAAATTTACACTATCTTCAACAACCTCACTTTTATTCACCTTCTCAATTTCAGACAATCAAAGAAAAATGACAATCTAGTGGTTGCATTAATATGGTGGTGGTGTCATCTCCTTAATAATTTCAACAATTTCAGTTTTCGAGTACTCAGACTTTCTCGAATTATCAGCAACTTTGTCTTCAATAGGTTGGGAAGTCAACTCTGCATCTACCTCCTTAGTTTTCTTTGAAGGTTCTTCTTTGAGCTTCATACCATTCCTCAAAGTGATTTTACCTATTTGTTTACTGTCACTTGACAAATCATCTTGAAGTCTGGTGTTATATACCTGTTGCACTTGCCCTACCTACATCACCAACTTCCTCATGACAATTTTCTAATGCTATAAAATGGTTGCATTATTATTCATCTCTACTGACAATTGTGCTTGATTATCTAGAAGTTGTTTAAGCATTTCTTCCATATTGCTCCTTTGAATCGGAGCCTAGTAATTCTAAACCTGTGGCTATTGAAACTACCATTGATGACTGTAGGCGTTCATATAGTATTTCCTTTGATCATAGCCCATAAACATTACTGAATCAGGGTTGACAGCACACATATCTTTAGAATGAACACTATTGCCACAAACCATACACCATATAGAATCATCATCACTCGAAAACCATCTATCCTAGGCTGACATGCCAAGAAGTGTGATAAAAAGAAAAATAAAAGAAAATTAAAAGAGACTAAAAAAGACAACTATTTACAACTCAATATAGAAAAATTAAAAATAAGATAGTTGCCTAATTACAAGTCCCCGGCAATGGCGTCAAAAACTTGACAGTTCCCAAGCACACACGCAAGTGTACGTGATCTTTTCAAGTAGTAAAGTGGCTTCAAGAAAGCCCAAGTATCATCTCACAGGGACTTGTGTTAGCCGACTATCCAATTCTAGTTTAATAATTAAGAAAAAGTAATCAGGGAGGTTTTAGGATTTAAAACTAAAAAGAAACTAAACTAATGCAGAAAAGTAATGACTTAGGATAATTAATGGATAGAGATCTAGGGTTAAGTCTTATGAACAATCATACTACGTTATTGAACTTCAATCGCTAACTTGCTTATCTTGGTTATTGATTCATAGGTTTAATCGCATGATTATGGTTTCCCAACCTCTAATACTTTACCTAAGTTGAACCTTACAACTACATCATTGAGCGGGGATGTAATAGTTCACTTAAGTTCTTTAAGTTATCATCATACATGTGAATCAAGTAAGGCATCTAAGTACATCCCTGTCCTAGATACTAATTTGAATTCCTTATTTCATAAAGAAACACAAACCATACTTTGCTTATTACCATGTTTTATCGCCATATTCTCTCTGTCGAGTTCACAAGGTTGACAACGGATGTATTTTAAGAGTCACGGATCCTTAAAATAGTTAAAACAAGAATAAATAACCAACCAATAATGATAAGCAAATCAACAAACTTAATTCAAAATAAAAGTAGTCATGATTTTGGCCTTAACCCCGGAAAGAGAGTTTAGCCTTTAATGAAAATATTCATCAACCAATCCCTTGGACTGATGATACAAACTATGAAAGAAACTAAAATTAAAGAGATATAAACCCTAAAAAGAAGTTGTGGTAGCCTCCTTAATCCTCCAAGACATCCAAAAGTGAATAATAACAAGTACAAATATGTATTTATAGTGTCCACGTAGTCCCAAGACGTGTAGGACTCAATTAGCATTTTTGGTCGTGTCTAAATTGGACCTCACTTGTGAAAACGGGAGTGAAAGTCACGATATGCAGGCTTAAAATGGGAGTAGGGGTCGCTTCACGAGGCCTAGAAATAGGTGTTGGAGCTCGCATCGCACTCTCATAGAGAGGGGTCACTGTTTTGGGTCCCTTTTAAAGATTTTGGTCCATAGAACGCACCAATTGGCCTTCACACTCTCCCTCACTTTCCCAATACATTTCAGGTGTCAAAATTTGTGTCAAGTTGTGTATTATGCTTCCATGATCCATTCCAAGCCTGTTTGAGTTGTTTCCACTTAATTTGAAGCTTGTATATACTTACTATATCATCATAATTCATTCAAAAAGCATCCTATAGCATTAAACACAACAATTTAGATCTCAAAAAAACACAATATCCAAAACGACGAACTAGAAACACGAGCTAAGCATAGGTAAATTTCACTTTAATCTTTAACTCCTTGTTTCGACTCTTGTCTTCATCCAATTGACCCTTGAACATTACCAACAAGTTGTTTCACATATAAATACACAATAACAACCTTAGTAACTCATTAAAACACATTAGAACTCAACACAATAGACTAGATAAGCACCTAGCTCAAGCTAGTAACACTAGTTTTCTCGGTTGAACTCTAAATGATCAATTTGAATCAAAACTTGTGTGAGAACACCATTAAACATTGTAAACACATACATGAAAATTTAAATTCACATTTATTTCATCATTAACACATTAAGCACATGAATTATCCTCAAAATAAGGCTAAAACAACTAGAATAGTAAGGCTAAAATGCATAAATACACCCACCATCATAGCATAAATTTTGGAGCTAAGAATTTGCTTCTCCTTACTGGTGATCTAAACAAAAACTTTGTAAATATTGAGAAAAAATCTTTAAAGGAAAAGAATAAAGATACAAGGAATAAAGGGGAGGTATTACTTCCAAATGAGGAAAACAAAGATGATGAGGATAATCAAACTCTAAGCTGGAAAATGAGTAGACTTAAGGATAGAAAAAGAAAAGAAAAAACAATTAACACTAGTGTACAAGGTACTAGATCCTATTCCACTAGGGGATCTATACAAAAACTGCTAGCAGATGCCATGAAGGAAAGTAAGTCTTCTACTACAAAAAAAAGACTCAAGAAAGTTGTCATAGCAAAGGAAGCAAATGTTGAAATAGTGGAGGTCGAAGAAGATGAGGATATCGACACTGATATCACCATTATATCTAAAAGAAAATGACTATAAGTTCATGGTGATTAGAGGACTTAGTCCTCTAATCCAAAGTTTGGGAGTCATGGTATAAGAACAAAGAAACACATATCTGTGAAAAAGGAAGAAAGTATCTAAGGGACCTGGTCCCATAAATAGAAAATTTGATAAAGAGAAAGAGCTAAGTAGTGAATCAAAGAGAAGAAGAAAACAGGAAAAAAAGAAGGTTTTTTATAGAGAAGTAAGGAATGTTGTCTTGGAAACTCGGAAAAAAACTAATTGGGAGAGTGTTTGATCCAAAAATCTTTGAAAACCACGGATGGCAGAACTGGTGGAGTATGTGAGGCATCAGGGTTGACTTCACCTTCTTGAAGAATCATCCCCCAGGGTGTTTGAAATTTAGAGAGTTTTCCTATAACATGGACTTCTAAGAAGATGGCCTAAGCTTAACTGCCCAGGTGAAAGAAAAGTCTATCTATCTAGATGAAGAAGCACTGGGAAGGATCTTAGATGTACCTGTTATGGGAGTAAAATGTGTTGTAAAGGAGCAGCCTACAACTAAATTTATGATTGAAGCCTAAAAAATGGGTGGGACTTCAATAGCTACGGTGAAAAAGAAATTTTAAATCGGTGAGTTTCAGCTAGTATATGAGTTAATCAACAAGGTTCTATTACTAAGATCGAAGAAAAGGACCATTGCCTCTAGTATAGACAGTTTATAATAGAATATTTGAGTAAATTTGAGTTGATATACTTACCCGCTCTTATGATAGAGCATATGACAAAAGCAATCTATGAGAAAGAAGGGAGGCATGAAATACTTTATGGGTACTTCCTAAACAAGGTATTTGATCACTATGGAATAATTAGGATAAAGAGGACCCCTGGATCAGTTAAATGGAAGTTTAGTCTGACAACCTTAGTGGAGAATAAATGCATTGAAGGAAAGGTTGAAACTGTGTCCCAAGTATCAGAACTCTGCTCAAGAAAATTTAAACATAGAATTGGAAGAGTTAAGAATTCAACTAGCTGGAAAGGACATTGAGATAGTTCATCTAAAATTGCAGAATTAGAAGATGTCCTCGGAAGGACATGGTGCCACTGAAGAACTAGCAATAGAGATGCAAAGATCAAAGAAAAAATTCCAGAGTTAACTAGTGAAGTCCAAAGACTGAATGCTAAAGTAAAAACTCTCATCAAATAATTATTGGATGCTCAGGCTACTACAACTGATAGAATGGACATGTTGCTAAAATTATTCTCCTCTAAACCCTCTTCTACCTGAATCCTGTTGTGTCAGACTCTTGAGTTAGTTTCCAGCTCCTACTCCTGTAGTGGCCTTTGCAAACAATTATTTTATAAATCTTTGGTACATTGTACTAGTGTTGGTCTTATGGGAAAATGAATGAATTTTTTCTTGTGTGCTTCAATTGTTTTCTATACTTTAAGTTGTTCTTCATAATAGTGTTACCCCAGTAGCCATGAGCTAATTAGTATGTACTTATCTTTACTTATGGTTTACTGTTGCTCTTTTTCAATGATGACAAAAGGAAGAATACTTACTACTGACTTCATATGTAAGGACCTGGTGCATGTGTGTGCTCACATAGTGAAGAAGTATGGTGGCACAATGACAGGAGAAGTGCGTAATGATAGGGGGATGTTTTTGCTGCAAATCACACCAAGGGATAGATCCCCTTATTGTATGATGGAGGAAGCAAGATGATAGGGGGAACATTCATCTTCAGGTAGCATTCACTCTGATTAAATGTGACAAATGTGCAATGATGCTCAAATTGTATCGTTTGGTTTATGATTATCAAAAAGAGGAAAAATTGATATATGTAGTTTTGATGATGAGTAGTTAAACTGTAAGGGGTAGGTCCCTGGATGTGAAACATACAGTACAGCTGACATATGGTATCTGCATATTTTTTTCCTCATGTGTAACAAACTTGCAGGTGCTATTTTGTATTGACTTAGACATCTAGTCCAATGATATATCATCCATAATCATCACTCGGCTACAAAAAGAAAGAGAAGCCTCTTCATCAAATAGTTTTTGCAAATTCTAAAGAGTGGAAAAAGAGGAAGCGAAACCCCATTTTGTCACTACTCAAATTCCTAGCTATCTATGTAAGATTAAATTAAAAATTTTCTTGTTTGAGTAATGATTTGTAATTGAACTACTCATGCTATTAGAGTAGTGTTTGTTTTATGAGTGCCTAGGTAGAGTTACCTCAGTTAGTTGCTGATTAGAGGCAATCAGTAAAGATGTCCTTGGTATAGTTACCAAGATGAGCTTTTGGTAGAGTTGCTATAACAGAAAGGAGCCTAGACGTAGGCTGAAAGTGGATTAAAGTGGATTTCTTTGGTTCTTGTGAGGGAAGCCATAGTTTTTGCCTTTCTGGGTTTCCACGTAAAAATTTGGTGTTCTTACTTTCTTGCACTGCCGTTGGTTTTTCCAGCACCTCATAGTTGCTTTACTGTTCTATCACTTGTGTTTGACTTTGAGGGACCTGGTCCCTCAATTTGTGGTGCAACCCCCAAGGGTTTCAACGGTTTGGACAAATAATGTGTCTAGTTTTTTGAAAAAAATTAAAAATCAAATTCTAAAAATTTCAAAATTTATTTAAAACCTATTCTTTGGAAAAAATATAGCGTTTTATTTAATTTCTTTTAAATTTAAAAACTTACCTAAAATTTTATTATTTTATTTAAAAAAAAAAACTTAACCTATTTATGACCCCATCCAATTCTTTGTAAAGACCTAAATTTAGGTGATTTTCTTTTTTTATGTTTTGACCATTTTTTCCTTTCTAGTAGTTTCTACATGTTGATTTTGTAGTTTGAGGTGGTTGGCACGGTTATCGATGCGATCGCAAGCTATTTGTGTGAGTTGTGGTTTTTAGAGGCTGGAGGAGCTATCTAGTTGACCTTTTTCAACATTTGTTATTATAAGTATCAGATGGCAAAATGGACTGCACCAACATATTTGAAATATCAAATTTTGGTGAGTAGCGTGGTTGATTTGGATTGGAATCATGATATCTCATTTCGAACCATCATTTGAAAAATAGTGAAAAGGGGGTTTCGAGGGGTTAATTTTGAAAAAGTAATCTTTTTTTCAAAAAATTAATGTTGTCATTGAGTCTAGAAGGTTGAAATTAGCATACATATGGTTTTTTATAGTCGGATTCTGAAAAAAATTGAGGGTCCATTCGGAGACATTTCTCCACTTGGAAAATCTGTTGTTGCGGCAATTTCTGGTGCATCAAGTCCTCGTTCTCCATCGCGTGGACACGTGCCTCGATAGTGAAATATATTGAGATCATGTAGCGGAGGTATGATGATAGTGATGGGTTAATCAGTGGATCGGGTTGGTTTGACTTATTGAAATCATTAGGCCAACTACACGACTGTGATGACCAGCTTAATTGCCATTCAATCTTTAACCCTTGCAATCGCGAGGTGGGGTCTGCGATTGTGATGTATTATTTACTTAATAGTATATAAGGTCAATTTTCACATATTTTTTTCTCTATTTTTGGACATTTGAGCTTTGGGTTTGGGTGATTCTTGACGATTTCTTCACCATTTAAGCTTGGCTAAGCTCCAAAACCTTATTCCCATTATTTTTCGTCAATTATATCATCAAAAACAATTTCAAATCATTATTTTAAAATGGAAATTTGGGGATTTAACCAATAAAACTAGGGGTGTCAAATGGGCAGGTTAGGTTAAGACTGGAAATATTAAATGGCTTGAATTGAATATCGGGTTGGGACATGATCTGCCCAAATTCATTTTGGGCTGAAATGGGTTGGGTTGAAATGGGTAAAAATCGGGTTGGGTCTTGACCCGCTCAATTTGACCTGCTTAATCTAAAATATATTAACATATTGATATTTACTCCTTGTAAACCCAACTCAAGAAAATAAATTTGGATGAGTTTGGAAAGTTGGGTGGGTGGGTAGAGAGTGGAGGCGGGGTGGGGTAAGATTTTTTAAAAAATTAATATTTTTAAAAATAAAAAATTATTTTTTGGGGAGGGGTGTGAGGTAGGGAGTTAGGTTGGGGTTGAAGTAAGAATTTTTATAAAAATAAATATATTTTTAAAAAAAATCATTTATTGGAGAGGGGTATGTCATTGGGGGCAATAATTTTTAAAAAAAATATTTTAAAAAAATATATTTAAAAATATTGGGAGCGGTGTGGGGGTAGGGAAGGAATGGGATGGGGATTGAGGTAAATATTTTTTTTCTAAAAACAAAGAAATTTAACTTTTTTAAAAAAATGATATTTTTTTAAGATGGGGTATTATCGTATAGGGGGTGCAGGGGGTAGAGGGAGATGGGGTTGGGGTAAGATATTTTTTTAATAAAAAATTATTTATTTATATTTAAAAAATATTTCTTAAAATAAATCTTTTGGGAGGGGTAAGGAATGCGGTGAAGGGGGGTAGGATTTTGATTGTGAGGTAAGAAAAGATTTTTAATTTTTTTTCAAAAAAAATAAAAAGAATTAATTTTTTGGGGTGGGGGTTCGAGGTAGGGAGGTGGGGTGAGGGCAAAAAAATTTATAAAAAACCTTTTTAAGAAATAAAAATAATATATTTAATGGAGGCAAGGTAAGGGTGGGGTAAGCTGGGGGTGTAGTAGGGTTGGGGTGAAGTAGGTTATTTTGAGAGTGGGAGGACACATTGTCGCTTATTTTTCCTAATTTCATTAAGAAAACTATTTTTCTATTAAACGAGTTGAAGTGGAGATTGAATTGGGCTCATTTGAACCCAAACTAAAAATGGGTTGAAATTTACCTAATAGTAAATTATCTTGAACCCAACCCATTAAATATTGGGCGGGTTGGACGGGACAACTCAATTTGGGTTCATTTTGACACCTCTAATTAAAGTTTAAAAAGAGTTTTTCTTCGAGTTGGACCTCATTTTTAATCCTCTTAGAGTGGATTTTCACTAATAGATTCCTATAACCTTGGGAAGGTATGTTTGAAACAAAATTTTGATTTCACCCCTTTCATTTTTGAACTCATTTTTGGACACGGCCCAAATATGGATAATGTAGGTATCATAAGCTTTTCTTAAATGTGTAGATGCTATATTTGAATGTTATAGTTGATTCTAAGGTCGTATGTTAGGGGAAGGCTCCATGTTGAAGAACTTTAGATTAAGATTTCATCCTTTCGAGGTTATTTATGGCTTAACTTCTTTTAGATTGTGTTGGTAGTTAATAAATAAGTAAAGCATGCTATGGGTTGGAAAAAATAACAAGAGAGTTATATTTTGAGATTATTATTATTATTGTGTGCCCATGTGGAGGTTATATTTAGTTGTTGTGACTTGTGATATCTGATATTATGTGTCACCCATGTGGGAGGTTTTATTTGACATCATTGGCCTTATTTGTGCATTTGAATGCCTTTATTCTAGATATGATGTCAGTTCGGGGCTTGCTTTGATCATATAGGTCTTATTTGGTCATTGATTGCCTTTATCATGATAGAAAAACTCGAGTTAGGGGTTGATATGATAATAATGATATTTTGCATGCATATTTACTTTGATGGCGCCTAATTGAAGTTGATAATAATGAATTATGAGCATATTGAGTAGATTATGGTCTCCCTTCTATATATACATATTGGATGGATTGGATATCATCCTATTGAGTTGATTATGAGCATTACATCCTTATCTTATGCATTGACATTCATGAAAAACTAGTACCATTAGGAAATACTATTTTGAAAGAAAATGACTCACTTTTTGGAAAACCCTTGGTTGAGGTCATGGCCAGCAAGGTTGGTTAAGATATTTTGGAACACCCTTGGTTGAGGACATTACCGTCAAGATTGATTGGAGATTGAGTTATATTATATTGGTTACGAACCCTACATAAGTCCTACCTGATAACTGCAAACTCGATGGTGTTGCTGAAAGTCAAGTGACGGCTTTTATCATTCATACCATCCGCATTGCATTTGCACACGCATCTTGTTTGATTTACCTAGCTTTCTTTACTCTTACTTAGGTTCAACGTATTTTCATATATATATATATATATATATATATATATATATGTGTGTGTTGATTCTATTCCCATGTATTTATATATATTAGAATTATTAGTGGAGACAGTGCGAGTTACTGTTTGGGATTATTCTGCTTGTGGGTGCTCATAGTATATTTTATTTATATTATTCTCTACTTTACTCAGTCAGCCTATGATACCTACGGAGTACAAGCGTACCATACTCACCCATACTGTGGCCTTTTGATTTAAATCCTAGCACGAGCATGATGTGCGGAGGTTGAGATCATGATGTTATTTGGTATTATTTTGAGGTACTGGATTTTTGTAATATTCAAGGTAGATTCCAGATCTCATTCTATTTTACTTATGTCTCTATTTGGATCCGGGATAAATGTTGTACTTTCTAGTTTTTGGATTTGTACTTAGATGCTCTTACACTATGACACCAGATTTTGGGGATGTATGAGATTTCTTTCAGATTTCTACTTTACTTATTTTTAGGATCTGGATTTATTCTAGAATTCATGTCTTGGTGTATGTTACTGTAATTTTATATTTTTTTATCAATTTAGATTATTGACATACTTATTAAAGCTAAGCCACGATAAGTGCCATCTTGACCTATTTTGGGGACGTGATGAATTGGTATCAGGGTAGCCAGGTTCACTATTCTCATAAGTGTAAGAGTCAGATGACTGGTAGAGTTTCGTGGATTAGTACGTAGATGTCCATATCTAACTTAGAGATGCTATAAGATGTCTTTAAGAAAATTTCTATATTTTGATTCCTAGCCGTGTGAGTTGTTCTTACCCAAAGTTCTAAGTTGTGTTACACTTTTTTATGGAAATGGTAAAGACTAGATCTCATAGGCTATGGATTCTAATCCATCACTCAAGGATGGAGCCCAGACCGGAGGGAAATGTAGGGGTCATGGATAGCCCAGAGGTAGAGAACAGGCGCGAGGAGATGCCCCTGATAGAGGATGTACTCAGGAGGCTTCCTCAAAGCCCAATTTTTTTTATTATAGGGATGATTATTACAAAAAGAATGTAGTGCCATCTTAGGTCCCATAAGGTTGAGTTAATACCATAGTACTTCAGGGTCTCTTGGCTCGTCTCTTGACTTATTTGGAGAGTGTTCCCTGAGTGCACCTGGTGTTCTTCCGATTTTGAGTATTATGCAGCTGTTAGTATCACCGTCGGTATTGACCTCTAATTATGGTATTCCTTTGATTTTGTTATGGTTCTATCATCTCTACTAGTATCTACTTATGGCACTCTTCAAACTTTGAGTGGTGCTCCACCTTCTATACCAATATCTAATTAGGGTATTCCAAGTTTAAGGGTACAACCTTCATTTATGGTACTCTCTTGTATGGATACATTGCCTATCAGACTTACTATTTCTCTAGTTGTTTTAGGTACGGTTATGTCTTTGAAGGGTCAGAAGAGATTTGAGAGGTTTATTCACTTGGGTTTGCCAAGTTCATTGGTGCATTGGTGAGGATGTCTATTAGTTTCTGACTGATTTCCAAGAGAAGTTACATAATATTGGATCCTTTGATACTTATGGAGTTGCTTATACTACCTATCAGTTGACGAATATGGCTTGGGATTGGTAGATGTCTTTTACTAGTTGTAGACTTTTGGGCTCACCTACTATGTTTTGTACTTATTTTTCTGAGGCCTTCTTAGATAGATTTGTACCATATAGATTGAAAGATTAGAAGCGAGATGAGTATCACTTGGAGTAGGGCTCCATAACTATTATTGAGTATGAGGCTCATTGTCACACTTTATCTAAATATTCAACCGCTAGCATATCTACTAAGCCAAATAGGATTGGGAAATTTATGAAAGGTTTAGATGGTACTTATTAGTTGGCTACATCTCAGATGGTAGTTTCAGGGGCTTCTTTCCAAAGTATTATTGAGCATGCCAAGATGACTAGGTCTATTATATAGGCTACCTAGAGAGGTACCAAGAAGGTCCGTCATCATAATGAGTTAAGTGGACATGCCTCCTGGGGTAGAGATTTCTCTAGTAGAGGTTCCCGTGGTTATTATGGTAGGCTCAAGTGGTAGACCTTCAAGTTCAGATACTTTGGGTAGCCATACATTAGGCCAGGGCAGTCGTTCTAGTTCTTTCAGGCCCTCTCAGTATGATGTTAGTAGCAAAAAGTGTTTTTTATCTTATGAGATTGATCATTATGTGAGGGACTTCTCTCTGCATGCACTAGGTCGAACGCAATAGAGTTCTTAGACTTAGATTTGCCAAACTCCTATATATATATAGTCAGAGGTGATTCATAGAGTAGTTCTACTAGTGCTATAAGAGCTCAAGGTAGAGGTAGAGGTGCTTGTGGTGGTGGTTGTAGGGTTTCTTACTTTAGGAGAGGATGTGGTTAGTGTTATGCTATACCTGCTATACACGAGGCAGTGGCCTCTGATGTTGTTATTACAAGTATCATCTAGGTTTGCTATAGATTTATTTCCATGTTATTTGACCTTAGGTCTACATTCTCCTATGTATACATATTTTACTTCTATTTTTTATTTTGTATGTTAGCCTCATGTTATGACTTTTCATGTGTCTACCTCTATAGGAGATTATTTAGTGGTAAATTTGATCTACCAATCTTGTCTGGTTACCTTTATGGGCCATGAGATGGGTAGACTTAATTATCCTAGATATGGTTGATTTGTATATTGGGTATGAATTGGTTAGCTCCATATCATGCCATTTTAGACTGTTATACCAAGGTTGTGACCTTAGTTATGTTGGGTGTGATAAGGTTAGCTTAGAAAGATACGCTTAATTTGGGTCTGAAGGGTGTTATATATTTTCTGTGTGCTTGTCGCATCATAAAGAGAGGGTGTTTGTCTTATGTATCTTATATTCTTAGTACTAGTGTTTCCCAACCACCACCGATGGATTCTATTTGAGTTGTTCCAAAGTTTTTGGATATGTTTCATGTAGATTTTCTTAGGATACTTCCGGATCGTGATAGTAATTTCGCTACTGATATAGAGTTAGGAACCAAAACCATTTCTATACCCCTTATTAGATGCCCCCGATAGAGTTGAAGGAGTTTAATAAGTAGTTGTGAGATTTATTAAGTAAGAGGTTCATTAGACCTAGTGTATCTCTTTAGGGTGTGACCATCTTATTTGTTATGAAGAAGGATGGTTTTAGGCATATGTGTATTGATTACAAGAATTTGAAAAAGGTGAAGGTTTAAGAACAAGTATCCTCTCCCTTGCATTGATGATCATTTTTGCCAACTTTGAGGAGCTTTGGTGTTTACCAAGACTGATTAGAGATTAGAATATCACCAGTTGAAGATTAGAGGTTCAGATATTCCAAAAAATGGCTTTTCAAACTTGCTACCATCATCATGAGTTCTTGGTCATATCTTTTGAATTGACTATTTCCCTAGCATGATCATGGAGTTGATAAACCAAGTGCTTTAAACATATCTCGACTCATTTGTGATTATGTTTATAGATGACACCTTAGTTTATTCGAAGAGTGAAGCTGACCATGTGAAAAAATTGAGAATTATACTATAGAGGTTGCACAATAAAAAGTTCTACATAAGTTTTTCAAGTGGGAGTTTTTTGATGGATTCTACCTCTCTATTGGGTCATGTTTTTACTAAATATAGTATTTTGGTTGATCCGACCACGATAGTAGCAATTTATGATTGGGCTAAACCTACTTCTCCTACTGAGATTCAGAGTTTTATTGGTTTGGTGGGTTATTATTGGTGCTTTGTAGAGGATTTCTCACCTATTACGGCTTTTTTAACCAAGTTAACTCAAAAGAAGGTGGTTATTCAGTAGTTGGATGTGTGTTAAAAGAGCTTCCAAAAGCTCAGAGAGTTGTTGCTCAAATCCTATCTCGACTTTGACCGAGGGTGTGGGTTTTTATTATGTTTTTTGATGATTCTGGTGTTGGGTTGGGTGTGGATTTAGTGTAGGAGGATGAGGTGATCGTTTGTGCTTTTCGTTAGTTGAAGCCTCATGAAGGAAATCATCCTAACAATGATTTAGAGTTAGCAGCCGTGGTGTTTGTATTGAAGTTGTGGTGTCATCACTTGTACGGAGTTCCTTGAGATATTTTCTCGAACCATCATAGTCTTTAGTATTTCTTCAGACAGCGAGATCTTAATAAGGCAATGGCATTGGCTTGAATAGCTTAACAATTCTAACCTCATTATTTTGTATCATTTTGCAAGGCTAACGTGGTTGCGAATGCCTTGAGTTGAAAATCAACTGTATGGGATGTGTAGCTCATCTCTTGACCCAACAGTGGTGTTTAGCTTTGGATGTTTAGTCCTTAGCTAATCAAATGGTTAGGCTTTATATTTCAATATATAGGCATGTTTTAGCCTTTGTAGATACTATATCTTCCTTGATGGATCAAATTTGATCTCATCAATTTGATGATAAGAGTTTGAGGGTGATTCAACATAAGTTGTTGAGTGGCGAGACTAGGGTAGCATCTCTTGATTCTGATGGAGTTTTGAGGATTAGAGGTAAAGTTTGTATACCTAGAGTTGGTGGATGGGTGAGATTGATTTTGGAGGAGGCATATTGATGCTGATATTATATCCATTCAAGTATGACCAAGATGTATCATAATTTAAATTAGCTTTATTGGTAAGGTGGTATGAAGAAGGATATGGAAAATTTTATAGCTCGTTGTTTGTGCTGTCAGCAGGTGAAGATTGGGCATCAGAGACCAGGTGGTTTGCTTCAGATATTACCCATTCCTAAGTGGAAGTAGGAGCTAATCACTATGGACTTCATGACTGGGTTTCCTCATACTTTCCTTGGTTCTGAAAGTATTTGGGTCATCATGGATGACTGACCAAATTAGCCTATTTCATCCCTATTCAAATCTTATCTAGTGTTGAGAAGTTAGCCCGTATCTATGTTCCATAGATAGTTTATCTTCATGTGGTACTCCTGTATTATTTCATATAGGGTCTCAGTGTTAACCTCTACCTTCTGGCAGAATTTTTAGGAGAAGTTAAGTAATTGGGTTGACCTTAGCAAAACTTTCCTCCCGTCAGACCGGTGGTCAATCAGAGCAGACTATTCAGGTTTTGCAAATTATACTCTATGCATATGTTATGGACTTGAGAGGTCAGTGGGAGAAACATTTGGATTTAGTGGAGTTTTCTTATAATAATAGCTACTATTTGAGTATTGAGATGGCCCTTTCTAAGGAGTTGTATGGTAGGAATTGTTGATCTCCTATTAGCTGGTTTGAGACCTCAGAAGTTAGACCCCATTTTACCAACTTTCTTCGCGAGTCTTTGGATAGAGTTAGGGTAATTTGGGATAGGCTTCAAGTAGCTCAGAGTAGGTAGAAGTGATATGTGAACCATATACTTTATGCCTTCAAATTTAGTATTGGTGATCGAGTCTTCCTTCAGGTATCCCCTATGAAAGGTGTGATGAGGTTTGGAAAGAGAGGAAAGCTTCATCCTAGGTATGTCGAACCACTTGAGAATCTTTCAATATTATATAACCGATGAGTGTCATATGCTCAATTGGGATTTAGTTCAGTTGGAATAGAAATTTGTCGATGAGCCAACCTCCATATTAGCCGAGGATGTTAGAAGATTGCATTTTAGGGATATCCCTATGGTTATGGTTCAGTGGAGGTACCGTCCTATTGAGGAGGCCGCTTGACAGGTTGAGTCTGATATGTGTAGTAGTTATCCCCAGTTTTTCACTGACTCAGGTATTTCTTTGCCTTTAGTTCGAGGATGAACTAGAGTCTTATTGGTGGATGTTATAAGGACCTGAATTTAGGTGATTTTCTATTTTATGTATTTTGACCAGTTTGCCCTATTAATAGTTGTTACATGTTGATTTTAGGTTTTAGAGATGGTTGGCATGGTTCCCGATGTAATTAGTAATGATTTGAGCGACCTTGTGATGTAAAAAGGCTTGAGAATTCATTGTTGAATTTGGTCAACATCGTTATCCTGAGTGTTGGATGGTAAAACAAACTACGCCAACAGATCCAAAATTTTGAATTTGGGTTAGTAGAAGGTTGGTTTTGGTTTGGGACCTTTATATCTCATTTCGATTCATTGATTGAAAATAGTGCAAGAGGGGTCCCAGGGGTTAATTTTATGAAAAAAAAAATCAAAAAACTGGCATCTTCATTGCATTCGAATCATCAAAATTAGCCTAGTAGCATATATAATTTATTTCTATCGGATTTCGAATGAATCTCGAGGGTTCATTCAGAGACATTTCTCCACTAAAATTCTGTTGGTGCACCATTTTCTGGTGCATCTGATCTATTTTTGCAATGGCATAGACACATGTTATGATCGGAAGGCCTCAAAGATGGAATACATTGCAATCACATGGTTGAGGTACCGCGACGCGATGGGTTAATCTGTCGACCGGGTTGGGTTGATTCATCTTGATCACGAGGCCCATCTATGCTATTGTGCTTTCTTAGTTTTCGACCAAATTTTGACCCTCGTGATCGCTAGGTGGGGTATACGATTGTGAGGTACTATTTACTGAACAGTGTATAAGGTATATTTTCACGTTTTTCCTCTTATTTTGTGCCTTTGAGCTTCGAGTTTGGATGATTCTAGAGGATCACTTCACCATTTGCGCTTGGTAAGCTCCAAAACCTTATTTCTATTATTTTTCATTAAATATATCATTAAAAATTACTTCAAATCATGATTTTAAAATGGAAATTTGGGATTTTTATCGATCAAGTTTTAAAAAGATTTTTCTTTGATTAGGACCTTATTTTTAACCTGTTTGCATGTGACTTTTCACCTGTAGATTTATATAACCTTGGAAAATGTGTTTTTAAAATAAACTTTCATTTTTAGCCTTTTATTTTTGAACTCCTTTTGGATCTGGCCCAAATTTGAGCAATATGGATATTATTATCTTTTCTTTAATGCGCACATGCTATATTTTATTGTTGAAGTTGATTCTGAGGCCGCTCGCAAGGGAAAGGCTCCATTTTTAGGCAATTTAGATTGTGATTTCATCATTTTGAGGTAGATTAAGACTTAACTTTGTTAGATTGAATTGAATAGTTAATAAATAAGTAAAACGTGCAATGAGTTGCAAGAAATAGCTAAAGGGTTTATATTTTGAGATTATTATTACTGTTGTGTGCCTGTTTGGGGGCTTATATTTTGTTGTTGTAACTAGTGATATCTGGAATTATGTGTTTCCTGCATAGAGGCTTTATTTGGCCATTTTATTAGACATTGTTGGCCTTATTTGTGCATTTGAATGACTTTATTCGAGATATTATGCTTGTGTAGGGGCTTATTTTGCTAATATAGGTCTTATTTGAGTATTAATTGTCTTTATCGTGATAGAAATACCTGAGTTAGGGTTGATATGATATTAATGATATCTTACATGTATATTTATTCTAATGGTGCCTAATTGGAGTTGATGATCATGAATTATGGATATATCAAGTTGATTATGGGCTGACTTCTATATATACATATTGGATGGGTTGGATATCATCATATTAAGTTGATTGTGGGCATTACATCCTCATCTCATACATATTAATTCATGAGACACTGGTACCATTGAGAAATACTATTTTT
This sequence comes from Capsicum pubescens, assembly GCA_030864215.1. NCBI lineage: Eukaryota > Viridiplantae > Streptophyta > Magnoliopsida > Solanales > Solanaceae > Capsicum > Capsicum pubescens. Next base: position 211,135,361 of record CM061543.1, on the reverse strand, counting down.
TTAAAAAGTGACTCATTTTTTTAACAAACCTTGGCCGAGGTCATACCGGTAAGGTTGGTTATTATATTTTAACAAACTCTTGGCTGAGGTCACTGCCGACAAGGTTGGTTATGATATTTTGAAAAACCCTAGGCTGAGGTCATTGTCGGCAAGATTGGTTTGAGATATGAGTTATAGTATGTGGGTTGCAAATACCCCATGAGTCCTCTCTGGTAGCTACGAGCTTGTTGGGAGTATACAAAAGTCATGCAATGTCTTTTATCATTCATCCCATCCATATTGCATTGCATTGCATTGCATTGCATTTACACACACTCTTGCTTGATTTCCCTAGTTTCATTTACTTGTGCTTAGTTTTAGTGTATTTATCTATCTATCTATCTATGTGTGTGTGTGTATATATATAATATATTAAAAGTGTGAAGGGCCTTAGAAATATTATTTGAAATTTTTGCCCTTCATTAAGAGTCTCTACTTTAGACAAAATCAACTTTTCACTATTTTTTTCTAATATTTAAGAATTAGAAATTAATTAAATATATTTATGGTAAACCTTTCCTTATTAGAAGGAATAAGAATTAATGAAAACTAATACTTTTTCTATTAGTTTAAGAATTCTAAATCAACTAAATTTGATTTAAAGAAGATTAGAAAAATCTAGAAATAATTATAAAAATGTTAGATAAAATCTCCGCAATAAATAAAATTATTTAATTTTAATTAATCAAGTGTTACACGTGTAAGACACGTGCGGTTAAACTAGTATATAGATCTTTCGATGTAGATCTTAGGACGAGTACAACGCACAGAGGTTGAGATTGTGTTGTTGATTGTTGTTATTTTTAGGTACTGGGTCATTGTAGTGTTCAGGGAAAATTTCAGATCTCATTCTATTTTACTTATGTCTTTATTTGGATCAAAGACAGATGTTGTACAATTCATTTTTTGAATTTGTACTTAGATGCTCTTACACTATGACACCAGATTTTAGGGGTATATGAGATTTCTTTCATATTTCCGCTTTACTTAAGTTTTAGGGTCCGACTTTTTTCTAGAATTCTTATGTTGGTGTATGTTACTATAATTTTATGTGAATTATATCAATTGAGGTCATTGACTAACTTATACTTATTAAGGTTGAGCCGCGATAAGTGTCATTATCACCTATTTTTGGATTGTGACATTCTTATATCCCTTTTTGGCATTTGATTCAAAAATGTATGCTCATTATGAAGAAATTATCCGTAGAATGTAGGAAAATTATGTAGGCATTTGACCATGTTTCATTGTAAGAATAGAATAAAATAATTTTTATTTTCAAAATGAAAAACGAGATTTGAAAGTTGAAGTTGTGTTGGGGCAAAGAAAAAGTTAGAGTTGTTTCTAATTCTTTGTGAGTAAATTGGTGTGAAAAAAATGAAAACATTATCTTTTTGTTTTTGAAATTTTTGTAAAAGTGTACAAAGAATTTTCTAAAATTTCATGCCCAAACATGTTTTTTGGATTCTAACTCCGAAAAAAAAGTGAATAATTTTTCATGGTCAAACGTCCCTATATGGAAGAATAGTTAGTTACTACCATTATTATATTTATTTTTCATGGATAGATCTTCGTAACTTTTTGTAATTTGATAAATTGTAATAACTAGTAATTGTATTTTTGTAACTTTTACAAATATGTGGTGTTATAATTTTAGGATAGTATATTATTTAATTCTTTATAAAAATAAAATTTTCTTTCAAATTTAGAAATTTTGTTTTTATATAATTTTTAAAATTTATGGACATAAGTCATGTTTTGTATTTTTCAAAAAAAAAAAGTGAAATATATTTTCAAAACCCATAGTCAAAAACATTTTAAAACTTCATTCAAATTTGATTTCACAGAAGTATTTGGGAATCTATGAAAAATGAAGCATATTGTGAAAATGTCATCTATTGAAGACCTTAAAAATAAGAGTAATCCATAACAGCTTTATAAATTCCATTGAAAATTGCCATGAGATATTATGCATCTATATCAGAAGTAGGGGTCTACATAGGTCGGGTTGGTTTGGTTTCTAATGAAAAAAAAAAATCAGTTATGTCGGTTTATTAAAATTATAAATCAAATCAAACCAACATAAAATCGGTTTTTTCGATTTAGGTTTTAGTCGGTCCTTTCGGTTTTTCTCAGTTTTTTTTATCATATTTATTTTTGAAAATTATATTGTGATTGAAGTTTAGATCAAGTATGTTTTCACTCATGCGCTAATGAAAACCCACAATTATGAAAAATTGAGGAGCGAAAAACTCTCTTGAAACTAAAAAATAAGATGAAGAGTGAAAAGTTTAGGTTTTAAGTTTATATTGGATTTTGGATCATTTTATTAGAAATTAATGGATAAATATTACAACTTAAAGGCCCAAATATGAATATATATATATACACACACACACATCTACTTTCTAAATATTGAAAACTAATAAGACTAATTGAAAAGTATTTAAAAAATAGATTATAATTAAAATTTTATGTATAAAAATTTAAATTATATACATGCATATATATATATAATATATTAAAAGTGGGAATATCCTTAGAAAAGTGAATTGAATTTTTTGCCCTTCATTGAAATCCTTGTTTTAAACAAAATCGTCCTTTTCACTATTTTTTCCTAATATTTAAACAAAATCGTCTTTTTCACTATTTCGCCCTAATATTTAAGAGTTGAAAATTAATTAAATGTATTTATGGTAAAAAAAAAAATCGTTATTAGAAGACATCAGAATTTCTATATCTTTTTCTGCTTTAAGACTTGAAAATTAATTAAATATATTTATGGTAACTCTTTCCTTATTTGAAGTCATACAACTGATACATTTTTTATTAGTTTAAGAAGATTTTAAAAATCTAAAAATAAATATAAAACTATTAGAATAAGAAAAAATTAAGAAGTTCTAGATTTTTAAATGTTTTAAGTACGCAATAGAATGTAATCAATAAATTTGTAAAGATTTGACTTTAAAAATAAGGAACGATTTTATATATATATATATATAAAAAAAAAAAAATCGTAACACAAATATGGTTTAAATTGATGCGTCTCTCTTATCCTGTGGCAACAAGGGAAAGAGGTATACAAATATAAAAGTGATACCATCAACCACTTGTAATTGGAAAACATATATGTGTATATGTTTATGTTTACATTATTACATTAAAGTGTGAAAGATTTTTGAAAAGTGATTTGAACTTTTACACTTTATTAAAAATCTCCGCTATAGATAAAATTATTTAATTTTAAATAATCAAACGTTACACGTATGACTAAACTAGCATATATATATACACACACACATACACACATAAATATACACATATACTCTCTCTCTCTCTCTCTCACACACACACATACACACACATATATATATATTATGTCAGTTTGATTTGGGTTCGGTTTGACTTTTTTTTGGTTAACACCAAACCAAACCAAGAATGGTCGTTTTTTTTTTAAATGCCAAACCAACCAAACCAAACCATAAGTCAGTTTTTTTTCTCGATTTGGTTTGGTTCTTCGATTTGGTTTGACTTGACGATTTGGTCTGTACACTCCTAATCATAAGTTTAGGGGAAAAATTCTTCTACACACGAGCGTTGACTAGATATATATTCCAGTATAGCTGGATACGAGAATGCAACCCATATTTTAATATAATTAATATTATATTAATTAATTAATTAATTAATAATATATAGAAGCACCTTGGGTAGCAGCTGAGCGTCAGCTTGCCGCCCAAGGGCTATTTTCCTTAATTTTTGTGAGTTTTATACGTATGTTTACTGTGAGTTTTATATGTGTTTTACTGATATACTGCCAACTACACAGGTAAGCATGAATAGAGTTACGGATGAACACAAAAAGGAATTTTCAATCTAATCATTTTCTTCACCCCTTAGTTCCTTCTTCTCCTCGGGTGAGTGTTCACGGTTGTTACTGTTATGTCACTTTGTGAAATTTCATTTTAGATACGGATAAACTATTATTGCAATTTTAAGGTTTCAATTTTTCCTTCAACTTTGAAATGATTCTAGTTTATTACTCCATATTTCTTCATTTGGTTTAAGAATTTATAAAGATTCATATCTTTTCTTCTGGTTTCCTCTTCGTGTTTATATTTTTGTTTGACTTTTAGATTTATTTGAGTGGGATTTATATTTTTGCTAGATTTTTAGATTTGTTTGAGTGGGATTTGGTCCTTCATCTTTTGGTAAATTTGACATCTTAAGTTCTTGCATGTGGAATTATTTTAAAGTTTTAAGTTAAAGAATTCAATGTGTATGAGTTTTTGAAGAATTCTGGTTTGTGGGCTTGTGCTTGTTTTCATAGTTTGTTGATGTATCATGTTAAAGCTTCAATGTTTGTTTTCATAGTTTTTGATGTTAGGTCTTAAAGATTCAATTTTTGATTGTCGGTATCCTTACTTTTTCCCCGACATTCTTTTGATTTGGATGACTGATTTGTTAAGTTTCAACTTTCATTATGTACATTAGGTATTCAATGAAATTCCTCTTTATCGTTTCTTCTATGAAAATCGATAATTAGTTTCAGTTTTCACTGCTGATTTGTTACCTATGTGTTCTATATGATGGTGTATGCTTTTACATCTGATAATTTCAGAAACAAATTTTAATTGTTTATGTGCTTATGGTTGTGAACACTATGGGTCTGGCCTATTTTTTTCGACTGCGTTAAAGATTTTCATCAAAAAGTTGAAATTGTTGTGACGTTTATGATACAGATTTTTTCCAAAAAGTTCAATCTTCAAGCTTTAATTCCTTTACTTTTCTGTGTAATTATGTTTGAACTTTAGCTTTCGTAGTTTCAAAGGTGAACTTTTTTTCCTTATACGATTATCACTATGAAATGTCGTCTAAGAGCAGGAATTGTATGTAAGTGGAAAGACTTATTTCTATCTGTAAGTTTGCTATTTGAAATCTTGGTTCTGTTTCACCATAAGGTATTTCAATATTTTTGCTTCTATTATCTGCATTTAGCTATAGGAGTTTTGTATAATATGGCCTGTCAGCAGGTAGTATTTTCCTTGTATCCTGCAATATTAGACTTTCTGTGTAAATATAGTTTGTTATCAAGTTCATCTTCTGTGTGACCTGTATCCAATAAAGACAATTCTTTTCATATTTATCTTAGTAACTTTGTGTTTATAATTTTTGTATGGCTCGAGCAGCCTTGGGGACAACGTTACTCAATATTTGTAGTAGGTAGTCCATAAAATTAATCGATGTGTGTGTAGGTTGGCTACACACCACCATTACAATTCATTGGAGTTGGATAAGTGTTTATGTTATGGGTTCAGTCAAACTTAGTTATTTTAACAATAAACATAGATAAATTATGATCATTACCTGGAATAATAAGAGCATCAAGCCTTTTTGGTAACCAAGAAAAGCTGCACAAACCAAGAAAAAGTGATAGCTTTGGCTGTAAGAAGAAATTCGCCTTTCTATTTCTAAAGCAAAACTAGGTAATCTAAAGATTCCCACAGAGAGATATGTGCAATGCACAGATATGTACATGATAAACAGTAAGAGTTTCTATAATTCTAATCAACAAGAATCTGATAAGTGGTACCAGCAAGCTTTTCCTATTGAGTTTTAACTGCAAATGTTCCATTACAAGTTTGTTCATTAGTTTACTCTATCATGTGTTGCTATTAGATCTGTACCTTCTGTTGCCATAATGAAACTGAGAGCGCCATAATGGATCAAAGGCTTCTTGTGGACGTCATCTGATCTTGGGCATATTTATAGATCCAATTGCTAATATTTACCCATAGTTATATTTTTTCTATGAGCTAAAACGTGTTCATTGTATTGTGTTGAGCCTATAATTGTATTCTTTATCTAATGGATGTGATTTGTTGATGTAGGCCAAAATTTTGATGAAATTGAACATAATTGGAAGCATTAACGAGAAGCTAATGGTGGGTGGAAGCAGTGGGAGTGATTTGTTGAGCATGAGGATACTAGAAATAGGCTCAAAAAGCATGGAACTAAAGACAGGAGAAAGAAAAGAGGCAAAGAGATAGAAATAAAGGACAATGGCAAGCTCTGCTTCGTGTACCTTAGTCCCTATGATAGGGTCTTTATCGCGCTAAGGGATTATTAGTTGACAACAATTTCTAGTAAGCCTCCGTGATAGCCCCGCATCATGGAGGCTAAATTATTTCTCATGCTATATTCTAGTGAGGGTTCACGGTGTGGACCCTAGTGCACGCAATGAGCTTAGTGGTTCGGTGAAGGTCAACTTTTATTTAATTTTGTCCTACTATAAAAAGAACATTTAAAATCAAATGGGGACACTTTTGGCATACGTACAGCAGAGGCAAAGGAAATTACAATACTTCTCTTAGGGTTCTTTGAACATTTCATATTTCAACATTAATTTTTGGTATGATCAATTATATTTCCATGATGTTGATTTAGAACATGAGCGGCTAAACACCCTTGTTCTAGGGTTGAGCCCAAGAACATAATTATATTTTGATATTCTTAGAGTGGTTAACGTTGATTTATCATATGGGTTATTCTTATTCTCTTGTTTCTACCATTTTAATGATTGGACACTATTAGAATGAATCTATAGTTCCTTTGTGAAATCGGAAGGAGAATCTTAAGGATATACCAAGGAGTTTAAGGAACAAGTTTGTATTCTTCTATATAATGATGAAGATGAAGTAGTGACTAGGATAGGAATATACCTAGAAGCCTTGTTTGGTTCAATTGCAGGAAGATAGCTTAAAGCATCTAAATGGATTATTGCATTCCCCTCAACGATGTAGTTGCAAATGTATATTTAGGTAGAAGATTAGAGGATCATAAGACAATGTTCGTAATCTAAACCCTGCGAATCAATAACCCGATAATCACTATAACCACAATAAGGATAGAGATTTATAAGATTGTTTAGTGTGTCTCAATCCTGGAATTCTATCTCATATTGTTTACAACTCTGCTTATGTTTCCATTGATATACTTTGTTATTTCTTTATTTATTAGATAACTCATAAATTATCACAATTATTTGGATACTCTAGAACACTTAAATACATTATTGTCGAAACTGAAGTTGAGTAAATTACTAATCTAGTAGTCCTAGTAGATACAATATCTGATTCTTTGAGTCACTATATTACTTGTACGATCACGTGCACTTGCGTGTATGATAGACCGCAACAAGTTTTTGGCATCGTTGTCGAGGACTCAAATAATTAATAATTTTCTAAATTTGGGCTTTGATAATATATTGAACTGTTAACGACTTGATCTTTGCGACTGACTTTTGAAGAAAAAATGAAGGTAAGAAATAGGGGAATAAAATCTCCCTAAGTGCTCAAAACAGTGGGCCTGCGCGATAGCTCCGCATAGCGGACATTAGTCCCTGCGATAAGGTCTGCGTCGTACTAAAAATAATAGGTCCTAAGACCAATTCCAATAATTCCATAATAGCCCCGCATTGTGAAGGCATACTTCCGCATCGCAAAAGGAGAAATATTTGAGATATTTAATTAGAAGGTCGGGTTTAAACCCGACCCAATTCTTCTAACTCAGAATTCCCCTTTAAATAGCCTCTTATTTCCCACTTCTTTTCTACAATTCTAAGCAAAGGAATTATTAGTCGATGGTAAGTTCTAGTAAGCCTCCACAATAGCCCCGTTTCACAGAGGCTGAATTATTTCTCATTCCACTTTCCAGTGATGGTCCGCGATAACCCCGCGGCAAGATGAAGTTCAACTTTTGTTCAATTATTTAGGTAGAAGATTAGAGACTCTGAAGACAATGATCGTAATCTAAACCCTACGAATTAATAACCCGATAATCAACACGATCACGATACGGATAGAGATTTATAAGATTATTTAAAGTGTCTCAACCCTGGAATTCTATCTCATATTATTTACAACTCTACTTACGTTGCGATTGATATACTTTGTTATTCATTTATTTATTAGATTATTAATAAATCACCACAATCATCTAAATACTCTAGAACACTTAAATGCATTAAGGTCAAAACTGAAGTTGAGTAAATTACTAATCTAGTAGTCCTCGTGGGTACAATATGCAATTCTTTGAGACACTATATTACTTGTACAATCACGTTCACTTGCGTGTGCGATGGAATGCAACAAGTTTTTGGCGTCGTTGTCGGGGACTCAAATAATTAGCAATTTTCTAAATTTTTGGCTTTGATAATAAATTTAAGTGTTAACAACTTGATCTTAGTGGCTAAATTTTGTAGGAAAAGCAAAGTATCAGACTAGCAAGAGAGAAAGAATTGGTAGAGCCTTATTCGGAACCAGAACAGGTATTTCATCAGAGGCGAAGAGCAATAAAACTTTACTACCAAATTCAGCACGTTCAAATGGGAGATCAAAGAGATCATAATCCTAATGATCCAATTGATCCTAATGCTCCAAATGCTCCAGCTCCGGTGATTTCGGCTGCTCCTACTCGAGCAGAAGCTAGACCTATTCGTCAAGTGGCAATCCCACTTATGAATAATGATACTAATTGGTGGTTGGTTTGAAATGAAGTAGAATATGGTGCAACTCTTTCACACGAGTGGCATTTCACAGGTTTATCTCACGAGGACCCACAATAGCACATATAGATTTTTCTTGAGATCTGTGATACCTACTTTCCTGTTGGGGTACCTACTGATTATGTCAGGCTGACTCTCCTCCCCTTCTTTTTTATGGGGAAAGCAAAAAGGTGGTTATATGTTGAACCACCAAACTCCATTACTTCCTGGGATGATCTGAATCAAAAATTCCTTACTCGATTCTTTTTATTTGGGAAGACAGTATATTTGAGAAGTGAGATTCTGAGTTTCAAGCAAAAAGATGGAGAGAATCTTTACTAAGCCTGGCAAAGATTCAATGATATGCTCAGGAATCACCCTCATCATCATCAAACTAATAATGTGTTGGTACACACCTTCATTGAGGGTCTTGAGCCGAACATCAAGATTATCCTTGACACAGCAGCAGGTGAGCAGGCTCTTGAGAAGATGTACAATGAATTATACACACTGTTGAAACAAATTTCACAAGGGGAATTTTGAGTGGCACATTGATGTAAGAGGTGCTCCAAAGAAGGTAGAAGGTGTGCTAGAGATTGGCCAGTTCATAGCTATATCAGCTCAGGTTGCTTCACTACAGAATCAGCTAACTACACAGCTCGGTAATATAAATCTGGGAGTCACACATTCTGCATCGGCAACAACTAATGTTGTTCATCAAGCTTATACTTGGTGTAAGGTTTGTGGAAATAGTGTACATAAAACCTATGCTTGTGCAGCAAATCCAGAGTCTGTTAATTATGTGGGAAATGTTAATATTCAAGGATAATAGAACTTTGGTAATACTTACCATCTTAAGTGGAAGAATTATCCTAATTTCTCATAGGGTAGAAATCAAGTACAAAATACCAATCAATACAGGGGGCCAGTACAATAGAATCAGTAGCAGCATGCTCAGAGTACTCAAGTCATTACTCAGACAAGTAATATTTAGAAGATGTTAAAGCAGATTATGGCTACGTAAGCATAGTTGGTAGAAGATGTGAAAAGTCAGAAGATGATTACAAAGAACTTGGAGGTTCAAATAGGTCAGATTGCAGGAGCAAAGAACACGAGACCTTAGGGAGGCCTACCTAGTGATACTGAGCCAAATCCAAAATTGGTGAATGTGGTCACTACCCAGAGTGAACTACAACTAAAGGAGTTGGAACCTAAAAAGGTGAACCACAAGGGTACTGATGGTGAAACAGTTAAGGAGTATGAGAAAGTTGTAGATGACAAAGCTGACAGCAAAGGGACCAAGGTATAAAGTGTGGATCCACCTTCACCTTTTCTTCAAAGGCTTCAAAAACACCAAGAGGACGTTTGTTATAAGAAGTTTATTGATGTATTAAAACAGGTTCACATTAACTTATCTCTAGTTGATGTTTTGCAAAGTATTTCAAAGTATGCTAAGCAAATAAAGGATATCATTACTACCAAGAACCGCCTGACTGAATATGCTACCATGGTACTTACTGGGGAGTACACAACATAAATCCAAAATAGGTTGCCCACAAAGCTGAAAGATCCAGGGAGCTTTACCATTCAGATAACAATTGGGAAATCAATAAGCGCTCAGGGTCTATGTGATCTTGGGGAAAGCATTAATCTTATGCCCACATCATTATTCTGAAAGATTGGGATAGGCAGCCCAAAACCCACTAAAGTCATTTTGTAGTTAGTTGACTGGTCGCTTGCTAAACCAGATGGTATTGTTGAAAATGTATTATTTCAAGTGGGGTCACACATCTTCCCAATGGATTTTATTAGTCTTGATTTTGATGCTGATTCGGAAGTCCCATTTATTTTGAGGCATCTAATTTTAGCAACTGGGCATTCATTAATTGATGTTGCTGCAGGACAATTGACCATATGTGCTCACGACAAGCTTAAGGTGTTCAACATATAGAAGGCAATGAAGTTGCCTACGATATATGAAGAACTGACAGTTATTACAGTCTTAGATCTTGGGTCAGACTTTCACCATATTACGTCAAATGACCCACTTGAGCAAGCATTGATGTGATACAATCTTTTTGGCGATGTTAAAGTGCTTGAAAAGGTAAAAATTATGGATTTGGTGAGCATAATAACCTGGAAGACCAAATTTAGGCCGTTGAAAAGGCTAATTGGTCCCTCTCTCAAGGAATCTGTAGATGAAGAACCAAAGATAGAGGTTAAATCTCTTCCCTCTCATTTGAAGTATGCTTTTCTTGGTGAGAATGATATTTTTCTTGTGATTTTGTTTATGGGTTTGTCTGATGTACGAGAAAAGGAGGCATTAACAGTTTTGGAAAGAATGAAAAAAGTAATTGGATGGAAAATATCGAATATCACAGGAATCAATCCTACTTTCTATATGCACAAGATATATATGGAAGATGGATACAAAGAAAGTGTGCAACACCTGGGAAGACTGAATCCTGTGATGAAAAAAATGGTCAAAAAAAAAGTCATTAAGTGGCTTGATGTTGGGATAGTTTATCCCATATTCGATTGTAAATGGGCTAGCGCTATGCATTGTGTTACAAAGAAAAAAGGGATGACTGTTGTGACTACTGAAGATAATGAGTTGATTCCAATGTGTGCAGTCACTGGGTGGAGGATCTGCATTGATTATAGAAAGTTGAATGATGGCCCGCGAAAGAATCACTATCCCATTACTTTTATTGATTATATGTTGGACAGGTTGGTGGGATAAGAATATTACTGCTTTCTAGATGGTACTCAGGGTATAACTAGATCACCATAGCACCGAAAGACCAGGAGAAGACCACCTTCACCTGTCCTTATGGTACTTATGTATTCAAACGCATGTCTTTTGGTCTTTCCAATGCACCAGTGACTTTTCAGATATGCATGATGGCTAACTTTTATGATATGGTTGAAGACTTTGTCGAAGTATTTATGAATGATTTTTACATTTTTTGTAATTCATTTGATATGTTCTTGCATAACTTAGACAGGTGCTTGGCTCGCTGTGAAGAAACCAACCTTGTATAAAACTGGGAGAAGTGCCATTTTTTGCATAAGAAAGGTATTATCCTTGGTCGTAAGGTTTCACATAGAGGATGATGTATATAGAGCTAAGGTGGAGGTCATTGAAAAGCTCTTGTATCCAGTGTCAGTGAAAGGTATCAAAAGCTTTCTTTGGCAAGTAAGGTTCTAAAGATGCTTTATCAAAGATTTCTTGAAGATAGAAAGTCCAATATGCAAGATGTTGGAGAAAGAGGTCAAGTTCAACTTTGGGGATGAATGTCAGAAAGCATTTGATAGTCTGAATAGAAGATTGACATAAGCACCCATCCTAATTTCTCCTGATTAGGCATTACCATTCAAGATAATGTGTGATGCTAGTGATGTGGTTGTTGGGGAAGTATTAGGGAAGCTCAAAGATAAGGTATTTCACTTTATATACTATGGGATTAAAATCTTGGATGCATCCCAGGTAAATTATACAGTCACAGAGAAGGAGATGCTAGCACTTGAATATGCATTTGATAAATTCAGAGCATACTTGGTGGGCACAAGGTAATTGTTCATACTTATCATGCTGCTATCCAGTATTTTTTCAACAAAAAATGCAAAGCACAGGTTGATTAGGTGGATTCTTCTACTCCAACAATTTGATTTAAAAGTTCGTGACAGAAGGGGAGCTGGAAATCAAGTGGCGGATCATTTTTCGAGGCTTAAGAGTCATGCTCATGTAGTTGATGATACACTTTATATTTTGAAAGAGTTTTCAGATGAGAAATTTTTAGCACTACATGTAGTAGACGTTCCTTGGTATGCTGATATAGTGAATTTGCTAGTAAGTGGTATTTATCCTCCAGAGGCCATAAGTTAATAGAAGAAGAAATTTTTTCATGATTCTCACTCATACATATGGGATGAGCCCTATTTATTCAAAAAAGGTGTTGATAAAATTATGTGAAGGTGTGTTTATAAAGAAGAATCTAAATAGGTGCTGGAAAATTATCATTCATCACCTTATGAAGGCCATCATGGAGGTGAACAAACAGCAAAGAAGGTATTATAGTTTTGTTTTTTGGGCCTACATTGTTCAAAGATCCAGTTTCTTATATGAGAGAGTGTAACTAATTCCAAATAATGGGCATGGTATCAAGGTACCACGAAATGCACTTGAATAATATTCTTGAGGAGGAGATTTTTGACGTTTGGGGTATAGATTTTATGGGCCCATTTCAACCATCTTATGGCAATTTGTGTATTCTAGTGGCTCTTGATTATGTGTCCAAGTTGGTAGAAGCTGTAGATCTCCCCTCAAATGATGCTAGAGTAGTAATGAAGTTCGTCAAAAAGCACATTTTCTATCGCTTTGGGACACCTAGGGATGGAGATACCCACTTTGTGAATAGTTGGTTTAATAATTTATTGGCTAAATATGGGGTTAGACACAAGGTGGCCAAAACTTATCACCCACAAACCAATGGCCAAGTAGGGGTGTCAAACCGTGAGATTAAGTAAATATTACAGAAAACAGTCAATGGACAGCGTAAGGATTAGTCGGCTAAGATGGATGATGCATTATGGGCGATAGGACAGCCTATAAAACTCCCATTAGGACCTCTCCTTATCACATGGTATACGAAAAATCTTGTCACTTACCTATGGAGCTTAAGCATCAGGCATATTGTGTAGTGAAGAAATTAAATCTTGATTTGAAGGCTGAGTGAACTTGACAAGTTTCGCTTACATGCCTATGAAAATGTAAAATTGTATAAAGAAAATACCAAAATATGGCATGATAAGAAAATTATGACTCGAGTTTTTGAGCATGGCCAGCAAGTGTTGCTATTCAATTGGAGGTTGAAGCTATTTTTGTGTAAATTGAGGTCTAAGTTGTTTAGACACTTTGAGGTTGTGAAAATGACTCCTCACAGGGTTGTTGAACTTTGGTATACGGATAAAAGTGCTACATTCTTGGAAAAATGGGAAGAGAGATAAGCATTATTGGACAGATCATGTGGACAGGTACAAGATATCCATCATCTTTGAAGAAGAATGAAGTTGAGTTTGGTCGTGCCATGACATTAAATAAGGCATTGCGTGGGAGGCAACCCATGAATGTAATGTAATAATTTATTTTATTTCTTTGTTGTTTGAAAAGGAAAAAAAAATAAAAACAAAAACAAAAGAGAAAAGAAATCAAAAATACAAAAAGTTTGTTGAGCCACGACCAAAACTAAGGCACTGAGGCAACCCACTTTTTCTTATGTGTTTGCATTGTTTTGTTGAGAACATAGGAATGATAAACTTTATGGCATGGGAGAGATCAAGAAGTGAGTAAATATTAAGTATTGGGAAGCTATCAGGTACGTAGAAGATCTACAAAGTTGATAACAAATGAAGGTAAGAAATCAGGGAATAAAATCTTCCTAAGTTCTCAAAACAGTGGGCCTAAGCGATAGCTCCACGTCACGGATCTTAGTCCCCATGATAAGGTCCATATCGTGTTAAATAAAATAGGGTCTGAGACTAATTCCAGTGTTCTTCCGCGATAGCCCTGCGTTACGGGGGCATATAACCAAATCTCGGAGGGAAAAATTTTTGGGATATTTAATTAGAAGTACAGGTTTTAACCGGACCCAATTCTCCTAACCCGGAATTTCTCTTTAAATCTCCTCTTGTTTCCCACTTTATTTCTTCAATTCTAAACCTAAGCGCAATGTTTTCTTTTCCCAAAATTCTCCCTATCCCTCTTAATCGTGAAGCTAGTCACACAAAAGAGAATTATTTCTTCTCTCTCCTCCAATCCAACTCGAGTATGTTCTCAAATTTGATATATATTTTCTTTATTTGGGTGAAATAGTGAGATTATTGTTGTTCATAAATGGGGTGAATACTTGTGATAATTGTACTTAGTATGATGAGTCGAGCACATTGAGATTTTTGTGTGTTAATAAATATTGTCCCATTTTATGTTCTTTACTCATTTCGCAGTTGTTGAACTAGATTGATGACATATGTTTTAAATTATAAGTTGTACTTTATTTGATGACCATGTTGAATCAGTTTGTGGTGAAGGTTTTGTTTGCATATTAGCACTGAAATAGAGTATTGGGTGTGATTTGAAGGGAATGGAAGTCTAAGTACCTTGGTTTGATATGTTACACTCCCACAATAGCAACTAAGTGTGGGTGGTCCATAAATCCGCTTATATTTTAGTGGTCGCTAATTTTTCATTATACTTGTACATACGGGTCAAAAATGATGTTTGCAGCTATACATGAGCTTGTTTGAATTTATTAATTTTGGGAGTATGTATGAGTTGCATTTGGGAATTTACATGTTAAAACAAAGAAATGTAGCACCTACATTGTGTCTTCCTTGTGTGTTGGTGTATAATGTAGCACCTGGTGCTATTTTTTATGGGAGGGTGAGCAATCATCAATGTAAACATGAGTATGCTTTTCCATGGAGTGAAATTTAGTATCTAATATATGAGGCTGGCCTCTGTGGTTGAATTGAATTCACATGGTTTCTATGAGTTGAACGAAGGAACTGAATTGATTTTATTATGCTGTTGAATTCTCCGATTGCAAGTTTGATGGTTGCTTGATGTCTGAGTAGATCAATACCTAAATAGTGTTATATGATTATTGAGGTGTTATGCAAGAAGGATTTTAATGTTGAATAGGGGAAGTATGAGTACCCTCTTTCATACATTTACACACCTATGCTAGCAACTAAGTGTGGGGTGTCCTCAATATTTTTCCACACTTAGTGTTTACTAGTCCAACTAGGTGTCCTGTCTAATTTATTTTGTTGCATGTTTTGTCTAACAGATACCATTCTAGCCATCAAAAAAAGGAAAGGATGCTGCTGGGACATCTAAGCCCTCTAGAAAGAGGATCAAACCCACTGGTCAGATGCCTAGACCTCCTACAGTCCCACAAGGTCAAACTAGAAGATACGGGGCTAGATGGGTCGTAGAGGCATGAAAAAAATGGTACGCCAAGAACAGCGAGCTCAAATATGCTCTGACCCAATTCATCAACTGCGAATCAATAACTCGATAATTAATATGACCACGATAAGGATAGAGATATATAAGATTGTTTAGAGTGTTTCGATCTTGGAATTCTATCTCATATTGGTTACAACTCTGCTTACATTGACATTGATATACTTTGTTATTTATTTATTTATTAGATAATTTATAAATTATCACAATCATCTGGATACTCTATAACACTTAAATACATTATTATCGAAATTGAAGTTAAGTAAATTACTAATCTAGTAGTCCTCATGGGTACGATATCCGATTCTCTAAGTCACTATATTACTTATACGATCACGTGCACTTGCGTGTGTGATAGACTGCAACACCATCACAAAATAAACTAATATTAGACTTGTAAAGTTTAGGTAGTAGACAAGTTCTGGCCTCGCGAGAGTAAAGACTCATCTTTCCATTTTCAGACAATACTTGTGTGCTGGATGAAATCGTAAGTTTGCCTCTACGTCTGTTCTCCCCAAAAATCGGGGTTGGTTTCATACACGCCTCTATAAACGACAATATCTTATATACACATTGTTATCAACGACAATCCCTTATATATACATTGTTATCAATGACAATACCTTATAAACTACAGGACATTTGTTAAGAAAATTGAATTTGTACATCATAAAAAGAATAATTTAAAATTGTAAAAACTTTCTCTATAAATTGTACTCACATATCTAAATCTTATTCTCTTTTACTAAACTATAGGAACAACAGGTTTTCATAGTACTATATGGTGATGACATTTCTAAGTATGAGAAGTTGTTTGTCCTTTTTGAGACATACTAGTTTCTTGTGTGAAAGTTTGACTCAATATGGGCCGGTACTTACGATGGGTGGTTGACCAATACAGAATTGTTGATCCCGTTACCAACAATGATGGATTGGAAGCACCCCTGCCTGCTTCCAGAAAATTGAATGCACTTCTTTTCACAGCTATGGAACGCCAACATCCAGGTGTTGAATTTGGTAAGCTCTCAGTTTACATCTTCGCTTATTTTCCCCATCAACTAAGTACGCCTTACTACTTGAATTACTACCTAACATTTTGCTTTCCATTACACCAGACTTACTAGCAGTTATAGCTAGCTGCAGCACCATACATAAAGTATACAGCTGACCAAAGTAAGCACTTTCAGGAAGTGATCATGATGGACAAGAGGTGAGTTACTCGCCCCCTTACATAAAGTTCACCAAACCTTTAGTTTACTTGATAAAATATGTTTGCACTGTAACTATTTTTGCCTCTGTTATATCGAACAGCAATAAAACTTTCCTATTTACTCTATGGGGAGACCTAGCTGATAATGAAGTAGCTAAATTATTATATCACTTGCATGAGTATCCCGTGATTCTTGCCAAATGTATAGTCATTACTGAATTTCATAATGGTATGTTGTTTACACCATTCTCTGCAACTCTTTTTTTAGTTCTTCCTTTTGTGTACTCAATTAAAAATGCTCTTCATCTTTAACATATGCAGCTCTAAGATTGGCAACAAGATATCAAACAACAATCTTAACAAATCCTCATTACGTGCAAGCTACTACACTAATGAACTGGTATACATTAGCTTACTCCCCCTTAATAGTGTTGTATACCAATATTTTCACTATTTAACTTAACATTTCCTAGGGTAAAGCACAACGAACAAATATTGTTGTCTTACACTTCAATCACTATGTATGCACCAAAATAAAAAAAATTGGTTTAGTTCATCAACTGTAAGCTACATCGAGTATTAGTCCCCAGGTAACTACTACTTTTACCGCATCATATAAACTCTCTATTGTGCACTTTATTTTTCCTTCGTTCTGTATAATAACATTAAAAATTGTTACTTAAATTAGAAGTGACACCATTACACTAGAAAGCAAAGAAATTCAAGCTTCACGATTCTACTTAGGGAATTATCCAAAATCAATTTTCTTGTTGATTACAGCTCCATCATCATATTGGAAACAAATATCCACCAAAAACTTTCCTGTATATGAAAGTTTATCTTGTCTACACTGTTTCACACATACAATAGACTGTAGATTAGCTGCAGGTGCGGATATCCACAAACAAAACTAATGAACATAAAATTGTACCTCAAAAGAATATATAGTATCATGCATGGTCTTGGAAGCGCGTTAGTTTTGAGGTGGGAATACTTCAGGTTTACCAAAATAGAGTGTTCTTAGGTTAAGAAAACAATAAATAAATGAGGAAACTTAAGATTGACACGACATAACGACATTCCTATACTTATCAAAACTTTATCCCATGTAGGAGCACTTTCAAACTGTGTCAATATGCTTAGACAAGTAAATATCTGCAGAGATGAACCTTTTTTCAGGATTTACCATGTCATATTCACTACCAAGAGTTCATCTCTTTTGTAGTACCTCTATTTTACTACTATGAATTGATACACACCATGCTGTCATCTTCTCCAATTCTGAAATATATCTCAAATTAAATATTCATTTGGTTTCAAATACTGTTGATAGAAAATTATATCCTAATCTGTAACGCCCTGATTTTCTAGAACAAAAATGCCACACGGTGCTCATGACCCCGAGGGACCACAATTCAACCCCTTCTAATATCTGTAACTGAGCACTACATAATATACTGAAATAAATGTCGAAAACTAGCGAAATCTTTCCATAAGGTTCAAAACATCTAAAATAATCAATATTGGAAACTGAATACTAATATATCTGTCCGAAAAACCTCTAAATATCTGAACTGTGGAGCTGATGGGATATGTCCCCAACTAACCCCGTCTACTGAAAATAAACTGAGTCTAATGCCATAATAAAATAAGGATCATCTTTGAATGAATAGGACTTACTGCTACGTCTACTGCTGCTGACTGAGTCTGGACTGCTAACGGTGCTCTGGATCTCGTGCTTCTGAACCTATGGTATAAGACACCATAGCTCCAGAGAAAGTATATGTCAGTACTTTGAATGTACTGGTATGCTAGATGAGGTAAGGCTAGATGCAAGGGCTTATGCATAAGCATAGCTTAACTGAATAACATGAGAGTACTGAATAAGGACATATGCATGAATGCACAAACTAAAACTAGAATTGCAGTAACACTGAATATGAATTCTGAATACTGGTTTCTGAATACTGACTTACTGATGACTGAGTCTACTAGTTCTGATGTCTGAGTTTACTAATACTGAGAGACTGGATAACTGAGTCTATTGAGATTGTTGTCTAATCTTGTTGATACCGATACTGATTTATTATATCTGAGATCGAGCCTATATAACGGATGACCTCTGAGTTTACTAGTAATAATGTCTGATACTTGATAAACTGAATCCAAGATGAAGCCTATGTAATGGGTGACCTCTGATTTTACTAGTAATAATGTTTGATACTTGATAAACTGAATCTGAGATCTAGCCTATATAACAGGGGATCTCTGAGAGGTAGTCAAGCTTTGTATAACGGGTGACTCCTCAGCTGAATTTTATTACTGAGACTGAATCTGAAACTAGGACTGTGGGAGGTAGTCATCTAACCGACATGCCTCTTCTAGCTTCTTTGGGATCCAACCTGTAACCCCAGTTGGAAGGGTGTCAGTACCGTGCCATGGGTAAAGACACTTCTCTCTCTGAACCCAGGATGCCATGCCTAATATAATGGGCGACACCTGGTTGGAGCCAAGCCTAATATAACAGGTGACTCCGGGGAGGTAGTCAAGCCTAATATAAGGGGTGACTCCTCATCCTACTCTAGCTACGCAGTTCTGGAGTATAGGGATTTTTATTAACGACTCTGCCTAAAATAACAAGGTATCTGTCATCCCTGCCCTCGCTCGGTGTTGAATCCTACTCCCAACTGAATAGAAACTGAACTGATTCGTAGACTGTTCTAGACTGAGCTGAATCTGTTACTGATTATCTTACTTGACTAATCTGACTGAGTTTACTTGATTCCGTTATCTGATGGAATACTTCTTAATTCTACTTTTTGTCGGAATGCTATTGAGTTATGTAACTTACTGAGCTTTACTGAAATCTGAACTGAATACTGAACTTGATTAGACTGAATACTGAGATTCCTGAGTTTTCTTAATGTTCTGATACTGACTGAATTCTATTGATCATAGCACGACTGAGATTATCTTGAGAATAACTCGGCTCTAGACAAGCAGCTAAGTTTTTGGGTATAAATACCCCCAGGACTCGATAACATAAATAGACAAGACTTGACCACTCTTGCATAATAATGTAACAGTAGACTATCATTCGTAACATAGTAAACAAAGCATTACTTCAAGCACTTGGGAATCTTAAACATGTAATTGTAAAGGGAAGCATGCTATTGTCTCATAACTCATCCAACAAGGAGTTCACATGAACAGGAAGACATGCAACATATCATAATTCATTCATTCAACAAACACTTAGCATGCACTAGTTGACACATGCTTGGGGATATTATACGTCATGTTACAATAACACTATTTTCTTCACATAAGTAATTTATCAAGAATGTGGGAGGCACCCTTTGGTCATACAACTTTTAACATACCAAATTAGCATAATTACATAATTCAACATGCTTCTTGAAGGGGATTTATCATGAATATCGCATAATCAACACATACTAGGGTCAAAGCTTGAATCTTTATAATCAAAACATGAATCAAAACTTATCAACAACATGAACTTCAATTTCTATTCACGTAAATCATGAAAACTCATAAAACATAAACTTCAAAATTTTGAAAAGGATTCTTGAACTTCTTGGGTGGAAGGAACCCTAGAATCAACATCCAACATACCTTGCTATGTAATTCTTGAAAGATTCACGGTGAAACCTTGATGATTTGGGTCTTGGAATAGAAATCCTAGGTCTTGTTCTTGAAGAAAATTGAAAGAAAACAATGATATTTGGGTGTAAATGTGCTAAATATCATGTTAAAGAGTATATATAGGGATAGAAAAATAACTATTTTGCCCTTGGAATTAAAATAACAGAACCTAAAAAATCTCAATTTTTCATGCTAGCGCGACGCGCCATAATCGCGCCAGCTTACTGGAAATTGGACAATTGGGAAACTGAGCCTTGGCGCGATATGGTGGAAATCGTGCTGCCACCTTGGTTGCGAACTATAAAGACACCACGATGTGGTAGAATTGCGGAGGCTTACTGTATTTTGACAATTGCTATTTTGGCTGGCTCCGCGATGCGCTAGACTACCAGATGGTACACTGTCTCACTAAAATGGCTCTAACTCTTTGCCCGAGAGTCAAATTTGGGAGAATTTGGTATTGACGAAAAGCTTATTCAATTCTTTACATGACAAAAAGTTGATATTAGGGAAATTATACACGGTTTAAAATACTTATCACTTGGAAAGTCAGCCCTTACTCTTCTTAAGGATGAAACTAGACTTAAAGAAAATTTGAGGTATTACATAATCTCAACATGACTCAATGCACAATGCCTACATATTCAATTACACGATGGAAATGAAAATAAAATAGAAAAAGCCCAATCTTTAACACAAGGCACATATGTTCAAACTGTTTGATGTCCTGTTTGATAAATTAAGACCCATCTCTTTTAGTGTCCCTCCTTTCCTTGTGCTATAATTTAGATGTAGAACTATAGAAACACCTATATATCTATGTAATCATATTATCATTGTTTCAAAATGCTTCCAAGTCTTCAAAAGAAAATTTCAAGTTCCAAAAATTTATATTTTCTAAAACTATTATGCAACATAGCCTAATATTCTATATTATACAATATTACACCTGGGGAAAAGAACTACATGTTCTCATATGTTTTAACCTTAATGGATAACACTATGTTGTTAGTGAGAGGTCGCTTATTCTTAAGTTTACATTACTTATATATAAGTTTACTATTTAAAATATTTCACCTCCTTTAATCATAATATTATCTTTAATAGGTCGTAAAAACGCATACATATTCTAAATGATGATAATGTATAATATTAAATGAGGGGACATATTTTATGTACACTTATCAAAATGATGAACACTTATGAACATGCACTGAAACATCTCCTAAATATTAGTCAAAATGTGTAATAAGAATACTTTATCATGTGCTCAATTGCATTCAACTTTTTTTAGCTTTAATTTTTTCTTCCGGAAGTAGTTCTGACGATGTTATACTAATATTTTTTCATGTGAGTTGTAAGGGAAATATTTTTTGGGGTTACAGGAGACTTTTCCATTATTACTGTCTATTAACTAGGAACTAAACGTATTGCTAAGACAACAGTTCTGTCCAGCTACATAAACAACAATTGATTCCTTTTACTAGGTTTCTTCTCATCAATCTCAGATATCGGCTTAGTGCTCTGTAGTTTCTTTACCTTAGTGATTGCAGTCTTGTTTTGGTTGATTTTTGGTGTATTCCTTTATAATGTATTTAAAGTATTTATATGACATCTCAACTCCAAACCACCCCCTTTAATGTAAATGTGTGTTCAATCTTTTTACATACATACAACACTAATTGAATTTGAATTCACAAAATATCAGGTAATGTTTTATGTGTTTTCCAACTGTAATTGAGGGAGACACTTTTAGTTATACATGTGTATCTTTCTTTCTGTATGCATTCATTTCATTTGAGGATATTTTTATAGGTTTTAATTTATTTATTTCTTGCTCAAGGCAGAATAATATTTCATGGCTTCTTTTTCCTATAGTTTTATTTTGGCTTCTTAGCTATCCACTGAGATCTTAGAATCATACGTATTTTTATTTCATCCCTAATTTGGTTACTGTACGATCCAGTTCTGTTATTAATTAGTAGGTGATATAATTTTTTTCCTCATTTTTTTCCAAAGGAATGCATAATTCTTTCATGTGGATTTATAGTCTCATTTGTGATTTTTTCTTGGTCAGATTAACTTGTTATAGGTGATGTTAATAATTTTTTATGGGAATGAGAACTACAAAAAAGTGATGCTTTTCTTAAATTCTGTATTAACAAAAGTTTTATGACATCTTATAATTTGCCAAAATAAAAGTTGCAGCAGAAGGAAAAAAGACCAAATGGTATAATTAAGTGTGTTTACATATTGTTGCATTTTCTAGATTTTGAGGTGCTATTAATGGATATACCATATCTGCATATTCACTTTAAGTCGAGTAAATTCAATCTCTGAATATGCCTACACAGCTGAAAGTTTGGTACTGCTATTTTTTATTTTTTTATTTTAAAATTCTACAATTCATTTTCCTGTGCTTTTATTTTAATCATAGATGACACTTCGAGATTGACATCACGGATGCCGGCGATACAATTATGTCAACAATCTTAGAAACATTGGGAGAAAGAATGTGCTACTACTACCGATGGCAAAAAATTCCTTTTCTTAGAATAGGAGTTTCTCATATGAAAGTGTTGTTGTCCAGGTACATATATACATACTACTACTGACGGCGAAAAATTCCTTTTCTTAGAAATTTGTTCTATCGGAAAAAAAAATACCACATTACACAAAATCCTATTTAATGTTCTAAAAACATTTCCTGCTTCTACCAGAGACATAAAAATGCTCTCTAGCTAAACCCTAAACGTAATACAAGAAACCTAACATAAGATCTCGATCGATATGGCCACCACCTCCGGTAGGGTTGACCCATCAGTAAGCAATCAGAACGGTAAAGAAGTCATTAGTAACAAGGAGAATAAGGTTGTATCAAACAACAAGATGACATTTGCAAAACTTCTAAAGCCAAGAGGAGGTGAAAGTAGTAAGGAAAGAATCCCTACAAAATCTATGGTAAGTCTTGACAGGTAACCGAGTACAAACTGAAAATCATCAGAAGTAAAATGATAATTATACAAGAAAATTTACAATTTACAGTAATTGGTAAATTTTCTTATGACAAACCTAATATAGTTGAGTTGAGAAAGCGTATTCCTATTCAGTGTGGCATTAAGGGGGAATGTAACATTGGAGTGTTAGATTCAGGACACATTCTCATTCGCTTGAGCATACTGGAAGATTATGTTAATATAATATCAACAGTTGCATATTATATAAAAGCAAAAGAGATGTATTGGCTGATGAGGACTCTTAAGTAGGACCCATTGTTTAAGTCGAATATAGAAACTACTGTGAGAATTGCATGGATATCAATTCCAGATCTTCCTCCTATTTTTTTTAAAGGGGGGCAATTTTTTCAATTGCTTCTGTAATAGGGAAGTCGTTAACAATGAACCTAGTTGTGCCAGAGTTAAGGTAGAAGTAAATCTTATTGCTACAGTTCCATAAAGAGTGAGGATAAATGGGGAAGATGATGTGACTGGATAGATTAAGTCTAAGTGGATTAATATTCATAATGACAATAAATCAAAGTATTGCAAAGAATGTTGTTTGCAACGTCACGATAAAAAATCATGTTAAAATATACATCTGGAGTTACTAGAAAAGCAAAAGGAAGAAAAGAAAGAAGATAAAAATGCACAAGTAGAGGGGAAGAAAGAGAATGCTCCAAAAATAGTGAGAAATAAATACATAAATAGAAGAAATTTCAAGTAGCAATGGTTAACAAGGAGGAATAAGTATAAACGAGACAAATTTAGCCATATTATAGGAGAGATTGAAGAAGACAATCGACCGGATATTCCAGAGCTAATGCTTTTAATGTGCTTACATAGGAGTTGCAAGAAGAAGTTATCAATGACAATGTGAAGGATCAGGGTGAGAAACAGAGTAACCAAAGTATATAAAAGTGGGTGATGAATAGCTTTAACAAAAGCTCTCCAATTAAAGAAGTAGAAGCAAATGCAGAAGAGAAGATAGAAGAGGGGAAGATAGATGATAGTCAGACAAAAAAGATTCATCTGAAGGACAGATGCAATGATAACACACATAGCAATAAGGAGCTAATAAAGGAGAAATCAGCACACGAGGAAGATCAAACAAACCAACTGGACTTCATAAAGTTTAATGAAGAAGAGAAAGCAGAAAAAGTGATAGGAAATATATTACCTTTAGCAATCCAAGTAGAAAATCAGATTGAATACAACAATGAGGAGAAAGTAAATCTGG
Source organism: Capsicum pubescens (assembly GCA_030864215.1). Classification (NCBI taxonomy): domain Eukaryota; kingdom Viridiplantae; phylum Streptophyta; class Magnoliopsida; order Solanales; family Solanaceae; genus Capsicum; species Capsicum pubescens. Next base: position 211,110,635 of record CM061543.1, on the reverse strand, counting down.
ATGAAAGAGATTTGGCAAAACCATTGACAAGGTGGGAATAGAAGGAAATCTATCTGCTAGGCAGATAGAAAAGTTAAAAACAACTCAAGGTATACAGAGGAAGAAAGAGAAAAAAGCTAAAGCTTCTTCAATGCAAACAAGGAATTCTTTAAAAAATAAGTCAAAATGAATACACTAATCTGGAATATCAGATCAGTAAACACACAAAAATATTCACTAGGCTTATCACTTTGTAGAAAAGACATCACTTTTCATTCATTAGTTTAATGGAACCTTTCCAGGAAAACCAATTTATTGAAGAGTAGAAGAGAAGATTAGGAATAAAAAAAGCAGCAGCAAATTCTTTAGAAAAATATGGGCTTTTATTGATGATTTGATGGATTTTACTGTAATAAAAGATGAGAAACAACAACTGACCATTAAATTCGTCAATCAGGAAACTGTTATTTCAGTTGTAGTTACATTGGCCTATGCTAAATATACTCAATTAGAAAGGTTAGTATTGTGGGATTCACTGGAGGAAATGGCTCAGTCAATTCAAGATCCCTGGATGATAGGGGGGATTTTAATGTAATTATAAGTGAAGAGGAAAAATTAGGAGGCCTTCCAGTTACTGTGGCTGAAACAAAAGACTTTAAGCACTGCATTAATCTTTATGGTTTGAAGGATCAAGGTTTCAAGGGAAGTAAATATACTTGGTAGAATGGAAGAACTGATTAGAAGTGTATTTTTAAAAGACTATATAGGTTGCTATGTAATGAAAAATTCCAGGACCTTTTTCCAATACTAGAAGTGGAGCATCTGTTTAGGAATGGCTCAGATCATACTCTTTTGAAAATCCACTTCAGCACTGTCAATGAACATATTCAAAAACCTTTCAGGTTTCTTAATATGTGGTTGAAAGGGAAAGCTTGTTTTGAAATAATAAAAGAGAATAGGGAAACTGATGTGATGGGAAATCCTTTCATCACTTTCCATTATAAATTCAAAAGGGTTAAAATTGCTTTGACAAAATAGAGTAAAGAGTACTTTGACAACATTTTCTAGGAAATTGCTACACTGGAGGAGGTTATCAAAGTAAGGGAGAAACAGTTTGAGGAGGATCCATCTAGAAATAATAGACAGATTTTGTTCAAAGCACAAGCAAAATTGAATTTGCAATTGAAGAGAAAGAAAGATTTTTGGAGGCAGAAGGTTGGGTTAGAGTGGTTTAAAGACAGGGAAATAAACACTAAGCTATTTCATATAGTAGTGAAGGGGAGAAGAAACAGTCTTAAAGTAATAAGAATTCGAAATGATGAGGGGGAATGGTTGGAAGATCAAAAAGACATTGCAGAAGCAGCTGTGACTTTCTTTCAGAGACAGTTCACTAAAGAAAAAGATAATGATGATTTTAAAATGCTATATGAATTACCAACTGTAGTGAATCAGGATAAAAATGAAGAAATGAACAAGATTCCTAAAATTCAAGAAGTCAAGGAAGTTGTAATAGAACTGAATAGGAACAGTGCAGGAGGTCCAGATGGTATGACTGGAGCTTTTTTCCAGGATGCTTGGGAGATTATTGGAAAAGATGTTCATAATATGGTTATAGCTTTCTTATGTGGGATTGAATTACCAAAAATTGTTAAACATACAAATTTGGTACTTTTACCCAAGAAGTTAGTTGTAAACATATTTTCAGATATTAGACCAATTTCGTTGAGTAATTTTGTGAACAAGATCTTCTCTAGAATTATTCATGAGCAGATTAAAAGAGTTTTACCTTATATCATTTAAGAAGAACAGGTTGATTTTGTGCAAAGAATATATTGATGGTTCAGGAAATAATTGCAAATATAAGGAAAAGAGATAAGACTCCTAATATGGTAGTCAAACTTGACATGATGAAAGCTTATGATATAGTTGATTGGTTTTTTCTCACAAAAGTATTAAGGAAAGTGGATTTAGTGAGTTTTTGATTGATATGGTCTACAGGCTAGTGGGAAACAATTACCACTCAATTCAACTAAATGGGCAACCAAATGGATTTTTAAAATCCTTTGGAGGGTTGAAGCAAGGGGATCCGCTATCCCCCACTTTCTTTATAATAGCAGCTGAAGTGATGTCTAGAGCTTTAAAGTCTTTGATGATTACCAAAGAATTTAAGTTATTTGGGATGCCAAGAGGAAGTCCTAAGGTAAATCACTTTGCATTTGCAGATGACATGATAATTTATGCGAAGCTGAGCTTAACACAATGCAAAAAGGGACTAGCACATTAGAGAAGTATGAAAGAATGTTAGGTCAAAAAGTGAATAAGGAGAAAAGTTTCTTGTACCTACATAAGGGAGTATCTCATGGTGTTGTGGTTATGGAAGAAGTGGTTACTGGGATTTTAAGAAAAAGTTTTCCTTTTAATTATCTTGGGTGCCCTATATTTCATATGAGAAAGAAGAAAGATTTCTCTCAGTCTATTATGAGCAGAATCAGTGGAAATTTGCAAGGATGGAAAGAGGAGATGTTGTCTTATGGGGGAAGAGATGTTCGCATCAAACATGTGCTTCAAAGAATTCCAATCCATTGTTTGTCAGTGACTAAGTCTCCTCTGAATGTTATGACTACAATACAAAAAATGTTTGCTCAATTTTTCTGGAGTACTCATATAAGAGGGAAAAGCAGACATTGGGTTAAATGGAATAGGCTATGTATTTCGGGGGAAGAAGGAGAATTGGGTTTTAGGAATATCCAAGATGTTTCAATGGCCTTATTTTGTAAGCTGTGGTGGAATTTTAGAACAAAAGACTCAATATAGAGTAGATATATGGATAATAAGTATTGTAAGAGCAATCACCCAAATAATATTGTGTGGAAAACAAGAGCTAGATCACAAGTATGGAAGAAGATGTTACAGGAAAGAAATCCAGTGGAGCATCAAATATTCTAGAGAATCAGAAGTGGAAATACAAATTTGTGGTTTGATAATTAGACCAGGAAAGGAGACTTGTATACTCCACTGCAGAATTCAAGAGAATGGGACAATAACTATAAATATGTGAAAGATTTAATTCAGAATGGATCTTGGAATGAATATGTGATATCTCAATTATTTCCAAAAGAGATTGTAGATCATACCATTCAAACAGTCAAAATACCAGAAAAGATGGAGGGGTAAGATAGTCCGGTATGGAATCTTGATCCTACTGAAAAATTCACTGTTAAATCAGCATGGAACTACATTAGACAGGGGGAAGAGAAGAATGTCTTATACAAGAATATTTGGATTAAAGGTTTGCCTTTTAAAATGGCTTTCCTAATGTGGAGATTTTGGAAAAAAAAGGTGTCATTTAATGATAATTTGTGAAGGTGGGGGGTTGAAGGACCTACTAGGTACTGGTGTTGAACTACGCTAGACCAAGAAACCATTTCACATGTGTTTCTTAAATCAGGCACTGCTAACAGGACATGGTCCTATTTCTCTTCTTTTGCAAGTATTAATATAAATGGTGCTAGCCTCAAAGAACTTTTCCTGGATTGGTGGAATGCTGAAGTTCAAGGAATAGATAGAGCCTACTATCAATCTATTCCCAGCATGATATTGTGGGAATTGTGGAAGAGAAGGTACAACTCTAAGCATAATAGTAAAACTTTTTCAACTCACAGGGTAATATTCAATATTAATAGAAATATTGGATTATTACTCAAGGTGAGGAATACAAGACAAGTTTTTCTAGCTATGTGTCCAGACATACACCATGAATTAGAACAAAGAAGATCCAGAGTGAAGATCACAAAGGTGTAATGGAAAGTTCCAGAGGAAGGATGGATGAAATACAACATAGATGGGGCTTCTAAAGGTAATCCTGGTGTTAGTTCTTATGCCTTTTGTCTAATAGATGAAAGAGGAGATCTAATTTATGCACAAGGAGCTAAGATTGTTGTTACTAAAAACATGAAGCATAAGCATATGCTATACTTAAAATAGCAATTCATTGTGGAAAATCCAACTTCAACAAGGTCATTTTTCAAACAGATTCTCTTATCATGTTGAAAGTGTTAACTAATGAATGGAGATGTCCATGAAACTTGCTAGATTCTATAGAGCATATTAGAGAACACTGAAAGACAAGCAAGTACAATTTCAACACATAATGAGGAAAGAGAATCAGTTGGATGATCATTTAACAAATATAGCAATAGATATAGGGGATTTTAGCTTAACATCATTTCAATAATTAGAAGCTAAAGGAAAGAAGATCCTTAACAGTGACAAGTTACAGTGTCCATACATTAGATTATCATCAACAAAATGATGATAAAGCTGAAGGCTACAGCTAACAGTGTTACCAGTGATCACAAGCAAATATTTAGAACCCTGGAGGATAACAACAAGCTTCAATAGCTGACTAGCCTATACAGATTCAGCCATTAAAAAGGACCCTTAGTAAAAGGCTTGGGTCAAGTGACATTTGTGAAACTAATACACATGAATAGCAGAAGGCAGTTCAAATATTTGCAGTTCCGAGCATCTTTTTATCTCCCTACTGGCCATATTTGTAAGCAAATGGGAATCAATGGGAATCTACAACTAAGAAAGATGGACAGAAATTAGAAATTAAAGCTTACTTAGACATGCAATCAGTCTTAGGGACCTACAACCCTCAATTCAACACCAAAAAATAAGAAACGTCCCATCCACTAGAGAACTCAGTTGAGTACAAGCAAAAATGAAGAAAAAAAGTTTTAAAAAAAAAAAGTTGAGATGAACAAAATGAATCACAAGTAACATATGGATAGATACTTACTTCTGAGAGATGAAGATAGTACAAGTGCCAAGGATCCAAGGCAAAGTGTTGATGACCCAAAGAGGAGGACACATGATCTGAGGTGGTTTTACACACTTTTGTATCATTATTCTAGCTTATTTCGCCTTGTTTTGAGAGAAATTTGTGTTCTTAACGTGTTGATGTTGATATAAATAAGCATTTAATTGTCCAAATGTGTATTTACAATGTTCAAAATATTTTTCAAACAAGTTTGTATTTAATTGAGTCATTTAGAGTTCAATCCGAAAAACTAGTTTTACTAGCTTGAGCTAGTGTGTGTCTAGTTGGTTCCGTTGGATTCTAATGTGTTTAATTTGTTCCAAATAATTTTAATGGTGTAATTCTATGTGGAATAACTTGTTTGTAATGTGCAAAGATTAATTTAATTAAGTCAAGAGTCGAAATAATAAGTGGAAGATCATTGCGAATTTGCCTTATCTTAGGTTTTGTTTTGATCCTTCGTTGAGAATATTGCATTGTTTTAATCTTTAATATGTGGTGTGTGATATTGTAGGAGGCTTTGTGAACTAAATACGGTGATATGTTGATGATAAAAAGGCTCAAAAATTTATTAAAAATACACTAAAAAGGATGGATAAAGGATAGGACATTCAACACTTAACAGAAATTTTGAAAGCAATTCCAATGAGTCGACGCAACGCTTCGAAGCTGCTAGTTCATCAACGCGCTACTTGACGCGTCGTGTCTCCTATCATTATACACGGGCAATTAAATGCGCCGACACAGCATAGGACATTGTCCTATTTTAAATCAAATGGGCACGCAATTTAAGGACCATTTGTGGGAATATTTTTTGGAACCACGTGATTCTTCCTAATCCCACTATAATTGGAGTACACTATAATATATATTGCACAACAGTTGGTCACATCAGGGATAACTTTTGAACAATTGTGGAAGATACCTGGACAAATAGACACCTTGAAAATTCTTGGAACAATATTATTTCCATGGACTTGGTCAATTCGGGGGGATTAAATTTTGACGTGGCAACTACTTCTTATTAGGTTTATTATTTTTTATTTAGCTTTTAATTTTTCGTATCATGTATTCAATTAATTGGATCGTGATTATGAATATTATCGGCTAAAAGCTAAGGAGATGCAAAACAATGTTACTGACATTCAATGGAAAATTAAGAAGATTCTCTTGCTGGAAGAAGAGCCTAAGAATTGTGAATAAGGCCCCATTTGGTCATAAGAATTTTACACTATTTTTTGAAAAATTATCTCACTTTATTCAAAAGATATTTTTTGGACATAAAATTGTCAAATACAACTTAAATTTATATTAATGAGATGACCGAAATAAAAAAAACTATGCAAAGTGATCGATCCATCTTCCTTAAACCTCTTTTCTCTTTTGTGCTCAAATTGGATATATATATATATATTGAGTGCTTGAGCTATATGCACTACTGAACTCTTGGTAGTAAATATCACCTAATTATGAGCTCGTAGTTCTTAAAATTGATCTCTTAATGAAAGATGAAATATTTGAAAAACAGAAATTATGATGTAAGGTGCTTGACAAGAATTCAAAGAGAAAAGGTAGATTCCATCATAAACAATCTTCTTGCTTGGTAAAAATTAAATATTCTTCTATTATATATTTTGTGAAACACCTTGGCTTTGGTCCCTTAGAAAAATTACCTAAGTTGGAGTTTTTGGACAACATACAACTAGAAGGTACTAGTAGTATGTTTGGGTACGAGTTAGGGCCCCTCTCTTGTATGTAGTCAGTGTGTTTGGGTTGGTTTCTTCCCAAGATATGACTAAGCATCATACTATTTGTATGATAGGATATGAGGTGTATAATGCCAAGTCGTATGATGCCCAAAGTTTGGTATAGGTGATTCTAACCAAGGTACGGCTCCCATGGTACTTCTCGTATGATAAGATACAACCTAGGCTATTGTAGTTGTATGTTGGACAGTTTGGAGGTCCATGGTTAGGCCTAAGGTACGAGATAGGGTACTACTCATACCCTAGGGTACGGTTTAGGTATGGAAGTCATACCCACCTGCGTGTGTTTTTCTGTTTTTAAGCTGAGGACATTTCATACATTTCCCACCCTAAAAACCCTGATACCCATGACTGATAACATTATTTAGCCTTTCATTTTTTACTTAACAAGATCAAAAACACACCAAAATCCTCTCCAAACTTCTTTAACAAGATTGGAGGCTAGGGTTTCAAGAAGTGTTCATCTAGAGGCTAAAGGGGTCAAGTTCTTTCTTTGAATCATCTTGTATAAGGCATGCGACTCTTCCCTCGTTGTTATTTATCAAATATCATGTGTTTTAAACATTAATTATGATTTGTAAATGGTGGTTTTGAAACTAAATGTTGAGGGTTTTGATGCATAGTGATGAGTATTGTTTACTCTTGTGTTTATACATGTTTTTGGTGATAGTTTGCACATGTGGGTACTTGTTGATTTTGGTTTAACAAATGGGTCATGAGTAACCCTAATTTTGATGATTTTTACCTAGATTTTGGTCATAGTAAAGGTATGCCCTCAAGGTATTTGTGAAAATGTCTTAAGAGAAATAACTAGTTATATGTTAATAGTATTTTGAACTACGAAAATAGCTTAATGAGTAAGAATGATTGGTTTAATGTCTTTGGAAAGGCCTTGTTGTCTATGCAATGAGTAAATTGGTAACCTTGGCGGTTTGAATGGTTAAAAAGGTTTGAATCCCTAAACATAAGATTGAATTGTGTTTGAACTAAAGCTTGGTGTAGGAATGCTAATGAAGAATGAATGGTTTGGTAAAGGTATTGATGACCACAATTTGACTTGAATAGTGGTTGAAACTAAGGCATTAGCCTATTAAAGTTATTGATTTATAAATGGTTTATAAAAACCATGTGGTCATGTATGGTGTTGAATTGTATCCATGATGGCTTGAATTGGCTAAGTGGGTTATAGTCCTTAAATATTGAACCGAGTAGATATGAATGCATAGACAAAGGGTTAAGAGTCCCAATATCGACTAGTAATGGACGCGATGGCTTGTGGTTAGAGTACACTTGCTTAAAAAAATGGATTGTGGTTAGAGTCCACTTGTCTAATAAGAGTTCTTGTTATTAGAGTCCACTTACTTAATAAAATGATTTGTGGTTAGAGTCCACTTGCTTAATAAGACGGATTGAGGTTAGAGTCCTCTTGCTCAGTATAACCAAGAAGTTCAAACTTTCTAACCTACGCGAGTGAGAGGTTGGAGTCCTCCACCTCATGTATCATGATTGGGTGCTTCAAAATACATGATAAGCCTTCTTCCTTTTTTGTGGAACTTTCTGTATCTATATATATCTACATGCATGCCTATGTAAAAAATGTGGTTGCTTGTGATGTGTTTGACTTGGTTATGAATAATGTTACTATTTTATCCTTGCCTTTGAGTTACATGCTAGCGCTCCAACTACTAAACGTCTTTGAATATTATGTCCCCACGCGACACAGGGGCCGAATCTTCTTCTTCTCTTCCTGCACAGTGACCAGGTGTTTGAGCAGTCCGTGTGCGGACTTTGAAGTAGTGAGCTTCCATACTTCGAAAGGCATACAATTTATGGTTTTTCTATCTTATGTCATAGACTTGTTTTGGACTTGGATTTTGGCTATTTTTTGGGGAATGTCCCGACATATTATAGACATCGATCGTAGAGGCTTAGTGGATGACTGTGGACTTGGGTATGTTGGTTTAGTATGCTGACATTATGGATTGATTAGACACTTCTTAAGTTATGATTATTAGTCTTGTTTTCGCTATTTTGTTATATGTTTGGAGTTCTTCTGATACTTATGTAATGATATGATAGTTGGATTAGGTTAACAGGGCGATCTCTAATCTTTGTTGGGCTCAAGATGCCCATTACGACATGGACCTGGTTCGGATCGTGTCATGTTGTCATCAGAGCCTATGTTCATGGTCAGTTAGGTATCCATAAAGTCGTGTCAATATAGTCTCTTTTATGGGTGTGTAGCATGCCACACTTAGAAGAGAGAGGCTATAAGACATTTAGGAATGTTTCACCTACTTGTTGTCTTAGTTTGAGCTATAGAGTTAAAGGTCTTGGATTTTTTTATTTTTGTTTGCTTGTCTTTCAGATCATGCCTCCAAAAAGATCTAAAGTTCCTGCAAACCCTTTCGTCCCAACTGGGGACAATATTGAAGGGACACACTCTATTTATGGAGTCCATACTAGGTCTAGGGGTCTGGTTCCTGATGGTCCTGGAGTTTCACCGGTTCCCTTTAGTCCTCCCCCAGTTCCTCAGGCTGACGTGAAGAATGTTGAGTTTCATCAGTCGATTCATGTGATTGCTCAGTTGGTGGTTTCTCAGTCTGAGTATGGTGCATCTGTTACTCCATCTTCTGAGGCCACAAGGATTAGACAGTTCATGAGGTTGAGTCCTTCGACCTTTATCGGTGTTAAGGTGGAGGAGGATCCTCTAAGTTTTCTGGAAGAGATGGAAAAGATCTTCAGAGTTATGCATGCCACTAATGTGGAAGGGGTGGAGTTTGCAACCTATCAGCTGAAGGATGTGGTGTACTAATGGTACAAAGAATGGGATCAGGCAAGGGGTGATGCTGATGAGTCATCTTTGTGGGAGGATTTCTCTAATGCATTTATGGACCTCTTCTTTCCTCAAGAGTTGAAGGAAGCAAAGGCAGAGAAGTTTGTTAATATGAGGTAAAGAAAGATGCCAGTCAAGGAGTATGCCTTAAAATTTCATCAATTATCTCGATATGCTTCGGAGATGGTTTCTAGCATGAGGTCTAGAATACGTAAGTTTGCTTCAAGACTATCTCGTGAGTTGGTCCTTTAGAGTAAGGCGGCTTTGTTAATCAAAGAAATAGACATCTCAAGATTGGTTGTGTATTTGCAAGAAGTGGGGAAGAGAAAAAGAAATAAGTTGAGACTGATGAGAGAAAGAGCAAGAGCTCTCTATTTTTTTAACAAAGTGGAGGCCAACAGTTTAGTTGTAAGTGGTCCAAGAGGAAGAATTGGGTGAGTACCAACTTCTATTCTATGGCTAGTGCTCCCTACTCGAGGCTGTCGGGAGACAGACGTTTTCATAGTGGTAATGTTTCTAGGGCACAAAGTGCCCAGTCTTGGGCCCCAGGAACCAACCTACCCTTGTTGTAGATTTTTTGGTCAGCATTATCATGGCCAGTGTGAGAAAGAGAGGAAAAAATATTTTAGATATGGTTAGATTGGGCATATGCAGCGAGAGTTTCCCTTTCTAGTGGCTTCTTGGGATAATAGGGCACCTATTGCTACTTCATCTGCTTCTACGTCGAAGGGTGCAGCTTCTGTTTCTATTTTTGGAATCGACACTGGCCAAAATCGATTATATGAACTTTCTACTCATCAGGAGTCTGAGGCATCTCCATATATTATTATGGGTATGTTGAAACTTTTCTCCCGTGATGTTTATTGTTTACTTGATCTAGGATCCTCTCTTTCATATGACCTCATTTATGGCTGTGTATTTTGGTTTTGGTCCTAAGTGTCTGTCAGTTTCTTTTTTTGTTTCTTCCCCGACAGGAGACTCTGTGGTTGTTAAAAGGGTCTATAAGGGGTGTGTGGTAGTTGTTGATAGTAAAGAAACTCTGGTAGACTTGATAGAGTTGGACATGGCTGATTTTGATGTTATTATGGGGATGGATTGGTTGCATTCATTCTATGTTTCCTTAAATTGTCTGAACCATAAGGTCATATTTAAATTCCCTAATGAGCCAGTCATCATATAGGAAGGGGGTTCTTTAGTTCTTAGAGGAAGGTTTATCTCATATCTTAGAGCCCAAAAGTTGATTTCTAAAGGGTGTTTGTATTATTTGGTTCAAGTTAAAGATTCTAACGCAGAAGGTACTTCTCTAGAATTTGTTCCCGTGGTTAATGAGTTTCCCAAGGTTTTTCCAGATGACCTTCTTGGTATTCCTCCCGATAGGAAAATTGATTTTGGGATTTATCTAGTTCCGAACACTTGCCCATTTTTTATCCCTCCTTATAGAATGGCTCCAGTAGAGTTGAAGGAGCTTAAGGAGCAATTGAAGGATCTCTTAAATAAAGATTTTATCCATCCTAGTATATCTCTTCGGGGTGCTCCCATATTTTTTGTGCATAAGAATGATTGTTCCCTTCGAATGTGAATTGATTATCGTTAATTGAATAAGGTGACCATAAAGAATAAATATCCTCTTCCTAGGATCGATGATTTATTTGATCAGCTTCAAGATGCAAAGTGTTTCTCTAAGATTGACCTTAGATTGGGTTATCATCCGCTTAAGATTAAGGAAGTGGATATCCCTAAGACTACTTGTCAGGACCCCCTACGGTCATTATGAGTTCCTAGTTGTGTCTTTTGGGTTGACCAATGCGCCCGCGGTATTTATGGACTTGATAAATAGGATCTTTCATCCGTTCCTGGACTTGTTTGGCATTGTCTTTATTGATGACATCTTGGTCTATTCTAAGAGTGAGGCGGATCATGTCGATCACCTCTGTGCTGTGTTGCAAACCTTAAAGGATCATCGTTTGTATGCCAAGTTCTCTAAGTGTGAGTTTTGGTTGAAGTTTGTGAATTTTCTTGGTCATGTTATCTCTAGTGAAGGGATCATGGTAGATCCACAAAAGGTTACGGCGGTTAAGAAATGGCCTAGAACTGCGACTCCAATCGATATTCAGAGCTTCTTGGGTCTAGCCGATTACTATTGGAGATTTTTGGAAAGTTTTTCAATGATAGATTCTCTATTGACAAAGTTAACCTAGAACAAGGTCAAGTTCTTGTGGTTGGATGTGTGTGAGGGTAGTTTTGAGAAGTTCAAGAATAAATTGAAATTGGATCCAGTTTTGACCTTGCCCGGGGGTAATGATGGTTTTGTGGTGTATTGTGATGCTTCCCATATTGGTCTTAGTTGTGTATTGATGTAGCATGGTAGGGTGGTGGCCTATGTTTCTAGGCAAATTAAAAGTTCACGAGAAGAACTACCCTACTCATGACTTGGAGTTGTTAGTCGTGGTATTTGCGTTGAAGATTTGGCAAAACTATGTCTATGGGGTTCATATTGATATTTTTTATGATCATAAGAGCCTTCAATATGTGTTTAGTCAGAAAGAGTTGAATCTCAGACAAAAGAGATGGCTTGAGTTGCTTAAGGACTATGGTATGAGTCTCCATTACCATCTAGGTAAATCTAACATAGTTGTTGATGCTCTTAGCAGGTTATCCATGGAAAGTTTAGCTCACGTAGATGAGGATAAGAGAAAGTTGGTAAAGGACATTCATCGTTTGGCTAATCTTGGAGTTTATCTCACGGACTCTGAGGATGGTGGTGTATTTGTGCATCAGGTATCACAGTCGTCTCTTGTGGTTCAGATAATGAAAAAGCATATATTGGATCTCGATTTGATGAAGATTAAAAGTATTGTGGGATAACAAAAGGTTGTCAAATTTGGGATTAGTGGTGATAGTATCTTGAGGTACCAAGGTAGGCTATGCATTCCCAATGTCGATGGATTGAGGGAAAGGATTTTGGCCGAAGCTCATGGGTCCCCTTATGCTATTCATCCTGATTCTACGAAGATGTATTATGATCTTAGGGAGTTCTATTGGTGGAATAATATGAAATGAGATATGGCTAGCTTTGTGGCTAAATATATCGTGTGTCAACAAGGGAAATTTGAACATATAAAACCCAGAGGTTTGTACCAAGAGATTGATTTGCCCGAATGGAAGTGAGAGGTAGTCAATATGGATTTCATCACCGCACTTCCCTGGTTTTGGAACCAATGTGATTCTATTTGGGTCATTGTGGATAGGATGACCTAGTTCTCTCACTTCTTACCGGTGAGGACTAGTTATTCAATGGAGGATTATGCTAAGTTGTATCTTACAGAGGTTGTGAAGTTGCATGGTGCTCCAGTTTCTATTATTTCGGATCGTGGTACTCTGTTCTTATCTCACTTTTGGAAGTTGTTTCAGAAAGGTTTGGGAACTAAGTGTGCCTTAGTACACTTTCCACCCACAGATGAATGGACAAGTGGAGAGGACCATTCAGATATTGGAGAATATATTACGTGTGTGTGTGATTGATTATGGTGGTAGTTGGTACGACCATTTGCCTTTGATTGAATTCTCCTATAACAATAGTTATCACTATAGCATTGGTATGGCTCCTTTTGAGGTAGAAGGTGTCATTTTTCTATTGGATGGTATGAAGTTGGTGAGGTTAAGTTGTTTGGCCCTGATTTGGTTCACCAAGCGTTGGAGAAGGTGAAGGTGATTTGTGATAGGTAGAAAGCCACTCAAAGTCACCAAAAGTCCTATGCAAATATGAAGCGTAGGTATTTGGAGTTTAGTGTTGGTGATTGGGTATTCTTGAAGGTATCTCCCATGGAGGAAGTGATGTGGTTTGGTAAGAAAGAGAAACTTAGTCCCCGATATGTTGGTCTATATTTAATTTTGAAGAGGGTTGGTAATATTGCCTATAAGTTGGAGTTGCCTTCTAGTTTGAGCTTTATTCATTTGGTTTTCCATGTCTTTATGTTATGGAAATGTATAAGTGATCCTTCGTTGGTTGTTTCCTTGGAGGATGTTGGTATTTTGGACTCATTGTCTTATAAGGAAGTACTGGTGAAGATCTTGGATTGACAAGTTCGCCAGTTGCGAACGAAGGAGGTGGCTTCAGTAAAGGTTCTATGGAGGAACCAAAAGTCTGAAAAAGCTACTTGGGAGGTGAAAGAGGGCATGAAGTACAAGTATCCGCATTTGTTCCCTATTTTGAAAACTCGTGCTTAAGGTATGTGTTGATTTTCGTATCTTTCTTGTATGTTTTTGTTTGCTTACTTAGTTAAAAGGTGAGTTTGATGTGTGATGATGTGTTAACTCGTGCTTGTGTTTGCTTTACCCATCATTCGAGGACGAATGAACCAAGTGGTGGAGAATTGAAACACTTTGGCATTGAAAAAATTACCTAAGTTGGAGTTTCTGGACAACATATGACTAGAAGGTACTAGTCGTATGTTTAGGTACGGTTTAGGGCCCCTCTCTCGTATGTTAGTCAGGGTGTTTGGGTTGGTTTCTGCCCAAGATAAGACTAAGCATCATACTAGTCATATGGTAGGATACGAGGTGTATGATGCCAAGTCGTATGATGCCTAAAGTTTGGTCTTGGTGATTCTGACCAAGGTACGGTTCCCATGGTACTTCTCATATGATAAGATACGACCTAGGCTCTTGTAGTCGTATGTTAGATAGTTTGTGGGTCCATGGTGAGTCCTAGGGTACGAGATAGAAGACCACCCATACCCTAGGGTAACTTTTAGGTGTGGAATTCATACCGACATGCGTGTGTTTTTCTTTTTTTAAGCTGAGGGCATTCCAGACATTTCCCACCTCAAAACCCTTGAGACCCATGACTTATAAAATTAGTTGGCCTTTCATTCTTGACTTAACAAGATAAAAAACACTCTAAAATCCTCTCTAAACTTCTTCAACAAGATTGGAGGCTAATGTTTCAAGAGGTGTTCATCTAGAGGCTAAAGGGGTCAAGTTCTTTCCATGAATCATCTTGTATAAGGCATGTAACTCTTCCCTTATTGTTATTTCTTAAATATCATGTGTTTTAAACATTGATTATGATTTGTAAATAGTGGTTTTGAAACTAAATGTTGGGGTTTTTGATGCAAAGTGATGAGTATTGTTTATTCTTGTTTAGACTTGTGTTTATACATATTTTTTGTGATGGTTTACATATGTGGGTGCTTGTTGATTGTGGTTTAACAAATGGGTTATGAGTAACCCTAAGCTTGATGATTTTTACCTTGATTTCGTTCATGGTAAAGGTATGCCCTCAAGGTGTTTGTAAAAATATCTAAGAGAAATAACTAGTTACATGTTAATAGTGTTTTGAACTAAGGCAATTGCGTAATGAGTAAGAATGATTGGTAAATAACTTTTTAAATACCTTGTTGTCCATGTAATGGGTAAATTGGTAACCTTAGTGGTTTGATTGGTTAAAAGAGTTTGAATCCCTAAACATGAGATTGAATTGTGCTTGAACTAAAGCTTGGTGTAGGAATGCTAATGAATAATGATTGTTTTTGTAAAGTTCTTGATAACCACAATTTGACTTGAATAGTGGTTGAAACTAAGGCATTAGCCTATTAAAGTTATTGATTTATAAATGGTTTATAAAAACCATGTGGTCATGTATGGTGTTGAATTGTATCCATGATGGCTTGAATTAGCTAAGTGGATTAGAGTCCTTAAATTTTGAACTGGTGTATGTGAATGCATGGACAATGGGTTAGAGTCCCAATGTCGACTAGTAATGGACACGATGGCTTGGGGTTAAAGTCTACTTGCTTAAAAAGATGGCGTGTGGTTAGAGTCCACCTGTCTAATAAGAGTTCTTGTGGTTAGAGTCCACTTAATGAAACAACTTATTGTTAGAGTACACTTGCTTAATAAGATATCTTGAGGTTAAAGTCCTCTTGCTCAGTATAACCGGGAAGTTCAAACTTCCTAACCTACGTAAGTGGGAGGTTAGAGTCCTTCACCTAATGTATCATGATTGGGTGCTTCGAAATGCATGCTAAGTCTTGTTCCCTTTTTCTGGCACTTTCTGTATCTATATATATATCTACATACATGCCTATGTATATAAATGTGGTTGCTTGTGATGGTTTGACTTGGTTTTGAATAATGTCACTATTTTATCCTTACCTTTGAGTTATATGCTAGTGCTCCAACCACTAACCGTCTCCGGACAATGTGTCCCCACGCGACACAGGGGCCAGAGCTTCTTCATCTCTTCCTGCGTTGTGACTAGGTGTTCGAGTGGTTCGTTTGTTGACTTTGAAGTGGTGAACTTTCATACTTCGAAAGGCTACATTTCATGGTTTTTCTATCTTATGCCATAGACTTGTTTTAGACTTGATTTTTGGCTAGACATCAAATTCATAGAGGCTTTGTGGATGACTGTGGACTTGGATACATTTGTTTAGTATGTTGACATTAATGGAGTGATTTGATACTTGTTAAGTTATGATTATTAGTCTTATTTCCGCTATCTTGTTATATGTTCGGAGTTTATTCGATACTTGTGGAATGATGTGATGGTTGGGTTAGGTTAATGGGGAAATCTCCGGTCCTTGTTAGGCTCGAGATGCCCATTACGACATGGCCCTAGTTCGAGTCGTGTCATTTTATTTATTTCATTTTTATTATTTTTTAAAAAAAAATAGATTAACTGAACTGCAATCTACAAAATTACACAAAAGGAAGATACCTCTTCAAAAAATTTTGATAGTCCTTGTACTATAGAGAAAATATTTCCAAATCAAACACAATAATTTAAGTCAGAAATTTTATTTGTCAAAATAAAAAGTTGACATTTGTATAGTGTCCCTAGAAAAATCGAGAGCATTATCTGCAAAATTGACCAATTGATTACTGACTGATATAAGACACTAATTTCCTGAGTTCGCATCTTTTAGTTTGTTTTACGCAATCAAATTTTCAACTTCCAATTTTTTCGTAGTAGATTTCAACATTGCAGTCTCAAAATGGGTTAATTTCATACTTCTTTCAAATCAAACTAATACAATCGTGAAGTCTGCACATTGCACAATCGCCACTTCAATGATTCTTACTTAGGTGAAGCTTCTCTATCTTGCTGCAAGTGAGTTACTTTCTAAGGTACACTAATTTAACTATGAATAAGTTTGAGATTCCTTATATTAGATGAACACGGTGTTCTTCTAAAAACCTAGATATTTGCTTAACAGTGGATTTTTTCATGAAAGTTCTAATGTTGTTCTTATTATGACAATTTAGATGTGTTTCAACTGTGATGTATCTGTGTTATTAAATTGACTGTATGTTCATAGTCAGTTTATGTGTCTAAGAACATGTCTTCTTGATTAAAAACTTAATAGGATTTACAGTGCACTTGCATTTGAGAAATCTAAGTATAGGCATTTTACAATAACCACTACTTTATTTTTTCGACAGTGAGAGAAAGGAGAGGACGAAAGAAAATCAGATATTATGTATTATGTCAAACAATACTTGAACATTTACTTTGAATAAATAAAGAAACTAAGCCTCAAATCTCGGTTTCCTTACAATTATTGTTGGAAAATTATATCCAAGCTAAGTTTTTGACTGAGCGTCTATTATTAGGTTGTCTATTAGATGAAATTCTCCATTTCTTTCATCTTGTTCATTCTCATGACTTTGACTATGCCACATTTGCTACAATTGATGATGCTAAGGTGATTTTGATTTTATGTTGGTTGTCATGTTATTGTTGTAATCCTGTTCGTTTACTGCGCTCGTGTAAAACCTTCTTACATGTTATGGTCTTGTTCCTTGTGGTTTTGATGCAAACTTGACCTACTATTTATGCATTCGTATGATGCAGAATGCATTGTCTAAAAGGAGCACTTTCTTTGGAAACAGAATACTACAGGTGAAAGTGGCGACACCGAAGGTGCTGACAAAACTTTCTTTATTACTTTAGTATTTCATCCAATGTTGTTCCCTTACTATCTAGGCGGACTATAACATATTACAGTGGCCATAATTGATTTAAATAGAATGGTTGGCATGGTTATAGAAACATGAGAATTAGGAAGATCAAGGACTGTAGTTTAATTTTACTCAATGATATTTCAATTGCACTGTAGTCTAGAAGTATCTATTATCTCTCACTTTACTTGAAAAGAGATTGTCGTCTCCTTTTTCATTATCGAAACTTTTAGAATTATCCTCTCCTCCAATTCTTTCTTTCGACGCTCTATTCTCTGGGTGAGATTCTTATCACTCATATGTGCTACTCAATCTTCAACAACTTTATCCACTCAATCACCATGTATGTTGCTCTAATCACTATTAAGAACTTATGAACTTGTTGGGAGCTCCTCTCAATTTTCAGGGATCGATCAACTTATGGAGATGGCATTGGCCTAGGGTCTATGACATCCACCTTCTAGGAACACCATCCACTTATGAGATGACTGATACAACGAACAAGATGCTTGCAATACTAATCTTGAAACCCTGATTGTGAAAGGATTGATCCAAATTAGTTTGCAGTGCTCTTCTACGATGTTATGTGGTAATTTTCTCCTTCTGCTTTAGCTATTTCTATAAGCTCGATTTTCCATCACTAATCTTTTAAATAAAAATTGAAGATTATGTCTCCGTAAGAAAGAAGAGATATTGTTGCAGATAAAAAAGTGTAACTTCTGGACGGTCTATTTCAGTTTTAAATTTTACTTTACAGGCTTATCTACTTCCATACTGTATGCCAATTTAGTTAAAAAAGGTTATATAAAAAAACAAAAAGAAATGTTCTGTTCTATCGAGGGTATATAAAAATACTGATTCAAAGGACTTCTGTTGGCACCTTAAATGGTTGTCGGCATCAGTTTTCTTGAACACTTTTGCCGGTGAAAAATAGCAAAGGAAAAGGGAGTGAGATAAGAAAAAACGATCCATTTGAAAGGCCATGGTGATCCGTCGTTAGCATGAAAATTACACACTTTGAATAATAAAAAAAGAAAAAAAAAAAAATTTATCAATTTTTATTTCTATTTAAAAGATATAACTCATTAGCTCCTTGTAATTGAATTTTTTGAATGGAATTAACTGGTCAGTGACAAGTCAAAACGAAAATATACATATGAATAGGTGTTTAGTTAACTAATGTATTCATTTTAATTATTATATAAAGTTTTGAATGAATTCTTAAAATTTATATAATTTAATAGGTTTGCTTTACTTTAAGCATGTGTGTTGTATATTTTAATTTCTTGGTGGTGCAATAATATTAAGAGTTTAGAGTATTTTTTATAATGAGTTGATTAGTTTATTGATGTGGATATAAAATTGTTTTGTTTAACACAACACTTACTGATAAATAATCAACTAATTTAGAGAATCAAGTCATCAACTAACTTTTATTAAATAATAAGAAAATTCGGACCATGGTACAATTTTCTTTTGCTACTTACGTGATGTCTATTAGATCATAAAGAGTCCCATCACTTTTCAAAAATTATAATTCCACTGGTTTACCTACATTTGGTATTGAAAGTCTAATAATTGTTGAAAAAAAGATTTTTTTAATGCTGCTAACTTTGTCGTGAACTTAAAATATCTCTTCGACCATTATAATTCATTTGGCTTAATTCAAATATGAATAATGTTTTTGATATTTTTCTCATTTTATATTCTTTGTTATTTTTGGCTTTGCAGAAATTTCATAACTCCGATTGTGTGAGCTAACTCACTTCTCCAGATCTCACTTATGAGATTATATTGAATTTGTTATTTCTTAGCAAAAAATTCAAAAATGCTCAAGTTTCATTCAGTCTCGGAGACCTTTTGATAGAAGAGAAAGAAACAGTATTTCATATTAATAAATAAATCTTCGTTAAGTCTATAAACTTTAAATTATCGAATTTTTGTCATGTAAAATTTTGAAGATTACATCTTATTAATGAATGAACACACAAGTCTCAGTGTGAAGGGTTGGTCGAAAAGTTTGTTTTGGAAAAGAAAGGTTTGTCAGCATTTTTCTATTTATCGAAAAAAAGAAGCAGATAGGTCAAGCTTCACATTTATTTGTAATCCCTCCTTCCACTTCTCAAAAGAAGAATAAAAAGACACTAATATTCTTTTGATATTGTTGTAATTTGATTAATCTTAGTTTCGTTTGTTAATTTTAAAGTTCTTTAGATCTTTTATGACAAATAAACTTGATCATTGTTCAATTTGGGGAAAATTTAGTTACATGTACTACAAACACAATTGTCTACTTTGCAGGGTGTGAATGGAGCATTCCCTCTCATTTTAAGTACCTAAGCTAGTAACATAATTCAAAGAAGGCTCTAATATTGGTTCGATTTGTAAGTTTGTTTTGTTATCAACTTTATCCAGTTTGCTAGAGAATAGCAAATTATACCACATAGATGGTTGGACAAAGGATCTGGTTCTTAAAATTATGACGTTTTTGTACTGCTCAATCAATTCAAGCAAGTAAATACACATAGCAAGACCAAGCAACAATCATTGGGCAGAGTATGGACAAAGATGAGTGGTGGAGTTAGTTGTTTATTAAGTTGGTCTTCTCTATTCTGATTCACGGTTACAATATTTATTTACTAGCAAGAGATGTTGAAACTAATAAATCATGAATAATTAGTGTCTCAACACTATAATTTTGTGTTGTCATCTTCGTGGATGTAATTTAGAATAATAAGAATTCATTATTCCTAGGGGCACAGACACAGTATAATTGGGGAGTTCGGATGAACCCAGTAATTTTTGCGTAAAATCGGTATTTGTATTACAGAATATAGTAAATAATACATATAAATAATATGCGAACCCACATACAAAGAGAAACAGTTAGTGCAGTGGTGTCTGTCAGGTGTGTGAAATTCCTGTTTCCTTGATATCTGTGAGTTCGAATCTTGGTTGTGACTTTTTTTCCCATTTTCTTCTAATGGTACTCCCACTACTTTCATTTTAATTTCAGACTTTTTCCCCCATTTTCTGATATGTGTCCCACTGCTCTCATTTTAATTTTAAAGGAAATACTATAAAATAGGATGCATCTTTTTAAAAAGCAACTTACTCTTAAAAAAAAAGTTTTTATGGTTAAGATTGCATGCGTTGACACCTAATTTTTTCCCTTCGCAACTAAATTTAATCCTGAGTTTATTCGATATATGTGAGTTCGAATCTTGGTGGTGACTTTTTTTCACATTTTCTTCTAATGTACTCCCACTACTTTCATTTTAATTTCAGACTTTTTTCCCCATTTTCTGATATGTGTCCCACTGCTCTCATTTTAATTTTAAAGGAAATACTATAAAATAGGATGCATCTTTTTAAAAAGCAACTTACTCTTAAAAAAGAAAAAGTTTTTATGGTTAAGATTGCATGCGTTGACACCTAATTTTTTTCCTTCGCGACTAAATTTAATCCTGAGTTTATTCAATTTTTAATAAAATTAAAATATTTATTTCATCCGAATAAAAAAATTTCAAAATATTTTTTATACTTAATTTTGTCATTTTAAGTAACGATTATATATTATCGTATTCAGTTATACGAGATTATATAATTTGATTACTTAAATATTTATTCTATGAAATATTAGATTTAATTAAAGACTATTTGAAAATAAATATAATGATTAAAATCTTGAATTTAATATAATTTATTATCAAAATAATTTATTTGGATAAATATGCATTTGATTTTATTAAATCAAGAAGCTCGGGATTAAAAGAAGTATTAATTCGTATCGAATTTCAATTTAATTAGCCAATCTATTAGATTTGGCCATAATTGAAATCGAATTGGCCATAATTGCAATGCAATCCATCAATTGATTTTTAATTTGGTCAAAATTAAATAAATATGGCTAAATTTTAAATTCCAATTGAGATTATATTTTAAATAACCCCAAAATTCTCAATAACTCTCATAACTTCTACTTAATTCCCATTAAAAAATAATTTCAAATTGTACTACATTGTACTATTTTCCCCCAACTTTGTCTTTTTCCAATTTTGAAATTCAAAAGTTGTACTACATTGTACAATTTCCCCTCACATTATCTCCCACCTCACTTTATCTTCAATTTTAAAATTTCAAAACACTTTTATTTGTTTTTTCTTCCACATTGGTGGATGACAAGAAATAAATCTTCATCCTTTCCTATAAATATTTTTCTCCTAAATTGGTGGAAAAAAGAAAAAAAAAACGTTCTCTCCTATAAATACTACCACTACTTTGGTAGAAAAGGGGGGAAAAGTAAAAAAAAAAAAGGTTAGAAAGGTGAAAAATATCTTTTTGAGCAAAATAATTATTTTTATTTAGTAAAAATTTTTGTTTCATAGAGTTAGTCGGCGAATCAAAATTTTTGAGTTGTCGGCGACGTTTTTCGGTGGTGGTTGATTCCGACGAAACTCGTAGTTTCGTTTTGCTGCCCCAAACAAGGTAAACACACATTTTCTTTTTTTTTAGTTTTATTATCATTTTCTTCTTCATCTTTTTCTTCTTTATAGTTCGTAGTTATAATTTTATTTGCTGGGATTGTTAGCTGTAGATGGCCTTGAAGGTCATAGGACGTTATGGTATCGATATTTTAATTATTTTCATGTTCATGATATAAAAATGAGCTAGCAATAGTTGTACGTGTCATTTTTTACTTTATTCTTTGATTTTTATAGATAAAGTTTCAAGCTTTGCTTAAAAGATGTACTTATGCTTTGTTTAAACTCATTGTTGGTGGATATATATTTGTTTTTAGCATGTAAAGTTATTTTCTTTATGTTGAAAAGAATAGTTAATATTGATTATTTCACCTTTTCACCTTATTCTTTGATTATTTTGGATAAAGTTTAGATCTTTGCTTGAAAAACATATTCATGTCTTGTTTAAATTCATTGTTGGTAGATATGTTTGTTTTTAGCATGAAAAGTTATTTCCTTTATGTTTAAAAGAATAGTTAATATTGATTGTTTTGCCTTTTGACTTTATTCCTTGATTGTTATGTATAAAGTTTTGATATTTGCTCAAAAGATGAACTCATACCTTAGCATGTAAAGTTGTTTCTTTTATGATGAAAAAATTGTTATTATTATTTGTTTCGCCTAGATAAAAATAGTAATTAGTTAAGTCAAGAAAGAAAGACGACCACTTAAAAGACCTAAGAATGGTATTCGAGTTACTTCGAAGATATCAACTTAGGATGAATCCGTTGAAGTGCGCCTTTGGAGTTACTTCCGGAAAGTTTCTTGGCTTCATTATGCGACACCGAGGAATTGAAATTGATCAAGACAAGGTCGATGCGATTTTGAAGATGCCCGAGCCTCGAAATATTCATGAGTTAAAAAGCCTTCAGGGAAGGCTAGAATATTTAAGGAGGTTCATCTCAAACCTAGCTGGAAAATATCAACCATTTAGTCGCCTCATGAAGAAGGACACTCTCTTCGAATGGGACCAAGCTTGTAGTAATGCTTTTGAAAGAATCAAATCATACTTAATGAAGCCACCAGTTCTTGCGGCACCCATACCTGGGAAACTATTGATACTCTATATCGCGTAACAAGAGAGGTCGGTTGGAGCACTACTGGTTCAAGAAAATAGTGAAGGCAGGGAAAATTATCTTTACTATTTGAGCAGAATGATGACGCCGAATGAGCTAAAGTATTCTCCAATTGAGAAGTTATGTTTAGCATTAGCCTTCTCGATTCAAAAGATGAAGCACTACTTTCAGGCGCATGTTTTCCGACTTATCTCTAGGGCAAATCCCATTAAGTTTGTAATGTCGAAACCAGTCCTTAGTGACCGACTTGCAAGATGGTACCTTTAATTTCAACAGTTTGAGATTGTGTATGTTCCCCAAAAAGCTGTAAAAGAACAAACATTGGCTGACTTCTTGGCAGATCACCCAATACCTGATGACTAGGAGCTGAGCGACGAACTCCCTGATGAAGATGCAATGGCTGTTGAAGTTAGATCCCCATGGAAGATGTATTTTGATGGTGCTGCACATCGAGATGGAGTTGGTGCTGGCGTAGTGTTTGTCACTCCACAAGAAGAGGTCATCCCCTACTTCTTTACCTTGACGAATCATTGCTCCAATAATATTGTTGAGTATCAAGCACTCATACTCGGACTAGAGATGGTTGTCGACATGAAACAACTGCAATTACGAGTCTTTGGTGACTCTCAATTGGTGATTAAGCAGCTTTTGGGAAGCTATGAAGTCAGAAAGCCTGAGCTACGACCATATCATGATTATGCACAAAAGTTGATGGGGTGGCTTGGAGGAGTAACCCTCCAACATGTGCCAAGGAGAGAAAATAAGCAAGTTGATGCCCTAGCTGCTTTGGCCTCAACCCTGACCCTTCAAAATCAAACACAAGTTACTGTCCGCCAAGAATGGGTAGTACCGTCGTCAAATGAGGATGTAGAAAATAAGGTTGAATACCTCGTTGCCATGTCTGAAGCTGTAAAAGAAGATTGGCAACAACTTATTATTGATTACTTATGTTATGGGATAATTTCAGAAAATCCAAGGAGAAAGACTGACCTTCGTCGTCGTTCACCTCGCTTTCTTTACTACAAAGACACACTGTACAGAAGATCATTTGAAGGAGTACTCTTACGGTGTTTGGGAGAGGAAGAAGCAATTCAAGCTTTGCAAGAAGCGCACTCGGGAGTTTGTGGATCACATCAGTCTAGATCGAAGCTCCATTTTCATATTAAAAGGATGGGATATTATTGGCCAACGATGGTGAAAGATTGCTTGGACTATGCTAAGAGATGCAAAGCTTGCCAATTCCATGCAAACTTCATACATCAACCTCCAGAGGTGCTATACCCAACAGTGCATCTTGTCCATTCAATGCTTGGGGAATGGATGTTTTTGGTCCACTACCAAGATCTTCTGGTGGGCACTTATACATCTTGGCCGCAACAGATTACTTTTCAAAGTGGGTTGAAGCAGTTGCTCTCAAGAAAGTAAAGAAAGAAAATATTGCAAACTTCATCCGAGTGAATATCGTCTACCGCTTTGGAATTCCTCAGTACATAATAGCTGACAATGGAAAGCCATTTGATATTAAGCTGATGAACAAAATCTACGATCTCTTTGGTTTCAAGCAACGCAAGTCTTCTATGTACCATGTTGCCGCCAATGGTCTAGCCGAAGCGTTCAATAAGACTTTATCCAACTTGCTGAAAAAATTCGTCTCCAAATCCAAACGAGACTGGCATGAGCGAATGGAAGAAGCTTTATGGGTGTATAGGATAACTTGTTGTACACCGACGCAAGCAACTCCATACTCATTTTCTTTTGGTGTTAAAGCAGTCCTGCCACTTGAGCGTCAAATACCTTCTTTGAGACTGGTTATTCAAGAAGGGCTCACCGATGAAGAAAATGCTAAGTTACGTCTTGCGGAGTTAGAAGCTCTTGATGAGAAGAGGCTGGAGGCTCAACAAAATCTTGAATGTTACCAAGCCCGGCTATCTCTTTCTTTCAACAAAAGGGTTCGCTTGAGGTGCTTCCAAGTTGGAGATCAAGTCCTTGTAGTAAGAAGACCCATTATCACTTCTCATAAGTCTAGGGGCAAATTCACCCCGAAGTGGGATGGACCATATGTTTTACAAGAGGCATATTCAAATGGTCCTTACAAGCTTGTCGATGCAGATGGCGTGAGGATTGGCCCCATCAATGCCAAGTTCTTGAAGAAGTACTATCCTTGAAGGAAGATGACACTCCTTAAGGCACGAGTGTAAACTGCATGTACACTCCTTAAGGCACGAGTATAAACTGCAAGTCCACTCTTGGCCCGCAAGAGTATAAACTGTGTACGGCTCAAAAAAAAATGAAAGTCCGCTAGGTTGAAAACCTCAAAAGAGGTGGCCTAGGCAAAAGTTAGGACACAAAAAAAAAACACTCACCCAGAACTATGTTGTGACTTGATCCTCTTTACTGAGGTACGTAGGTGCTTGGAATTTCATTCTGAATTCAGTTGCATGAGTGTAAAAAAAAAATACATGTCCCCGTTTGATCCGTCGTATGCAAGTCAAGTCTTCATGCATTGCAATTAAGTGTTGGAATTATGTCAAATACTTGTGGCTCAATGGGGGCAACCCATCAAAAGAAAAGGAAGCTCTTTTGATAGGATTTGGAATACCCAAAGCATACAGTTGAGACATAGATCTACCACACGTGCAATTATCAATTATGAAGTTAAAAGCTTTAATTCTTAAGGCTTTCAAATTGAAGTTGCACGTCCAACTCGATTGTGAGACAAAGACGTAAAGCCAATGAGAAACAATTTTGGAAGAGAAAAACTAGAGTTTAATATGGCGACATCAGTGCATCAAAATAAGCAAGTAATTCTTGGGGTTGGAATTCAAAGGAAATATTAAAATAAATGTGCAATATAAAGAAAAAGTGTTTTCATTATGACTAATAGATCCGACTACTCAATAAAAAAAAGGGTAAAAGAAAGCAACAAGAAGGTTTGAAGGAAGACATATCCTAAGGCTAATCTAAGTATAGATTATAATTGACTAAATCTTGTAAAGCAGCCTCTAAGACTTATTTCTTCTTCTCCACGACCTTTGAGGTTTTTGTTGTTGCAAGGGAGGCATCAGAACACTTGGAAAACTATTCTTCAGCAGCTAAAACTTTGGATTCCGTCTCTGCAGCTTCTTGTTTGGCAACATCTCGGTGAGCTTTGAACTTCCTCACCTTCTTTCTTGCCCTCTCAAGAGATTTGCAGACGGCAGAAACTTCTTCAGATTTCTCATCCCTCTCTCTCAATACAAGCTCAAGATGTTCTTTGGCTTTTAAATATGGCTCTGACTCTTTAATTGTTGTGGTCTTATCAACAAAGGTGGATCGTGCTTGGTCATAGGAAGTCTCCATCCCAAAGAAAGACCCCAGTAAATCCTGCAAGGGGAAAATATCTGCCCCCATTCCACTCATGTCATTAAGTATGACTTCGACGTCATCTTGGATAGAAGAAGCACGATTCGGAGTAAGGCCTGCAAGTTTGGTACAGATACTAGCCCAAGCCTTCATGGTAAACTCCTTTTTAAGCTCTGAAATAACCTTTTTGTCATAAAAAACAGACATGGTTACTGCTGATTTCCTGGAAAAGTTTGACTCCGCATTTGCTTTGACTTTACCACAAGAGTTAGAAGTAACCTCTTTGGATAAAAAAATTAACTCCCTTGAGTCTATACCTACTACAGACTCGCTACTATCTTATGGCTTACTTTGATGAGGATCTTCCAAAATTTGGGCATTGTTTGGCTACGCTTACAAAGAAAAACATAATATGAGGGGTATATAAAGGCAATGCATATACTGTGAAATGGTAGAAAAGTTGAGTCATTACCTTCTCGATAGCTGGCGAAGTCTTGGATGAACTAGCAAGAATCTCCACATGGGTATTAGAATCACTTTGCTTCACCAAAGATGGTTTTACCTTCTTCCAACAACGATCTCCATGACTACTATTGCTCTCATCTTGAAAGGTTCATTTATTGAAAGCCTGTTGAGTCAGGACAGACGACTCCTCTTTCTGAGTTTCTGCATGTAGAGGTCCCTTAACCCTGAATGGAATGACTTCCTTAGGTTTTAAAACAGAAGCCTTAACCATAACTGGGACCTCCTCACCATGTTCTTGGGGAGTGTCGACAATAGGACCTATGGCGTTCACCAAAAATTGCAAGTTAACTTCAAGAAAGTGTCCATGAACTTTGTCCCACCAAGATTTATACGAAATAGATGAATGTCTTCGCGCATTAAGTGTGGCTTTAGGGAAAGTTGCTTTTGACATAGAACCATGCAATACACAAATTCGATGAAATTTAAGGCCTTCATCTAGTGAAGCACTGCGAATATCATTTTCCAAGATTCCAGAAAGGCCTTGGTAAAACCCAAACTGACGGCTAAATCGGTGTGGACTGTATAGCTCATGTATGAATGAACCTCCATATCTAAAAGGGAGTAAGCTAAAACGGGGGCTCATGAAGTAGCTTATCTCTGACTCTTCATTCTTAGCATTATCCACAAAATAACAAGGACTAGACTTGTTTGGCATAGTTGAATTCCAAATAGCAGTGTCCCCTTGATGGATGTGCTTTCTGGCAAGATCTTCATCAAAGTACTTTGCCCCGCCTTCTCTGGAATATGCCGTCATCAATGGAATAGATGGTCCATTAGAAAGTGGAAAATGTGTCTTAAAATAGTAAGCAAGCCAACCATACACATAATGGATAGGAAAGGAAATTCTGAGTTGCTTAAGCTGCAAAGATTTATAGACCCTGTTGAGACCATTATAAATGCATGATAGGACTGGAACTGCAAGACTAAAAGTTTTGCTTATCCTCCATCATGGCTGCTACTCTAAAAGTTCCCGGGCGAATAAAATATCCATCCTTAGAGGGAAATACAAAAGTGCACAACCAACATGATAGGAACGCTGCTAAATATGTATCAGTCCTATGTTCATACTTCATTCCAAGTGTAGAAAATGTGAAATCATCTGCGCTTGACCACTTTGCTGCATTTGGAATAGTCCCAGTTGGGTTATGGGTTGACTTCAACCGAGCGGATTTTTTCTCCTTCCTCGATAGAGCTGACTTGTATCTTAATACCCTTTTTCACCAAAACTTTATCCATTTGCTTAAAGGAACCCTCGGATTAGAAGTATCTCCTTCTTGAAGATGAGGGAAAGCTACAAACAAGAATTCACAAGAACGAGAGATAAATCTCTCATTCTTTTCATCAACACCTGTAAGCTCCTTCGCTTCGGGCACTACTTCCTCATGAGGAAGGCCTCCAATAGGAAGACCTCCAATTTTGTATAAATCCCAAAGGGATATGGATATCTCTCCAACAAAAGTAAGCAATGTGTTAGTAGTTGGACACCAAGCCTCAAAGAATGCCTGTAATATGTTCGAATTTCGATCATATGTAAACAGTGAAGCATAAACAGCATCATATATTTTGGCTGCCTTCAAGGATTGTGCACTTCTAGCCAATATGTCCTCGGTCCATTCCCAATATCCTTGAGTATGACAATATTCACCGGTTATCTCCATAGTGTCCCCCCAACGTACTTCTCTTTTGAGTACCCGACGTCCTAAGCAAGAAAGGGTGCTCGCAATATTCAATTGACATTGGTTGGGAGTCCGAAGAAGCCATACTTTAACCGACCGATTAGCACCAATGTCATGTTCTGAAGTCCAATCTGACATGTGGAGAGAATTTTGCAAGGGTGGCCACGGATCTGCATACCTTCCTGCTATTGCAGTTTCAGTCAATAACCTAGTTAAAACTGTACATCATCAGCCTCAATTAGAAGATACTTGTTGTTAGAAGATAAAGATGTGTAGTCTCTAAAGTGAATCATATCTGCAAGCTGCATAAACAAAAGAATCTTGGTCAAACACAGAATCAAGGTTCGGAAAAAAAAAAAATACTTGCAAAAATGCAGAAGAATTAAAAAAAAAAAAGAGTTTTCTATGTTTTGGCTTTGGTGAAATACAGTCACGTATACTTGAAGTCGAACTTGTTAGGTCTTAAGGTGATGGAGGCAAGGTTAAACCCTTTGCACCTTAAGCTAACCATGGTAAAGGGTCCATACTTAGAGAAAACCGTCATATAAATGCATCAATAAAGGGCCCATACTTAAAGAAGATCATCGCATAAATGCGTCGGTAAAAGGGCACATACTTAGAGAAGATCATCGGTCCATACTTAAAGAAAATCATGTCGTCTTCAAGCAAAGTCTTTCGATCTTAAGGTGACAGAGGCGAAGTTAAACTCTTACCACCTTAAGTCGGCCAATTATGCGTAAGTCTTTCGGTCTTAAGGTGACAGAGACAAAGTTAAACTCTTACTACCTTAAGCCGACCAATGATTGCATATTATTATTTGTTTCAACCCTATAAAAGAAGAAAAAAAAATAGAAGAAAAGAAATAAAGCAAAAGCAAATAAAAAAAAAGGGGGAAGAGATTTGTCTCTTACTTTGACGTCGCCTGTCGAATCCAAGACGTCTGGAATGCTCAGAAGTAGTCAGCGCCTAAGAATGAAAAATGGGCATCTATTTATAGATGGTGAAGGATTGGATTTCCGTTATAGAATCCTACTTGGATTTAAAATGGTGAGCACGTGAGCTATGGGAACTTTCTCATAATCCCATTTGGATTAAAGTATATTTAAAAAAACTAAATGATAAGAATTTAGTTTACTTACCTTTAAAATCCAAAAAGGGAGGAATTTGGTATAGCAGCAGAAACCATTTAATTTTATCTTAACAAGGAATAAGCACATGGCTTTTGGGCGGTTATGCGTGCATGATTATGACGGTGATCAATTGCCCTTAAAATTGGACTTACGTCCAATATGCCTTTTAAAGGCTTACTCCTTTCCTTTTAAGGGAATTGAAAAGAAAAAAAGCTGTCAAGCCTTAAGGCTAATTTTTCCTAAAAAAAAAAATAATGGCATTAAGCAAATACTTCAAATCTAGTCTCAAAAGATGAAATATCTCGACAAGTTTTAAAGTAGGGGACATTGTGTGGACAATAAAATTTTATTAAATTTAAATTCATACGAAATTTGGATTAAATTAAATTCAAAATATATTAGTCCCAAATAAATACCGTGAATTAATATAATTTGAGTAATTATTTAATTTCAAACATGTATGGATTTAAATAAAGTTCAATCTTTATTGGGCTAGTCCATTGATTTGGGCTGCAAAATAAGGAGTCCACTTTGCTAAGCCCAAGATATTGTCATATTCTAGAGGTCCAAATAAGCGTCATGTGTCAAATGACGTGGCATGCCAAGTCAAGTGAAGGGGTCAATAGGACCGTGCCACATGTCAAACTGATGCAGAAGGCCCATGAAATAAAAGCCCATAAAAGGCACCACATCACTTAAATCTGATTGGTCAAAGAAAGTTCATATTTATCATGACTCTTCCTTTCCTACAACTATAAATAGGGGCTTCATAATTCAGAAAAAGGACCCCAGACCCCAGAACTCTAACAAGTAGCAAGATAAAGCTCGTGGATCAAACGCCACAATTTCTCTAAAAAGCTCAAGCATTCAAATCAAGTTCATCAAAGTTCAAGATCAAGACCGCAATATTCAAGAACAAGCTCAAAAGCTCTTGAATTCAAGCACAAGTCAAGATCAAGTCCCTCAAGTCCATCAAATCAAATTCAAATTCAAGACTAAGCTTTAAGCCCTTGAATTTATATTCGAAAAGGCGAATCAGATGATTCATAGAGATTGTAACACTCACTTATTGAAATCAATAAAATCGATTGTTGCAATATTTTCTTGTCTCGAATTATTTATTTTTCGGTCTCGAAATTTTATTGTCCAACAAACGTATTTATATTAAGGATATAAGAGATTGTTCATATCCATATAGATATATCATGCATTCATTTTCATAATAAAATAATATAAAATATACTAAAGATATGTCACTGATGGTTCAGAATTATCTATAAAAATAGAGCACAAGTCAAATTAATATAATATTGGTGGAGTTAAAATTTATATTAAAGGGATTTAAAAAATATATGTTATTTAATGTTAGTTTAAAGTTATTTTACATGCAGGTTAATTTATCTATTATATCGTACTCTCTTCATTCCTTTTAATTTGCTCTCTTTGGGCTACACACACACCTTAATCTCTTACTCCTATAAAATTAAAAGTAATTTCACTAATATACCCCTAATTAAATTTTACACCTCTTTCCAAATCAATAATGATTACATTTATTGAACAAGGGTATGATAGGAAGATTTTGTTCAAACTATTCATGAAAGATTAAAAGAGTAAACATTAGAAATATAAGCACAACCCAAATGAGGCAAATGAAAAGAAATGAATGTGGAGCATTATATATATCTTATTTTTTAAATTACAAAACTCAATTTTTATGAAAGCTTACGTATAAATATATTTATATAATATAGTAAAAGTTCTTTACACTAATCATTTAGTGTATTTCAATTTTTTAAAAAAAAAAAATTATCTTTTAAATGTCTGTTTTGCAAGTTGACATGCACATCAATTGTGATTAAATCTACAATTCATAAGTGCATACAAAAATTATGTGTTCGAAGCCTTATATGAATATTACATATGTAATTCTTTTTCATTTCTAGTAAAACATTTATAGACCGATTTAGTGATACTTTTTGTAAAATTATTTGATAATGAAAAAAATATCTTTAAATAGGTTAACAACTTTAAATTTTAACCCACCAAATTCATGTGTGATAGTGTTTTTTGGGCAAAAAACTAAAATATCAAAATCTTGGAGTATTAAAAATTTTGACGGATTCAAAATTTTCACTTAGAAAATTTAAAATATAAGAAAATAAATATATGAAAAAAATTTCAACATTTACCACATAAAAATAAAAAATAATTTTAGTTCTATATAAACAATCTAATATTTCGTGAAAGGAGATTCAGATTACAAATTTAAATTTATTTAAAATATTACTTCGTAAATAATGTGGTTGAATAAGTTGAGACTTGTAAGTAAAAATTTATTGCCCACATAATGGATCCACTTAGAAAATATAGACACATAAGCTAGAAAAAAAAATAGTTTTTCACTTAGAAAGTTTAAGATATAAGAAAATAAATATATGAAGAAAAAAATTCAACATTTACCATGTAAAAATAAAAAATAATTTTAGTTCTATATAAATAGAGAAAAGACATCATTTCCCTCTCGAACTTGTCTTCCCAACTCACTTTAGCACTTAAACTTAACTTCCGTTTATTTACTCCCTTAACATCTTTAAAGTGAATTAAAATCCCCCCTTAACTGCTCGTGTGTAAACAAGCGTCGTTGGGTGCGTTAAAATTCATTTTTCTGTCTATTTAATTTCTTTTAAATATTTATTTAAAGAAAAAAAATGCATATATTTGTAGAAAAAAAAAACTAACATTATATTGAAAATATAATTAAAAAAATTAAAAAATAGACGCCTTTTATTCTTTCTTCTCCAAAACATCAACAACACTCAAATTCCTCCATTAACAACCTCAAATCCATTCTCCATCAACACTCTTCTTCAATTTTTTTCATTTTCCTTCGTTAACATCATCAAAGAACAACCACAAAGACACTGAATTAAAAAAAAAATCTCTATTGAACACCTTTTATTCTTTCTTCTCCAAAACATCCACAACACTCAAATTCCTCCATTAACAACCTCAAATCCATTCTTCATCAACACTCTCCTTTAATTTTTTCATTTTCCTCCATTAACACCATCAAAGAACAACCACAAATACACTAAATTAAAAAAAAAATCTCCATTAAACACCATCTCAAACTTCAATCCAACTCCCTCAAAATTTGAACAAAAAATAAATTAAATTGATGATTTTGTCTTTGAACCATTTACCATCAATAAAATTTCTTTTAATTTCTACTTTTGTCATCATTCTCCTCGTTTTGTAGTCATTCTCCTGATTTAGTTAGTCCAAGAGAACTGCATAATTCGAAAATTCACATAATTTTTTTTTATTCTCCATTGCTCTCCTTTAATTTCTCACTTTTTCCTTTGCAAATAAGGAAAATGGATTATAGTTCTGCACTTTGGTTTGTTTTTTATACGTGGATTCACAAGAGACATATTAGAAATGGAGAATGACGACAAAAGTTTGTTGAATTTCTACTTTTTTAAACTCCAAACTTGAATTAGAAATAAGAAAAAAAAAATATTACAAACTTGTTTGTAGGGGTGGAGTTGCGGCTGGTGGGGATTGAAAAAAAAATAAAGGTATTTTTGTATTAACAAGAAAGGAGTAAGGGAGGGAGAGGGGGGGTTGGGGTACTGGAAGGGGAGAAAGAGCTGGGAAGGAGGGGGACAATTTTGTTAGGGAGGGGTTGCAGGGGAGAAGGGGGGCGCTGGAAGAGGACGGGGGAGGGAGGCTGAAGAAGAAGGAAAAATAGGGGAGGACATTGTTATTTAATTCTTATATATATATATATATAATAATAATAATATGTGTGAAATTACTTTCTTAAAATAAATTATAAAATTTTACATGGCAATGACGTGGCGCTGAGGTGTGGAGAGTGTAACACACTCTCCGTTATGAGAGTGATAATATATATTAAGGGATGAAATTAATTCACTTTAAAGATGTTAAGGGGGATAAATAAACGAAAGTTAAGTTTAAGTGTTAAAGTGAGTTTGGATGACAAGTTCAGGGGAAAAAAGATGTCTTTTCTCATATAAATAATTTAACATTTCATGAAAGGAGATTCAAATTATAAATTTAAATTTATTTAAAATATTACTTCGTAAATAATATGGTTGAATAAGTTGAGACTTGTAAGTAAAAATGTTGTTAGTCACATTATGGATCCACTTAGAAAATGTAGACACGTAAGCTAAAAAAAATGGCAAATGGAGTTCATTGTTGATATGATTATTGACTAATGATTGTACCATTTAGATGTGAATGCCAAATATACCATTGGTCTTCCTCCAACTCACTCTTCTATATAACTAGCTAGTGATGGCCTGTACTAGCACGGGCCCAACGCTGGAATATTTTCTTAGCTCAACGATATATTATTTACATGTAAATATTGTATGATTGGCGTGATTCCACCAACAAAGAGTAAGAATCTACGCACTTTCCTGTAAATCTATATAGCAATAGAACCATAGGTGGTACGTACCAAAGGACTCAAAAAGATCAACCAAAACTATCAAGTTAGCATACTTCCCACCTTTTGTCGGTCTACAACATTGATCTAAAGCAACACAAAATGTCTTTTATTTTAAGGAATTTCAAATTGTGCTTTTTCCGATAAAAGATTTTGCTCAATGTTAATAACATAAGTAAACCAATCCACTCTATTGGCAATATTAAAGATCATGTCTATGTTCCGTAGTAACACAACCATCAACATGCTTGTTCCACCGATGGTCTCATAAGTAATGCAGCTTTGTATGGTCATAATCAAGAAAACAGATTGATCCATTTAATGAACAATATCATGTGATAATTGTGTACAGAATCTATAATGCCACGGGATTTGACTCTCCATAAGGCAGATAACCAGTCACAAATACAAAAAAGATTGCACTATATGATCACATGTCACCCTTATCTCTAACATAACTTTTAACATTGATCACCTATAGTAGTAAGAAGCAAAAACTGGGAATGAAAAAGATGTCAATCCAACGATATGAAATAAAATAAGTCAAAGGCAAACTAATGAACACCTTTGAGCCACATAATTTGGTGTTCCACATGTTGTTAGTACTCCTTAGTAGTTCATCTCCCTAAAAAGACACATCAGTGAATTTATATATGATTAGATTCAATTATGAAGTTAATGTTGTCACATTATATAGCAATATTGATGTTTGATTGTCAGATAAAGAGTAAAGCGCAATTTACAAGAGGCATTTTTCCATACACGAACTTGTTGAGGCAGCGTGCTCAGTTTTGGGTATGTTTAGTAGTGTATCTCACTGATAGTCCATTAAGTTTATATGGCTCTGAACAAGAAATTGGAATTTAATTTTTGTTATTTTAATAAATGTGAAGCCATAACTCACTTCTTTTCAAGATACTGACGCATCCAATCATTCAAATTTGTGCAGCCTGACTCCGTTTTCGAACTTTTTGCAGAGAGCTCGTTGCTCTGACGTGTAACTACGGGCACAAACTCTTCCATTGACAAGTTCGTCATCTACATACAAATCACAAGACAATAACAATTGACCAAATTCATTTTTCTAAGTGAGAAGAAAGATTTCAGAGTTGGGTTGCTGAAGCAGACAGATTAAACATTACTGCATGTCCTTCTGAAATTGTAGTATTCAAGCTACGCAACTTGAAAATTAAAAGACATGAACGTGCAGTTGTTTATTTTATGAGTATATATATTATATCCAGATGAGAACTCACATGTATATGGATGGAATCTGGTGAACTTGAGTTATGTTTAAGCAAATTTCAATTAATTACCTGCATAACATGATACTACAGTACATCTTATTAGCTAGAGTATTAGTTTATTGCCGATTTAAGCTAATGTACGTGTAACTATAAGAATAAGTACATAGACATAGAAACTAAAATTAGTGTCTAGCTATAGGTTTGTATATTATTCTCATTTCAACAGACCATCTGTGAAGTTCTTTCCGAAATGAAAATGTATATGCAGTTCAGTAGCAATTATCTTTGAAAATAGCATGGTAGTCTCTCCGCATAAAAAAAATTCATACATTTTTTTATAAGGAGCACTAACCAGATGTGCGATTTCCATTGTCCAGTGCAGTAATAGGATATGTCACAATGTACTGAGAACTCCATGACCTGATTGTTATTCTTTTCCATAGCATTTACTGAACAGTTTCAAGACAAGTAAAATGCAACATAGAGAGTATTACTGCTAGTGTTATCAACATTATAATTAGGGGTGTACATAAGTCGGGTTGGTTTGATTTTTATTAAAAAAAATAAAATTAATTATGTCGATTTATTAAAACTATAAATCAAATCAAACCAACATAAAATTGATTTTCTCGGTTTAGATTTTAGTCGGTTTTTTCGGATTTTTTGATTTTTTCGATTTTTTTGGGTTTTTTTTTATAATCTTCAGTTTTTACAATTATATTCTGATCGAAGACTAGATCAAATATGTTTTCACTCATGTGCTAATGAAAAACCATAATTATGAAAAAATGTCGAGTGGAAAATTCTCTTGAAACTGAAAAGTGAGATGAAGAGTGAAAAGTTTAGGTTTTAAGTTTATATTAGGTTTTCGATCATTTAATTAGCAATTAATGGACAAATATTACAACTTAAAGACTCAAATCTAAATATATTTACATCTACTTTCAAATTATTGAAAATTATAAAAACTAGTTGAAAAAATATTTAAAAAGTAGATTATAATTAATATTTTATGTATAAAAAAGTTCGAATATTATATATATATGTCGGTTTGATTCGGGTTCGGTTTGACCTCTTTTTTGTTAACACCAAACCAAGAATGGTCGGATTTTTTTTCCTAACGCCAAACCAATCAAATCAAGCCATAAGTCGGTTTTTTTCTCGACTAGATTTGGTTCGTCGGTTCGACTTGACTTGACGGTTTGATCTGTACACCCCTGATTATAATAATGGCAACATATTATTATTATTATTATTATTATTATTATTATTATTGCACAAATACACCAATAGAGAATTCAAAGGCACTTTAAAGAGGGTATAGCTACACTGAAAAAAAAAAATCCTTTTTCCCCCGGTTGGCCTCATTTTTCGTACTGTGCTAAGCTTCCAATACTCTATAAACTGTAACATTGTAACTCCGTGAGATTTGGTAAACTTCGGTTAATCTCTTTACAGAACCATAAAATCAAGGAATTTACAACCGCCAATGACCTTGAAAATGGTAAAAAATGGCTATTTTTGCACTTCGTCTACATACGAAAAATAAAAGGGTTGATTATATCAAAGAAGAAATCATTGACATACCTGAGATAGTCATCCTTAAAAAACTCTATTTTTCTCCGATTGCTTTGGTTTTTCGAGCTGAAAATGAACTCAATTTCCATTAAATAAACCTTCTAAGTCCAGATTGTGGATTCTCCACAGTGACCATGACTGAAAATTGAATCGATTTCATATTTTGGGTTTGCTCCGCCAAGACATGAGTCGAGCTTTCTCATGTCCCAACCCATAAATCCTCTGCTAATTACTTAAACTACCCTTCAATTGAGCAGGAAAAATAACCAAAGGACA
This sequence comes from Capsicum pubescens, assembly GCA_030864215.1. NCBI lineage: Eukaryota > Viridiplantae > Streptophyta > Magnoliopsida > Solanales > Solanaceae > Capsicum > Capsicum pubescens. The sequence goes on along the minus strand of CM061543.1, from coordinate 211,073,408 downwards.
CTACTATAAAACCGCTTATTAATGGGGATTTTATAGACATAATGTGATACCAATTAGAATCCAAAGGAAATATACGTACTTCGTAGACCTGCAGATTTATAAAATTCTAGGTAATTTAGCTGTGGAAATAAATCTACAGTTATGTTATTTGTGGATTTACCTGCAGATTTTACCTGCGGATTTTTACAAAAAAAATCAAAAATTATTCTCCACAAAGATTCTCAAGTAAATTCCTAGGTAATTTAGCTGCAGAAATAAATTTGTAGGTATGTTTATTGCAAATTTATTTGCGATTAAACATCAAAACTTTGCATAAATTATTTGGTAAAATTTCATAAAGAGAATTTTACCTGCGGATTTTCAAGAAAAAATTCTCAAATTATTCCCCACGAAGATTCTCAAGTAAATCCCTAGGTAATTTAACTGCGAAAATAAATCCACAGATACGTTATTTGCGGATTTATTTGCGATTAACCATAAAAATTTTGCATGAATTATTTGGTAAAATTTCTTGCAGATATTTATGAAACTATTCCGCAAGAAAATTCATATGAAATACCCCAAGTAAATCCGCAAGAACAAATTTTTTCAAGAAAATTTTCATAAATATTTAGCATGTACATCCCCATAAAAATGTTAAATAATAACTCACACGTAAATTAGTAAAAATATTTCACAATTAATCAAAAATCTATTCAAAATCTTCAATAATTCTCAAAAACATCATTCAATACAAATCTAATGTAAACCCTTACAGCGAACAGAAAAAAACATAATTCAAAACATCCACATCAATAATGTATGATACTTAAATGGTCCAAAACAAAATATTTTAGACTTGAATCCTCAATAAAACTACCAACCATAAGGATCGGATCACTTTCATTCACGTTATCAGGGTTATCAATTTCATTCACGTCGTCAAAGTCACCATCACTTTCATCCTCATAAGCTTGGTTGTCTTCTTGAGATGGACGTTCATCATTTGCAGATGATTTCTTGTATACATGCTTCATCAACAAGTCTAATTCTTTTCTCATCCTCCTTCAACAATTGATGCACTTTGAGCAGCTAATATTTCTTGTTTCTTTCTTTCAAACTCATTCTGCATAAGAAATGTTAATTCAGGTCACAAAAAGTGTTAAAAAACATTATTAGAATAAATTATATGATATTATAGTATCAAATAAAATCATAACAATCAACAAATATAAATATGTATATATTAGCATTTTTCAAGTAACTAGACTTAACTATTTTCAAGTCACTAGTACACATTTCAAGTTACTACACTTGACCATTTTCAAGTAACTAATTCACATTTCAAGTCACTACACTTAACCATTTTCAATTCACTAGTACATATTTCAAATCAGTACACTTAACCATTTTCAAATAATTAATTCACATTTCAAGTAATTATACTTAACCATTTTCAAGTAACTATACTTAACCACTTTCAAGTAACTAATTCATATTTCAAGTATACACTTTAACAATTTTCAAGTCACTAGTACACGTTTCAAGTCACTATGCTTAACCATATTTTCAAGTAACTACCGCTACTAGGAAAAACAAGAAAAGCGACCACAAAAACCGACCATATGTGGTCGCTTTTCCTGTTTTCACTTCAAGTCGCTAATTCACTTCACAAGTTACCAAACTAAACTAAATTCAAAACAAAATTTCACATTTCAAGTACCTACACTTAAACATTTTCAAGTCACTAATTCACTTCACAATTTACCAAACTAAACTAAATTCAAAACAAAAGTTCACATTTCAAGTAGCTACACTTGAAACATTTTCAAATTGCTAATTCACTTCTCAAGTGAACATGTACTTTACTAAATTCAAAACAAAAGTTTACATTTCAAGTACCTACACGTAAGCATTTCAAGTAACTAATTCACTTCACAAGTGACCATGTATTTTACTAAATTCAAAAAAAAAGTTCATATTTCAAGTACTTACACTTAAACATTTTCAAGTCACTAATTCACTTCTCAAGTGACCACACTTTACTAAATTCAAAGCACAAATTAACATTTCAAGTACCTATACTTAAATATTTTCAAGTCATTAATTCACTTCTCAAGTGACTATGTACTTTACTAAATTCAAAACACAAGTTCACATTTCAAGTACCTACACTTAAACAAATCGAAGTCACTAATTCACTTCTCAAGTGACCATGTACCTTACTAAATTCAAAACAAAACTTCACCTATCAAGTACCTACACTCAAAATATTTCAAGTCACTAATTCACTTCAAAAGTTACCAAACTAAACTAAATTCAAAACACAAGTTCACATTTCAATTACCTACACTTAAACAAATCAAAGTCACTAATTCACCTCTCAAGTGACCATGTACCCTACTAAATTCAAAACAAACGTTCACCTTTCAAGTGCCTACACTTAAACATTTTAAGTCATTAATTCACTTCACAAGTTACCAAACTAAAATAAATTGAAAACACAAGTTCACATTTGAAGTACCTACACTTAAACATCGAAGTCACTAATTCATTTCTAAAGTGACCATGTACCTTACTAAATTCAAAACAAATGTTCACCTTTCAAGTACATACACTTAAACATTTCAAGTCACTAATTCACTTCACAAGTTACCAAACTAAACTAAATCCAAAACAAAAGTTCACCTTTGAAGTACCTACACTTAAACATCGAAGTCACTAATTCATTTCTAAAGTGACCATGTACCTTACTAAATTCAAAACAAATGTTCACCTTTCAAGTACCTACACTTAAACATTTCAAGTCACTAATTCACTTCACAAGTTACCAAACTAAACTAAATTCAAAACAAAAGTTCACCTTTAAGGATCTCAAGATTTCACTCACTCCCCAAATGTAAGGGACCATATCAGGCCTACCTCTAATAACATTTCAAATTAGGCTTTAAACCTAACCCACACCTCAAAATCTAGCTCAAAGGAAAGATATTTCTCAGGCCTTACAAGGAGTCCAAGATTCTACCCATTCAATAATGGGGGACATTCCATTCACCAAAATGCATATTCTATCAAAACTTAAGTTATGATCTTATAAGAAATAGTAATACAATATAGGATTGAAGAAGTAAAAAAAATGCAGGTGCGGTGCGAATATACTTCCATATGCAAAGCAATTGAAATTACAAAGTTCATATTAGCTGCACCCTACTTCACAACCCCACACGATATGGGGGCGCCACATCGGACCTAACGTGCCTGACTCTCATAGCTTAGGGTCAAATCACAATCTAAAATCTATCTTAAAAGGAAGGAGGTTTGTCAAGTCTTATAACAGTTATAAGATCATTAAATGTGGTTTGACATTCCATTGACCATACACAGTTATACGATCTTTTATATCTACTGATGGATGATTTTGCCTCTTGACAACCTGAATAAAGATCTATAGTAGAGCAAGGCATTACATTTTCATCCACTTGATTTTGGATATTAATGGTCACAGACAGCTAGATCTTGCACGAACAGTACAATTTTGTTTTAGCAAAACAGACCTATATGCAACATGACAGATAATTAATGATGTCCATGAAAATAATTATAGATCAAGTTAGGAGTTGAGAAAGAGGTGAGTAACACTGGGAGGAAGAACAAGACATCAAAAAATATAAGGAAAAATAAACTTTCATTTTCTTCTTTGTATCACAATAGAATAAAACAGTGACAGAAAGAAAACTATAAAGGAAAAAATAATTTTTTAAAAGAAAAAATAGTGCAGCACTAATGTATCCTAACAAGTGAACACATGTAGTGCTGCTGCCCTGATTAAAATTCTTCTTGTCATGACAAAACATAGGCTTTTGACCATACACATAACTAAATCGATCCAAGTATAAAACCAACACATGAATAAACAATATCAAATAGAATTATATGAAAATAAAGGGAGATAGAGATAGAAATAGTTTACCTTGTGACAAGTGGTACGAAGGCCACAGCCTGATCGAAACATAGAGAGCCTGTCGGTGCTTCTTCTAACTTACAATACACTGGAGAAGCGCATAACTAAGAACATATCTCCCGAAAAGAATTTGTCTACCAAAAATGCATCTAAGCTGAAAGTACGCAAACCTGCTCGTCAACTCAAGGCCAGTAAAGATGCCAGACATTCAAGTCATACTTTACTCGTCATCTACATTTGTGACTGGTGGACGACGGGGATGGTTGAAAAGGATAACGGAAGGACGGTTGGTATTGTTGTTGCCATCGTTGGTGGTGTTGGGAAAGGAGGTGGCGGACACGAGGGGAGGAACAACGGATCGTCGGCACCTGAACCGTGGTTTTTGGATGAAGTTGTTGAGTCCGCCGATGTTGATGGCTAGCATTGATAGTTGTGGTGGCTGCATGGCTTTTGTGCAGCGGCGGCAAACCTCGAGGAGGAAAAAAATAGCTTAACAGTGGTTGCTAGTGAAGGCGGTGGAGGCGGCATCGATTATTTTGGTTTTAGAGAGAGATGAAAGATAGAGAAGATAGAGAGAGAGGCTGATGTTTTTGGTAGAAATGAGATTAGGGTTTTTTGTTTTGCTTAAAAGGAGAGGAGTGAGAAATTTGATCTCAGCTGTTGGATTGGTTTTGATCAACGCCTGAGATTAAAGTTATTTAAAAAGGGGTCAGAAAAATTAAATTTCAATTTGAGCTTAAAATTGGTATCAATTTGGCTATAATTGTCATCAATTGAATACAAATTGGCTGATAATTTAATACTAAAAGGGAAATTAAATGTAATTGACTGTTATTTTAACAACAACAACAACAACAACAATAATAATAATAGACAATGCTTTTGTAAATTGTGAGTGTGTATATTTACGAAAAATAATTTAATGAAATTATGTAAAATGTCTAGAAATTTATGTTAATTTGGTTAAAATTGATATTAATTGAGTACAAGATGGCTAGAATATAAATAAATTAGGAATTTTTTTTTAAGTTAGGCTGCTATTTAATAAATATAATAAGGTATCACTATTAACAACAGACAACGCGTGTAGAATTAAGATTATGTAAAAAAAAAATATTTTACAAAATTGTCGTTAATAATTTAAAATAAATTAGTTACAAAATTTAAATATAATAATTATTATAATAATAATAAAAATTAGACAATATATTTGTAAATTGTGAGTGTGCATATTTATGAAAGATGATTTAAGTAAGAAAATTATGTAAAATATTGTATTTGAATTAATAAATTATAAAAAATAATAATAAAAATTAATAAAAATAATTTGTAAACATTTAAATCATTAATGTGACATGTTATTATTTATATAATACGAGAATAATGTGTAAAAATATTAATATTTGAAATTAAATAATTTTGATAAAATAGCAGCCTAAGAGAGCATATAGAGGTCAAAATTAGATGTCAACAACAACTGAAGCAAACATGTTATAAATGTCTATTTTATTTTTTTATTAAATATTTTTTTTATATGTAATGACTTATAATAATTAATTAGGGGGTCATATAGTAAAATCATGGAGTAGCTGAAGCAGGTGAAGAAGCAGGCATGTCGACAAAGTGTAGCCTGCTTTTTCACACTTAGTAATAATAGTAACTTATCTCTAGGGAGCTGTTTGGCTTATATTAATAATTTTGAGACTAAATACAAGATTATTTTACGTGCATTTAGGTAGATGTGTTAGTTAATCTTGAATTACTTATTCGTCACTGATGACCATTAATTTTTTGATCTCAATAATGAATCAAGCTAAGATTGATGATCTGCTCAAATACATCTTTGATATCATATTCAGCTACTTGATCAACTCGTGTGAGCTTCACAAGTATTTTCAAAATTGAGTCAAGCTAAGGTTTATTCAGCTTGAATTGATATCAATTTTGACTAAAATTGATATTAATTGAATAAGAATTAGGCTAGACGTTACATAAGGTAGCAAATTGAATTGACTTAGGTTGCTATTTAATAAATGTAGGAAAGACGCAATAAAAATATAATAATAATAATAATAATAATAATAGACAATGTTTGTAAATTTGCTAAAATAACAGTCTAAGGTCAAAATTGGGTGTCAACACAAGTAACCCGATTAATTCCCACAGATTGACGTCTGTGGAGGGTACAGTGTATGCAGACCTTACTGCTAAGGTAGAAAGGTTGTTTTCAATATACCCTCGATTTAAGAAAAATAGTCTGAAGCTGTCTAATTTCAAGAAAAATATTAGTGAAAATTGATTTAATATTAGTCGTTGATCAAATCTGATGAACGATTGAGATTAGACTTGAGGAGATGAGTTAAATTAGGATTAGATATTGGGTTAAATAAATTGAATTGAGGATTTCGATTGAGTCAAATTAAACTCAGTTGACACAAATTGAGTATAAAATTGCTAGAATTTAAATAAATTAGGAAAATTGAATTGAATTAGGTTGATATTTAATACATATAGTAACTATATAAATTTAATATTCAAAATAAATATAATTATAATAATAATAAATAAATATTGATCAACGGCGGAGTTCTAAAAAATAAAAATTTGGTTAAAAATTTAAATGAAATTTGAAATTGAGTTCAATTGGACACAATTTAGGCTAGGATTGCAATAAATTGGATAAAATTAGGCTAAAATTATTACAAATTAGCAAAATCAGACTAGAAAATAAATATATTGAAAAAATAAAATTGACTAAGATTGCGGATTAATACAATAATAATAATAGTAAAATAAATAATATAATTATGCTCAGTCTAGTTATGAATAAATTATGTAAATAAAAGTACGACATTAATATATTACTGTAAAAATCAACGATAACAATAATATATATATTTTATTATATATATAAATTTTATATTTATATATATATATATATTATAAATTTAGTATAAATAATATTTTTTATTATTGTCTAATTTCTTTGTATTTTTTATTTTGTATTCTTCAAGTTTATCCTTTGCCTATTAAAATTTTTCAAGTCACAAAAATCCTACGTAAATCTCCAAGAAATAGTTTCAGCTAAATTCGTAGCAACACAAACCCCCAATAATTTATCAAGTAATAATTTCGTAGGTAAATCCCCAAAAAATAATTTCAGCTAAATTTGTATCAACACAATCCCCCAATAATTTTTCAAGTGAGTAATAATTTCGCAGGTAAATCCCCAGCAAAATTCGCAGAACAAAATCCCCAAGTAATTTTGAAAAATAATAAAATTCATTACATAAATTTCTACCAAAATATCTCTACGTAAATTCGTAGGATAAATTACCTCAAAATTTTTCTATGAATTTAATATATATATATATATATATATATAGTCCATATACCTGCGAATTTACCTAGAGATAAAATATCCGCCGATACATTTCCCCAGGTAATGTTGCAAGTAATAATTTCGCAGGTAAATCCCCAAAAATAAATCCCCAGCAAAATTTGCAGCATAAAATCCTCAATTAATTTCCTAGGTAATAATATCCATTACATAAATTTCCATCAAAATATCTCTAATTAAATCCGTAGGATAAATTACCTGGAGATTTTTTTATGGATTTAAAATATATATATATTTGTCCATATACCTGCGGATTTACCTAGAGATTAAATACCCGTCGATCCATTTTCCCAGGTAATGTAGCAAGTAATAATTTCGCAGGTAAATCCCCAAGAATAAATCTCCATCAAAATTCGCAGCACAAAATTCCCAAATAATTTCCTAGGTAATATTATTCATTACATAAATTTCTACCAAAATATCTCTACGTAAATCCATAGGATAAATTACCTAGGAATTTTTCTATGGATTTAAAATATATATATTTGTCCATATACCTATGGATTTATCTAGATATAAAATACCCACCGATATATTTCCCCAGGTAATGTCGCAAGTAATAATTTCGCAGGTAAATCCCCAAGAATAAATCCCAAGCAAAATTCGCAGCACAAAATTTCCAAATAATTTTTCAGGTAATAAAATTCATTACATAAATTTCTACCATATCTCCAAGTAAATCGTATGATAAGTTACCTGAGGATTTTTCTATGGATTTAAAAAATATATATATTCGTTCATATACCTGCAGATTTACCTAGAGATAAAATACCCATCGATACATTTCCCCAGTTAATGTTGCAAGTAATAATTTCGCAGGTAAATCCCCAAGAATAAATCCCCAGCAAAATTCGCAGCACAAAATTCCCAAATAATTTTTCAGGTAATAAAATCCATTACATAAATTTCCACCAAAATATCTCTAAGTAAATCCGTAGGATAAATTACCTGGGGATTTTTGTATGGATTTAAAAATATATATATTTGTTCATATACCTGCGGATTTACCTAGAGATAAAATACCCGCCGATATATTTTCCCAGGTAATGTCGCAAATAATAATTTCGCAGGTAAATCCCCAAGAATAAATTTCCAGCAAAATTCGCAACACAAAATCCCCAAATAATTTTCCAGGTAATAAAATCCATTACATAAATTTCCACCAAAATATCTCTAAGTAAATCCGTAGGATAAATTACCTGGAGATTTTTCTACGGATTTAAAAAATATATATATTTGTCCATATACCTGCGGATTTACCTAGAGATAAAATATCCGTCGATATATTTCCCCAGGTAATGTCGCAAGTATGAAATTTGCGCAATATGACGCCAAATTTACCTGCAGAATTTGTTGCAAATATATAGTTTGTAGGTAATATATTTTAATAGTGACGAATTTAATAATTTCGTAGGTAAATCCGCATATATTTTCTGCGATATTATTCTCTAGGTAAAATCCCAGGTAATAAGCAGTTTTCTAGTGGTGGGAGATAGCAGATTAGAGTTTTAACCAAAGAAAATTGAGAAGAAGAATGTTAGAGATAAGGAGCCGTGAATGAGATGAATTAAAGTAGAAGCCATACACGTGTTACTCAATAGGCTTCTCAAGAGGCACGTAAGTAAATTATAAAGCTCTACAATACGAAAATGCCCTCAGCTTTGAATTAAATTACTTAAAACAAACATGTTGAAACAATCCTTTTCTGAAGTAGTAAAGTAATACCAAACATAACGATTAATACAAGAGCACATACTGATGAAAATCAGCATAGGAGAGGGTGAGAAACTGCTCCCTAATGGGCTCCAAGAGTCTGATAGCAATGTCGATACCATTGTTTGCACCATGTGATTGTTTAGCTTTGAACCTCATAGTACCAAAAGGACCTCCAGTTTTGGAGCACACACCATAGGTGGCAGTAGTGTGCCATCCGAGACAACAGAAAACATCTTTAAGATCATGGAATAACTTACCATTTTTTATAGTAAAAAAGTAACTGTTACGATCCAATTCACATGACTTTTCTATTTCAAATATGGCCTTCAAAATCACGAATGAGAACACAATCCATGCAAAAGGAATTTCAGAAACAAAAATGCAGTAAAAAAAATCTATGTATACACATATTTCACAACATCACAATAATATAAAAGAACTTGGAAGAACGAAAGAAAGAAACATTTCGTACATGGCAATTTTATGTTGGCATCTTTTGGATTCTATGCCTAAATTCACAATCAAACTTCAATTGTTTCAATCTTCAAATCTGAACCGTGCTACATAAATTAGAACAATAAAAGATTAAATTAGAACAGACATATCACTGTTGAGTCAATTACAACCATAAGGTTATAGATTAAATCGAATCGAACCAAACCGAAGCAGCTTACTACATAGTTGTAGGAGTAGAAAACATTACCTTTTGGGCTTGTTACTTATTGAGAATATCCTTTGACCATCCACGACTTCATGGGCCTTGATTTTGGCATCGCTAACTTTTAAAGCCACAAGCAGATTAAAAAAAATTATACAAAAACAATTACTAACAAAATCAGAAATACTGAGTGGAAGAACGTGGTCCAAACTAAGACTATTAAGAGAAGAACAGAAAAAAAAAAGATAATGGATATGGAAGAAAATTCTTGATAGCCAACTGTTCCGATGGCTAAATTTATGATTAACACGTCATAATTTTCTTTAGCATTTATAAAGTCTAAAATACCCTAGAATACATATTTAATGACTTTAACCAGCCATTTTGAAATCAAGCTGCTACTCTTACTTCTTCCTACCTCTTCAAGCCTTGGTGGACAAATTACATGATCTGTGATCGTGGTGTTGGTGCAAATGGCAGGTATCCGTTGGAGTTGGTTGAGGTCTAGAGAAATGTAAACAATATAGAAAAATTTGAAACAGATGGAGTAGGAAGAAAACATACATAAAGGCAAATTCAGGGGGAGTAATGAGAGAGGAATTTGGATATTTCTCTTCAAGAAGCCCAACAGTGACATCGGAACGAGGGATCCATTTATCACCAAAATTGATCACTGAAACTTTCCCTTCTGGGTTCACCTCCAAGAACTTAAAACCACAACCCCGAAACAAAATATTCATTGTTACAATGAAAAAATGTAATCTTTGAAATAAACAAACAAAAAACATAAATTTTCTTCAACACCATTTGGGCTTGTCACTAACATTGATCAAGATCATCTTATAAGGCACTTTTTTTTCCTCTTATGTCAGAAGTGCCCTTTATCTATAGAGACCTTAAATTACAAAACCATCATAAATTCAGAAAAATTGAAACCAAATCCATGAAAATTTGCAAAAAAGAAAAGCATATATACACACTTTAAAAGGGTAAAAATCTTAGAGAGAGAAAAATTGCAGTCTTTAGATATACCCTTTGGCTTCATTATCAGGGGAAAAGTACACTTTAGCTAAATGTACCTCAGAACCAATGATCATCACAAATTGAGAATAATTCAAACCAAACCCATGTAAATTAGAGTCTTAAGAAGTACACTTTAGCTAAATTGACCTCAAAATCAAGATGTCATCACAAGTTCAGGAAAAAATGAAACCAACCCATGAAAATTTGAAGTATCTGTAGAACCACATAAAGCAAAATAGTATCTGATAAAACATATGCACATCTCATTTCTATCACTTTTGCAATAGAATACCCCTTCACAAACATCAGAGACTACAGAATTGTGGTAATGACTGCACTATACGACCCCAAAATAATTTGATCCCAACATCTCAAACAAAGCACACCTTTTGTTACAAATAAATATGTGTATCAATATACATATCAATTTAATGAAAAACTAGTAAGATAATCTTTAAAAAGGAAAATTTGGATTTGAGCCCTAGTAAATTTGATATTCAAGTGGATGCCATTCAGAAAAATGAAAGAAGCAGTTCATCAAATTAATTCCACTGTAATTGAATCCCGACATTTAGTGAAATAAGCTCCAGCTTACTACAATAATAAGTGACAGAACCTGGAGGCTAGTATATTCCAGTACTTGCAAGCCTGTACATATTGGTACACAGAGGTCCTTTGTTTTTAGATTTCAAATCCTTGATAAGCAATCTTTTAAGTGAACAAAGAAAAGGACTACAGAGAAGTACCTATGATCCAATTTTCCCTGAAAGAGACTGCAGTGCTTCCTCACCAAAACCCAAGGAGCCTCTAAGATAAGATGAGAAAAAGAAGGTACTTAATCAAGTCATTAACTGTTGCTTGGACAAAAAATAAAAGGAGGCTAGCAAAAAAAATATTTCGAGAACAGTAACAATCAATATATGTATTTTTCTAGCTTGGATTGCCAATAGTGTATAAGTCTCATTCTTACAGGTCGAGGCAAATAAGAAGACGCATTCCAATGATGTTGTTCCTATGAATTTGATTTTTTATTAGTATAATGTAAGGTAAGGTTGTGTACAATACTCCCTTGTACTGATAAACTTCAGTTTTCCTAAAATCAACAACTTTAAAAACATCTAAAATTAGATTCTTTAGCGATAGTTTTCTACTGAATAATTCACAAAAAATGTGCAGACAAACTTGGACATTGGATTAACCAGATCATTCTGAGATTACTGACTATCACTATTACATTTTCTTGATACTTAAACCAAGAAAACTGATTGAGTGTAACATTTTGAGCTAGAAATTATATTAAACATCAAATTCAGAGACGACTATGTTTTTAAGCACAAGGATGAGGTGACATATGTTTTTAGTTCATAAATTTCAATGGCTTATGAAAACATCACACACCTCATATCCACTTACACCCAATATTGCCCATGAAGATACCATAAAAATAGAAGCTAAAATGCAGCAGTATTTCCATTTTGGAACAAATCTTTAGTACTTGATAAGGAAACAAATTTTACAATATGACTATGTAATAATATTATTTAGATAACAAAATTCACCGCATCCTGAGGTTGAGTATGATACCTCAATGATGTGTTTTTTATGCAGCATAATCTTCTCCTTATCCTCCTCCTCGATTATTGCAAGACTGTACACCTATCATAGAGGAGCTTTGAAAGTTTTCAAAGTTAGAAGAAATCAGGGAACCTAATGGGTCAACTAATTTCCCTCACAAATCTCAATAGTTACAATTTAGATTTGGCTGATACAACTTCAACACCAATAATACCCAATGAGTAGATACAACTTCATTTACATATATTAGGATTAACCATATTCAAACAAAAAAGTATACATATTAATAAGCACTTCCACAAATTGACATGATACTAACTATAAGTTCTGGTATCAATTCACGCCTTCTCTTTTACCATAACCTTTCCTTCCTCTCCTTTATAAGGACCAAAACTATACAACAAACAATATAACATACCATGTTTACTAGACTAAATCCTGCAATAAAAAAATAATAGTCATTGTAGTAGCCCTTGTTTATATTGCTCAATAGCTAACTCTCTTGTCGTCCTCTTTTAATCAAGCCGTTTATAGTATACAGTATAAATCTAGAAAGCAAAGTTCCCACTGCCGTACCAACTTCTATTAGAGTAGAACCTACATTTGACATGCTTCTAGAAAATTTTGATATATAAAATTCATTTTCGTTAATGGAGTACAGGGACACTACAATGCCACCAATTATATTCTGGGAAAGTTTCCACACTGCTGACATAAGGATAGTGACGTGTGGATCATCGGAGTAACCCTCCTTGATTGCGATACTTCTCTAGATACCTTTTACAGTCGTTATCATTGAAACTAACAGAAAAGAAAAAAATAAACCAAACCTCATTTACTTTAAGTGTATTGTACAAATTCACGGTGTTTACTATGAAGGATCCGAAAACTAAATAAGGTTTCTTCGAACCCTGTTTGGTAGCAGGATACTTTGTGCGTCGGGCTGCAAGTTTACGCTATAATTTATGAGTTGCGACTATTGCATAACACAAATGATTAGGCGGCCATCCATGCTTCAGTAATTATCACATTCCATTAATTTTTATCTCCAATTAGACATTAGGAAATGGTTTTAGAATATTTTTCTTCAAAATCTATATTGTGTACAAAAATATTTTATATTATAACGATCATAGGAAAAACATGACTGAAGTGTAGTATGTAGGATCAATTTTTTCTCCGACTCTCGCCACTCGCCAGTATGACTCTCACAACTCATCAGTATGGCTTGCGAAGATTTTAGGACCTAATCAGCCAAGTAAATTCTAGCAGTCAACATGCCAATGCAATAAGCTAAATAGTGATCATATCCACTGAAATAGGAAAAACAAAGCAGGGACATACCTTGATCAGTAAATAGCGAAAATGTGATTTGACTCCACCTACTCAGTCTCCTAAATCATCTTTTTCATAAGTTGAGAGAAAAAAGTGCCAATAACTACAAAAATAAGCATACAAAGAACAATTGTAACAATTTAAGAAATTTCATGAGATGAATCAACGAAATTGAACAAAGAACAACTATTAACAATTTAAGTAATTACCTGAGAAGAATAACAAAATTGACAAGTGAGGAGAAAAATAGATGACGATGACCAAATCAAAAAGAGAATTAGTGGGTTTTGCTGAAGACAACATCTGTCAAAATAATCCACATGCGTAAGCTTTTTAGTGAACAAAAATGAAAGCGAAGAAATAAAAATTGTGGCAAAGCTTTTGTGATGACATCTTGTGTAAAGACACAATAAGTGGATGGAAAGGAAACTTAAAGAACACTAATTCTCATGTCATATGTAACTGCCAAAAACTCTAAACTGCACAACATGTTTTGTTTAGCTATAATGGAATGTATCCTTTTGAAAGAGGCACTGAATATGCATTCAAATCTTTTCAGGGTCGTCCTGGGTATTAACATATATTAACTTCAAAAAAATATACTCTATTTTGTTAGAATACACCAGTATCTTCTTGTTGTTGTTTTCAATCAGTAGTGGCTCAATAACATTTGCGCATCTGATGAATTTTAGTGATCTAGATAAAACTTTGTCATACAATCAACAAGCTAAACTTCATACAGTAGAGAGAGAATTTTTACATTTTTTCTTTTGAGATAATGGACCTTACACTCTTCCAGCTGTTCTATTCACCCTTATATAGTATGTTTTAACTGACTCTCTCTCCTCTAACTACCTCACATGATGGTCACATGTTATATAGAAAACTCCCACTTACAAAATCTTATTACTATTACAATTATCTATACTCCAGTTAAATTTGCAATTAACAACTCCACTGCATTGTCTCCTTTCCACTTGGCTGTACTACATCTTTCTTCTTGATCAATTATCTTCAACTCAATACTCCCCCTCAAGATGGTGGTTGGAACACATCCAACACACTTATCTTGGATAACAAGGACTCATGTTGTCCAATACCAAGTCCCTTAGTCAATATGTCTTCCAACTGCATAGAGGTACACAAGTGTTGAGGATCTATGAAGCCTGATTTTACTTTATCTCTAATAAAGTGACAATCTATCTCAATATGTTTGGTTCTTTCATGGAACATGGGATTCCCAGCTATCTGAATTGCTGCTTTGCTATCTGAGTACACTTTGATAGGAGTTGTAACCTCAACATTTAGTTCCTTTAATAATCCTGCAAGCCACACAAGTTCTGAAACTACTGTTGTCATGCTTCTATACTCAGCTTTGGCTGAGCTTTTTCTTACAGTCTGTTGCTTCTTAGATTTCCAAGAGATCAATGAATCTCTAAATTTGACAACATATCTGGTTACTGATCTTCTAGTGTTGGGACAGGCTGCCCAATCTGAATCGCAATAACCTGTCAACTGAGTAGTAGTATCTCTCTTAAGTAGAACACCAAGACCTGGTTCCTTTTTTAGGTACTTAACAATACTAAGAGTTGCTTCCCAGTATGATACCTTAGGGTGTTGCATAAATTGACTAAGTACTTGAACTCCAAAACAAATATCTGGTCTTGTGATAGTGAGATATAGCAAATTTCCCACTAATTTTTTATAACTAGTGATATCTTCTAGTTCAGGATCAGAAGTAAGTCCCATGTGCTGATCTAACTCCAAACTGGTAAGCTTATGATTGAACTCAAGAGGTTTACTAACAGGTTTAGATCCACTAAGACCTGTCTCTGCAATAAGTTGTAGTGTGTATTTCCTCTGGTTAAGTAAAATACCTTCCTTAGATTGCATCACTTCAATACCCAAAAAATACCTCAATTGCCCCAAATCTTTCATCTTAAAGTGTTGATGTAGGATGGACTTGGCTTCTTGAATCATCTGAGGATTAGAACCAATGATGATAAGATCATCTACATATACAAGAGCTCTGACAGAAACCTTCATGCAACAAAGCTTCAGTGAACTTAATGTTCCACTGTCTAGATGCTTGTTTCAACCCATAAAGGGACTTTTGTAATTTGCATACCTTATTATCCCCATGTCTATGAAAACCAAGGGGCAATTCCATGTAAACATCTTCATGTAAATCTCCTTGGAGAAATGCATTATTGACATCCATCTGAAACAGAGCCCAACCAGAAGATGTAACCAAGCTTATTACTGTTCTGACAGTGACCATCTTAGCCACAGGGAAAAAAGTTTCATGATAATCCAATCCCTCTCTTTGAGTGTAACCTTTTGCAACAAGTCTGGCCTTAAACCTATACACCTCACCATTTGATTTGTATTTGATCCTGTATACCCACTTAGAACCAATAGGTTTTGCTCCCTTTGGCAAATTCACAATGGTCCAAGTGTGATTATCTTCTAGGACTTGAATCTCTTCTTTCATAGCTGAGATCCATCTCTTATCTTGTGCAGCTTCCTTGAAGGATTGAGGCTCTAACATTGCTGAAAAAGCTGTAATATATCCTTGATACTTGACAGATAAGTGATCATAGTTCACATGATTTGTAATACAATGAGGACTGGATTTTGCAGGAACAATATAGTCCTTGATCCAAATTGGAGGCTTTGTACTTCGTGTAGTTTTCCTTAGTGCAACAACAACTATAGGTTGTGAATCAAGGTTAGGATCTGTAGATGATTCAGAAGGGAGAGCAAGTGTAGGGGGTACTTCATGGACAATTGCATTAGACTTTGTCATGTGTTCATCAACTGCAAAAGACATGTTTTGTGTAGAGCCTTCTGATAAGATTGACTCCACTAAGTTATGTAGTGGTGTAACCTCTTGAGCATCAGCTAAAATACCTGCATCACAAATAAAAGGTGAGAGTAAAGGTGCGGGATTCTCTACATCAGCAGTATGTGGTGTTGCTTTGAAAGGAAAGAATTGCTCCTTGAAAGTCACATCTCTACTGATGAACACACTCTGTATATGTAAATCATAAAGCTTGTATCCTTTTTGTGTAGTGGAATATCCAAGTAAAACTGACTTCTTTGCTCTCGCATCAAGGTTATCTCCTTTTGGCAACACACTTGCAAAGCATAAACAACCAGATACTCTTAAATGTGCAATAACAAGTGGTTGTCCAAATAGCCTTTCATAGGGAGATTTACCATGCAACAAGGCTGTAGGTAATCTATTTATCAAGTAGGCTGCTGTCAAAACACAATCACCCCAAAACCTACTCGGAACTTGTGACTGTAATTTCAAGGCTCTGCCTACCTCTAACAAATGCCTGTGTTTTCTTTTAACCACACCATTTTGTTGTGGTGTGTGTGGGCAACTACTCTGATGTATAATACCATATTGTAACAACAAATCATTCATATATGCATTGAAAAATTCAGTCCCATTATCAGATCTCAACGTTTTAATTCCAACACCAAATTGATTACAGACCATAGAAAAGAAATGTTTAACAACACCAACATCCTTCTTAGAGTGCAACAATGTTACCCAAGTAAACCTACTATAATCATCTACTATGGTTAGTAAATACTGTTTTCTATCATAAGTGGGGTGCTTGTGAGGTCCCCATACATCCAAATGAATTAATTAAAACATACTTGTAGATTTAGAGCTACTAACTGGAAACTTTTGTCTACACTGTTTAGCTAAAGGGCATATCATTCAGTCTTGGTGTTCATTTTCATCTACTTCACCACCTATTCCTGCTATGTGTTGCATAACTTGTGAGAAAGGATCCCCAGTCTCATGTGCCATAACTTCTGCTTATCCTCATCTCTTATCACTGCTCCAACTTTGGGTTCAATATGATGTTTCAGAATGTAAAGGACATCAGATTCTCTACCAATCCCAATCACCTTCCCACTGAAGAGTGCCTGTAATACACACAAATCAGGGTAGAAGGACACCATGCACCTGAGATCCCTAGTTAGTTTTGAGACTGAAAGCAAATTGAACTTAAAATCTGGCACATGTAACACATCCTTTAAGCAATAATCTCCAAAAAATGAAGTATTTTCTTTGTTTAACTTGTATTCTATTTCCAGTAGGTATCTGTACTCTATTATTTTCTGAATCCTCTATCATTTTAATCTCTTTCAATAGTGTCTCACAATGTGTAATGTGATGTGTAGCACCTGAGTCAACTACCCAATCTAAATCAGTAACATCACTACTCAAAATAGCCATACCTTCCAGAGCATTTGTTTTGCAACTATCTGTTGGTTTAAGACTTATCATTCTTAGCATATCATTATATTGATCCCTAGTGAAGTATCCACCTATAAAATTCCACTGTTTACCTGTGTCTTTCTTTTCCCTGCTACTTCCTGCTTCCATTGATACACTGTTAGCTTGAGGTTTAATTCCTTCAATTTTCCCTTTCCGTTTACTTTTGAAATCTGTTGGAAATTCTACTATTATGTAGCAAGTTTCTTTTGTGTGGCCTTTGTAACCACAATGTTCACAAACAACTCCAAACCTCTTTCCTTGAAATGACTGTTGTGTATAATAATTTTGTGATTGAGTTTGTGGATATCTTCCTTGTGCCTAACTCATCCCTTGATTGTTATGATACTGAGCATTTGATTGTTTTCCTGCATACATAACCAATGGCTCTTTTCCAGCATCTGTCACTCCTAATCTCCTTTGGCTTTACTCTTGTACAGCCATGGCATAAGCTTGATTTACGGTTGGAATTGTTGCATTCAACAAGATAGAGCTCCTTATCTGTTCATAGCTCTCATTCAACCCAACGAGAAACTGTAATAGTCTCTGTTGCTTAATGTGCTATGCGTAAGGTACTGATTCATCGCAATTGCAGGAAGGCGATGGAATCATCACATCAATTTTATCCCAAAGATCTCTCATCTTTAAGTAGTACACTGTTACTGTATCAGTTCCTTGAGTTAACATACTGATTTTCTTCCACAAGTAGAAAATCCTAGTCAAATTTGATTTGTCGAATCTCTCCTTAAAATCATCCCAAATCTTCTTCGAGCTAGAAGCATAAACGATGCTCGTCAATAAGTCAGGTGCCACAGCTGTACTTATCCATGAAAGTACCACTGCATCACATCTTTCCCATTTTGTCAGTAATTCTCCTTTAAATAAGTTTCTCACACAAGTGTCATTCATAAATCCAAGTTTGTTTTTGACTAGCAGTGCAACACGCATAGATCTACTCCAAACACCATAGTTTTTCAGACCAGTTAGCTTCATAGAAATCAAAGCCACTCCAGGTGTGTCCGATGCTTGCAAATGCAACGGATGATTGTGATCTATCTGTGGATCTATGACTGTATTCTCAGTACTCTGTGAATTCTGTGTTTCCGCCATTGTTGAAATTGCTCAAATTCAGTATTTTTAGAAAACAAAAAAGAAACAAAATTACTTGATTTTGGTGGATTCTTCAACCTAAAGCTTTGATACCATGATGAATTTTAGTGATCTAGATGAAACTTTGTCATGTAATCAACAAGCTAAACTTCATACAGTAGAGAGAGAATTTTTACATTTTTTCTTTTGAGATAATGGACCTTACACTCTTCCAGCTGTTCTATTCACCCTTATATAGTGTGTTTTAACCGAATCTCTCTCCTCTAACTACCTTACATGATGGTCACATGTTATATAACAAACTCCCACTTACAAAATCTTATTACTATTACAATTATCTATACTCCAGTTAAATCTGCAATTAACAACTCCACTGCATTGTCTCCTTTCCACTTAGTTGTACTACATCTTTCTTCTTGATCAATTCTCTTCAACTCAACAGCATCATATATAAATCATTTATGAATATAAAGAGAGATGATTAAAGAGAGATCTTTAGAACTTAACAGAAAATCTCGAAGAAACTACTCAAATATATTTGCAAGACAATCGTAGTACATTAAATTGAATGTGCAAAGAAACATAGAGCCAAAAAGAGTACTTTATCGTGGCAAATTAACTCGTATCTTGGATGGCCAATCCATTTTTTTAGGTTATTTAGACAAGAAGATTGTCAAGAGATGTAATAATACAGTTTTGTTATTCTTCTTCATCCAAAAAACAGAGAAATCCTACTTTTCTACTGTAAAAAAAAAAAAGAAATTGCAACTATTTTTTGCACCAAATCTACTGATTTGCGGATATAAGATGAAAGTTGCAGATTTTTGGGCTATTAGATCTGTTACCTCAAATTTGTAGATTCAACAAAGCAATTTCTTATAATCCAAAAAAAAATCCTACAGATCTTATAACTCAATCAACGATAGCTAATTAGAGACGCAAGAATCGAAAGTCGAATTAAATATTCTTCCATTAGAAAATAGAAATTCAGGAAGATAGAGGGAATCCAAAGTCAGTCCACTACCTTTCACATACACCAAGCTTTCACCGCTTCCCCTAAAACAAAATTATTATTCACCGTAGTAGCAGTAGAAGAAAGGGAGAAACAAAAGAAGAAGAAGAAGAATGAAAGTGTAATGAAGGCTATGATGTTGAGAATAGTAGATATTTTATTGTTATTAATATATTTTCCCATGCATATTGTGCTTAATTATGGATTTTCCACTGATCGTTCCAAAACTCCCTCTTCTATATAGTAGAAACTAGACTAGACTAGATTATATATCTCGTGCAAAGCACATGCCCAATGATTTCTTTTCTTATTTTTTTTAATATCATCATTTATTGCTTATTACATTCCTTATAGATTTTTTAACACTAAGAACGAAATCAATTTTTTTTTTTATGATGATAAATAGAGTCATGATTTTCTATATTTTTTTTAGATCTTGTTAATATCTCAAAATTTTTAGTTACTTTATAATACATATCAAAGATTGATACTTTACTATTAGATTTACTGTATATTATTGTTTACCGAACTTATCGTATTATTCATATAGATTCTAAACATTCATTTTATTTTTAAAAAGGTTCTGCACCATCAAACTTAAATATTTATTAGATTGACCCTAAAAGAAATATTGATGCAAGTTCGTATTAAATTTAAAACATGTACTACATAGTTGCAACTCTTTTAGTATTTTCAATTTTTAAAATGTATTTCTCCCTTTACGGGATATTATTCAAGAAAAGAAATTGATTTTTCTTCTTTTTCTTTATTACTTCTCTCTGTCTCTTTGTCTTTAAATATCATTAATTACATATTCATGTATTTTAAAATTTTCAACACATTGAGTTCCTAGTAAACAAAAATAAAGCATCCAATAAATCTAATTATAATAGTATAAGTATACCCAACTAATTTTGATCATAGATGGAGAAGTATACTCCAAGATAATGATAGTTCTCGCGGTGACAAATACGTAATGATTTATATCTTTTTCAAATTATCTTATTTTTTCATTCAAATTATCTTTAAATGGTGTTTTAAATAGGAGGACCTTTTTCTATGCAATTAGAGAAAATTTTAACTTTATTTTTCAAAAAAAGAAAAACTTGAAACAATATTTTGTATATTTTTTTTCTAGTTTAATAAAGTATACTGACAAATTGTCAAATAAAATTAGCATTATACAAATTGAAACTCAATTCAGCAATTAAAATTTTAAAATTTGTATAAAGATGATATTAATTTGAAATAGTCTAATAAATATTTAACTCTAGGTTTATATAAATTATATGCATCATGAGTTCTTTTTTTAAGAAAAAATATTATTTCTTTACCTAATAATGGAACTAAACAACATAAATGTGATAATATCTATTAAGGAAATAATAAAACTGTTATATATAAAAAGTTTTGTTGTTTCTAAATGAAAATGAATACTTAGAGTTATAAAATTACCAAAAGATCATTTACAATACAAACGAAATTATTTAAAGGGATAAAAAAATTGCTATGTATGAATATAATACCTTTTCTATAAGATTTAAAAAAAGAATAATTTATATTTAAAAATACTACATCTAGTATAAAAAATGAAATTGATTGTGTAATGAAGGTGAAAATAGTGCACTTAGAGGAAGATTGAAGGGCAAAATTCAGAAATAGCATACTTATCTCCTTAATTATGAATTTCATAACAATAGTTTCATAATTACATAATATAGCAAGTTGTATTTTGTATTTTTGCAAACTGTTGCTATAAAAATACAAATACATATGATTTTTACTGTCATTTTGATCGATATGTATTTTGTATTTTTGCAAACTGTTGCTACAAAAATACAAATACATACAAATACATATGCTACAAAATGTAATTTGATAAAAGTGTTGTTATTTTTTGTAATTTAATACTTAAGTATGCTACTTTATGTATTTTTTTCAAGATTGAATGCATAGCTTTGAAATTACTATTATACCTTTGGTCGTCCCAACTACTCACTCTTCTATATAAACTAGATAATGAAAGGCCCCGTATATTACAATTTTAAATATATTTATTGTTATTTAATTATTATTATTTTTAAAAATGATCATTAATATTTTTGAACAAATACATAAAGAAATATAAGTAGAGATCACACTATATAATAAAATATAACTTCTTATCTTTGTAAAATCAAATAATAGCTTAAACTTATTTAAGGTTTCATAATTAAGATTAAAGTATCATATATTCTAATGCTTATTTTTAACATCAGGTCAAACACAAGAGAATAAACAACTAATTGTAGTGTTTTTCTTTTTCTACTTTATTTAAAAATTATACAAGAGAATAGATGAAAATTATAAATATCTATTTATTAACATTTTATATAGATCATACGAAGCAATAAAGGGATACTAATTCATGCATAAATTGATTTTAAATACATTTAAATTCATTTTATGGGTGTTTAACAAATGAAAATAAGGACCTACTGGATAAACGTTTTAGTGAATCATAATGTTAAAGGATTGCCTTTGTGTCTTGTCTTATATACGTTAAAAATCGGAGATCAGTTTAATATAGTAAATAAGAAATTTATTTTAAAGTGGTATGTCTACCTGATAAGGAAATTTAATAACTCAAATAAAGAGAATCAAAAAAATTAACAAAAGTTAATATGATATATATTGTAGTAATTTAACATGAGAAAGTTAATATTACATTTTAAATAAGTTGTTTAAAATAATTTAAATAGGTGCTTAGTAAATAATTATGTTTTCATAAATTATATGTATAGTGCAAATCCTTGTAATGATATGTATCATGTGAGGTTTTGGAATTACGGAATCTCTTAATAGCTGAAAAATTATTTCTGAAAATGAAATACCAAAAATAGGTATTAAATGAGTTTATGTCGTATAAATTGATAATATAAAGAAATTTTATAGTCTTAAGGTTTATTTATCATTGTAGTGTATAATTTATGCTATACTTTTAAAATTATCTTTCAATATCTGAAAGTTTTTTAATTTGAAATTACGTATTTCTCTGTTTCAATTTTTTGTTTGATTTTGATTTGATACGAAGTTTAAGAAAGTAAAAAATAATTTTCAATCTTGTGTCTTAAATTAATAACATGTAGAATGTGTCAAAATATATTTTAATATTGGTGTTAAATATGACATTGAAAAGTTATAATTCAATAATTTAAAAAAAAAGGCAATTTTTTGAAATAAATTTAAACGAAAAGTAAGACAAATAAATTGAATGTATGGACTATCATTTAAATATTTATAAATTTATTTATTATTTTATTACACCTGTAGAGTAATTAATTATGAAAATAACAACTAATTCTATATTTTATGTGGGTCAATGTGAGATATTATATCAATTGAGATGTGATTGACATTTATAAAAAATAACTTAACTTTTTGGTCATTAAAAATTTATGGCCAAGCTTTGACGCCAAAAATCTAAGTAAGCAAGATACAACTTTTTTTGAAATTACAAATATACCCTTGGTCGTCCTACTTTTCACTCTTCTATATAATAATATATGTATAAAAAAACTAGATAATGAAGGACCCGTTTTACTGGCTCAATATTACCGTTTTAAATGTATTTATCGGTATTTAATTAGTTTATAAGAAAATTTAATATTTTTAAATAAAATAATAGAAAATGATAGTAATATAGATCACTCTTTAAAAAAACTATATTTTTTTATTTTTATAAAATCAAATAATAGTTTGCAACTTATTTAAATTGACCTAATTAAAATCTAAATATAATATGTTTCAACACTTATTTTAACATCAGATCAAACACATTTTTTTGAATTAAATAAGTAATTTTAATATTTTTATTTTTTAATTTTATTTGAAAATTATACAAGAGGATAAATTAAAATTATAAGTGTCAGCACATTAATATTGTTTATAAAATCTTACGTGAAATATTTTCTTAAAATATAATATTTTCACCTAATATACCATCTAAATAAATTAAATAGCGTATTTATATAAAAGAGATAAGAGATTGTTTTTATCCAGATAAATATATCATATATTCATTTTCATAATGAAATAATATAAAAATACTAAAAATGCATGGAGCTTTGAGCTAAAAGTGACAAAAGAGTTTAAAAATCAGGTGTAGGTGACTCAAGTCTTAATAATTGAGTGGAAGTGACAATTACTTTATTATGGATTAAGAAAGTTGGAAAAATTTAAAAATAATCCACAAGTTTTTAAATTTACACTTTGATCCAAATGTTAGTTAATATAACGGAAAGCGGAGGAAAAAAATGTGTGTTTCTCTCTCTTCTCATCTGTTGTTGTTTTTTCTCTCTTCGCGATTTTTGTTGTTCATTGTTACTGCTGCTTTATTCATCATCTTCTGCTTGATTATCATCATCTTCATCTTCTTTTTGTCAACCATTGTTGTTGTTTTTACCTCTACTACTGCTACTTGACCAATTTTTAGGTAAAATTTTATTTCGTACATCACTTTCAACTTTGTCATTACTTTATAAAACTTTGGAAAGTAAAATTATGATTTTTAGTTGAATTTTGTCATCTGGGTACACTGCTACTACTGTTTTTCAATAATGGATAGAACTCATTCATGAATACAACATAAGAGACCACGATTTAAATAGACCACTCAGTTTATTGCAACAGATATATATTTTGTTGCAACAAAAGACTCATATTTTGGATTCATGTTTATGGTCCTCTAGTGACCGTATCATGAATCGAACAGATGGGCAATCTATTACAACAGACGAGTTATCTGTTGTAACAGATGAGTAATCTATTATAACAGAAATTTATCTGTTGCAACAGACTATTTATCTGTTGCAACAAATAGTTATTCTGTTGCAACAGATGAGTAATCTATTACGAACAACATAATACAGCTCCTGCCACGGATCTAATAGATAACCAATATGTTTCAACTCTTACTATTGCTACTGGATTCAAATTATTCAATAATCGTCGACATGTTTGTTGAGAAGAAGAAAGACATAATGAAAATTAAATAAGAATTAAAACATCAAAGTCAATCAAATATAAATGTTTTTATTAAACAAAAACAAATAAAAATACATAGGCTAAAAGAAAAAAAATTATCTAATTATTATTATTGCCAGTCGGTCAATCTTCAATCGGCAGCAGCAGGGCCCTCCTTAGCCTGCGGATCTTTCGAAGCATCCTTGCTCTCATGACGCCCAACTTTCACTGTAGGTCATGAACCTGCCTCCAAAGTTTCCACATGACGTCTTGTAGAAAAGCAACGTCCCACACTAGACCAGTCATATCTAGAACACACATGAATTGATAAAAAATGTAAAAACAAAAGTAAATAAAAGAATTCGAATGTAATACAACGTATACTACCAATTGGGTATATTTACACAAAAGTATAAAAAAAATTACCTGAGTCAGGAAAGAGAAAGTAGTTGAAGGTGTAATATGAAAGACAAGATGCAAGAAATAAATAGAGCATAGTAGAATGAACGAGTCCGGAGGGACCTATTTATAGAAGATTGAATTTGAATGAGTTAGGCAAAAAGGCACGACTGTTCACCTCCATTTATTAATTACATACAAACTGGTGACTTTTTGATTACTGCGAAAAGTTATGACTTAATTAAATCAAGTTGCTGACTGACTTTTTTATTATTGTGATAAGTCATGACTTTTCAGCTTATTATTATTAATTAATTCTTTTCAATAACCGTTTTTATTGAGTTGTGACAATAGATTCTATATCTGTTGCATCAGATAACCCATCTGTGACAACAAATATACCATCTGTTGTAACAAATCGACAACCTGTTGCAACAAATAATCTAGCTTTTTTAATAATCATCATATCATTAATCCAAATTTGGTGACTTCTTTATTATAAAAATTAAGAAAAAACATATTTAAAAACAAAAATGGCGAAAAGTCACTACTTGTCGCCTATTTAATATTAACATCAACTATTCAAATTAAATAATTATTTTTTATACTATTTTAAATTGTGTTTATCATTTATTTTCTTATTATTTTTCATGAAAAGAAATGACTTAATAAAATCAAGCTGGTGAGTTTTTTATTATTGTGATAAGTCATGACTTTTCAGCTTATTATTATTAAGTGGGAGAATACTCACAAAAATACCTAAAGTTTGATCAGATTTTCAGTTGAGCATACTGAACTTTGCGAGGGTCCTATTACCCCCCTAGACTTTTTTTTTGTATTTTAATGACATATATCAACTCATTTTGACAAGGGTGTGTAATCACACCTCTTGAGCGCGTGAGAGTGATTAAAAACGTTAAAAACTTTTTTTGGTCAAATAACCCCTCAATTTCCTGACTTTTAAACATTTTATATTTTTTATTTATTTCCCATTCTTTCTCTTCTCTTTCTTTCTTCTTTCTTTCTTCTTTTTTTCTTCTCTTCATTGGAGTTAAATTGGTGCTCCATTGTTGAATTGAAAATAATTTCATCACACATACACACACACCAAATGAGTCATCTTTTAACACACTCAATTCAATTACATTAACTTTACCCAATTTCAACACACACACACCAAATGGGTATTCTCCAATTCCATTCAAAATAGCAAAATTTACCCACCATTGCCACCACCAACCAACCCACCATTGTCGACGACAGCTATACCACCGGCAGCCACCACCACCACCTCAGTAAAATTGAGCTTTTACTGTATGAATTGTGATTTATTAGGTATTATATCTATTTGTATTTTAACTTATATACCTATGATTAGTGTTTGATTTGGGATTTGTAATCAATCGGGAACTTGATAATGAAATTTGCGGATGGAATTCATAATGAAATTTGCGGAGAACTTGATATTGAGATTAATGGAGGATCCGCAGGAGAGGAATTGGAAGCTTAGGGAACATGTTTATGCAACGAAGGAGGAACAAGAAAATATTGGAGATGTGGAGCTTTGATATGCATAATGCTAAATTATTTTGGGACCCTCTGTTTGTGATTTGAATAAAATTATTGAAGAGAATTTTCGATTTAAATTTGAAATTTGGAAAAAGATTTTCTTAATGAACTAAATAAAAGTAAAATTTCAAGAATGAAGAATCAAGAATTTGGTGAAAAAAAGATGAAAATTTCTATTGTCGCATTACCAATGTTGTTTGTAGGAGTAATATAGTTGTAATGGTGAAAATAATGAAAATTGAGAAGAAAGGGCGCGTGTGTCACACCTCCGGCAACCAAATTTGGGTATAGAGTTTCAGGGGGGGGGGTAATAATTCCACTTTTAAAAAGTCTAGGGGGTAATAGGACCCCCGCAAATTTCAGTATGCTCTACTGAAAATTTGATTAAAGTTCAAGTATATTCGTGGGTATTATCCCTTATTAAGTAGTTCTTAAATTTAAATAATCTTTTTCTTAATTAATCAATCGAAGGCTTCTCACCTTTTCAATAATCATTTTTATTGAGTTGTGACAACATATTGTGTATCTGTTGCATCAGATAACCCATCTGTGGCAACAGATATACCATCTATTGTAACAAATAGACCATCTATTTTAGGAGATTTTCTTATTTCTTCTAACAGTTGATTCATCAGTTGCAACAGATGGGGAATTTGATGCATCGGCTATTTTGAATGTGTTAGACAAAAAGTCACGACTGTTCACCTTTTTTTTTAACAATCATCATATACCTTAATTAATCCAATGTTGTGACTTTTTTGTTATATAATAAATAAATAATTTTAAAAAACAGATTTAAAAATAAAATGGTGAAAAGTCACGATTAGTTATTAAAATTAAATAACTGTTCTTTCGTGATTATAGATTGTGTTTATCATTTATTTCTTTATTATTTATTTACGATCCATTTTTCATATTAAATAATCGAAAAGTCATGACTTTTCACCCTCTCAATAACAATGACCTTTTTTTTATTTATAATCATTTGTTGCAACATATGATCCATCTGTTGCAACATATGATTCATTCCTTGCCACAAATGCTCAAACCCTACCTCAAACCGTCGATATGTTGAGAATAAGGAATAGACAAAATGAAAATTAAATATTAAATAAGAATTAAAAATTCAAAGTTGACCAAACAAAGATTTTTGAATCTATTATATACAAATGTATACAATAAAAAAACATACCCTTGGGTAGATCCGATATAAAAAAAATACATACTCTAAAAGAACAAACATAACCTAATTATTATTACTATTATTATTATTATTATTATTATCATTATTATTAGTATTAGTATTAGTATTAGTATTAGTATTAGTATTAGTATTAGTATTAGTATTAGTATTATTATTGTCAACCGGCCAATCGTCATCCGGCATCAGCAGGGTCTTCCTCAACCTTGCTCTAATAGTCACCCAGCTCCCTCTGGAGTTCATGAATCTATCTTTCAAGTTCCCCCAAGGACTCGAGATGAATCACCTTGTAGAAATCTGGATCAACCATATCTAGAAGTAGAGTAGAATGAACGAGTAGGGAACCTATTTATAAAGGTTTGAATTCAAATGGGTTAGTAAAAAAGCCACGACTGTTCACCTCTTTTTTAATAATTACATTCCTTAATTAAACAAAACAGGTGAATTTTCGAATATTTAAATTTTAAAAAAAGGATCTAAATACAATATTTATCTTTATTGTATTTCGAAAAGAAAAAAAAATTGCTTTAAAATAAATCTAACAGATGGGTAATCTATTGCAAAATATATTCTATCTGTTTGATAATTTACAACATATTGACAATCTGTTACAACACATGGATATATCTATTTGATTTTTCCAATAGATAAGTCATATGTAGCAACAAATTGATCATCTGTCGTAACAGATATCTATAATTATTTGATAATTTTAAGAGATGTGTCATTTGTTTCAACAGGTTAGTCATCTATTTATTCAAATTAAGCCCTAGATGGGCTAGGAAGAATAAGGTACGTACAGATGGATGGATCCACTTTCATGTGTGGGAGTAATGTATTACTAATAAGGTCATTAGGACAACACACATAAAGTACAATGATATTTTGTGAATGCAGTTCTTAACCGATTAGGCATTGATCATTCAAACAAGATCCTACATTGTGCAGTTAAGTTTGATAGGTTCAAATTGATAAGGCCGACGGACCCATGAAGATGGTGTTGATACCCTGTTAGGAATTAATGGCGGTTGTTGCTTATGTTTATGCATGCCAATTTTTTAGAAGGGATCAATATTTGGTGTCATTACTGAGATCCAATAGTGATTGGACTTAATTTAAGTGTGCATTGGACTCTGAGTAGGCCTTCGAAGCCTCGCACTACGTCAAACAAGAATGAAAAACCAATAGAAATTCTCCTGGCCCAAATTTATATGGAAGGGTTATTTGAGAAGCTGATTATACGCCAGAAGGAGCCGTAGGAGAATACCTGCGAGGAAAATAGGAGTTGATGAAAGACTATATCATATGAGAGCTAATTGAAGTAGAAACATAGGGTACCAAGGAACTTCTAGAGAATCGGGCTGATGAAACTGAATTAAAATAGGGAAAATCTGAATCAAGTGCAAATATGAAAGTGTATCCAGTTATGAAAATTCGTCTATATTGTTTCTCTCAAAGAAAAATAGTGATGATGGACACTTTTCTAGGGAGCTGCGACTAGAAAGCATGGTCAGAATAATCACCTACATAGAAAATAATAGAACACCAAGAAAGCAGCTTTGCGGACACCGAGTGTTGCAATGATGTACAATAAGTCAAGAAAACTTGCGCCATGAAAAACTACAGTTAAAATAAGAAATTAAGTGGAGGTGGCAATTTTGAATTTTAAATTGTATCCCATGTCTTTTTGTTTGTGGTTCCGATTAGGTCCACTGCTATTGACATGATTGAAACCACAAATAAGATCGAAAGGCAGATTGAGTATCATTACTTCCTTAGCAATATGGATATAATTGATTGTGTTTTCTTGCCTTAGCATACTTTCAACATATCTTGGAGAAGATCAGAGGCTTGATGTAGCATGTGAATCCTGATAATTTTCAAGCTTGCCTCCAGCTTGCTAATTTGGTATTCAAGTTTGTCATTGCCGTCTTTGAGGTTATATAGAGTTCTTGGTCTTTTGTGAGCTCTTCGATGAGAAACACTTTATTTGAAGTTGTGGCATTGTAAAAGGACATCAGAAGGCTTCCAGAACACTTTCTTCAGAAGTCTTAAATGATACATGGAGGGTCGCTATGTTTTTTTTAGGTCAACATGTTGATGCACACTCAAGCAGTGGTCCCAACAGTTGAACAACTCACTTTCTTAAGCGTTGTTCAATGTAGCTTGTTTAACTAATCTTCAAAGGATTTGATAGGTTAATGGGCCTGGAATTACGTAACATTTGATCTAAACTGATTCCACTAATCCTATAGTCTAAACGCTAGAAAACAACTTATTTGACTATCGAATTAGTGGAATCGGTTTATGTAATCTGTTACAACAGATATCAATATCTATTTGAAAATTTCCAACTCAGTCATCTGTCGCAACATATGCAAATGTCTATTTGATAATTAAATCAGTTAGGTAATCTATTGCAACAAATCTCAATATTTATTTGAAAATTTTCAATAGCTCAGTCGTCTGTTGCAACTGATTTCTTTGTAATTGATTTGGTTAAAATTAGGGATGCGTACATAGGGTCAGCTAAAACTTCAATTGAGTCTTTGTAATTGCATGATGTTCGTATTGCGTTCCTCCCGACCCGAGTCGTCGATCGATCACTCTGATTTGAAACGATTCATAATAACTTAATGTTATGCTAATACCTAAATTGATTTAGCTAGAACTAGGTATGATTACATAGGGTCAACTACAACTTCAATTGAGTCTTTGCAATTGCATAATATTGGTATTGCATTCCTCCCGACCTGAGTCGTCGATCGTTCACTTTGAGTTGAAATAATTCATATTAACTTAATGTTAAGATAATACCTAAATTAATTTATCTAGAATTAGGATGAGTATATAGGATCAACTACAACTTCAATTGAGTCTTTCCAATTGCATGATGTTGGTATTGCGTTCTTACTATCCCGAATCATCGATCGATCACTCTGAGTTGAAACAATTTATATTAACTTATTGTTAATATAATACCTAAATTTATTTATATAGTACTAGGGATGAGTACATAGGGTCAACTACAACTTCAATTGAGTCTTTGCAATTATATGATGTTGATATTGCATTCCTCCTGACCCGAGTCATCGATTGATCACTCTGAGTTAAAATAATTCATATTAACTTAATGTTAAGCTAATAACTAAATTGATTTATCTAGAATTAGGGATGAGTATGTAGGGTCAACTACAACTTCAATTGAGTCTTTGCAATTGCATGATGTTGGTATTACGTTCTTACTGACCTGAGTCGTCGATTGATCACTCTGAATTGAAACGATTCATATTAACTTATTGTTAAGATAATAACTAAATTTCTTTATCTAGAACTAGGTATGAGTACATAGGGTCAACTACAACTTTAATTGAGTCTTTGCAATTGCATGATGTTGGTATTACGTTCCTCCTGACCCGAGTCGTCGATTGATCACTTTGAGTTGAAATAATTCATATTAACTTAATTTTAAACTAATACCTAAATTGATTTATCTAGAATTAGGAATGAGTACATAGGTTCAACTACACCTTCAATTGAGTCTTTGCAATTGCATGATATTGGTATTGCATTCCTCCCGACCCGAGTTGTCGATAGATCACTCTGAGTTGAAATGATTCATATTAACTTAATTTTAAGCTCATACCTAAATTGATTTAGCTATAATTAGGGATGAATACATAGGGTCAACTACCACTTCAATTGAGTCTTTGTAATTGAATGATGTTGGTATTGCGTTCTTTCCGACCTGAGTCGTCGATCAATCACTCTGAGTTGAAATGATTTATATTAAATTATTGTTAAAATAATACCTAAATTAATTTAGCTAGAACTAGGGATGGGTACATAGGGTCAACTACAACTTCAATTGAGTTTTTACAATTACATGATGTTGGTATTGTGTTCCTCCCGACCCGAGTCATCGATCGATCACTCTGAGTTGAAACGATTCATATTTTTTAAAATTTTAAAAAATAATTAAGATCAATTCAGGCCAAATTAACAATTTCAAAACTTTTCATTCTTTTCCAAAAATATAAATCAATCTATACAAATCATCCATTTGTGGGAAAAATATTTCATCATTTCAAATCTCGAGTTCTCACTTTTTTCTTTCTGTCTCAATTATACAGACAACAACTACTCAACATATTGCCTAACCCTTTAAAATAGATTAATTTTCTTTCCATTTTCTACCATATAGTTGTTATTTTCGACTTTATTCTCACTTGTATAGGTTGTTTTCTCTATCTTTGCAGGTAACAGAGTTTGAGAAGAGTTCTGTATTTGTTCTTTATTCTAAAAATTAGGATTTTTTAGTTAATAATGAAAAATAAGACTTTTAGTTGTATTATCTTTGAGAATGGGTTAATAATTTGAGTTTTGATGCTAAAAATATAGGAAAAACCCGAGAAAACCCTAGTTTTTATCACAGGGTTTCATTTACTATCGTGGTATTGTTGGATGGTATTTATGATGTTGCTGGTGGTTAGTGGTGGTGGTGTCGATATTGGTGGTCTTGGTGGTGGTGTTGGTGGTCTTAGTGGTGGTGTCGGTGGTCTTGGTTTTGGTATTGGTGGTATTGGTGATGGCGGTGGCGGTCTTGGTGGCCTTAGTATGGGTATTAGTGGCATTGGTTATGGTGTTTGTGGTCTTGTGGTGGTGTTGGTATTTGTATTGGTGGTCTTGGTGGTGGTATTGGTAGTCTTGGTGGCATTGGTAGTGGTGGTGGTGGTGGTCTTAGTGGTCCATCTGTTGCAACAGGTTTGGAACATCTGTTAGGAGATATTAAATAGGTCTTCAAACAGATTATCCATATGTTCCAACTGATGGGTTATCCGTTGGATTATTTTTTTGGTAATGTGGCGTATAATAATTTCTTGAAATTTGTCTTACCTTTTTTTTAAGAAAAAATTATACAGACATCAAATGTAATGTATTTTTTGTTTTTTCTGTTGTTTGTAGTTAAAAGATATCTCTCAAAAGAAAAGAAACTAAAAGTGGATCAACTTCTAACCACCCAACAAAAAAGGCTAGAGTACAGATGGATTTGAAGGAACTTTTTGAACAATCTCACTCAGGGGAAAATGAAGCTGAGGAAAGTTATGAAAACGGAGGTGGAGAAGGGTATATAGAGGCTGGTGAGGAAAATAAAAGTGAGGAGGAGGAAGAAGATAAACATGAAGAGGAAGAAGTAGAATGTGAGAAAGAGGATACTAATCAACATGATGATAAATAAGAAAGAAAGAAGTAGAAACAGAGAAAGAGGATGATGATCAACATGATGATAATGCATCACCAATGGGGCGTGAATTAAGATCAAAATCCCAGCATGAGGTTGTCAAAACTATTAGTATTAATAGGTTTCAAGTTGCGATGCAGATAGATAACCCTGCAGAACTAACTGGTGATCTTGTACTTAAATATCAGTTGGGGAAACCTTTTGATGACTTTAGGAATATAATTAAGAATAAAAACACAGATGAACTTTTTAAGAAGAGCTACTTTGGATGCTTTCTTGAGCTTCCTGAGGACCACACTGCCCGTTTCCAAATGAGCATGGTATATGGTATTCTCAAGCACAGGATCAAGTACGTGAGGGATGATAAAGATTCGAAGGAGGGGGTCAAAAAGATAGATGAAATTTGAATTAACTACTGTGGCATGCTAATTTGTTTTGGCTTAAAAGAGTTTTCCATAGTGACAGGAATGAGATGCAATCATCCAGAAGAACCTCTCATCAAGGAAATACCCTGCGAAAGGTCCAAGGCAAACAGGACAACCAAACAACCACCATTAAATAGAGGGAAGACATTGTCCAAGCAACTACCCATCAAAACCAACAAACGTAAGGAAAAAATAGATGGGTTGTTGGACATTGCTAGACGCATCTATAAAGCAGCAGATTTGATAGAAAATCTCAAGGATAAAACCATACCAAAGCAATACAAGGAGCAATTGTGCTTAGTTTAGTTTGCCCATTCCGTTATATTGGAAAGAGACATCAAGAAAGTCATAGAAAATGATTTTTTGGCGCTTGCTGTGGATTTTGAGAAATGCAATGATTATCCCTGGGATATGACAGCTACAACTTAACTATCAAATATTTACTGACAAAGCTATCCCCAAAGATGATCATATTATACGGTTTTTGTTTGGCTTTCTTGGTAAATTTAATCATTATTTGTTTACTCATCCATCATTCTATATTTAATAATTATTATGACTTTTTTTTACTTGCTTCCTGTTAACATATTATAGGCTTCGGCATTTGAAGCCATTCCTCTCTTTCGAAACTAGGTTAAGGATTTCCCGAATGAGGTTTCCCATCCAAGGATCCTTATGTGATTGGCTTCAAAGTGCAACACACGATTTAAGGAGGCTGATCTCTTTAACCCTACGGATGATGCAATACGTCTTCTTTCAAGTAAAATAATTTGACTCAAAGAAAGATATTGAAATAGATATGCCATCTATTGCGATAGATGGGTCATTTGTTGCAATAGATTACCCGTCTACTATAATTGTGCAATATATGGATAATTTTTTGTGATAGATAATCCATATTTTGTAATAGATTAACCATCTGTTGCACTGGTTCTCTGAACTCGACTTAATAGATTACCCATCTACTTCAAATTATGCAACAAATAGGTAATCTGGTGCAAAATGTTGTTGATTTGTTGCGACATATAGATCAGTTGTTGCAACAGATAGATCATCTATTTCATAAGTTGACTGTGTTAACATGTAACCCAACTGACTGCAAATTATTATTGTATGATTTAAATGTATTTGTATTTTTTATAGGTTGTGCATCCTAGGATAGTGCCTACTGAGCAGGAGTTGGGGATGACTTTTTTTATTACCCTAGGTCTTGTTAATATAATAGCAGAACCAATGATGGAGTTAATAAAAAGAAATTGGTTAAAGTAACTGCAAATAAGAGAAGTTAGGCAATGTTAACCTAATGTTGAAGATCTTCATGTCCAACTTACTGCAAAAGATCCGGGTGATTCTTCTGGGGGTGTTGCTGGTGGAGTTGTTAATGTTAGTGGCAACCATTCTAATGCTGATGTTGCTTCCAGTGAAGATGATGAGCATGTTGATGCTCAAGAAAAAATAAATACGTTTGAAATCACCCCTTACACAGGTCTCTCTCACCCTTACACCGGTCCTTCCTACCCTTACAGTGGTCCATCTCACCCCTTTTCACCCTCATGTCTCATTGCAAATACAAAGTGTGCAATGACAGGCAGGATAAACTCCTTGAAAGACTAGAGGCTATCACTGAAGTTGTCGAGGAATTGAAATCTAAGAGGAGTTTCATACCATCCAAGAAGGTGAGGGAGCCATACACTCCTACAGTGGCGGTTAGGAGAAAGATAAGAAAAATTAGCCAAATATTCTCCTGTCTGAAAACAAAAAAAATTACAACTCCTCCCTCTCCAAAAGTTGTTGAAGTTTAGGGGCCACTAAAGAATGTGGACATATACGCGACACTTAGCGATGAAAAGAGGAAGGAACTGCGAAAGACCACACATACCAAGAAGAAGAAACCTGTACAAGAATACACCATACATTTGTTTGACGCCCAAGACTTCAAAAGTATGACAAATATGCGTAAGTGGTACGTGGACAAGGTAAGTTTACTTTTTCTAACCTAGCCTTCTAATCTACTCCATGAAGAAGAAGCTACGCAACAGATGTGTAATCTGTTGAAACAGCTGGGTATTCTGGTGCAACTGGTGGTGGTTTTATTACAATAGATTAAACATTTGTTGCATAAGTTGCATTAGCTGGGTGATCTATGAATAGATTCATAGAATCCTCTACAACAGATGAACCATATGTTGCATCTTTCCACTATGTTTTTCTTCTTTACAATTACTAACCTATTTAAAAATTGTTTTCTTATATCACAGTATGTTGATGAAATTTTCTGCCTCATGAGGGGCAGACAGTTAGAGTATCTGAATGCTTATGATGCTGCCGATAGGATAATGGATCTCAACTTCTACAAAAATTTCAAGAATAGGTACAATGAGCTCAGTAAGCTAGCATCAACTCCCGGTGCCCTGGGATTTGATTCATTAGTTTCAAGGTTCCAATGGGATGAAGATAAGATTAACTGTGTTAGAGAAAAGAGGCCATATCCATACGGTAAGAGATGAACCATGACAAAGAGAATTAATGCAGTCATGAACGTGGAAGTCAAATATTTTCTTATTGTTTAGATACTTCTCGAGGAGAAAAAGATTAAGGTTTATGACTGAAACTTACCTGTCTTTGATGACTACAATTTGTTTACCCACATGCATCCACTATTGGAGTTGTTCCCCATCTTGTTGAGGCAGAGTAAACTGATGGATCATTTGCCATCAAAAGTGTTGAAGAAGAAAGAATGGGATTTTGAAGGTCGAAACAAGAACATAGACCTTCAAAAAATTAAACCAATGCTACATGTGGGCTGTACGCGCTTGAATACATCGAATATTTGTTGACCAACATAGAAATGGCCGGTCTGTGTGATGCCATTGTGGAAAAGATGCAAGAGGTTTAGGATTACAGGGTACTAGCTATATGATTGGAGCCTATGTATAAAGAAGATGTACAAAGACAAATACCATAACAATTTTTTATTTCAAGCCACTTCACTTTACATATAGTGTCAATTTTGTATGTTTGACGAAAGTTGAATTTTTTATAATGAAATAGATTGTCTATCCATTGTAACAGATAGTATATCTGTTATGACAGATTGATTATCTGTTGCAATGGTTTGGTCATCTGTTGCATTATGCAGATGTTTCTCAGTCTATCTGTCGTAACAGATATACAATCTGTTGCAACATATAGTTTATCTGTTGCAATTGATAGGTAATCTATTGGAACAAATCAAAATAGTAGGAAGACCTATTTGATAATTTCCAACAGATGACCTACATGTTGCAATA
Source organism: Capsicum pubescens (assembly GCA_030864215.1). Taxonomy (NCBI): domain Eukaryota; kingdom Viridiplantae; phylum Streptophyta; class Magnoliopsida; order Solanales; family Solanaceae; genus Capsicum; species Capsicum pubescens. The sequence continues at coordinate 211,036,206 of CM061543.1, read as the reverse complement.
TATGTCTAAATCTGTTTGATAATTTCTAACAGATATATCGTCTGTTGTAACAGATGTATTATCTGTTGCGATATTTGAATCTAGTATTCCATTTCAGTTTATTAATTCAAAACTAAGGATTAAATTATATTCATAGACAACATAAAATAAATCAAAGCCTTCAGAAGTTACATGAAATAACTTAACAAATAAATTAAATGTAAAAAATTATTATAGGTACAAATGATCTACTATACAAACAAATCAACAATTTAACCTTTAGTGTCAATAATTCCAAGGAGAGGTTATTACTTTGACAGACTCAAGCTATAAAGATCTTTTCAATATGGACAATTTGTGCTTCATCCGGTGCTATGGAATTCAGCTTTGGTCGTCGTGGATCTTTAATGTCGCTTGCGTACAGTTTCTGCACTCTCACTTCTCCGCATTTCCATAAAAGAGCATCATATCTTTTACGGAGTAATCCGGCATCAAGTACATCATTTGGTACTTATAATCCATTGCTTAAATACTCGGTGTAAGCGGCAACAAAAAGAACGCAATCCCTATGTTTTAAAAAAATGGATAATCCATATCTTGCAATTCATGTAAGAGTTGTAAAATTTATGAAATGAAACTAAATCATGATACTTACAGCCTACTAATGGGTTGTTGAGCAATTCCTTCAACATATTCTACATCAAATGGATTACCCATTTTATCCTAGTATGCTTCAATCGTCGACCAATCAGTACGAACCTTTTGATCTAAAAAAACACTCATATCAAGGTAAGTAGGCGATATTTTGGCCAGCATTTGTATCTCAGACGATGGCCTAGAATGTCCCCTTCGCGACATCGAGTTATAAACTCAGATGTGCCTCTCTTTTAGAACGACGATAGCCAATACCCAATGAAATTCATCACCATAATTGATTGAGATGTACACTTCTTCAACCAAATGTCAAGGTAAGCCAGCTGAAATGCCAAAACCTTTGATGATGTTGATTAAGCATTCCTTATTTCGGGAAACTTTTGACTGTTGTTGATAAAATCTATCGTAGGCATTATTGATGTAAACTTTGTACAAATAATTGTCTGTTGTGTATCTGTATTGTTCTTGTGTTCGCCACTTGGCCTTCTTTCGGAGGTAGTAAAAAATGACATCGATGCACTGCACATTTATCAAATATTTTATATTACATGACAATAAAATTAATACACAGATGCAATTAAATAAAGTATTAATTAATAGTAATGTGTATTGCATTTAAATCTCATCATTCCAGCAAGTTTGGGGCTCAAATAAAATCAATCCTTCATTCTGAGATGTGCAACAACAAAGTCGAACATATCAATACCGAGACTCGATTCGTTCACTTTGTAATATTCATCATTTTTTTTCTACATGATTTCTATTTGTTAATGTTATATTTTTACAACAAGAATTTTATAAATCAATATCCTTAAAAATAATTTATGTACCTGTCGGTATGATGCTTTGACAGCCCATCGGCAATCCATTCTGAATAGTCGTTGATCAACTTTGTTAGTTTTTTTTGGAGCCTTGTCCGAGATGTTGATCCCTTCAAATGGGTAATTTTTTGGTTCTCTCAAACTAACAAGTTCTACCTTTTCTTTTTTCATGGAAGCAATTGATGGATGATCAACTGTAATATTATCTATTCAGCAATAGCTTCTACTGTGAAATCCACCTGAAAAGCCAGAATTATGAATACTAATCACAGATATACAACAGATTATCTATCTGTTGCATCAAATGGATCATCTATTGGGATAAATTTGAACAGGTAAAACAGAGTTGTATGATAATTTTAATCAGATGACCCATCTGTTGCAACATATGACTCATCTGTTAGTACAAATTAAAACAGTACGAAGAATTATTTGATTTGCTGAAACAGATGGACATATGTTGCAACAGATAACGCATCTGATGCAACAGGTTATACGACAGTTGCAACAGCTGTATATATCCGTTTGATAATTTTTAGTAGATGTATAATCTGTTAAAATAGATATATGTCTGTTTGTTTGTTGGAACAGATGATATACACTCACCTTCTTCAGCTCATGTTGTTCTCCTGTGGCCCTTGTACATTGATCAAAGGTGCAAGACAAAGATAAAGGAGTTGCAATTTTTCTTTTTTCAATTCTTGATGATGCCTTAGAAATTTCTTTCCTTCTCCTCTTAGCCACCTTGATCTCTAGTGGAGTGTATGGATATAAAATCCTCTTTGATGGAATGACACCCCTCTTAGATGTCATTTCCATTATAGAAGCAATTAATACATTAATAGCATTAATCACTCCATCATGTTTCGCCTTGCAGTCTTGACATTTACATGTCGAACATTCACTAGAAGTGGAAAAATTTGTATAACCAGTTGATCATAATCATAATGTTAATGTAATACCCCGCAAAGTCCTCTTCTAGTCTGAGCCTCAGAGCGTATTCAGTAAAGTGGAAATTCGAGTCTAAAAGTTTCAAAAATATCTTTCTAAGTATGAAATCCCCAAGCAGGTGTAAACCCGTACTTGCTTAGAGTTGTGGAAAGACCTTAGTGAACAAGTCGAGATATGATGGTTGTAAATTCCCCAATTATGTGCTCTCTGATATATGCTAAGCTTTTAATACATACCAAGTGGTTAGCAAGTAAGTTGAGCCATGATAGTATGAAGTTTTCCCCAAATCATGAGATGTCCAAATACATGTCAAGACTGATTTAGGTATGAAGTACTTGAGGTAAGACCTTGTCGAAGGAAGTATAATCTAGTAGCATGTTTCCCTACGCTAGTACATGTTGATATTTCCTATGTGCTTGACGCAATGTCTTAATGATTGAAAAGGTGAAGGTATGTTATGTTTGCTAAATACTTGAAGAGATGCTTTAATGATAATGATGATGAATGAATGACTGTGATGATGAATGAATGATTGTGATGATGATGATGAATGAATGGTTGTGATGATGGAGGAATGATTATGCTTTATTTTATGTTATCGAGTCCTGGGGGTATTTATACCCGACAATTTAGCTATTGCCTAGAGCCTGTGTCAGTTTCACAATAATTCCAGTCGAGCCATGATTCTCAAAACTCAGTGAGCTATAGAACTCTGTATCCTCAGACAATTGCAGAACATAAGAAAGCTCAGAAATCTCAGTAATCTCAGTAATCTCTATAATCTCCGTATCGTTAGTGATCTAGCCTCAGCTCTGTACTCAGCTCAGATTTAACAGTATGCAAGTGTTCAATTCTAATCTCGGTAGTGACCAAATAATCTAATCAAGCCTTATATCGTCAATAACATATCATGATTCAATACCATTTCTGCCAAATACGGAACTAAGTGATCTCAGTGTAGCTCAGTCAGATCTTTTGATAAAAATGATCAATATCAGATTCAGTTCAGTTGTGTTCAGTTAAAAATTTAGTCAGAGTCTTTCAGTTGGGAGTAAAAACTAGCACCGAGCGAGGGAAGAGATAGAGGCTCCTCCCTTCAGTGAGAGAGAGGTCGAAGTCGTTAGTAGCAATCTCTGACCTCCAGAACTGCATAGCCAGTGCAGGATATAAGAGTCACCATCAGAAAAAGGTTGTCACCTCCATATAGAGAGTATTTAACTATTATATTGCCTTAGGTCAACTTTCTGGTAAGGGTCATCCGCTAGAGAGGATTGACCAGAGAGAGGTCTTTACCTATGGCACGGTATTAACACCCTTCCAGCTGGGATTACAGGTTGGACCCCACTTGTGGTAGGTTGGGGCATATCGGGTAAGTAACTACTTCCCACATTTATAATTTCAGTTTTAGTTTCAGATTCAGTCTCAGTCTCAGTATCAATCTTCAGAAATCAGGATTGTCAGATACAGTCATCTATCTCTATGAGGAACTCAGATAGTTCCATTGATTCATGCACCATTCCGTCAGATAGGCTTGGTCTTATATACTGTCATTTGATATCATATTCAGAGATATGCTGCCAGATAGGCTTGATCACAGTCTCAGATTCTATTGAGTATTCTTGTTGTCAGATTCAGATATGATCATTTCCTTACCATTGATAATAGCTTCCTTAATCATCTGTTAGAGAGGTTAATCTTTAATCTTGTCAGTCGAGAGCAGTAAACTTAGAATTCAGTCATCGATGAAAGTACATCCAGTTTCTCAGTCATCAGTATCAGATGAGTTAGTGTCTCAGTATCTCAGTGTCAGTAATGAGTTCAGTCTACAGTAAGGCAGTATCCGAGTTTCAGTCTCTAGAGTTGTGATGATTGTGACAATGGTCTATGCATTCATGTATGTGTGTGTTCTCGTGCGGCATTTTCATGATTATTCAGTTTAGATATTATGCATGCATAAGCCCTTGCATTTAACCTTACCCCGTCTACATACTCAGTACATCCCTGTACTGACGCATTTGTGCTATGGTGTTCTATTTGACACCATAGGTTCAGAGGTACAAGATCTAGAGTTTCCTCAGCAGTTCAGTCCCAGTCAGTAGCAGTAGTCGTAGCAGTGAGTCCTTTTCTTTTGAGGACGAATCTCAGTTTACTATTATTGCATCAGACTTTGTTTATATTTTTAGTAGAAGGAGTTAGTTGCGGACCTGTCCCGTCAACTCCACAGTTCAGACAGTTTGGAGGCTTTTCAGACGGATGTATTAGTATTTAGTTTTTAGTTTTGTGTATTCATAGATGTGTTGAACCTTATGGCTAGTTTCCGCATTTATTTAAGCTATTATGCAGTGCATAGGTACAATATCAGTAAAGGGTTAGCTTATGGTCCTTCGGGGTCATAAGCACCGTGTGATGTCTCAGGATGGGATCTCGGGGCGTCACAGTTTTGTTGTTTCAAAAACTGTAAGAGGAGCATCATTAGTCCCAACAGCAGCAGCACTACCACTACCATCATCAATAACAACAAGCCCACCCTTCAAAATTATTTTTCTTCAGATGGTGGCTGCTCTAAATAATTCCTTCTTTTATTCTATCAATGACCTTAGGGTTTGATAAAGTTTGTACAAACCGTAATGTAAGAAAAAATGGCATCTTCAACTCTTGATTTGTTGGAACAAGCCATGGATGGACAATCTAAAATAAATTAGTACATCTATTAGAATGACGATGAAATTATTTTAAAAAATTATTAATTAAAATAAAATCATAATTATAATTATACTTACTGCTTCCTTCGAGGGGTTGAAGAGATCAAAATTTTTTGCATTTTTATCAGTTTTGGCCAACAACCATCTCAAGATCCTAGGACAAGAAACTTCTTCCTGGTAGTTCACTTGTTGTCTCAAATAAGGAATGACTTCAAATGCCCAAGCCTATTAAAAAATGCCAATAAATCAAAAGAATTACTTAATAAAAAAGTAAATTATGTCATAATAAAAGAAATATTTATCATGAAAGCCCATGGAAAACCATATAAGTTGACTGTCTTTGGTGTTAATGGAGTCAACATATTTTTCACAGTCATTTTAAAGCTTTCATAACTCTAAGGATAGTTGTTAAATGCCTTAAGATCCCTACAGAGCTTTATCAAACCAAATGGTATGTTGTTAACGTCTCTCGCCCAAAGAATCTTACGTACAAACTAAACCAAGCACAATGATTATTTGTGCTTCTTTGAAAGTCTTTTACCTTTCAACGCTTCTATCAAATTTATGTTTTTGAAGCTTGGACCAACAAAGGACACCAAGTCATCACGATCACTCGACTTGCCTTTGTCTGTTTTGGTTGTGCGTGGTGCTTTTTTGTGTTAGAATAGGTATAACTTGAGAAGGAGAAGGAGGATAAAATTTTAATCCAATAACTATGGCAAATTCCCTCCAACCAAAACAAACAGGCATGCCAAAATAATTTTTTCACACCTTATCCATCTTATCTTTGTTTTCATACATAAACTTACGCTTGAGAAGATCATATACCATTTTTATTTGGAAACGAGCATTGTTGTCCTCCGGCAAATCAAGATATTGCCCAAAGCAGTTGTCCCTAAAATAAGCTTCCAAATTTTGTTCTCGAAGTATTTTTTTGAAGGCATCAAAAAATTTTCCCATGGATGACTTAACCATGAAATCACCTGTTAAATATGTGGCACCATCGCACTGCATTCTCACAGGATAACTATCAATGCTGAAGGTTTTGACCAACTCTTTAGTGGAAGGGCTATTAGCATTTGGATCATTTATTTTGAAACATTCCTCCTCCCCATGTTCATTATCACTGTTTCTGATTGATATAACACTTGTAAAGCAAGCTCATAGAGTGGTAGATGTAGCCTAGCTGCTTCACTTGTTCCTTTACTTGGACTTGATTTGTTGTTTTTTTTCTTTTGGGAGCCATATAATCTAAAAATAACATAAACATAAAATAGATTATAATTGATTAATGCATTATTAAAAAGGATAACAGTACTGACATGTACAATAGTAAAATAACAGTTTCAATAAATCACACATCTGTTGCACCAGGTAGGTTATCTGTTACAATATATAACTAACCTGTTGTAATGGACGATTAATTTATTGCAATAATAAAAATAGATCACTCATCAGTTGAAACAGATGACTGGTTTATTGTACCAAGTATGTTACCTGTTGTAACATATAACCAACCTGTTGCAACGGTGAGTAATTCATTGGAAACAATAAAAAAAGATCACTCATAAATTGAAATAGATCACTCCTCTTTGTACCAAGTAGGTTATCTGTTGCAATATATAACCAATCTGTTACAACGGATGAGTAATCCATTGGAAACAGTAAAAACAAATTACACATCTATTGCACCAGGTATGTTATTTGTTGTAACATATAATCGACCTGTTGTAATGGATGAGAAATCCGTTGGAAATAATAAAAATAGATCACTCATCTGTTCGAATATTATCAACTGTTAATATTATTTAGGTTTCTTCCAAATAGAAGAGTTTTCTATTACAACAGATGAATAATCTGTTAGATTGTTCATTAGTTGCATTAAATTTTCATTGTTGCATCAGATTTTGATCTATTGCATCAATGGTTCATCTGTTGCATTAGATGGTTCATCTGTTGTATCAAATAATTCATCTGTTGCAGAAAAAATAGTACCAGGATTTTATTCAATAAAACAACAACATTATCACCATTTAATACCAAATACACCATTTTTACCAAGAAAAACAACAAATCAACCTAGCAACACCAATACAACACACACTAAGAACATCAACGATGACCGAAAATCACCAACATTATTGTTTTATGTTTGTACTAACACAAACAACAAAAATTAAACTTCAAAAAACTCAACAGAAACCAACAAATCAAATCAACAGTTCTACAACAAGAACTAAAATAACAACAAAAAATTATATTTCACATCGAAAAGAGTAGAGAAGAAATGCCAAAAATTAAGATTTTCTTCAGTCCACATTTCAAATTTAAGCAAGAAATATTAAAATTGTTAACCAATACTAGAAGAGAAGTTTGCTCAAATTCCTATTTTTCTTTATGACTAAAAAGACATAACTTTTTACATGTAAAAAAAAATGGACGATGAAGAATTCGAAGTTGTTGTCGCCGGAAAACACTGTTGTCACATCGATTGACGGTTGAAAGTTGAAAAGGAACTAGCCCAACTATTTTTTGCTGGAGGTTGAAGTCGCTGGGAATTGAAGGGAGAAATTTTGCAGAACTGTTGGTTGGGAGAGAGAGAGGGAGTGGGAGGAGAAAGACGGTTCATTTGAAAAAAAGGGGTGTGTGGATTGATTTGTATTTTTGAAAAGATTAGAAAGTTTTGAAAATATTAATCAAGTCCACCATTAACTTAATCAAGTTTTCTAATTATGTTTGACCCTTTAAGTTGGTCAATGTCACCAATCCTTCATTCAAGACTTAAATGACACCTTTCCTTCAATTTTTTCAAGATACATTATTGATAGTTGAAAATTATCTATTAAAAAAATAGATCACAAATCAAATTAATACTGGTGGAGTTAAAATTTTATTAAAATAATTTAAAAAATATATGTTATTTAATGTTAGTTTGAAGAAATTTTACATGCAGATTAATTTATCTATTATGTCGTACTCTCTTTATTCATTTTATTTGCTCTATTTGGGTTAGACACACACCTTAATAAATCTTTTACTCCTATATAATTAAAAGTAATTTCACTAATATACCCCCAACTTAATTTTATACCTCTTTCCAAATCAATAATGATTACATTTATTGAACAAACGCATAATAGGAAAATTTTGTTTAAACTATTCTTGAAAGACTACAGGAACAAATATTTAGGAACATAAGCACAACCTAAATAGAGAAAATAAAAAAGGAATTGATGAAGTATTATATATCTTATTTTTAAGAAACAAATCTCAATTTTAATAAAAGCTTACATATAAATATATTTGTATAATATAGTAAAAGTTTTTTATACTGACCATTTAATGTACTTCAATCTCTTTTTAAAAATTTATCTCTTAAATATCTATTTTTTGAGTTGACAAGCACGTCAATGGTGATTACCCCTACAATTCATAAGTGAATACAAAAATTGTGCGTTCGAAGCCTTATATGAATATCACATATGTAGTTTTTTTTTTATTTCTGGTAAAATATTTATAAAATAATTTAATAATACTTTTTATAAAATTATTTAATAATGAATAAAAAGATATATATTTATATAGGTTAACAACTAAAATTTTAACCCATCAAGTTCATGCGTGATAGAATTTTTTGGAAAAAAATTAAAATATTAAAAGCTTGAAGTATTGAAAATTTCTCCGGAGTCAGAATTTTCACTTAGAAAATTTAAAATATAAGAAAATAAATATATGAAGAAAAAATTCAACATTTACCACATAAATAAAAAAAATTAGTTCAGTATAAAAAATTTAATATTTCGTGAAAGAAGATTCAGGTTATAAATTTAAATTTATTTAACATATTACTTCATAAATATTGTGGTTGAATAAGTTGGAACTTAGAAATAAAAATGTTGTTAGCAACATAATGAGTTCACTGAGAAAATGTAGAGACAAGCTACAAAAAAAAATGGCTAATGGAATATTTTGTTGATATGCCTATTGATTAATGATTGTACTATTTAGATGTGCAATGGCATTTATGCCCTTGGTTGTCCTCCAACTCACATTTCTATATTTCGTGAAGGAGATTTAAATTATGAATTTAAATTTATTTAAACTAGTACTTCATAAATAATGTGGTTGAATAAGTTAGGACTTAGAAGTAAAAAATATTGTTAGCCACATAATGGATCCACTGAGAAAATGTAGACACGAGCAAGAAAAAAATGGCTAATGAAATTCTTTATTGACATGCCTATTGACTAATGATTGTACTATTTAAATATAAAATGAAATTTATGCCCTTGATTGTCCTCCAACTCACATTTCTATATAATACAATATATATATATACTAGTCAATTGTATGTGTGTTGCATGTGTGCTTCATGTCAAGTCATCAATCGACTTAAAATATATAAAAGAAACATAATTTATTGAAAAATAGAAATTAACTTTAAAGATCGAAGATAGGCGGTCTTCTGCTACGACGTGAACTATCACAAAATAGATAATAACAAAAATAATATGATTAATCTTAAACCTTTACATAAAAAATCTTCAAAGCTTGACCGACTATTTATCTCCCACCTGTAAACTATACAACAAAATAATACAATAATCGATATATATATATATATATATATATATATATAACAATATTATTAAATTCTAACCTTTACAAAAAAATTCATCAAAGCCCGACTAAACGTTCATCTACTACCTATATTAAGTAGAAAAAACTACAGATAGTAACAAAATAAAAAGTACAGTAATTGATATATTAGAACGATATTATTAAACCCAATCTTAACACAAAAAAATTATTAAAGTCCGATCAAACATTCATTATCAACAATATAGACTTGAACAGAATAGAAACTAAAATAAAATAATATGATAATTGAGATATTAAAACAGTATGATATGGACGATACCTTCAGAGCTCATCGAAAAAGCAGTTATAAGAATATAATTGATATTATTACATTATTGTAGGAGAAAACTCAATTTATAGAAGCCTAAAATTTTTCCTCCAAAAAGAGATAACTATAAGAGGATTCCTTAAATTGTTAAATATGTAATAAGAGGGAGAAAAAGAAAAATTTGATGATTTTCATCTAAATTATAGCAATACTATTCTTTTCTCTTCTTTTTTTTTTGTGACGTACAAAAACACACAACATTTTTTAATTTACTTTACTAATTAACTAATTTTATAAATATTTATAAATTATCAAATTATTTATGGTAGTATGTGTTTGGTTATTGATTACCAAGGTTTAGCATATATAGTAGTATTAATTCTTCTAATATTTTTTTACCATATATTTTAGGACTCCTTAATTTATAAAACATATTTTCCCGTTATAATGTATTTTAGAACTCTTTAACTTTAAATATTATATGAATAATTAAATAATAAATTAAAAAAAATAGTAAAAAGACAGTTTTGTCTATTGCAGAGATTTTTAATGAAGGGCAAAAAAGTTCAAATCACTTTTCTAAGGGTTTACACACTTTTAATATATTAAGTGGCAAGTTATTAAAAATCCATGTGGCAGTTTTGAGGGTAATACTTAATAGTGTTGTAATAAAATTTTGAATTAAAGAATATTAAATATTTAAATTTAAAAAAACATTATCCTTTATTAATTTATTTTTCCAATAGCTTAAAAATAGAGTTCTAGATAGATTTTTTTTTGGTTAGCAGTTCTGAATAGATTTTTATTCTTTATAAACATATCTCTTTTAAAATAAAACATATTTGAATATAATTTGTTTAAATATTAAATAAAATATTAAAAATATAACAACAACAACAACAACAATAATAATAATAAATAATGGTAGAAGTAATAGTACGTAGTATGTGGGGACTTTGAGCTAAAAGTGACAAAAGAGTTTGAAAATGAGGTGTAGGTGACTTAAATCTTAATAATTGAGCGGATGTGACAATTACTTTATTATGGATTAAGAAAGTTGGGAAAATTTGAGAATAACCCACAAATTTTTAAATTTACACTTTGATCCAAATGTTTGTTAATATAACAGGAAACAGAGGGGGAAAAGGCACGTTTCTCTCTCTTCTCATCTGTTGTTGTTTTCTCTCTCTTCACGATTTTTGTTGTTCATTATTGTTGTTGATTTATTCATCATCTTCTGCTTCATTATCATCATATTCTACTTCATTATCATCTTCATCTTCTACTTCATTATCATCTTCATCTTCATCTTCTTCTTGTCGACCATTGTTGTTGTTTTTACCTCTACTGCTGTTACTTGACCAATATTTTAGATGAAATTTTATTTCGTACATCACTTTTCACTTTGTCATTACTTTATAGGTGACTTTGGGAAGTAAAATTATGATTTTTAGATGACACTACTACTCCTATTTTTTCAACAATGGATAGAATCCGATCATGAATACAACATAAAAACCCACAGTTTAAATAGATCACCCAGTTTGTTGCAACAAATAAATATTTTGTTGCAACAAATGACTCATGTATTGGATTCATATTTATGGTCCTATAGTACCCGTAACATGAATCGAACAGATGGGTAATCTGTTGCAACAGAATAATTATCTGTTACAACAGACTAGTTATCTGTTACAACATATTACTTATTTGTTACAACAAACATGTTATCTGTTGCAACAAAATATTTATCCATTGCAACAAATAATTATTCTGCTGCAACAGATGAGTAATCTGTTTGAAACAACATAATACAACTCCTGCCACAAACCCAACAGGTGAGTAATCTTGCTATTGCTACTGAATTTAAATTATTCCTTAATCGTCGACATGTTTGATGAGAAGAAGAAAGACATAATGAAAATTAAATAAGAATTAAAACGTCAAAGTCGATCAAACATAAAAAAATTTATTAAACAAAAAAAAAATACATAGGCTAAAAGAAAAAAATAATCTAATTATAATTGTTATTATCATTATTATTATTATTATTATTATTGCCAGCCGACCAATTTTCAACCGACAGTAGTAGGGCCCTCATCAGCCTGCGGATCTCCCAGAGCATCCTTGTCTCATGGCTCCCAACTCCCACTACAAGTCATGAACCTGCCTTCGAAGTTCATGCACGACGTCTTGCAGAAAAGTAACATCCCATACTGGATCAGCCATATCTAGAACACACTTTAATTAACAAAAAACGTAAAAATAAAAGCATAAAAAAGAATCTGAATGTAATACAACGTATACTACAAATTGGGTATATTTACACACATAGCAAGAAAAAAATTTACCTGAGTCAGGAAAGAGAAAGTGGTGGAAGGTGTAATATGAAAGACATGGTGGAAGAAATAAATAGAGTGTAGTAGAATGAACAAGTAAGTAAGGAGGGATCTATTTATAGTGGATTGAATTTGAATGAGTTAGGCTAAAAGGCGCGACTATTCACCTCTATTTATTAATTACATATTTGGTTACTGTGAAAAGTTATAACTTAATTAAATCAAGCTGCTGACTGACTTTTTGAATATTATAATAAATCATGATTTTTTAGCTTATTATTATTAATTAGTTCTTTGCAATAATCATTTTAATTGAGTTGTGACAACAGATTCTATATTTGTTGCATCAGATAACCCATCTACGATAACAAATATATTATCTGTTGTAACAAATCGACAACCCGTTGCATCAGATAATCTATCCGTTGCAACATATAATCTATCTTTTTTTTAATAATCATTATTAATCCAAATTTGGTGACTTTAATTATATAAATTAAAAAAACAGATTTAAAAACAAAAATATCGAAAAGTTAATACTTGTCGCCTATTTAATATTAACATCAATTATTCAAATTAAATAACCATTTTATTATGGTTATAAATTGTGTTTATAATTTATTTCCTTATTATTTTTTGTGAAAAGAAATGACTTAATTGAATCAAGCTGGTAAGTTTTTTATTATTGTCACAAGTCATGATTTTTCAGCTTATTATTATTAATTAGTTATTAAATTTAAATAGCCTTTTTCTCAATTAAAAAACCGAAGACACCTTTTCAATAACCGTTTCTTTAATAAAATAACAACCATTTTTATTGAGTTATGGTAACAGATTGTATATCTGTTGCATCAGATAACTCATCCGTGATAATAAATTACCATCTGTTGCAACAAATTGACCATCTGTTTTAGGAGATTTTTTTATTTCTTCTAATAGCCGATTCATCAGTCACAACAGATGAGGAATTTGATGCATCAATAATATTGAATGTGTTAGACAAAAAGTCACGACTGTTCACCTTTTTTTAACAATCATCATATACCTTAATTAATTCAATGTTGTGACTTTTTTATTATATAATAAATAAATAATTTAAAAAAACAAATTTAAAAACAAAAATGGTGAAAAGTCACGATCAGTTATTAAAATTAAATAACCTTTCTTTTACTGTTATAAATTGTGTTTATCATTTATTTCTATATTATTTATTTACAAATCATTTTTCATATTAAATAATCTAAAAGTCATGACTTTTCACCCTCTCAATAACAATAACCTTTTTTTATTAATAACCGCCTATTGCAATATATGATCCATTTGTCGCAATAGATTAATCATCTGTTGCAACATATGGTTCATCCATTGCCACAAATGCTCAATCCCTACCTTTAATCGCCGACATGTTAAGAATAAGGAATAGACAGAATGAAAATTAAATATTAAATAAGAATTAACAATTCAAAGTCGACCAAACATAGATTTTTGAATCCATTATATACAAATATATACAATTAAAAAGCATACCCTTGGGTAGATCCGATATAAAAAAAGAAAATACATACGCTAAAAGAAAAAACATAACCTATTTATTATTACTACTACTACTACTACTATTATTATTATTATTATTATTATTATTATTATTATTATTATTATTATTATTATTATTATTGTCACCCGGCCAATTGTCATCCGGCAGCAGCAGGGTCCTCCTCAGCCTTGCTCTGAAGTCGCCCAACTCCCTCTGGAGTTCATGAATCAGCCTTTCAAGTTCCTGCAAGGACTCAAGATGAATCATCTTGTACAAATCTGGATCAGCCATATCTAGAAGTGGAGTAGAATGAACGAGTAAGGAGAGACCTATTTATAAATGATTGAATTCGAATGGGTTAGTCAAAAAGTCACGACTGTTCACCTCTTTTAAATAAAATTGGTGACTTTTCGAATATGTAAATTTAAAAATGGATCTAAATAAAATATTTTATCTCTATTATATTTCAAAAAGAAAAAAAATTGCTTTAAAATTAATCTAACGGATGGGTAATCTATTACAAAATATATTCTATTTGTTTGATAATTTATAATATATTGACAATCTATTACAACAGATGGATATATCTGTTTGATTTTTCCAATAGATAAGTCTTATGTTGCAACAAATTGATCATCTATCATAACAGATGTCTATAATTGTTTGATAATTTTAACAAGTGTGTCATCTGTTGCAACAGATTAGTCATCTATTTATTCAAATTAAGTCATAGATGGGCTAGGAAGAATAAGGTACATGCAGATGGCTGGATCCACTTTCATGTGTGGGAGTTATGTAATACTGATAACGTCATTGGGACAACACACATAAAGTACAATGTTTTTGTGAATGTAGTTTTTAATCGATTAGGCATTGATCATTCAAACAAGATCATGCAATGTACAGTTAAGTTTGATAGGTTCGAATTGATAAGGCCGGGGGGCCCATGAAGGTGGTGCTGATACCCTGTTATGAATTACTGGCGATTGTTGCTCATATTTAAGCATTTCAAATTTTGAAAAGGGATCAATATTTGGTGTTATTGCAGAGATCCAATAGTGTCTGGACTTAACTTTAAGTGTGCATTGGACTCTAGGATGGCCTTCAAAGCCTCTCACTGTATCAAACAAGAACGAAAAATCAATAGAAATTCCCCTGGCCCAAGTTTATATGGAAGGGTTGTTCGAGAAGATGATTATACACCAGGAGGAGCCATAGGAGAATGCATGTGAGGGAAAGAAGAGTTGATGAAAGACTATATCATCTGAGAGCTAACTGAAGAGGAAACATAGGGTATCAAGGAACTTCTAGTGAATCAGGCTGCTGAAACTGAATTAAAGCATGGGAAATCTGAATTAAGTGCAAATATAAAAGTGTATCCAGTAATGAAAATTCATCTGTTGTCTCTCTCAAAGAAAAATAGTGCAGATGGACACTTTGATAGGGAGCTGCGATGAGGAAGCTTGGCCAGGATGATCACCTACATAGAAAATAATAGAACACCAAGAAAGCAGCTTTGCGGGTATCGAGAGTTGAATTGATGTACTGTAAGTCAAGAAAACTTATGTCAAGAACAACTGCAGTTAAAATAAGGAATCTAAGCGAAGGCGGCAATTTCTAAATTTTAAATTGCATCATATGCCTTCTTGTTTGTGGTTCCGATTAGGTCCACTTCTATTGACCTGATCGAAACCACAAACAAAATTGAAAGGCAGATTGAGTATCATTACTTCCTTAGCAATATGCAATATGGATATAATTAATTTCCTTATCATGCTTTACACATATCATAGAGAAGATCAGATGCTTCTTGTAGTATGTGAATCCCCATAATTTCCAAGCTTGCCTCCAGCTTGCTGATTCGATTTTCAAGATTGTCGTTGCCGTCGTTGAGGTTAATATAAAGTTCTTGGAATTTTGTTCAACTAATTTCAAGATCATTATCCTATCCTATCTATACTAACCTCATCGACGACAAAAATAAGCTTGAATACAGAATCTGTAAGCTGGAGGCAAGCTTGAAAATTATGGGGATTCACATACTACAAGAAGCATCTGATTTTCTCCAAGATATGTTGAAAGCATGCTAACGCAAGAAAGCACAATCAATTATATACATACTCGAAACCACAAATAAGAAGGCATGTGATGTAATTTAAAATTCAAAAATTGTCGCCTTCACTTAGATTCCTTATTTTAACTGCAGCTGTTCTTGGTGCAAGTTTCTCAATATACTGTACATCATTACAACCCTCGATGCCTGCAAAGCTGTTTTCATGGTGTTATGTTATTTTCTATGTAGGTGATCATTCCGACCATGCTACCTAGTCACAGCTTCCTATCAAGGTGACCATCTGCACTATTTTTCTTTGAGATTGACAATAGACGGATTTTTTATTACTAGATACACTTTTATATTTGCACTTAATTCAGATTTCTCATGTTCTAAGTCAGTTTCATCGGCCATATTCTCTATGACCTCCCCTCCTATCCTATGTTTCCTCTTTAATTATCTATCAGATGATATAGTCTTTTATCAATCCCCTATTTTCCCTTGCAGGTATTCTCCTACCGTACCTTTTGGCATATAATCATTACCCTGAGCAACCCAACCATATAAATTTGTGCTAGGGCAATAACTATATTGATTTTCGTTCTTGGTTGAAGCAGTGGAAGGCTTCAAAGGCCCTCTCAGAGTCCAATGCATCCAAAAAGTTAGTCCAATCACTATTGAATCTTTTTACAATGCCACCAAAACTTGATCCTTTCATAATGCGTGACACATAAACATGAGAAAAAACCGACATTAAATCTTAACAGGGTATCAGAATTATATTCATGGTCCCTCATCCTTATCAGTTCAGACCTATCAAACTTAACTATAAAATTACAGATTTCTTGTTTGAATGTTCAATGACTAATCGGTAAAAAATAGCATTCACAAAATTAGTGTACTCTATCTGTGTTTTCACGATAACATTATCAGTAATACATACCTCTCACATATGAAGTGGTTCCATTTGCAAGCACCTTATTCCTCTGAACCAATTTTTACTGTAGCTTCTTGTGTTGGTCGGGCAAAAGTTGATCAATTTTTAGTTCCTTATATCTACAAAGAAGAGGAAAAAATTAATGTCAAACAAAAAAATAACAGAAAGAACATTATCCATCTATTGCAAAAGATTACTCATCTACTGCAACAGTTTCCCATCCGTTCAATAGATTTTTAATATATTGTAATAGATGTGGAGCTTGTTCCAACAGATGTAGAGTCTATTGCAATAAATGTGTAGTCTGTTGTAACAAATGTAGAGTCTCTTGCAACAGATGTTGAGTCTGTTGGAATACATCAAACCAGCCTTGCTAGTGGTTTGATTTGTTCCCACAGTTGCTCCGTCTGTTGCAACATCATCAACTACAAAGAAATAAAATAATAAAGAAACAACATCAATAATAAAGAAACAACATCATTTGTTCCAACACTATCAACAACAACATCAACAATAAAGAAGCAACATCATTTGTTCCAACACCATCAATAATACCACACCATAAGTTCCAACAATACCAACCTCACCAACAACATCAATAACAGCATCAACAATAAAGAAACAAACAAAATACATACAAAAAAATGATACTGCCAACAAGGCTCTTAAACTTTTCCAACAAATGACTTTTTCGCATATTTTAATAAAAACAATGATTCGTTCATTCAAGACTTAAAAGTAACTTTTCCTTTAATTTTTTTAAATAAATATGATATGGATAAAGGGTAATTAAATAAAAAAATAGATGTAAATATCTAATTTAAATAACTTGCAAAGAAGAAGACAAGAATGAAAGAGCAATAGTGAACCATACCTGCAATATCAAAAGCAAGGGGATCAAAATGACAATTTCAGTTGAGGAAAGATATAGGATGATTTCGATATAAAAGTATCCTTATGAGAAAGAGGAGAGAAAAAAGGAGACGGTTGTTATAACCCTAAAAAAAGTAGAAAAAAAAAATGAATAAATTTAGGGCTGAAGGAGAGATAATTCTAGACATGGGTTTAAATATTGATTAACAACTAGAGGGGCATGAGGAAGACGGATGACATTGAAAAGACAAGATAAGACTACTCAACGATGAGATTTTTGAGTTTTCCAAGAAATATTTTTGGCTGCCTTAGTAGTACTATTTTATCTATCTTTCTTTTTTCGTCTTTCTTAGACTTTAACTTGTTCTCCGCGAGAGTGGACAGAAGATTGCTTTAAAATAAAAATAAAAAGATTTTCAAACAGATATGTCATCTATTGCAATAGATATAAATATCTGTTTGAAAATTTCCAACAACTCAGTCATCTGTCACAACAAATGCAAATGTCTATTTGATAATTAAACCAGATATGTCATCTATTGCAACATATATCAATATATATTTAAAAATTTCCAACAGCTAAGTCATCTGTCATAATAGATGCAAATTCTATTTGATAATGAAATCAGATATCTATTTGAAAATTTCCAACAACTCAGTCATCTGTTGCAACAAATGCAAATGTCTGTTGAGAATTTCTAACAGCTCTCTTTGAAAACCTAATTTGGATAATACAACTTCATAAAAAATAAAATACGGTCCCTTTTTATATTTATTAATTTTTTAAATATTTATTAAAATTATTTAATAAATTCAAAAACTTTTCTCTCTCCTCAAATCCTTTTCTTCTCTAGATTTTTCTTCATATTTTTTGAAAAAAAAAAGTTTTAGTCGACTATCGCTTCCCAAGTCAAAAAATTTCAATTTCCCTTGCTCAGGTCAATTTAATCTTGTTCCCTGATCAGTTTAGATCTATTTTAGATTTTTTTTTGTTTTTTCTTTGTGTTGGGGTTCTTTGATTTTGACAAAAATTGCACTATTCATCATTGAATTAGTCAAAAGTTGAGTGAATTTGTTGTATTGAATTGGACCCATTTTAATGGTGTTCTTGTTCTTGTGAATTGCACTGCCAATATCTGAAGAAGTTGGAACTTGATTTGCATGTTTGATCGAAGACATTTTCCCATTTATTTAATAGACCTGTGGTCGATAGATCGACCACTACAAATTTATTTTTGCTGCATTTTTTTGTTTTTTATTAATAGACCAGTGGTCGATTTAAATTCATTTTTGGTTGTGGATCATAACTGGTGAGAGTTCATAGAGCTATTAAAAGGCCTGTTTCCATTGCTTCGAGCAACAAGAAGAGAAAAGCCGAAGAAGTTTCCAAAACTTTGAAGAGGAAAAAAGTTGTAGTCGATGAATTCGAGTCAGAAATTGAATAAAAATCCTTGTCGATATTTTTGAATATGACGAAAGTAGTACACATGAGAGTGACGATGTTGAGGATAGCGAAGGGAAAAGCAAAGGGAAAAGCGGAGAAAAAATTAAAAGTTATAGTGGTGAAGATGAGGACAAGAGAGATAGTGGAGATGGGGAGGAGAATGATTCCCTATCCTTGCCAATTTATATGAGAGATATCTCCGTTGAGTCGTACAGCCTAACAACTTGGATGGATGAGCTAGGTTCTTTTCCTGCAAAGATTTCCGTATGAGCAATAATTATGGTCTATCGAGAGTTTAGAAGGATTCTTATTGAACAAAAGTTGTATGCTGATATTAAGAAGACTTGGTTTGGACACTTGAGGCATTTGCCGAAATATTTTAAGTTTAATGGATAGATGGTCCATTATGTGTTATTGTGACGTACCAAAAATCATAAAACACTCCATGAAATTTGGTTTTGTGTGAACGATAAGCCAACTTGTTTTGACTTAAAGGAATTTGCTTTGATTACAAGGCTGAATTGTTCAGCATATCCCCGTGAATCAAAAATGAACAAAGTCCTCCAAAATGGTGAAAGATTTTATTTTAAGGTGACGAAGAACAAGAGCATTACTGCCTTAAGGTTGGTTAGCCTAATCAAAGGGAATAGGTTGACTAATCAACAAAAGGTTAAGTATGCTTTGGTTTGGTTCGTGCACTCGATGTTGCTGGCAAAGGACCCGTTAAAAAAGATGGATTCAGACCATATCAAGATGGAGTATGATTTGGAATTCATAGGGGGGCATGGGGAAAAGAGTCATTTGGGCTGACATTGAGCTATTTAAAAAATAAGATTGATTTGACCAAGTAGAAAGAAGCATTTGTGAAGAGGAATAATGCATCGTACACGTTATATGGCTTTTCCTGGGCATTTCTGGTGCTCATAATCTATCATCTTATTGATTTATTATAGACTCTTACCTATTTATGTAATAATACATAGACCCTGTAGATTTACTTATGCTTCTATTGATTGTAGGTTTGGATATATGAGGCCTTTCCTTATCTGTGAGGTACGCCGGTAAGTCATTGGATTCTCCTTTACCCATTTCCCGTCTTCTTAGATGGCGCACATTGAAGTGTGACAACATAATGTAAGGAGACCCATTTAAGTACAAAGGAAATAACACAAAGGTAAAATTATACTTATTATAATATGATAATAATATTATTATATTAGTCAATATCGTATAATTTTTTTTTTTATAGATTGTGTACTCGTACCTTACCCCTACTGTTTGTGAGATGGAGCAGAGATACATGAAAATATTAAAGTCATACACGAACAAAGTTAAGGATACGTCCATTGATTCCTTGAAGGTGCATCTAAAAGGCGTGACTGTCCTGACTTCATCAGCGGAGGTCGCGAACGAAGACTAAAATTTGGATGGTCACAATTATGTTCCAAGTCCAGCACATACTTGTGATCATGCTGGTTCAAGTAGACTCAAAACTACACCCGACACTTCTAATGATGATGACCTACATAAGCGTGTTGTTGTGCTCGAAAAAAATGTTCTGGATATTGCTTCTTTTGTTAAAGATGAGAGGTTGAGAGGAATCGAGAAGAATAAGAAGAAGCAACAAGATGAAGGTAAACTAATTTATTTTTTGCTCTTCCAATTTAATTTTCTTGCATAATTTTTGTAATTCTTTCAAAACAATGCAGTGCACCTCGATAGTCCCCCTCGTAGCCAGCATCAAGTAAACCTTAAAGAACTTGCAGTCGTAGGGATTGACATTGCTGCAGCAGATGAAAAAGCTAAAGAAGAGAAGAAAGAAGAAGAAATAGAAAAGGAGAAGGCAGTAGATGAACAAGATGCGAAAGAAGAAGAAGAAGAAAAAGATGAGGAGAGGGTTGCTGAAGAAGAAGTAGAAAATAAGGAGAAAACAGAAGAATAAGAGAAAAACCAGAAGACAGTAAATGAGTAAGGAGTGGTTGAACAGGAGGACGAAAATATTGAAGAAGAGAAAAAAATAGAAGAAGAAGAAGAAGAAGAAGAAGAAAAAGAAGAAGAAGAAGAAGAAGAAGAAGAAAACAAAGAAAATGAGAAGAAAAAAGTAGAAGAAGAGGAGGAGAAAAAACATAAAGAAAATGAAGTGGATGTGATGGGCATTGTTAAGGAACTCAATGATGATAACATGTAGATTAGTGGTTTGGAACAAACATTTTTTTTAATAATTTATTATTTTTAATCAATTTTTTATGGATAATTAAATTACATATATTTGGCATGTCAATGATGACATTTACTGATGAAATTATGTTCAGTTATTCCATTGTCTTGTTAGATTAACAATTGATTGTATTGTGTTACCAGTTCAGCTATTATCCTAATTTATAGAGGTCGATGACAAATATTATAGAAGTTGTTCTCTATAATTTTTAGACTGACACGATCGATTAAATAAATCATATATTTACAATGACGACAAACAAGTTTATTGTTATATGTTGCATTATGTCACCAATTCAGTAACTATGATGGTTTATAGAGGTCCATCGATTATGTCCAGTGTAAATCATAGACGCAAAGTCTTGTCAATAATATACCGTATTGGTTTATTGCCCTTAGTAGTATATTATAAAAAAAATTAATTAATAAAATAATAAATAATTAAATTTTATGCAATCAAATGAGCTTAAACAAGTCATGTGATCGTATGAGAGTCCATGTAAATTGTAGAAGGTGATCAAATATGTGTGAGGATGGGTAGTGGTTGTACAACCAACATCCTCAGGGTAATGTTTACCCAAAGCACAAGTATGTTGTGGGAAATTCATTTGTTCAACCATAACTCATCATTTGTTCAACCACAAGTCATCACCTCACACATCTTTGATCACCACCTTCAATTTACGTGGACTCTCACATGATCACATGACTTGTTTAGGATTATTTTATTGCATAAAATCTAATTTTCTATTACTTTATTAATTAAATAATCCTTTTCAATAGATGTGCTAGTCATGGTCTATAAATAAATATCCTTGTCTGATTATTTAATTGTGGAAGTAGTTCTCAATTTATTCTAGATTATATCAGGTCGAGTAAATAACTAAGCATAGTCTATTATAAACTACGGTCTACTTCATTAATAAATTCACTAAACGAGGATACATATTCATAGACCATGACTAGCACATATTTTGAAAAGGATTATTTAATTAATAAAATAGCAGAAAATTGGATTTTATGTAATAAAATGAGCCTAAACAAGTCATGTGATAGTATGAGAGTCCACCTAAATTGAAAGTGGTGATCAAAGATGTGTGAGGTGATGACTTGTGGTTGAACAATCAACATCCTTAGGTCAATGTTCACCAAAGAACAAGTATGTTGTGAGAAATTCATTTGTTCATCCACTACCCATCCGCACACATATTTGATCAACTTCTCCAATTTACGTGGACTCTTATACGATCACATGACTTGTTCAAGCTCCTTTAATTGCATAAAATCTAATTTTTTATTATTTTATTAATTAATTATTCTTTTTTTTTCAAATATGCTACTAAGAGCAATAAACCAAAGTGGTATATTATTGACAAGGCATTAAGTCTATGATTTACAACGGACACAATATATGGACCTCAAATCACTTTCACTTATTTAATCATTTATATCTTTGACTATGTACTAATATTTTTTTTGACTGTTGCACCAACCCGTATATACCTTAGCATTGACCTAGTGTGGATCTATACGGTTTAGCATCTACCCAATGCATGAGAAGGCATCAATTATATTTGCGGTCTATGCAATAGGTCTAGCAGTATGGTATATTAGTGACAAAGCTTGTCGTCTATGATTTACAATCGACACAATTATATTTATTTAATTATTTATATTTCATAAACCTAGATAATAGAATCCATCGATTACGTAGACAATCAAGCTTTGTTATTGATCTTGGTCAATCATATACTATATCGATCGTGTAATTAATTTTATAAAAATTCACATAATCGTTGATAGACCAGATTCATTATTCATTAACATATATGAATTCGTATATATATATATATGATAAACCATTAGTTTTGACCTCTGACAATTGTTTCATTCATCTTCTAACATGGAAAATTACAAAATTACAACCAAGAACAAAATTGTATAATTAATGTAGAGACAAACAAAAGGGCATTGCAACAAAATTTCAAATATTCATTTCATAAGTTCATTGCAGCAATGGCTTAACACCATATTTACAGCAAAATACGAGCAAAAAGGGCAAAAGAATTAAGTTTTCATCTAACAAATTTTCTAGCCATGAAAGCTTCTTTGCAATGAACTTACAACTACAACTACAACAAAAATTAAAACCTAAACTAAGGGGATGATGAACTCCTCAGGCTGCATGTTCAGCTTCTCCACGATCGCCCGTAAAAATTGGGCGATACGCCGGAGTTCATGAAGGAGGTGCTCCCTGTCCTGACCCGGACCTTAGAAGAGATGGTCTAGGTCATTTCGGAGAAGGAGAATGTTGTGGATACACTGGAAATAAACCCTCCTTCGTGGTCTGAGTGGAATGCTCGGTGTCTGGTTGTATTTATCAATATTTTTGGGTTGAAGAAGATAAATATTGTTTATAGTTGATGGTTGTTTATATAGAACAAAATAGAAGCCTTTTGTCTTCCTAATCAGTTGTAGGTAGATGCGTGCATTGGTGGAATTCAAGGAGATAACATATACCCAATCGACGCAGGGTGTGAGTGGATGTCTAGTCACTTTTTTGATGTGTCATAAATGCTCGACTGTCCATCTGTTAGTTTGAATAATTAGATTTTTTAATAGACTTAAAATAGAATCGATAGTAAATTATGTGGTATATAAAAGATAATCCTAATAGACTTGACACACAATATATCCCAATAAACTGTTGTGTGCTAGGGTTGTATATAAGAAGTGATGATGTCAACCTAGTGTCCAAATACTTAATTTTTCAAGACTTGTGTCAAAAAAACTAAAAAAGCTTTCAATGTGTCTATTTTGCAAAATGGAGTTATCCAAAAAATATTTTTACCGCCGTAGTAGTATTTTATCGTTATTCTTTCAGACAGAAAATTGATTTAAAATTAAAAAAAAGATTTTCAAATAGATATGTCATCTGTTGCAAAAGATATCAATATCTGTTTGAACATTTTCAACAGCTCAGTCATCTGTCGCAACAGATTTCTTTGCAATTGATTTAAAAAAATAATTAACATCAATTCGGACCAAATTAACAATTTCAAAACTTGTCATTCCTTTCCAAAAAATACAAATCAACCCAATACAAATCATTCATCTGCGGAAAAATATTTCACCATTTCAAATCTCGAGTTCTCGCTCTTTTCTTACTTTCTCTACAATACAGACAACAAATACTCAGCATATTGCTCAACCTTTCAAAATAGGTCTATTTTCTTCCCATTTCTGACCATATAGTTGTTATTTTCGACTTCATTCTCGCTTGTATCCATTGTTTTCTCTGTCTTCGCAGGTAACAGAGTTTGAGAAGAGTTCTATATTTGTTCATCATTCTGAAAATTAGGGCTTTTTAGATAATGATGAAAAAGAAGACTTTTAATTGTATTACCTTCAAGAATGGGGTAAGAATTTTAAGTTTTGATGCTAAAAAACGTAGAAAGAACTCAAGAAAACCCTAGTTTTTATCACAGTGTTTCATTGACTATCGTGGTATTATTAGATGGTATTTAAGGTATTTTTTATGGCTGTTTGTGTGGTGTCGGTATTGGTGGTCTTGGTGGTGGTGGTGGTGGTCTTGGTGTTGGTAGTGGTGGCATTGGTGGTAGTGTTGGTGGTCTTAGTGGTCTTGATGTGGGTATTGGTGGTCTTGGTGGTGGTTTTAGTGGTCTTGGACGTGGTATTGGTGGTGGTCTTGGTGACAATGGTGATGGTCTTGGTGGTCCATCTGTTGCAACAGGTGGAACATCTGTTGGGAGATATTAAATAGGTCTTCAAATAGATTACTCATCTATTCCACTGATGGGTTATCCATTGGAGTATTTTTTTGTAATGTAGCGTGTAATAATATATTAAAATTTTTCTTACCTTTTAAAAATTTTTTATGCAGACATCAAATGTAATGTATTTTTTATTTTTCAGTTGTTTGTAGTTAAAAGATGTCTCCCAAAAAAACAAAAGCTGAAAATGGATCAACTTCTGACCACCCAACAAAAAAGTCTATAGTACAGATGGATTCGGAGGAACTTCCTGAACAATCTCAGTCAGAAAAAAATGAATTTGAGGAAAATTATGAAAAGAGAGGTGGAGAAGGGTATATATAGGTTGGTGATGAAAATAAAAGCGAGGAGGAAGAAGAAGAAGACGAAAAAAAAGAGAAAGAAGTAGAAAGTGAGAAAGAAGATGCCGATCAACATGATGAT
Source organism: Capsicum pubescens (assembly GCA_030864215.1). Taxonomy (NCBI): domain Eukaryota; kingdom Viridiplantae; phylum Streptophyta; class Magnoliopsida; order Solanales; family Solanaceae; genus Capsicum; species Capsicum pubescens. Next base: position 211,010,576 of record CM061543.1, on the reverse strand, counting down.
AAACAAAAGAGAAAGAAGTAGAAAGTAAGAAAGAGGACGATGATCAACATGATGATAATGCATCACCAATGGGGCGTGAATTAAGATCAAAATCCCAACATGAGGCGGCGAAAATTATTAGTATTGACAGGTTTCAAGTTGCGATGCCGATAGATGACTCTGCAGAACTAACTGGTGATCTTGTACTTAAATGTTAGTTGGGGAAACCTTTTGATGAATTTAGGAAAACTATGAAGAATGAAACCATAGACAAACTTTTTAAGAAGAGCTGCTTTGGACACTTTCTTGAGCTGCCTAAGGACCACACTACCCGTTTCCAAATAATCATGGTATATGGTTTTCTCAAGCACAGGATCAAATACGTAGGGGATGATAAAGATTTGAAGGAGGGGAAAAATATGGATGAAATCTGAATAAATTACTGTGGCATGCCAGTTTATTTTGTCTTGAAAGAGTTTTCCATAGTAACGGGTTTGAGATGCGATCGTCCAGAAGAACCTCTAACCAAGGAAACACCCCGTAAAAGGTACAAGGCAAGCAGGACAGCCAAACCACCACCACCATCAAATAGAAGGAAGGAATTATCCAAGCAACCACCCACCAAAACCAACAAACGCAAGGAAAAAATAAATGGGTTGTTGGACATTGTTGGAGTAGCTACAAAGCAGCGGATTTGATAGAAGATCTTAAGGATAAAATCATACCAAAGCAATACAAGGAGAAAATGTACTTGGTTTGGTTTGCCTATTCCGTTATATTGGCAAGAGACGTCAAAAAAGTCATAGAAGATAATTTGTTGGCTCTTGCTGAGGATTTTGAGAAATTCAACGATTATACCTGGGGATATGATAGCTACAACTTGATTGCCAAATATTTACTGACGAAGTTGTCCTCAAAGACGATCATATTATACGGCTTTCCTTGGCTTTCATGGTAAATTTAAAAACTATTTCATCACTCATTCATTATTTTATATTATATTGAATAATTATTATGACTTTTTTTTGGTTGCTTCCTGTTTACACATTTTAGGATTGGGCATTTGAAGCCATTCCTTCCCTATGAAAGCAGGTCAAGGATTATCCGAATGAGGTTTCTCATCCAAGGATCCTTAGGTGGGTGGCTGCAAAGAGCAACATAAGAATTAAGGAGGTTGACTTTTTAACCCTCCGGATAATACAGTACGTCTTATTTCGAGTAAAATAATTTGACTCAAAGAAAGATATTGAAATAGATATGTCATCTGTTATGATAGATGGGCCGTTTGTTGTAACAGATTACCTGTCTACTGTAACTGCTGCAATAGATGAGTAATCTGTTGCGACAGACGATCCATATTTTGCAATAGATTAACCATCTGTTGCTCTGGTTCTCTGAACCCAACTTAACAGATTACCCATCTACTATAAATTATGCAATAGATGGGTAATCTGATGTAATATATAACCCATCTATTGTAATATGCAGATCAGCTATTGTGATAGATCATCTGTTTCATAAGTTGACTGTGTAACTATGTAACCCAACTGACTATAAATTATTATAATACGATTTAAATGTATTTGTCTTTTTTTATAGGTTGTGCAGCCTTGGATCGTGCCTACTGAGCAGGAGTTGGGGATGACTTCTTTTATTACTCTAGGTCTTGTTGATACAATAGCAGACCCAACGGTAAAGTTAATAAAGAAGGAATTGGCTGGAGCAACATCCATAAGAAGAGTAGTTAGGCAAGGTCAGACTAATGTTAAAGCTCTTCATGACCAACTTACTGCAACAGATCTGGGTGATTCTTCTACAGGTATTGCTGGTGGAGTTGTTGATGTTGGTGGCAGCCATCCCGATGTTGATGCTGCTGCCATTCATGATGATGATCAAGAAAAAATAAATACACTTGAAATCACCCCTTACACAGGTCCCTCTCACCCTTACACTGATCCCTCACACCCTTACAGTGGTCCCTCTTACCTCTTTTCACCCTTATATTCTCATTGTAAATGTAAAGTATGCAAGAATGAACATGATAAACTTCTTGAAAAATTAGATCTATCTCTGAAGCTGTCGAGGACATGAAATCCAAAAGGGGTGTCATACTATCCAAAAGGTGAGGGAGCCATACACTCCTACAGTGGTGGTTAGAAGGAAGAAAACAAAAATTAGCCAAATACTTTCCAGTCTAAAAATAAAAAAGATTGCAACTCCTCCCTCTCCAAAAGTTGTTAAAGTTCTGAAGCCACTGAAGAAGGTGGACATATACGCGACACTTGGAGACCAAGAGAGGACGAAACTGCGAAATGCCAAGTATCCCTAGTAGAAAAAACTTGCAGAAGAATACACCATGCATATGTTTGATAACCAAGACTTCAAAATTATGACAGTTATGCATAAGTGGTACGTGGATAAGGTAATTTTACTTTTCCTAACCTAGCCTTCTAATATACTCCATGAAGAAAAAGCTACGCAACAGATGTGTCATCTGTTGCAACAACTGGTATTCTAGTGCAACTGGTGGTTGTTCTATTGCAGCAGATTAAACATCTGTAGCATAAGTTGCGTTAGCTGGGTAATCTGTAAACAGATTCAGAGAACCCTCTACAACAGATGGACCATTCGTTGCATTTTTCCACTATGTTTTCCTTCTTGACAATTACTAACCTATTTAAAAATTGTCTTCTTATATCATAGTATGTTGAAAAAATTCTCTGCCTCATGAGGGGCAGGCAATCAGCGTACCCGGATGCTTATGATGTTGTCGATAGGATAATGGACCTCAACTTCTACAATAATTTCAAGAATAGGCACAATGATCTCAAAGATCTAGCTGAAACTCTCGGTGGCCCGAGATTCGATTGGCTAGTTTCTACGTACGAATAGGACGAAGATGTGATTAATTGTGTTAGAGGGAAAAGGCCATATACATACGGCAAGAGTTGGACCAAGGGAAAAAGAACTCTTGTTGTCATGAACGTGAAAGTCAAATATTTTTTCATTGTTGAGATACTTCTCGAGGAAAGAAAGATTAAAGTTTATGACTGCAACTTACCTGTCTTCAACAACGGTGCTATTTTATCCACATGTAGCCACTGTTGGAGTTGCTCTCCAGCTTGTTAAGGTAGAGTAAACTGATGGATCATTTTCCAGCGGAAGTCTTGATGAAGAAAGTGTGAGATTTTAAAGGTCAAAACAAGGGCATGGACCTTCAAAAAAATCAAACCGGTGTCGCGTGCGTGCGGGCCATATGCACTTGCATACATCAAATATTTACTGATCGGCACATAAATGTCCGGTCTGTGTGACACCATTGTGGAAAAGATGCAAAAGGTTTGGACTTATGGGGTACTAACTAAATGCTTGGAGCCTATGTAAAAAGATGAAGATGTACAAAGACAAACACCATAACAATTTTTTATGTTTGACGAAAGTAGATTTTTTATAATGCAACAGATTGTCTAACTGTTGTGATAGATTGATTATCTATTGTAATAGGTTGATTATTTGTTGCATTATGCAGATGTTTCTCAGTCTCTGTCGCAAGAAACATACAATCTATTACAACATATAGTCTATCTGTTGCAACTTATAGGTAATCTATTGGAACAAATAAAAATAGTAGGAAGACCTATTTGATAATTTCCAATAGATGACCTACATGTTGCAACATATGTCTAAATTTATTTGATAATTTCAAATAGATATGCAGTCTGTTGCAATAGATGTATTATCTGTTGTGATATTTGAATCTAGTATTTCATTTCAATTAGTAAATTTAAAACTAAGGATTAAATTATATTCATAGACAACATAAAATAAATCGAAGCCTTTAGAAATTACATGAAATAACTCAACAAATAAATGAAATGTAAAAAAATAATTATGGGTACAAATGATCTACTATATAAATAAATCAATAATTTAACCTTTGGTGCCAATAATTATCATGGAGGGGAGAGGTTATTACTTTGACAGACTCAAGTAATAATGATGTACTCAATATGGACAAGTTGATCTTCATCCGATGCTATGAAATTCAGCTTTGGTCATCGTGGATCTTTAATGTTGCTTGCGTACGGTTTTTAAGCTTTCACTTCTCCGTATTTCCATAAAAGAGCAGCATATATTTTGGGAGTAATCCGACATCAAGTCCATCATTTGGTACTTGTAATCCATCGCTCAAATACTCGGCGTAAGGGACAACAAAAGAACCGTAATCCCTGTATTTTAAAAAAATAGATAATCCATATCTTGCATTTCATGTAAGTGTTGTGAAATTTATGAAATAAAACTAAATCATGATACTTACAGGCTACCAATAGGTTATTGAGCAATTCCTTCAACATATTCTACATCAAATGAATTACCCATTTTATCCCGGTATGTTTCAATCGTCGACCAATCAGTACGAACCTTTTGGTTCAAAAAGCTACTCAAATCAAGATAAGTAGGCAATATTTTGGCCAGCTTTTGTATCTCAGACGACGGCCTGGGACGTCTCCTTCGCGACATCAAGTCATAAACTCGGATCCGCCTCTCTTTTAGAACGACGACAGCCAACACCCAATGGAATTCATCACCATAACTAATTGAGATGTACACTTCATCGACCAAATGCCAAGGTACGCCAACTGGAATGCTAAAACCTTTGATGATGTTTATTAAGCATTCCTCATTTCGGAAAACTTTCGGTTGTTGTTGACAAAACCTATCGTAGGCATTATTGATGTAAGCTCTGTACAAATAATTGCCTATCGTGTATCTGTATTGTTCTTGTATTTACAACTTGGCCTTCTTTCAGAGGTAGTAAAAAATGACATCGATGTGTTGCACATATTATCAAATATTTCAGATTACGTGACAATAAAATTAATACACGGATGCAATTAAATAAAATATTAATTAATAGTAATATGTATGACATTTAAACCTCATCATTCCAGCAAGTTTGGGGCTGCGACATCAAATAGAACCAATCTTTATTCTAGGATGTACAACAATAAAGTCCAACATATCAAGATCAAGACTCAATTTGTTCACTTTGTAGTGTTCGGCATTTTATTTTTATGATTTATATGTGTTAATGTCATGTTTTAACATTGTATAAATCAATATCTTTAAAAAAGATTTATGTACGTGCCGGCGTAATGCTTTAATAGTCCATCGACAATCTATTCTGAATAGTCGTTGATCAATTTTGTTAGTTTTTTGGAGCATCGTCCGAGATGTTGAACCCTTCAAATGGGTAATTTTTCATTCTTCCAAACTGACATGCTCCACTTTTTCTTCTTCTATGAAAGTAGTTGATGGATTATCAACTGTGATATTGTGCTGGTCAGTAGTAGCTTCTACTGTGACATCCACCTGAAAAGCCAGAACTATTAATACTAATCACAGATATACAACAGATTATCTATCTGTTGCATCAGATGGATCATCTGTTGGGATAAACTTGAATAAGTAAAATAGAGTTGTATGATAATTTTGAACAGATGACCCATCTGTTGCAACATATGACTTATCTGTTGGTACAAATTAAAATAGTACTAAGACCTGTTTGATTTCCTAAAATAGATAGACATATGTTGCAACAGATAACGCATCTGATGCAACAGGTTATATGACAGTTGCAACAGCTGTATATATCTGTTTGATAATTTTTAGTAGATGTATAATCTGTTAAAATAGATATATGTCTGTTTGTTTGTTGGAACAGATGATATACACTCACCTTCTTCAGCTCATGTTGTTCTCCTGTGGCCCTTGTACATTGATCAAAGGTGCAAGACAAAGATAAAGGAGTTGCAATTTTTCTTTTTTCAATTCTTGATGATGCCTTAGAAATTTCTTTCCTTCTCCTCTTAGCCACCTTGATCTCTAGTGGAGTGTATGGATATAAAATCCTCTTTGATGGAATGACACCCCTCTTAGATGTCATTTTCTTTACAGAAGCAGTTAATGCATTAATAGCATTAATCACTCCATCATGTTTCGCCTTGCAGTCTCGACATTTGCATACAGAACATTGCAGTCCGACAACCATCTCAGGATTCTTAGATAGGAAACTTCTTCCTGGTAGTTCACTTGTTGTCTCAAATAAGAAATGATTTCAAATGCCCAAGCCTATAAAATAACGCCAATAAATCAAAAGTATTATTGAATAAAAAAATGAATCATGTCATAATAAAAGAAATATTTACCATGAAAGCCCATGGAAAGCCATATAAGTTGATTGTCCTTGGCGTTAACGGAGTCAACAAATATTTGACAATCATTTTGAAGCTTTCATAACCCCAAGGGTGTGTTAAATACCTCAAGATCCTCGGAGAGATTTATCAAACCAAGTGGTATGTTGTTGTTAACGTCTCTCGCCCAAAGAACATTATGTGCAAACCAAACCAAGTACAAGGATTGTTTGTGTTTTTTTAAAAGTCTTGTACCTTTCAATGCTTCTATCAAATTTATGTTTTTGAAGCTTGGACCAACAAGGGACACCAGGTCATCACGATCACTCGACTTGTCTTTGCCTATTTTGGGTGTGCGGGGTGCTTTTTTGGAGTTAGAATAGGTATAACTTAAGAAGAAGAAGGAGGATAACATTTTAATCCAGTAACTATGGCAAACTCCTTCCAACCAAAACAAACAGGTATGCCACAGTAATTTATCCGCACCTCATCCATCTTATCTTTGTTTTCATACATAAACCTACACTTGAGAAGATCATATACCGTTTTCATTTGGAAACGATCATTATTGTCCTCCAACAAATCAAGATATTGCCCAAAAATCAGCTGTACCTAAAATAAGCATCCAATTTTTGTTCTTGAAGTATTTTTCTGAAGGCGTCGAAAGATTTTTCCATGGCTGACTTAACCTCGAAATCACTCATTAAATTTGTGTCACCATCGCACTGTATTCTCACAGGATAATGATGAATGCTTAAATTTTTTATCAACTCTTTGGTGAAAGGGCTATTAGCATTTAGATCTTCTCTTTTGAAACATCCCTCCTCCCCATGTTCATCATCTTCTGCTCCTGATTGAGATAACGCTTGTAAAGAAAGCTCATAGAGTGGTGGATGTAGCATAGCTGCTTCACTTATTCCTTTACTTGAACTTGATTCTGTTTCTTTTCTTTTGGGAGCCATATAATCTAAAATTAATAGAAATATAAAATAAATTATAATTGATTAATGCATCATTAAAAAAAGATAACAGTAAATCAAATATGTACAACAGTAAAATAACAGTTCCAATAGATCACACATTTATTGCATCAGGTAGGATATATGTTGCAGCATATAACCAACCTATTGCAGCGGATGAACAATCTGTTGGAAATAATAAAAACAAGCCACACATCTGTTGCACCAGGTAGGATATCTGTTGCAGTATATAATCAACCTGTTGCAACGGATGAATAATTCATTGGAAATAATAAAAATAGATCACTCATTTATTACACCATGTAGGTTATCTGTTGTAGTATATAACCAACCTGTTGTAAGGAATGAGCAATCTGTTGGAAACAATAAAATTAGACCACTCATTTGTTGCATCGGGTAGGTTATCTGTTGCAGTATATAACCAACATGTTACATCATATAACCAACCTGTTGCAGTGGATGAGTAAAAAAAGACCACACATTTGTTGCACCAGGTAGGATATCTGTTGCAACATAAAACCAACCTATTGTAAGGTAAGAGTAATTTGTTAGAAAGAATAAAAATAGATCACTCATCTGTTGCACCAGGTAGGTTATCTGTTGTAACTTATAACCAACCTGTTGCAGCGGATGAGTAATTCATTGGAAATATCACTCATCTGTTGAACCAGGTAGGTTATCTGTTGCAACCTATAACCAACCTGTTGCAGTGGATGAGTAATCCGTTGGAAACAATAAAAATAGATTGCTCATTTATTGAAATAGATCGCTCATCTTTTGAAATAAATTACTTATCTGTTGCCAAATGAGTTATCTGTTGGATTAATATTATTTAGATTTCTTCCAAACAGAAGAGTTATTTGTCGCAACAGATGAATGATCTATTAGATTGTTCATTTGTTGCATAAAATTTTTATTGTTGTATCAGATTTTCATGTGTTACGTTAGATTTCTATCTGTTACATTAAATTTGCACTTGTTGCATCAGATGTCAAATCTATTGCATAGATGTTTCATCTGTTGCAATAGATGTTTTATCTGTTGCATTAGATGGTTCATCTGTTGCATCAGATATTTTATCTGTTGCATCAGATGGTTCATCTGTTGTGTCAGATAGTTCATCTGTTGTGTCAGATGGTTCGTCTGTTGCAACACCATTTTTACTAAGAAAAATAACAAATTAACCCAGCAACATAACATAACACACACACTAAAAACATTAACGGTGTCTAAAAATCACCAACAAATTGAATCAACAGTTCGACAACAAGAACTACAATAATAATAAAAAGTTATATTTCACATCGAAAAGAGTAGAGAAGAAATGCCAGAAATTAGGGTTTTATTTAGTCCACATTTCAAATTTAAGCAACAAATATTGAAATTATTAACCACTACTAGAAGAGAAGTTGGCTCAAGTTCCTCTATTTCTTCATAACTAAAAAGACATAATTTTTTACCCGTGAAAGAAGAAATGAGACGACAAAGAACTCGAAGTTGTTATCGTCGGAGAGCACTGCCTGTCACGTCGATTGACGGTTGAAAGTCGAAAAGAAACTCGCCCAATTATTTATCTCCAGAGCTTGAAGTCGTCGGGGATTGAAGGGAGAAATTTTGCAGAACTGTTGGTTGGGAGAGAGTTGAGAGAGACTTTAGAGAGAGAGGGGGAGAGAGACAGTTGATTTGGAAAGGAGGGGTGTGTGGGTTGATTTGTATTTTTGAAAAGATTAAAAAGTTTTAAAAATATTAATCAAGTCCACAATTAACTTAATCAAGTTTCCTAATTATGTTTGACCCTTTAAGTTAGTTAATATCATCAATCCTTCATTCAAGACTTAAATGACACCTTTCCTTCAATTTTTTCTAGTATGTGCAGTAGTAGTAGTAGGAATTTCTCGTAGTAATTTTTAATAAATTACTATAAAAGATGACATGTTTTTAAATTGAGTAATAATAATAATTATAATAATAATAATAATTCACTTAACATTATTAAATTAGCTATCATGTTAAGCAATAATTTTTAAAATTTTGAATTGAAAAAGATTAAGTTGATTTACTTATTCACTTGAACTTGGAAAAGTCAAAAATTTTAAAACTTACATACGATATCAATGCTTACATCCATTTCGGGTTAAAATTTATTTATAGGATAAATGTATTATTTATTTATTTATTTATTTAAAAAAGAGCATAAAAGAAAAGGATAAAACTAGAAAAAAAAGAAAATTTTAAAGTTCTAAATTCAAAAGGGATAAAGTTGAAAGTTCGAAAACAGGATAACATTTAATAATTTAAATTGAATTCGAAAAAAAATAAAAAGGATAAAGTTTATTTTTTTAGATTTTTTTCTAGATAAAAATAAAATTTACTGAAAAAGTAGATAGTTCAATTAATGTTGAATTTTTGAGTTTAAATTGAAAGTTGCTTTTATGTAAAATAAAGTTAATTTAGTGTAAGATTGTGAGGTAGTTAACATACCCTCTAAATTTCTTAAGTTATGTCAATCAACATCACACCATTATTTAGTTAGCTTAGAGATCAAGACCTATAATTTTATTGCATTAGAAATTCAATATCATTTACAACATAAGAATATATTTAAGTAAGCAAAAACTTTTACAATAATTTATCAAACACACACTCTCTACCTCGAAGATAGGGTAAGATGTGTACACTTTATTATCCTCAGATGTTGTTTGTTGGAGCTTGCACTTGATATTTTCTTGCTCGTCTAAACCAATTCTTCATGCCACAAAGCTTTGGAAATTATAAGCATATCAAACCAAATATCACAAGTTTTAGTTCTAAAATTAAAGTTATCATTAAAGCCTAGACAAACTTGAGAGAAATGGGGATGTACTATATCTTCCAAGGGAATTCAACCTGAAAAATAAAGTTTTGATGGTTAATTGATGCAAAGGTCACCGTTTTATTTTGAATGGGTAGGCCTTCCTTTTCTTCCACTTCTTCGTGAAGCCCGTCACTCTAACGTCTGAAATTAAATATGAATTCACCACTTCTTGGTGAAGCCTTCAGATTGACAAATGCTAGATGACCTTGAAGAGCAAGTATGAAAGTTAGAGGAAAACATAAGCCAACAGTATTGCAAATGTTAAACGATCCATTGATATGAGAATTAGATGTGCTAAGATGGACAATTTTGCATGCAATGGTAAGAAAAAAGTGGAATCATGTGACTTCAATACATGTTGATAAAGGGTTTAGCTAAATCTTTTCCACCTTTGAGAAATTCACTTGGTAAAATATGTAACTGACACAAGTTTTAATGTGATACATCATCTTAAAAGGAGTTGTAATAATTGATTAAAGTTCAAAAGAAACCAAAAATAAAAACTCAACGCATGAATAATGTTCATACCATCAACCCTAATTTAGTTTCAATGTAAGTTTACCACTGCAACAATATATCAATATGCTACTATAATTTCATCTCCTATGACGTAATCTAATACATAATAGATGATAATAAAAAGAACAGATAGTAATACATAAGAAATTACAACAAAACAATATAATTGAACCTAATCTTTAAACAAAAATTTCTTAAAATCCTATCGAAAATTTATCTACCACCTGCAACAACAACAACCCAACAACATACCCAAAATCTAACATTTACACAAAAAATCATCAAACCTCGACCAAACGTTCATGTAGCACCTATGCTAAGCAGAATAAGCAGAAAAAATAACAATAATAATAAAATAAAAACTATAATAATAGAGATATTAAAATAATATGATTAGACCTAACTTTTACACAAAAAAATTCTCAGAGTCTGGTCGAGCATTCATCTACAATATAAACTTGGATAAAATATAAATTACAACGAAACAATATAAACTGTAATAATCGAGATATTAGAATAATATAGTTAGATCTAATCTTTATAAAAAAAAACCAACATCACATTAGCAACACTATAAAGTTAAGAACTTAGAGTAAATACAATGCAATTTAATAGATTGGTATTAGTAAGCAAGTCACATTCTATTACCAAGAGGAAAGCAAACTACACCCAAAGAAAAATCCAACATCACATCAGCATTAATTTATTGAACGTCAAATAATCCTAATTTAAAATGAAAATCTAGGGTACATACTTATTTTACAAATTAATTGAAAACTCATAATCTATCATATTTCTAAATCATAAAATATACATATCATGCTATAAAATATTAAGATAAAGTGTAAAATAAGAATTTACTTAAGAATAAAATTTTAAGGACAAAAAACTCAAATCTTATGTTATATGTCGATAATTTCATTGGATAATTTAAATATTATGATTGCGTATAATAGGCCTTTGTGGTCTTTCTCCGATTCTCAAATTGAGACTCTAATTGTATTTATCTAATTAGTATCTGCAATAGGTGATTGAAGAAAAATTTACATATGCAAATCTCATAACACAATCAAAGTATAAAAATGTATACAAAATATATATACACATCACGAACCAAAAGTAAATATATTAAAATAAAACAATTTAACAATCAAGAAGAGAAAAATTACTATATATAATGCTATCTTCAAGTATTCTCAACAACTTGACTAATTTTGGGATTTAGTAAAAAGACAATTTTGTATAAAGAATACACATTCAATGAAGGGAAAAAGGTTCAAACCACTTTTCTAAAGGTTTTCACACTTTTAATATATTATAGATATAGATGTATTAAGTGTACTAATATAAACATTAGTCTTATTTTAAATAGTTTGAACCACTTGTATAATTCAAAAGAAACTTCTCATTAATGTATTTAATGTGTATACGATATACGGTACATCATCATATAGCAACTCACTAGGGTGCAAAACAGCTTCTTAATATTATGCTAAAGAATTAAGCATGAATACATTTAGTGGGAGTGATAAATAAAATAGATACATGTTAAAGAGTTCAAACTTTTTAACACACATTATATAAGCTATATATCTTGGAGAATACTATTTGTCTTATATTTTAACTCAAGTTTACATGTTTATTGACCAGTAGTAATACATATAATTGCTATTATAAAGAAGAGCTTGAAAATTCAATAAGCATATAACTAATGGCCACTAATTTTTTAGAAGAACATGAAATGTTATCACAAAGAATGTTCAAAAGTTTGAAAATCTAACAAAATAATAACCAATAATTATAATTTTTTTTAAAGTGCATGCCTTTGTTATCACATGGAAGATGCAGAAGTTGAAAATTAAAAAATGAAACTTTTTAAATTTTTTGAAGTGCTTGTCTTTCTTAGTGTCTTATTTTTTTTTTCTTTTTATTTACTAAAATAATGAAAGTATTAAAAACTTTCAATTAGATGTGAAAAGAGAAGCTCGTTAATACATTGTCACTGAAGAGTGTGATAAGATGAACAAAATCTCTCAACTCTTCACCTGAGGTCTCAAATTCGAGTCTTAAGAATTGAGAAAACTTCAATAAGAAATATTTTCTCTATCGAAAATCCTACACAATGCAATTCTTTATTTTTCATTTTAATGTAAGATGGGAAACAAAACATATGAACTCAAAATTATTACAATCTAATCAAACTTATTTAGCCAAAATTCCAACAAGTTAGCCCTTTATTCACCCCCAAAGAACTAAAAGCACTACATGACTAATCTAGGATTTATAGAACCTCAACTAATCTAACATCATTACCCCAAAGCACATCCTTCATTGACTATTACACAAACACTGATAGAAACAATTACAAATAATACTAATGATCCATGGTCTAAGTCATGATTGAGATATACAAAATTAGTGATCTCCAATGAATAATTCACGTGATGAGAGAAAGTTAAATTACCTATAGTCTAAATTACAGAAACATGAATATTAACATTACATATTAATACCTCAATCAAGTATAGCAATTCCTCTCTCAACTTTATTTTTGATCTCCAAAGTGCCTCTCCCAATCATATTGTTGAAGTGCTCACTACGATCCTTAATAGAGTCAATGTCTTTCTCTTGGTGGAATTTTGTCCTCCAACTAAAGTGATTGGTGCTTCTCGCCCTGACCTTGATGTTAACTTTTTGGTTCTTATATGAACCCAGACATTTACATGGTTTAATTTACAAAACTCAATGAAGAACATCCTGCAACTTTAGGCAGATATATTTTTCAATTAATGATTAGAAATTATGAAGCAACATATAACAAAAATATTATTCCAAGAACAAAATCATAGATAGCCAAAAATATATATGATGAAAATAAACATGGTTTAAAAGATACAACACAATAGTATATATTAAAAGTTTCAACATTATTAATGAGAAATAAAAATTAAAACGACATATACTTTCACCCATAATTCTAATCTAGTTTAAGCTACTTCAACTAACTTCTTTTTTCAATTCATAATTTGTTCAAACACATACTAAAAGTTCATGTGATACTGTATTTATATTGTCAATTACTTATTTTTTATCTGAAAAATTTAATTAGATACAATTTCATGAGGATTGCCTCAAATTAATAAGTACTCCCTCTATTTCATGGCTCTTGTAGTAAAATTATTATTTTATTTATTATTTTTTGAAGAATATGTCAAGTTAAACATTTATAAGTAAAGATGAACGGATGAAGGAAGTATCTCTCACAATCATAAGTATTGAATAAGTTTATTCATTAAAGCTCCAAGCAGAAAGAAAGAAGAAGAAGAAGATGATTTACCTCAAAATCTTGAGTAATGATATTATTAAAGGTGTTAGGAGAACTGAATTGCCAAAGTTGAGAATTGGTGAAGACGAATCCAAAGCTCCAACGGTCACATGTTTTTAGCCTAAACCATACATGCTGCCAACATTGTGCAGCCACAAGAATAGAACAAAGACACGGATAAATATAAAAATATTAATGATGACCACATCACAAAAAGCGAATCATTGTTACTTCTTCGTTTGCAAATAATATATATATATATATATATATAATCATGCATGAAATACATCAAAAAATATAGCTGGTCATTCTAAAATGAGCCACTATTAAAGTTTTTCTCATATGTTGAAAGTTCATGTAAGGACATACGCAAGCGGTTAAAATATGAAACCATAAGAAATAAAAAAAAAGGATTGAATTAGTAAACATTATTTTGGAGAAAGAAATTAAAGATAACAATTCTCCAACATTCAAGTTTCTTGAATTCATGCAATATTTTGTTCCCTCAACATCAAGTTAAAGAGGATTGATAAGAGGAATTTTACTATTCGAGGAATTAAAATAAGCTAAATATCTCTTCCAATTCTTCAAACAAACAGGATAAGCCGCCGAGTGAGTTTATGAAAATTTGATAATTCTTTTTGTCTCAAACCTATTTTAGTTGTAAAAGGTTTACCTATTTTTTAAATTATAGGTAATATTTAATATCATAAAAATAAAAATAAAAAGTGAAAAGACGATTTTATAAAAAGTGGAGTCTTTTAATGAAGGGTAAAAAGTTTAAATCACATTTGTAAGGGTTTTCACACTTTTAATATATTATAGATATGTGTTTGCAATTTATTACTATCCAAAACTTGACTTTAAATTATTTAATTATAATTTACAAATAGTTTGTGTTATTTGGTAGTAAAGAGTTAAGCTGCTGCAAATTGTATCATTGTGTTCAATAATTGTCACAAAATTATCTTATATATATTGAATGTTGATTTGTTTTCTTTGATTGTGCTAGGTTGCTTTGACTAACAGACAATTCTAAAAAAAAAAAATTTGGAGAGTTATTTTTGAGCAATCAATAAACTTTGAAAACCACAGTTGAGAATCAAACAACAAAGTGAAATGTAATTACTTAGAAGGTTGCATGTATGCTCATTTGTTGTTGTTTTTTTTTTCATAAGCAATAATTTAGATCCGTATTTTTTATTAGATATTTTTTTAAAACTAACTACCTTTTGTCAAATATGTACTCAGAAAATAAACTGTCAACGATTTTTCAGTAGAGGTCAGTATTTCTTAAACTATTTTGTTTTGCCTTCATTAATTTTATATTATGAGCTTAACTTGAAATTAGTAGCCAAAAAAATTTAAGTGAAGGAATTGAATGATTTGTGTAATTGAAGTATTGTGTATGTACTTTGTTGTAGTAAAGGTGTTTATTTGGTTGATATGTTCAATGTGAAAGTTGTAACTTATGATAATGCTATAAAGTTTTTATGTATTAAATCATAATTAAGGGAATGGACTTATGATTTTTTTCAAGCATTTCTTATTTTGATTAAATCTCGAATAAGATGGATATCTATTTATATTAAATTTTATATGTAAAGCTAGATATTGGAAGACTGTAGAGTTTTCAATTTGTGTCGAAACTTATTCTCAATAATATATACTATTTGATGCATAGATATGTGTGGTGTTTATTTTAAACATTTGTTTATTTTCATGATCGATTTTTATGTTCATTTTTGTTGAACATGAAAGACGTTCTGTTGATGTCTTCTGTTTTCTATAGATATTTTATCTTATTTAAATGTTGATTAGATCCAAATTAAATTATCTTCACCTGACGAACTTTCTTGCTATTTAACTTTTATGTTTTTTAGTGTCTACGATGGGTTTATTAATTAGTTATTTTATGAAAGCTTATAAGAAATTTAATCTATTTATAATCACTACGATGGATCTACTAATTAGTTATTTTATGAAAGCTTATAAGAAATTCAATCCATGTATAATCATTTCTTGGTTAGAAAATAAAATATCAACTAGAAAACAATGTCATGTTTTAGCTACTAAGGATAAAATGATACAAAGTCGTTTTGTTGCATAAGAAAAATAGATATGACATAGCGGATGTACAATCTATAACACTCATATTGAGTTGTATGAGAATCTATGTATTATTCTTCTTGAATAGTTTCTTTGTATAAAAAATAAAAAAATATAAAAGTCTAAATAAAATGATTTTTAAAGTACATGCGAGTAAGCCATAACATTGAATTTTAAATCACAATCTAAAAAAGTAAATTTTATATGATGTTGTACACAGTGTATAACTAAACATGAAGTTTACATGTTACAAATTAAAATTATTTTTCATATAATAAATTCATGATTTTATTTTTTTCTTAAAAAATCATATTCAAGAAATTTTATAAGCATTATGAAATTCATTTTAATGTTTAGTACAAGTTAATAAATTTTTTGAATTCGATAAAAAATAACTCAAAATAGAATATAATATAAGATTATATTTCGATAGATATGAAACTTTTAACATGAATTTTAAATTATAACTAATTTTAACATATTAGATTATTTTGGAGTACATTCCATTCATTTTGTTATGCATTACAAAATTTATTTATTCTAATTTCTATTTTTGAAATAAAAGAGAAGAAAACTCAACTAATTATGTGTGCAATACAAAAAAATAATTTAATTTAAAGTTAAATTAGATAAAAGTAAGGTAACTAAAATATAGTAGAAAAAATTTACATTGAGGATTTGAGGTGGGATGGGGATGGAGGAGGGGGGCGAATATGAACTATTTTTGAGAATATAATGAAGTAATTTAGATAATACGCCTATTACGATTTATAAAATTTAAACGAAAAAAATAGGGGGACAATAGAATTAAAAGTTAAATTATTTTTTACAATCTAAAATCTTTAAATTGTAAACAATTTATACTATTTTTAAGAATATAATGCAGTTATTAGACAATACACATATTATCACTTACATATTTTAAACAAAAGAGATGGGGGACGGTAAAATAAAAATTTAAATTATTTTTGACAATCCGAAACATTTAAATTATAAATAATATAATTAAAAAAATATTAAATATAATTTTTTTTTTGCAATTACATGATTATTTTTACTTATTTAAATTTGTTTAGAGCGGAGGGGAGGAGGTGTGTGTGTGTGTGGATATTAATAGTCTAATATCTTAAAATTATGAATAATAAATTAAGTAAAATATTAAAAATAAAAGTTTTTATTACAATTACATGATTGTTTTTTGATATAGATTTAATTAGAGGTAAAAAAAGTATTGGATGCGTTTGTGTGTGTTGGTTTGGGGTTGGGGGGGGGGGGGGGGGGTTGTGGAAAAGTCTTCTTTTTTAGAATATTAAGGGGGTGAGGGTGGGAAGTAGGGTGGAACAGGAGAGGGGCGAGGGGAGAGGGGGGGAGGGGGGGAGTTAACAGTTTAGTATCTTTAAACTGTGAATAATATAATATAGAAAAATATAAAATATAATTTATTTATTTTTACAATTACATGATAATTATTTTTTCTGTATAGATTTAATTAGAGGTGAAGAAAGAATGAAAGCGTTTTTGTGTGTGTTGGGCCCGGGGGGGGGCTCTTTTGTTTTTAAATATTAAGGGGGTGGGGGGGGGGGGGGAAGTCGAACATTTTTTAAAATTGTTTTTGATATTTCATTGAAAAATAACATGATAACTAAAACTTTTATAAGATGATATGATTTAACATGTTCAAACGAGACATTTCAATATAAAATGATTAGAAATAATATTATAATATTATTCGCCTATCTCACGGATGCGTATACTAGTAAATATCTAACTATTTTGTAGTGAGTTCCTTTGAATACAATTCGATGCAAAATATAAATACATATATAAAACTAACTAATTTTTTACAAATTTAATATTGAAAAGTTAAATATCAAATTCATCGGATCAAAATCCTAATTCCATCATACGGGAAAAAAAGAGTTACTGGCATTAGACTTTACCTTATATTTCACTAATTAACTCTTCATTCATTCAAAAGTTTTGTTGAGAATATGTAATAATTTAATATTAAAAAGTTAAATATCAAATTCATCAGATCAAAATCCTAAATCCATTGTACGGGGAAAAAAGAGTTCACTGGCATTAGCCTTTACCTTATTTTTCGCTAATTAACTCTTCATTCATTCAAAAGTTTTGTTGAGAATATGTAATAATCATTCTTTTAGTGTTCTAGATTGGATTCTATAATCAACATAACAATCATTAGTGCAATTAGAGTGATGAGTATGTACTTACCTTATAGCCTATATGTCATTTGCCCTTATATTAAACGTAGGATTTTAGTTTTCCTTTTTCTACTTCTTTTTCATGCTTTTTATATTATAGGCTTTATGCACAAGGCTTCTTGGCTTCTTTTTAAAATAATATAAAATACAAGTATGTAGTAGAGTTCTTTAATCCCTCCATCCTCGTATTTAATTATCCATTTTATTATAAATACTCCCCCCGTCTCATTTTATGTGTCATCATTTTTTTTTGTCCGTCCCCAAAAGAATGTCACCTTTCCTTATTTGATAACTATTTAAAGACACAATTAGACTTTTATCCTTATTGGTCTCACTTATAAGGACTCACTTAATTAAAAATAATAATAATGCATTGTTTTAATGAAGGACAATTTGGTAAAAAATATCAAGTCTTTACTTATTTCTTAAATTCCGTGCCCGGTCAAATGGCGACACATAAAATGGGACGGAGGGAGTAATTAATTTTAAATAAATTATTTATTATCAAAATAAAATCAATTAAAAAATTTCTATTTTGCTTTTATAGTTTATATATTTAGAAACCTAAATAAGTCTATAAGTTTTAAAATTAATTTTTTCAAAAAAATAAATAAAGGGTACATGAATAAAACTATCTAGGCCAAACCCATCGATAGGACCTCAAACTTGTCCCGAAAATTCACTTAGACTCCTAAACTAAGGCTTGTACCTATCAGACCCCTAAACCCCCCGAATTTTGTTCCAATTGGGCATTTTTTCCCAATCAGCTAAAGGCTCAAGTGTGTGTTGCACACACGCGTTGACGTGGCAAAAACGGCCAATTGGAAGATGACACATGGCGTTGCGGGTCCAATATATTAAAAAATAATTATAAAATTATTTAAAAAATAAAAATAAAAAATTGATTATTAAAAAGAAATTATAAAATTAAAAAAAAAACAAATTATTCAAAAATAATTATAAAATTATTTAAAAAAAAAAAAAAAAAAATTAAAATAAAAAATGGCATTGAGGATCCAAATTATTAAAAAATAATTATAAAATTATTTAAAAAATAAAAATAAAAAATTGATTATTCAAAAGAAATTATAAAAAAATTTAAAAAATAAAAATAAAAAATGGCATTGAGTATCCAAATTATTAAAAAATAATTATAAAATTATTTAAAAAAATAAAAAAAACTGATTATTCAAAAAAATTATAAAAAAAATAAAAAGAAAAAGAAAAATTTTATTGAGAATCAAAATTATTAAAAAATAATTATAAAATTATTTAAAAAATAAAAATAAAAAAATGATTATTAAAATGAAATTAAAAAAAAGAAAGAAAAAAAACACCCCCCACCCACCCAGTCGTCTTCTTCACACACACCCTCCCCAATCGTCTTCAACAGTCAGCAATGGTTTCTTGTTGCTTCAGTCAGCAACACACACATAATCGTCTTCTTCACACACCCCTCCCTAGTCATGTACACACACAGTCAACAACACACACACATAATTATTGTTAAATCAACAACTCCATTAATAAATGATAAAAAGATTTCTTTAACTGATTTTGTAAAAAAAGAAAGAATTTTTTTTTTCACATCTTTGATGTTGTTGATAATGGTGAAGATTGATTAGTGATTTTGTTGTTGTTAATAGAGTTGTTGATTTTATTGGTAAGAGTGTTTCTCCATTTTGAAGCTTAAAATAAATTTCTCCATTTCAATGGTTTCTTGTTGCTTAAGAAGTCTCCATCTTCAATGGCTTCTTGTTGTTGTAGAAGAAGACACGGGCGGGGGGAGGGGGAGGGGGGAGGGGAAGGAGGTGGGGCTCATTTTAAAAATAAAAAATTATTATTAATTAAAAATTATATTAATAAAATAATTTAAGTATAATTTTTTTAATTAAAAAAAGTAAAACATTATTTAATCTACTGTTCACGCGCCCACACACTCTCCTTGCCAACTCAGCATTTTGTACCTGATAGGTATCAATTTTAGCACTTGAGGAGCTTGATAGGTACAAGCCTTAGTTTAGAAGCCTAAGTGAATTTTCAGGACAAGTTTAAGGTCCTATCGATGGGTTTGGCCAACTATCAATGTTATTTATGATTTGTTGAGCGACATATAGATAGACACTCAAACTTGTTGCCAAAATTCACTTAGACACCTAAACTAAGGCCTGTTCCTATTAGGTCCCTAAATCCCCCACATTTTGTTCCAATTGGGCCTTTTTTGCTCTATCAACAAAAAGCTCAAAGTGTGTGTTGCACACACGCGATGACGTGGCAAAATGAGCTAATTGAAAGCTGACACGTGGCATTGTGAGTTTAATAATTATTAAAAATTAATTATAATTTTTTAAAAAAAGTATATACAAATGGCATTGAGGAAATTATTAAAAAATAATTCTAAAATTATTTAAAAAATAAAAAAATGGATTATTTAAAAAAATTATAATTTTTTTTAAAAAATAAA
Organism: Capsicum pubescens; assembly: GCA_030864215.1. Taxonomy (NCBI): domain Eukaryota; kingdom Viridiplantae; phylum Streptophyta; class Magnoliopsida; order Solanales; family Solanaceae; genus Capsicum; species Capsicum pubescens. The sequence goes on along the minus strand of CM061543.1, from coordinate 210,989,927 downwards.
ATAAATTATTAAAAAATTATTTAAAAAAATTAATTATTAAAAAAATTATAATTGTTTTTAAAAAATGAAAATAAAAAATGGCGAGGTTATAAATTATGAAAAAATAATTATAAAATTATTTGAAAATTAAAAATAAAAAATTATTATTTAAAAAAATTATAATTTTTTTCAAAAATGAAATAAATTATTAAAAATTATTTAAAAAATTAATTATTAAAAAAATTATAAAACTTTTTAAAAAATGAAAATAAAAAATGGCATTGAGGATATAAATTATGAAAAAATAATTATAAAATTATTTGAAAAATAAAAATAAAAAACTGATTATTTTTAAAAAAATATAATTTTTTTTAAAAATGAAATAAATTATTAAAAAATTATTTAAAAATAAAAAAATAATTATTAAAAAAATTATAAAACTTTTAAAAAATGAAAATAAAAAATGGCATTGAGGATCCAAATTATTAAAAAATAATTATAAAATTATTTAAAAAATAAAAATAAAAGCCTAATTATAAAAAAGAAATTATAAAATTATTTAAAAAATAAAAAACTAATTAATAAAAGAAATTATAAAATTTTTTAAAAATTAAAAATAAAACTCCCCCACCTACCCCCAGCCCCCCAGCCCCCCAGCCCCCAACGTATTGTTTTATTAAAAAAAAAAATGGGACTCCCTAATGTTTTTTTGCCTAATTATAAAAAAGAAATTATAAAATTATTTAAAAAATAAAAAACTAATTATTAAAAAGAAATTATAAAATTTTTAAAAAAATAAAAATAAAACTCCCCCACCTACTCCTAGCCCCCCAGCCCCCAACGTATTGTTTTATTAAAAAAAATAAAATTGGGAGCCCCTAATGCTTTTTGTTTTATTAAAAAGGGCCTTTAGTGTTTAAAAAAAAAAATTGTTATTAAAAAATTTTTGGGGCCCTCAATGCCACTTGACATCTTTTTATTTGTAAATTAGTAAAAAAAATGTTCCTCACGCGCCTCTCATGATGGCACTGCACGCGCAGTGCCACATAGATAAAAAAGACTCAATTGGAACAAAATGTGGGGGGTTTAGGGGTCTGATAGGAACATGTCTTAGTTTAGGTGTCTAAGTGAATTTTGACAACAAATTTGAGTGCCTATCGATGACTTTGGCAAGGAAAAAGTATACGGGAGAGGGTACTTCCTTTTTCTGTTACTTTGTCCACTCACTTATTTATTTATACATATATTTCTGAAATACATCTTATTTCAACCTCTTTCCTCTTACTTCTTCTAAGTTCTAGCCTTCTACCCAGGCAGAACAAACCCAACAGCCAGCTAGGGATGGGCATAAATATCGAAAAATCAAAAAAATTAAAAAATCGAATCGAAATTTATTTTTGGTTTCGATTTTTTGATTTTTTGGATTGATTTTGGTTTTCAATTTTTAAATTTCGGTTAAATGGCTCGATTTTCGGTTTTCTTAAAAAAAATCCGATTAAATCGAAAAACCGAAAATCTAAATTATATAAATAATATTATAATATATATATATTATTAATTTATTATATATATAAAATAACATATATTATCAATATATTATATTAATTATATATACATTTTAGTAACGCTAATTCCAACTCCAAGGCGCCTAAATCCCTAAACAGTAAACATATTACCATTCACACTCAAGTCTCAACACTCATGAACAGTAAACAGTAAATCCAAGGCGCCGTTTTCGATTTACACCATCGGCGATTCGGCGAAATAGACTAAAGACCGGCAATCTACTCCCTTTCTTACAACGACACTGGGACTGGCGACCCGCAACCGCAACCTGCGACCCACGAAATTGGTATTTCGTGTTTGTGTCTAAAGAGGAGCATTCAGGTGAGTTTATGACATTTTCTGCTTAACATGGTAGTTTATTGCATTTTCTTTATTTTACATTTGGAATGGAAATGAGTACTGCATCACCCAAAAAACTCCTTATGTTAGTCCCAACGATGACATTGCTGGTTACCATAAAGAACTTGATGACATTATTTCATTTCATTGAGTTACTTATATTATTTATATTTGGGAATGAAAAATAAATTTGAAAAAAATTATTTTTCTTAAAAAAATCATCAATTTTAAATGCTCAGTTATGAAAAAGAGAGACTCTCTACTTTCATATTTCAAATCGAAATACAAATTCGAAATAACCGAACCTAACTTATAGAAATCGAACCAAACCGATTTTATTTCGATTTGATTATAATTGTTATTTTTATCAATCCAAAAACTGATAAACCAAATCGATATTAAACAATCAGATCGAACCGACCGAACGCACACTCCTACAGCAGATTAGTTTCTACTTTCTTTCTTTCTTCTTTTTTTAATGCATTTTTTTTTTTTCGTAACGTTTGAAATCATAAGCTCAGTAATCGGATAAATCTGTGGACTTTCTGATTGGCTGACTGTCTCGTCATTTTGGGCAAATTTGTCGCTTACCGTTTTGATTGTTGACATTTCTAGCTCTTTCAAAAAGATCTGCAATTTCTCCTAAATTTCAACTTGTTAAACACCTTTTTCTGTCTCTCACATTTTCTCCTGCCGCCGACACTTCCACATTTGTCGGTTAGAATTTCTTTTTCTAATTGATCTTTTTTACTTTGGTAGACCATACAATTTTTTTTTCAGTTAATACATAAACTGAAAGCCACCATTTGTCTACACAAGTCAAATGCATTGATCTGATTCTCCAGAATTCAACATTAGCAATTCAAGTAAGTTCGCAACATTTTATTTATCACAGAGACTCCAATTACAATGATGCGAATGAAGACCAAAACTACCGGAAAGCCACCGGTGATGAATGATAGTTCCGTTGTCAGCGAGAATGAGTGTGAGCTGAGGCCTAGTGGAATGCTGGTCCAGAAACGCAACCCGGAATCTGAAAATCGAGCTTCTCCACCTACTATTCGGGTTCGGGTCAAGTACCAGTCCATTTATCATGAGATCAATATCAGTTCTCAAGCAACATTTGGTATGCTAAAACTTAAGAAATACATTTAATTTTATTCACTTTTATGCTTCTATTTATGTAGTACAGTTCAGATTTTGATAGTCAAAACTCAAACGATTTTATTTTAAACGTGAATTTGGATATGGAATCTTCAAACTTTTTGAATCAAAATTTATATAATTGGAAACTATGCAAAAATTCTGTAACTCACAATGATTCGATAATTCAAAATATAGTAAAAATTCCAGCAGAAATAAACTTGTTTGGATCACGCATTCGGCAAGATGTCATATAATTGGGACGAAGGGATTAACATTTCTGCATTTCCAATTTTGTTTGTGAATTGGCCTTGTCAAATTTTGTAGGTGAATTGAAGAAGATGTTGACGGGACCAACGGGGTTGCGTCATCAAGATCAAAAGTTACTGTATAAAGATAAAGAGAGGGATGATAAAACATTTCTTGATATTGCTGGAGTGAAGGATAAATCCAAAATAGTTGTAATTGAAGATCCAATTAGCCAAGAAAAACGGTACCTCGAGATGAGAAAGAATGCTAAAGTGGAGAAGGCCGCAAAAACAATTTCAGACATCAGTTTGGAAGTCGATAGGCTGGCTAGACAGGTAACCCCTCGCTTCATTTTTACTTATTCAGTTTTGGACTTTGCACGCCAGTGATTAACATGAGTATTTTGTCATAATGCACATACTAATTGATGTTTAGTGTTAAATCTTGAAAACTGATAGAGAATTAAGTGTTCTACTTAATATTGAGATAAAACATGAAAAATATGTTTTCCTCTTGATATGCTAAAAATCATAAGTAGAAGTGAAAATGTATTTTTAATGCACATCATCCGTTCACTTTGCTGGTCATATTTGACTTAACGCGCCCATTAAGATATTGATATTTAGTATTACATCTTGAAAAATGATTTGATGAATGAGTAATTAATGTTAAGAGTAAAACATGAAAAAAAAGAAAAAAATACTAATTGCCTTTTCTTGATACGTTAAATTGACAAGTAAATGTGAATTTATTTTTGGAATAATGGACATGTAAAAGTGAACATAGTGAGTAGTGAACTAGTAAAAGCGTAACGGAGGAGTAATACGTAATTCCTCTGCCTTACCATAGTGTATACTACTCAATTGTCTATGGAAATATAAGTATTGTTGTTAACTGTTACATACACTTTGATTGCTTAGGTTTCTGCACTGGAATCTGTAATATCTAAAGGTGGGAAAGTTGTAGAAAAGGATGTGATAAATCTGACAGAGTTGTTGATGAATCAGCTGCTTCTACTGGATGGTATTATTGCTGAAGGTGATATAAAGGTGCAGAGAAAAAATCAGGTACAATTAAACTTATATCCTGCTGTATTGATTTTTAGCAAAGAAATTTTAGGGAATTAAAAATTACTTGAATAGTAAAAAAAAAGTTAGGTATTGATAACTGAATTTCTGCAAAAGATTTTTTCAGAAATAATGCAGCTCTCTGCTTTATTTATGCAATATTGTGAGACATAAGCTCAATCTTTAAATTTGGAACGGAACTTCTAAATGATGTGATTTATGTTTGAAGGTGAGGAAAGTGCAAAAGTGTGTTGAAGTACTAGATATGTTGAAGATAAAAAATTCAATGCCAACTAGTAATGGAAATCACAATCCAAAAAACCGATCCCCCCCAGCTCATCAGCGTCAAGATTATATGTATTCGAATGAGCAGGCATCATCACCAGTTCAACAGAATTTAGACGGGCATTCATTTGAAAATTCGCCGGTACAAAGCAAACAGCAGCAGCAATCGAGGCACTTGACCTCAGGGTCTGTTGTCGTAACCACACAATGGGAAACATTTGATTCCATGCCAGCACCCTTGTTGGATCATTTCTCATCACCTACAACCACATCAAGCACCTGTGCTGCAGCTACCCAATCACGACTCAGTTGGGATTTGCTCTGAATAAGTTGTAGACAAAAATTGTTTCTGCTAGTTTGAGGGATCGGCTGGTGTGAATTTCTCCTTTCCCTTGTTGTTTTGGTACCTATACTCCATTCTTTTCTGTATCCAGATTTTGTTTTAAATCCCCTTTTAATAATCTCCAAGTTGAGAAATATCTGGGTTACCACATAATAGTTACTGGAGTATTAGGTTGTAATTCCTCTTCCAAGTTCTCGATCATCAATTTTCTATGTAATGTTTTTGGTGTGGATATGTATGGTCATACTTTCATGTATTTCTAATTGTAACGTTATTGATATTGATAGATATCATATATTCCTTAACTATGCAGATTATACTTAAATCACACAAAAATGTTAATGAGCTGTGGTGCTTACCTTTTATTTGAGGTGACAGAGGCACTCATATTTATGTTGAGTTGATAGTAGATGAGACTTGTTATGACAAGGAGAAGTGGCTTTTACCTACACTATGCGATGGATTTTGGGACAGTGTCTGGTATGATCCCGTGATCAATTTCTCAAACATGGCAGGTGAGAATGGCTGCTTGAATTGATGCTTGATCTTCTTTCCTGTTTCATACTCGTGTTTGATCCTCTGTATTATTAGCCGATATGGATTAGGTATTGGAAACCTATATACCAACTGATACCTTGAGGCACAACAAATTATATGCTTTGAGGTATCTCAGTGTAGAATCTGATGTATTCATGGTCCTAGTTGCTTCAATAGACATTAATGCAGTATGCATCAACTGCTTTCATCTGCAGTTCTTCGTCTAGAACTTTAATAATCAATACATTATTTTACTTTTGGTAGACTTCAAAAACTAAAATCATTTCGTCCACTTCCTTCTGTTTCACATATTTTAATTTGCATATCATTTTATTCTGCGTTTAGGGGTTTCCTTCTGTTGATTTTGTCTTTTTAAGAAATCAAGTATCTGAATGTTATTCCTCTATTCGTTTTCATTTAGCTTCCGGCCTCTGTATCAAGTTTGATGGAGCCATGGGGCACTCTTAATTCCATGTTTGTATACTTCCTTAAACTGTAAGAGTGCCTAAATGGAATTCTGGTCATCCTTTGCTCCACAATCATTTTCTTCTCTTCTTTGAGTACACGCTCGCCTATTGCCTATCATATCAGCTGTGTATTCTCCTCTACCCCTCTTGATAGAGATGTTGCAATGAAGGGCAAATTGCACTTTGAATGAAGCCCATCTATATATGTAGTGCTCCCAGTCTTGACAGAGTTCCCAAGCTATTGCATTCGAGTTTCTCTGAACTCAATCTCAGGTGTAGGAAAGAGGAGATAATTGTTTAGGTGGAAGGGAGCTGCAATGGCTTTTCTGTTTTATTTTCTATAGATAACTCTCTCTTAACTCAATCTCAGTGTAAGAAAAGGAGATAGTTGTGCAGGTAGTATTTGCTAATTTGGGCAGGTCAAAAGGGAATGAATCAAAATTGGGTCACTGCTCAATTTTGCTCAAAAGTTGTTGGTTGAGATGCGCTAGGTTAAGAAGAGCTAAACAATGAGATATAATCCGAACTTCTAACTCTTACCGGGTTTTAATTTCTTTATTTGTCTTCTTAAATTTGCTTAATTACAACAATAACGACACATCCTCTGTAATTCTTAAGTGTGGCCTAAGGAGGGTTGTGCATATGTACGTAGACTAAACCCCCACTTGTCTTCTTTCCTTATTATTGCTATTGTAACATATCAAATAGAAACAAATATTTTGCCTAAAATATTTTGATAAGATTTCTCATGTATCAATTTGGACTACATACTTAGCACCAATCAGTCTAGTTTCTAGACAGAACAAATTGGACAAGTCGATATAGACCGAGTTAAATAAATGGATAAAAAACTATACCCTTCTAAATTTGAGTCGATGGAGAAGATTACATTTATATGAAATAATTATATCATCTCTACTATGACATCATGTATGTATTGTTTAGTCAGATTGAGTTGCCAAGCTTCTTTTGGTTCTTTCTCCTTTTTTTTCTCACCCGATGTGCTAGAGCTAGAGCTACTTGTATCTCCTGCCCAAGTATAGTGCATGTTGATGATATAGTTGTACGTACTGTTGATAATACTACTGTTGATAATACTCAGTATGCCATAGTGGATCCTATATATACTTTATTGGATATTTTATTTATTTTATGAAGCCCATATAAAGTAAGAGAGTAGCTCAGTGTTATTTTTGGGTCTTGGCCTATTGTATATAAGGACGACAAGTCCTTCTAGAATAGATAGAATTTCAATTTTCCAACAAATCAATAATATCTTCTCTCTCGCGCGTTTTCTCTCTAGAATCCTAGTGAAAGTTTTTTGATCTCTTTGTATTTTCGTAATGTTGACATGGTATCAGAGCGGGGATTCTAGTTCTCCGTTAAATTCTCCATCTAGCGATGCTAACCCCAACTGATTTCGTCAAGTTTCAATTTTCAACTTATTGAAGCTTCATTGTTTACTCTTCCTTTAAGCTTGTGGTCCTATTGTTGCTGATTTTGTTGGATTTGTCAGGATTTACCGGCCATTTTAAGTTATTTCAAAGCCGTTATTGTCTTTTGATTGCGAAGGCGGCGGGTAATATCAATCTTTTACTTATTCTCATTTTTGTTGAAGAATTTTGTGCCTTGTTAGTTTGTTTGTTACCAAAATAACATTCGCTACTCTCTTACTTTTGTTCTACCTCATATGGGTTTCATAAAACAAATTAAAAGTCTATGTAGGATCCACTATGACATACTGCTACTCTCTTACTTTTTCTCTACAATATATGGGATTCATAAAATAAATAAAAAGTCTATGTAGGATCCATTATGGCATACTGAGTGTTATCAACAGTAGTATTATCAATAGTACGTACAAGTATATCATCAACATTTATTGGAGACTTCTAGAGTACTTTTGTTTCATTCTAAATTAACCATGAAATTTTGGGTGATTGTGTTCTTACTGCCACTTATTTAATCAACATGTTCCCTTCTAGCTTACTTAACAACAAAACTTCTTTTGAATTATTGTATGGACACCCCCTTCCTATTCACACCTTAAAACTTTTGGTTGTTTATGTTTTTCTACCATTCCCAGGTTCTACAGGGACACATTTCAACCTAAGGATGATCCTTGTGTCTTTATTGGGTATCCTTTAACAAAGAAGGGTTACAAGCTTTACAATCTCTCCACAAAACTTACATTATTCTCTAGGAATGTTGTTTTTCATGAATCTTCATTCCCTTTTGCTTTTCCTGTTTCTATAATTTCTTTCCCACCTTCTCCTCCTATTCCTCTTGGCCATTCTTATGATTTACCTCTTTCTTTTTCTATTTCTACTTCACCTCCTCCTCCTTCCCCTGTTCATGCTCCCCCACCTCCTCTTAGAAAGTTTACCAGGCCTCATGTTTCTCTTTCTCACCTCATCCAATTTGTCTATAACCTCTCTCCTTCTCTTTGTGGATCCAATTCTTCATCCTCGTACATTAGTCACTTGAGTTCTCATGCTGCCTTGGAACCACACTCTTACTAGCAGGCTGCTTCTATTCCTACATGGCAAGAGGCTATGAGAAAGGAATTTGAGGCCCTCCAAGCTAATAATACTTGGACTATCTTGCCTCTACCTCTTTGTAAGAAGCCTATTAGCTCCAAATGGGTGTACAAAAGGGTGTGGATTTTAATGAGACCTTTTTCCTTGTGATAAAGTTTTCTATTGTTAAATATTTAATTGTTTTGGTTGTCAAGAAGGGTTGTCTCCTCTTCCAACTTGATATTAACAATGCATTTTTGCATGGTGACTTGGAAGATGAGGTGTACATGAAACTTTCCCTTGGTTTGGTCTTTGATTGCCCTTCTGGTTTTGTTCCTCCGGTTTGTCAATTAAAGAAATCGCTTTATGGGCTCTAACAAGCTTCTAGACAATGGTATGCTAAGCTCTCCTAGGCTCTTTAGTCTAGAGGTTATACTCACTCACTTAATGACTATTATCTCTTCATCAAAACGTATACTACCTCTGTTGTGCTTCATGTTATTTATGTGGATGATGCCATCTTATGTGGTGATGATTTGGTAGAAATCAACTCTCTTAAGTCGTTTTTGGATTATATTCCCAATTTTGAATTAAAGACCTGAGCACTCTTAATTATTTTTTGGGCATTGAGGTTTGTGCACTTCTTACTGGTTTACTATTACACCAGAAAAAGTTTATTATGGATCTCCTTCATGATTGTGCTACTGTAACCCCTGTTGCTTGTCCTCTTGATTTATCCATCAAGTTATGAGTTGAGATAGATGTTTTGCTTCCCAAATCGAAATCCTATCAAAATTTGGTTGGCAAAGCTAAATTTTTTGACTCATACTGGACGGATCTCTATTTTGCTATCCAATATTTGAGTCAATATCTTCAAAACCTTGCTCAGTTTCATATGAAGGTTGCTTTGTATATTTTCAGGTATTTACATGGTTCTTTTGATGTTGGAGTTTTCTACTCCAATTCTCCTGACTTTTTCATGGATGTCTATTGCGACAGTAACAGGGCTGCATGTCCTGACACTAGACGTTCTGTGATTGGTTTTTGTGTTCAACTTGGGGATTCTCTTATTTCTGGAAAAGCGAAGAAACAACCTGTAGTTTCTCTTTCTTCTTCTGAAGCAGAATATCGGTCTGCTAGTAACGTGGTTGCTGAATTAGTTTGGTTGCGGCGTCTGTTTGCTGATTTTGGTGTGCCTATTCCCTCTCATGTTCCTGTGTATGGTGACAATCAAGCTGCCATCTATATTGCCCGCAATCCCGTCTTTCATGAATGCACCAAGCATATCGAGGTGGATTGCCATTTCATTCGTACCCTGCTTGGTGAGGAACTGATTGAGATGTTCCATGTTCCTACAACTTCTTAGCTAGCTGATGTATTCACTAAGCCTCTCACTGGCCTTGCTCATCATTCCATTTTGGTCAAGTTGGGTGTTCAAGCCTCGTCCAACTTGGGGGGGGGGGGGGAGAGGTTGATGATATAGCTGTACGTACTGTTGATAATACTCAATATACCATAGTGGATCCTACATAGACTTTGCTAGACTATTTATTTATTTATTTATTTTATGAATCCCATATGTTGTAAAGTAAAAGTAAGAGAGTAGCCCAGTGTTGTTTTCGAGTCTTGACCCATTGTATATAAGGGCCACAGGTCCTTCTCGAATACACGAATTTTTATTTTTCCAACAAATCAATAATATCTTCTCTCTCGTTTTCTCTCTAAAACTCTAGTGAATTTTTTTTGATCTCTTTGTATTTTCGTAATGTTGACAACAATCATTACTACTGATTGGTTAATGTGTTATTGGTACTAACTTTTCCTATCCGTGGTGAAATATATTACCATGGCTAAGAGAAGGGGAGATAGTTTATTAATCTTTTTCCATTAACAAAGACGCAGATTTCTTGTTAAGAATAATATTCCTCTTTTTGAAATAGTTGTCATATTTCGCTTCTCAAGAGTTAATTTGACTAATTTTCAAACCTAAATTAAATGAGATTAATTTAATATTTTATAATCAAAATTTAGATATTCAACAACCATATAAAAATACTATAAATTATAATTTCTCTTATATACATATGATAAAAAATGTATTTTGAAATGTTGATCAAATTTTATATCGTTAGACTCTCAAAAATGACATTATGACAAGTATTTATAAAAGGGAGTGCGAGATTGATTTCAATCAGGGTATTCCATCTCCAGTAAAATTACCATATCTCCTCTTATGAAATATAGGATTCAATATGTTATCTTAATAGCTTAAAGTTAATCATAAACTGCACATCTGTTGACAAAAAATTGAATCATGAATCTTGTATATATATATTTTTTTAAAGAATCTATTAATGGCAATGAGAGTACTTACTTTCTTCAAAGTCAAACAAAACAAGTAACTGGTTTTTTTTTTTCTAAATGAAATTGGCATGATTGGCAGTATATACGACTCGCGTAGATGGTTCCGTTCAAGAAATCAATTCCCTTGTTGGTAGTGTACAAGTAGATCGAAAACAATTGTACATCTCGTGCTCCTCATGGACACTGGCGGATTTAGTGGTTTGAGTGGCGTTTTTGAAAATTCACTAATTTTTGTGCATATTCAATATTTATATTGGAAAATTTATTAAATTACTACTATTAATTAGCGTGAGTAGAACGTAGTTGAAGCAGGTAGCTGGCTGTTGTCATGCCTGCTTCCAGCTATCTGCTTCTGGTTGAGGATATTTGTGTAATTTTATATTTTTCTTTTTAATTTAATTATTTTATATTTAATTTTTATATGTTTAAAAATTACTTTAAAATTATTATAAATTATAATAATTAATAATTTAAATTAATTGGAGACACATCGAACATTTTGGTTGATTCCGAATTCTATCAGTGCAACATAAATCGAGATATTTTATTTGAAAATTTCGTAAAAAGTAATATAATTCACAATAACTATTAGACTAAAATATTTGAAAGATGTACAAAAAATTTGTTCGACTTTTTAAATTCTATCAGTGTCATATAAATTGGGTAAGAGGGAGTAACATATATTACTTGAAAATTATGTAGCCAAACATCGTATAAATCATAATAATTAATAACCAAACGTCGTATAAATCATAATAATTAATAACTTATCTAAACTATATAATAAATTTGATTGATCTTCTCAAATATTCTATCAATGTCACATAAATTTGGACAAATAATTAACATTAATATCTGAACATTGTGTAAAAGTACTATAAATCAGTAATTAAGAACTTTAAATATTTAAAATCATATAAAAATTTGATTGTCTTTCAAAATTTTATTTGAACCACATAAATTAGGATAAAAAGACAACATAAATTGGGCACATGCTGGCGCGGGCTCCAATATTTAGTATAATAAAGATATATCAGGAATCAAGTAACGAAGCAGTCTACTGGTGTAGTGGCACTAACTGAGCCTACCTAAGCATTTTCGCCCTCATTGATTGAAGGGTAAAAATCCTCATACGTATTTACAAAAACATATCCAGTGAAGTCTCATAGAGTGTACACACACCTTACCTCTACCTTTTGAATATAGAGAGACTATTTTTAAAAAATCATCGGCTCCTCTTAATCACTTAAAGTAATGTTTCTTTTTATAATTTTAAATTTTTGAAGACCTGTAATCTTCAAATCATAAATTCGGCTCTACTTATATTTATAATAAATACTTGCCAACTCCGATCAACCAAAATATATCTGACTGAGCTGATCTGTTTATCTTTTTCCTCTTTCTTGTCTTTCTTACAACAGGCAAAAACCCAACTTGCAAAATGGGTATATTTTATATGGTTTGGATCTTAAGATTACATATATGGATCTTAAGATGGGCTAAATTGATAAATTTGATAAGAAATTCATTGGGGCTCGACTTGATTTATTTTATACTTAAGAGATATGAGCATTGTTTACCTTAAATTATGTACAGTTAGATTTATATGTGAGTCAAAAATATGTGTTACGATTCAATCTTGATGTGGATTCAATTAGCTAACGATTAAGATACTAGCTTACTTAGCAGCAGTGGCACAAGGCTCAATCCAATTGGTCATTTTCTGCTTGTTTTGAGATATTTTGCAATGTTAGTCCTTCCCTGGTTCCTTTATTCCTTGGTGCTCTTTTTCTTCTTGTTTAAGCTCCAAATGCCTCAAGACATTCCTACATAAACAAAACATGAAATATAAGTGTAACTCACATCATTTAATCTCAAGACGGTACTAAATAAAGACAAATGTAAGAGAATACTACTCAAATAACATGATTTTTAGCCACACATTAACACCATATTTAAACCTTGCTCGTCCTCGGGAATGCTATACACTCATGAATTCAACTATACTATGAACTACACCAATTGAAATACTATTTTCAAGCAAAGACTACAACAACTACAATAGAAGACAAATTCTTATTACACATAGTCATGACCCATGATCTGAGGTGTATTTATGCATTTCAGTGTTGTTGTTCGGACTTAATTAGTCTTGTTTTGAGGATTTATCTTATGCTTAATGAGTAAATATTTATATAATTGAGAATATAATTGTTAAAATACTTGATTATAATGTTTGAGGTGTGTTTCAAACAAGTTTGAATTCAATTTGCTCACTTAAAGTTTAGACGAGGAAACTAGTGTTACTAGCTTGAGCTATGTGCTGTTCTAGTTAATCTCGGTGGATTCTAGCGTGTGTAATAAGTTAATAAGGGTATTATTGTAAAAAATGTGTGGTATAACTTATTTATAGTGTCTATGGTTCAATTGAAATAAGCCAAGAGACAAAACACTAAGTTAAAGATCAAAAGGACAAAACTACTACTCTTAGCTTAAGTTACTAGTTCATCGTCTTAGATTGTATGTTGTGTTGAACTATAATTCGTAGTTTTTGATACTATAGGGTTATTGGTGAGTTTATAATTATGATATATGGATGATAAAAAATCTGAAAATCAAGTGAAAACAACACCACAAGGCTTGGAAAGGATGGACAAACACTTGGGACAAGACTTGACCAAAAATGGATGTTTTGAAGTCATTGGCGTGACACAGACCTTAGGCATTGTGTTAGGGATGTGAAACACACTTGGGAGAATCCTAAATGACCAATTAAAGTATCTGACCATGATTATGTCATGCCACGGACCCTAGGCACCACGATAAGGGCGTGGCATGAACCTAAGTCAAAATAGACAGCTTGTGTCCAAATATAAATAAGACACTTAGTTGTTATGTTTCACACCTTGGAAGACCTTGGGACTTGAATGGTGGATGGAGAACACTTAAATTAGGGTTTTTATTCCAGTACTTTTGATTGTTTATAGATTTTAACATGTATTCATTCGTTGTGATTAAGGTTATGTCCATGATCGGCTAAAAAACCTTTTTCGGGGCTAAGGCCAAGAACATGAGTATTATTGTTATGAATTGATTTGGTTATGGTTGTTTATCATTATTGGTTATTTATTTATCCTTGTTATCACTAGTTTAAGGATTTATTACCCTTAGAATATATGTATAATCATCTTGTGAGCTCGGGAGGAGGAATAAGAGGATAGAACGTGGGATAGATAAAATAGAACTGTAATCTTCTAATTGAATGAAGTTATAATTTGCATTTAGGATAGGAATATACCTATTGTCTCTATTTGGTTCAAGTGCGGGATGAAACATGAATGTATTTGACTTATTTCTCGCATCTCCACTCAAGATCTAGTTGTGGGGCTAAGGTAGATAATCGATTAGAGGTCCGAAGGCCATAGTCATAGGCTTCATTTTTTTTTTTAAGATTCAGACGTCTAAATCTGAATGCGCATCTGAATGATTAAGATGTTTTCTCTAGATCTGAAAACTGAATAATTAAGACTATTTGTTTTTCAACATCTGAATGTGTAAAAAAATTTATTTGTATACATAATAAAAAATTAATTATATATTAAAAAAGTATGTAATTTAATACAACAAAATTATTAGTATCTGATTGAAAAAAAACATTTATGTTTGTTAGTAATAGTGGAGATGGCTTATAATGGTGGTTGCGGTGATGATGATTGATGTTAGTGATTAATAATATTGGTGGTGATAATTATGATGGTTGGTATTGTAGTGACTGTTATGATGGTGACGATTGATAGTGGTGGTGGTTGTTATGATGTGACGTTACTTGATGTTAGTAGTTTAAGGTGTTGATTGTGTTGGGTGAAACATGAATGCATGATGATTGACGATGGGTTGGTGCTAGTTAAAGATGTTATTTGTTGTGATAGTGGAGATGATTGTTAGTAGAGATAAATTGAGGCGATGGTACTGGTTGAAGTGGTGGTAGATGTGGCGTTACTAGTAACAATGGTAGTGGAGGCCAAAGAATGTGTAGAGGTTGTGATGTATTAGTGGTAGTTAGTGGTGGTGCTAGTTGTGATAGTTGAGTTGGTTGGTAGTAGGGATTGGACGATAGTGGTTGCTGATTGTGGTGTTTTTGATGGCAGTGGTGGCAGTGAATTTAATTAGAATAAAAGAGGTAGTAGGTGTGGTAGCAGTTGACAATTGTGTTTGGTAGCGGTATTTTTTATCGATGGTGGTTGTGATGGTGGAGGTGGTTGGCGGTGGTGGGTGTTGGTTGACAATGGTGATGGTGGCAGAGGTGGTTAGTGGTAGTGACTGCTGAATATGAATAGAGTGGTGAATATTATCCATCACCAGAATATCCCTTCAGACCTATTAAGACTTGGTTCTATATCTGAATGATTAAGACCTATTCAAACCTATTAAGAGTTAAAGCCTTAATAAAAATCAAATGCACTTAATGGTCTGAAGTCTGAACCATTTAGATTCAGACCTCCATTAAGTGAAAACAAATGAGGCCATAGTATAGATCCAATGAAGCAACAACCAAGATAATTAACCTAACTAATGAAGTTTTATAACATAGTATGATTGTTCATAGTGCCTTAACCCTGGTTTCTCTCTATTGTTGTTCAAGAACCTTTAATTTACTGCATTGTTAAGTTTACCCTTAGTTTTCTCTCAAATAATCTTGTGGTTACATTAGCACTGAGTTAATCTTAATAGTGGACTAGTCTGGGATAGTTGTTAACACAACTTTTTGAGGGATCGATACTTGGTTGTATAAGCCCACTATATTACTTGGTGAGGCCACGTACACTTGCATGTGTGCTTGGGTACAACAACCCAAATTGCTAGATCGTGTATCCACCTCATTATTCTAACCAGATAGGATCAAAGAACCCTTACCACCCAATCAATTATTATGTGAAGATTCAAGTAAAAGCCTCAGTGAATTAAGCAAACCCAGCATAACCATAAAGTGATGATCCATAGAAGCATTTAAATGCATGGTCAACAACTTATTCCTTACCCAAGACCTAGTCTAGATATGTACAAGAGCTTGTATTATGAGAACAACAACAAGTAAAGACACAACTTCCACAGAAAGAGGTACAAAAGTTGATGCTGAATGGTCTTCGCTCCAAGCATGAAACTCCAAATCAACTTGCAACATACCTATATCCCAAAAAAAGGGATATAGTAAGAGTAGTATTAGTACACCACAAGTACTGGTAGGCATCATTGATCGACCAGATTTAGATCACATAACATCAAATAGAAATCACAGAATGAAAGCACGATATGGTATTTAAATATCAAGTTCACACTATCCATTATCACACTACCTTTTCTAGTAACTTCTGATTATATCTTATTAGCTGTAGTTATGAGTAAACAATCCAAATTTTGTCCAATAATTCTTACTTCCTTACTAACCCTATGAACATTATCTAACTAGACAACTCCTTATATATCCAACTCAATAATTAACATATGATTCTTAGATATTGATACCATATATACTTAATGAGTACTACCTCTATTATCAACTCTATAAGCCGGTAATGGCCACAATGTCTTCATACGCTTAGCTACGATTCTTCTATCCTCTTATCAAATTACGACAACATCAAAATAATTATCAAGGTGTAAAAGTCGCCAAATCCATAGAATAACTAAAAAAAAATAATTACCACATTTAAACATAAATCAACATGAGTAATCCAGTAGTCAACACATACTAAATAATCTAAACCAACAACTTAACCTGCACAGATAAACTGCTTAAACTACCAATAACCTTAACAACACCAACTGTCATACAATCAATGGTTTCATAGCTAAAATTATAAGGATAAGTTCAATATTAAGAGAGGGGTTTATGACTCCTCTAATTACCATAACAAACAAATCAAACCATTCATCACTTAACCATCTCACAAGAATAGTCTTATGCTACCTCGATTCACTAAAGCACTTTATAAAATGCTAATGATAAATCAAATAAATATTCATATGCAATAATAAAATCACAACCATCACAACCTCTCCTCAAATATGTACACAGATACTACGAGGACTTATACAACCCATAATTATGATCTGCAGGGGACTAACTTAGTCCATGTACCATACCAATGTGGTACCCAATCCTTCAAATATCGATAGATAGGTAATATGTACTGGCACAACACTCGACCCTCTAAATATCACAATATATAAATATCATAATTAATTATCAGCCAAGATACAATGCAGTGCACTAAATATGCAAGTACATATTTTATCTAGATACTTAGTCAAATTCATGTTCATCATTTCATGTATACAACCAATATTTACCATATCACAAATCACAAATATGATAGAAGGTAAATTCATAAACATTTAACTTATGAAAGGATATGGAGTCTAAATCAAGTCTATAATTATCATTTAATTTAGAATCACACCTACAATTAACTTGAGTCTAGTCTCATCTACACCATATTAGACATTTATTCACCCTAGCCTCATAGTTCTTTAGACTCCACTAACCACCACACTTTCTTTCTCCACTATAATCACCTCTTATAAATATTGAAAAAATATACCCATATACTAAGCTAAGAATGACATATGTATGTCACAACTCATAATCTGAGGTCATGGTGGCACCTATCCTGACCCAAACTTGGTAGGTAAGTCTAACTCCAAAAGATATATGAAAAGACTAAAAGAAGATAAATAATAATCAAATATGAGACTTTAGAATAAAGTCAGCCTCGTAATATAAAACAACTCCAAAATATGAAATAGATATAACTTAAATTCCAAAATCTAGTGTTATGAGTAAATAGCACTCTAAAACCAACATAGTGTATGAAGACACATAAAAACTCTATCATTGAATGTAAACAAAGACAACATAATGATAAACAGAAATTCTGGAACATGCTCAGGATGAGAATCTCACTAGTACTTTAAAGCACTCTTAAAACAACACAAACTCAAGCTCTGTGGGTCACACTCAAACTGGAATCTATATCGAAAGGATACAAAAAGTAAGAGTAAGTATGGTCTACTTGTACAGTTGTACTCAGTAGGCATCATAGGCAGACCAAGCAAAGTAGAGAACTAAACATTAAAAGGAAACTATGAGCAACACTTCCACCTGCATATAAAAAAGTTCCCAACGGCTACTCAAGTGGTACAACTCTTACTAGTATATATAATATAACTATAATAACAATATAATGCACAACAAATATACATAAAAAAGACTAAATTACACAATATCAAACACATAAGAGAAATAAAAGTGATGCTATGCGATGTTGTGACAAGGATGTAATGTCTCAATATCACCTCGTATACACCTTCTGATCATAAATATCTAAGATATGACCCATGGAGAGTTCGCAACTCATATACTATTGTAATCTCATCAATGAACCTTTCTGACACATCCCTTAGTTAAGGCACTTTATAAAGTGTCTCATTTCTTTCAAAAGTAGTACTTCTTAGTGGTACCAATTCCATGAATATGGATGAATGAATGAGGATGCATGCTCATAAACAATTCAATGTCATATAATAAATAAAATCAATAATGGTATAAATGAGCTCAAGTCTCCTTAATTTTCAATATATAATGACAAACCATCGCATGGCAACACTGTAGTACAAAGTCCTGTAAGACATCAATTATAACAACTTGATATGTGAATTTTTTTAATTTTATTTGACCATTTTGCCCTTCTCTGTAGCTGTTAAATATGGATTTTAGGGTGTGCGGATAATTTGGCATAGTTCCTAATTCTTTTGGAAATGATTTGGGTGAGTTGAGGCTTTTAGATTTTTAAAAATCCATTTAGTTAAACTTCGATCAACATTTAATAGTTCGTGTATTGGATGGAGTTATGACAGTTTATTAGATTTGGAATGTCAATTTTGGGTTAGTAATGAGGTTGTTTGGTTTTAGGATCTTTATATTGCATTTCGACCCTTGTTGTGAAAGCTAGTTTAAATAAGCTTTTCGGAAACTCGAGGGTTAATTTGTTGGAAATAATTCTTTTTTCAAAAAATCTACGTTGCCATTGAGTCTATAATGTCAAAAATAGCCTAGTAGCTTATATGGTTCATTTTTGTGGAATCCCGAATAAATTTTGAAGGGTTAATCAGTAACTTTGTAACTTAGAAAAGTTGTTGGTGCAATAGAACTTAGTACAACCGCTTTCGTGGCATGGCACCATCTTAGTGGTCAGCTAATTTTTGTTCTAGTCGCTAAAGCAAAAAATTTACCGCTTTGCGGGTGTCGCTTTAGAGATGGTGGGCCACTTTAGTGAAGCCCAACCATGTAGGTCAGGCTGTTTTAGCGACCACCTACCGCTTTTGCGGTCATTTAGCTGCTAAAGTGGCCATCACTGGTATATACCCAAATTTTTGCCTTTTATTCTATTCATCTATTTCAAGACTTAAAGCTTTGGGTTGGTATAATTTTAAGGGGATTTTAACCATTTGAGCTTGAGTAAGCTCCAAACTTATTTTCTTGGATTCCTATTGATTATACCTTCAAAAATAGTTTTTAATCTTGATTTAAAAATAGGTTTTTGGATTTTTGTTGTAAAGCTTAAAAATAGTTATTCTTTGATTTGAACATCATTTTAACTAATTTTTTGCATGGATTTTCAACTGTAGACTCTTATAATCTTGGGGAACATATTTTAAAAATAAAATTCTAATTTTATCTCTTTTATTTTTGAACCCATAATTTGAACATGTTTTGGACCTATCTTAAATATGGTCAATATGGGTATTTAGCTTCTTTTTAATGTGTTGATGATATATTTTTATTTTTTAGCTCATTCTATCACGATCCAAAAGCAAGGGCCATGATGACACTTATTGTGGCTAAGCCTTGACAAGTAATCCAATCGCCCAAATTGATATGACAAGAGAAAAACATAATCAAATCCCAAGGCAAGACTTCTAGAGCAAAGTCGAGCCATATATACATAAAATAGCAGAAATTCGAATATCAAAATAATACAAAAACTATCCCAAAACCTAGTGTCACAGTGTAAGAACTATCTAGATACATCTAGAGCTTAAAAATAAAACTGATAATCCAAAAAGTACATATATCTATCTCCGAATACAAAACCAGACATAAAACTACATAGGATGGGTTAGAAGGTCAACTCTGGAAGCATAAAGCGACCACTACCTCAGATGTGACAAGTCTCCACCTGAACTTAGCTACCGTGCGATGCACTCATACCTGGATCTGCATTGAAAGAGCACAGTAGGGATTAGTATGGTCCACTTGTACTTATTAGGTATCACAAGACGATTGAAAAAAGTAGAAAATAAAGTATATATAATACTCACTATAGACACGTCATCTGCAATGAAAAAATCCTAAATGGTAGTCCTCACCATCTCCACTAACAATTCTAAGCATAACACATATACCAAATACAAGTACGAAAGAGAATAATAGAATAGATAGACATCAAATCTAACACGAAGGTACAATCACAGAAAGTGCATAATATATTAAATGCAATGAGAATGATAATGATGATGATGATGATGTGATAAGTTCGAGGTTGTCGCACAACCTCCATATACACCTACCAAGTACTTCTCCCAAGGTAGGACCCATGTGGGTGTGTACAACCCATATATAATCCAATAACTAATACCAAGTTTAATCCAATATCTATAACTCCTCTCCAGCACATGATCTTCTACAGAGGGTTTCTAAATGTGTCACATTTCCTTAAGAAAACTAGTATTTCCACAGTGGTAACAATGCCTAATGAATGTATATATGATATGAGGATGTAATGATCACAACCAAACTAGAATGAGAATTTCAAATCCAAATAATACACAAGCACGTGAGCTAGAATATACTTAATAAGCCAACCATCCATAATCCAATATTACTATTCCATTGATACCAGATAAAATCATCTTAGGTATTTTCATCAAGAACAAAACAACTAGATGTCTATGCACAAGCCAACAACATCACTTAAGACCTCCACAGAGGTCACACATAGAAAATAGTGTCCAAAACCACCAGTAACAACAACATAGGCGCCCACACGGGCACATAGTAGTAATAACATCATTTTTACAATTGATACTCATAACATGCTTTTATATCAGTATTAACTACCTAGCCTAGTCTGAAGAAAGTCAAGCCATAACCTACATTGAATAATGAAATCCTAGTCCAAAAAGTCCTCAATACAGAGCATTCCCATTTCAAATAGCCTCTAAACCAACTAAAATGTACAAATATAAAATCTATGTCTCAAAAGGAAGTCAATGATACAAATATTGACCATTTTTGAGCCGGGGTCAAAATGGACCCCCAAAATAGGTTTTAAAAGAAAAGAGGTAAAATTGGAATTTTGTTCACACACACATTATCCATGATTAAAGGAATCCATAGAGTAAAACCCAAGTGAAAATGGGTTAAAATGAGGTTTAAAGTTGAAGAAACTATTTAGGCCTTCCAAGCTAAAATTATCGAATATCACTTTTGAAATTATATTTTAATAAGCTTTAGATGATAAGAATCAAAGTAAAATAATTGAAATAGGGATTTGGAGTCTACCCAAGCTTGAAATTTGAAGAAATCTCCTAAAAAATTTAAAACTCGAAGCTCAAAGTCTCAAAAATAATGGAAAATTTGAGAAAAAGGTATTTAAGGGTACTCGGTGTCGCTTAAGCAAACATTGAGCTAGTTAAGTAGCTATCACGTTCAAGTCTTTAAGTAGATATCACGTTCAAGTCTAAGTGTAACTTTCATTTCCAAGTGTCACTTTCATGGTACCAGCAAAGTCTGAGCCTTTTTGTAAGACTCCACAAAATTCTATGCTTAACTCAGCCCTTAGAGCTTGATAAGAGGTCCCATACTTAGAAATTTCTGCTAAGTGTTTACACTTCGAATTATTTTTAGCCTCATAAGTTGGTGATCCTATTTCCCAACCCTAAAGACCTTACAACGTCAATTTTTAGGCTGATTCATGATCAGGTATACCAGTAGGTGTTCTCGAACAAGTTTTAGATTTTTTGAACATCGTCTGAATCACGTTTGAAAGTCCAAACCAATAGATCAACGCGATCTCGATGCACCGCATTGCCTATCACATTGATAAATGTTTTTCCCAGCTCCCAGTGCCAATTTCTAGTGAGACAATGTAGACTCGATGCGGCGCATCGGCCATCGCATCAACTCTATTGATACGACGCATTGTTCTGTGCATCACTGGACCCGTTTTTAGTCATTAAAACTCCACGTCCATGAGGGTATTTGGGTCATTTTCCTACCCCTATTCAGCCATAAAAATATGAAATTAATCACTCCTAGGGCAAAAATATTCTTTATTTCTCCCAAATTACTCAAGAACAAAACCCCAGGAGATCTAATTTCAATTCAAGCTTCAAGAAATTCACCATCAATCTTCATTAATTCAAGTACCAAGGTATGTGAAGTGTTCATCCAAGGGTTTCCTTCCACCCTTGGAGTTCAAGAAACTCTTTTAAATTACAAGTTAAATAATTTCATAGGTTTCATATTGGATTTGAATATAATCTTCCATGATTTATCACAAATTCCATGAAAACTAGTTAATTGTGGATTGAATTATGTGAAATTCATGTTGAACTCTTGAATTACAAGTTGAATGTAGTATCCATGATAGTATTACATGTTTTATTGATATGTGAAATATCCATGCTCCCCAAGTGTTTGTCAAAATGCTTATGTGAATTGACTAGTGCAAGCATGACATGTTATTATGTGATTTCATTCATACACAAGCTCATGTATATCAAGTGTTAGACAAAAATGTCTAAATGAATGCATGATTAGTAATCAAGTGCTATTATGCTACTAAAGTCATGCGGTATTTTACTTTTCATATTATCGAGTCCTGAGGGTATTCAATACCTGAAAATCTAGCTGTTTACCTAGAGCTACAGTAGTTATAGAACAGTCTCAGTAGTGTTATGAATAGTAATACTCAGTAATCAGTACCAGTATCGGTTTAGTAGTCAGTTCAGAACTCAGTGAACTCAGTTCAGTTCAGTTAGACAGTACGATCAGTAACAGTTCAGTCAAGTCTAGTACAATTTAGAAATTAGTTCGGTGTCTATTCAGTTGAGAGTAGGAATTAGCACCGAGCGAACCCAGGGATGGGCGCATTCCTGCCAACATAGGGTTTGACCTTTAGTAGCAATCCTTGAGTTACAGAACTACGTATCCAGCATAGGTTTGGATATCTTCCTGCTAGACTAGGGTTGATACATCTCACATGAGTTTTCCTACCAACGAGGGTTAACGAAAGTTCTTTCTATTAGAAAGGGTTAACTCACAACTTGTCTTTACCCGTGGTACAGTATTAACACCCTTCCAACTGGGGTTACAGGTTGGACCTCAATCTATTTGGAGAGAGGCATGTCGGTTAGATAACTATATCCCACAGTTTCAGTTTCAATCTTAGTATAGAACTAAGTTCAATTCTACAGATTCATGACTGTCAGACACAATTACCCAACTCAGTATAGAACTCAGTCCCATTATACAAAATCAGGACTGTCAGAAATAGTCACTTAGTTATCAATACTACAGTATCAAAAAACTCAGATATTAGTTAATCAGTAGTCAGAACTCAGTATCCAGTGTTAACATGATCTCAGTTATAGTTTATGTATTCTTGCATGTACTCTTATTCAGTTACGTCCATGTTACTCAGCTAGTTGTTGTCCATGCATATGAGCCCCTACATATCAGCCTACCTTACTTATCATACCAGTACATTCAAAGTACTGACACATACTTTTCTTTTGCACTATAATGTCTTATATCATAGGTTCAAATGCACAGGCTCCTGACTGCACTTAGCTGCCCGAATTATCAACAGAAAATTTAGTGGTGAGTCCTCATAGTTCGAGGATAATATTATCTTTCAGTCTTTCAGTTGTTCAACATTTAGTAGATAGAGTTAGTTGGGGACATGTCCCATCAACTCCATATTTAGATAGTTAGAGGCTTTCAGACTAGCATATTTCAGACAGATATTCAGTTTTCACTATTCATTAATTAGTATTAAGTATATGTTTTCAGTTGTGAACCTTAGGGTGACTTCAACCTAATTTTTGCATTTATTTTATTATTATTATTACCGTATGATTATTCAGTGCTCATAGTAGATATCAGTCATGGGTTAGCTTGTAGTCCTTCGGGGTCGTAAGCACCATATAGCATCCGGGGTACAAACTCGGGGTGTTACAAACTTGGTATCAGATTCTAAGGTTCAACAGAGTCATAGGAAGTCTGATAGTCATATCTAGTAGAGTGTTGTACATAGGTGTGTAGCGGGCCACACTTATGGACAAAGGGCTATGAGCCATTTTTAGGTAAAGTTTCCCTTCTTTTAGTATTCATGTCGTGCGAGTGAGAATGAGCTCAAGCCATATTCTCAGTCTAATCCTTTTCTTTCTCCCAATTACAGAACATTCCTCCCAATAAGAACGGAAGAAGAACAGGAAATCAACCAGCCCCTCAGCCCATTCAGGCAGATCCTCTGGATGAGCATGTCTTCCATACAGAATTCAGGGTTGTATTTACTTCTCTATCCAATTAAGTAGCAGCCCAGAATAAATGCCCATTTTCTATTCCACCCAATCCAATGGCCAATACTGATGCAGCCAAGATTTGGGACTTCACCTGAATAAACCCTCCATCTTTTACCGAGTCTAAGTCAGATGAGGACCCACAAAAGTTCCTTGATGAGCTGCAGAAGGTTACAAATATTATGGGTGTGACTGAAAGTGAGAGTGTTGAGTTAGCCGCATATTAGTTATAGGATATGGCTCACTCATGGTTAAAGTAGTGGAAGTCATAGAGGGCCGCAGATGCAGGGCCCATAGAATGGGAAGAGTTTGGCACTGCTTTCCTTGATAGGTTCTTCCCACTGGAGTTGAGGGAAGCTAAGGTTTTGGAGTTTATTAATCTAAAGCAGGGCAACATGACAGTGCAAAAGTATTCTTTTAAGTTTACTCAGTTAGCCAGATATACCCCTCACATGGTTGCAGATAGCAGAATAAAGATAAGTAAGTTTGTGTCGGGTATGTCTAACAGTGTGGTCAAGGAGTGTAGAACCATAATGCTGATTAAGGAGATAGACATATCCAGGTTCATGGTCTATGCTCAGTAAATAAAAGAGGCTAATAATAAATAGAAGTAGAGTGAGAAGAAGAGAGCAAGAATTGGTAGCTTCAACTTTACTCATCCTAAATTAGAGGGTGGTAATCATTCTCAGTTCCGCCCAAAATCTTCAGTTCCAGCTTCATCCTCAGCCAGTGCTGAAATTTAGAGATGGCAATAAAGATATAACATCAGGCCCTAAAACCTAGGGTAGTGTTAGCAGTGCCCGAACAAATCCTCTTTGCCAGAGATATGGCAGAAACCATTAGGGTGTTTGCAGAGATGACAACGATGTGTGTTTCGGATGTGGAAAGATAGGGCATAGGTTCAAAGAGTGTGTTTAGGTGGGTTCTCAGAGTTAGCATAATCATCCCTCAGATCAGTTCGGGTGCTGAAACCAGCAGGGTGCCGCTTCCAGTACCACAGTGGGCGACGCCCAAACAGACTCTATGCACTTCAGTCCCGATAGGATCAGGAAAGTTCTCCTGATGTGGTCACTGGTAAGTTACAAGTTTGTCATTTATATGTTTATGCTTTGCTAGATCCAGGAGCTTCTTTGCCCTTTATAACTCTTTATATAGTCGTTGACTTCGGAGTCAGTCCCTAAATTCTAGTAGAGCCTTTCTCAGTTTCTACCCTAGTTGGTAAATCTATTATAGCCCAGCGGGTATACCGAAACTGTCCAGTTATGGTATCTCAGAAAGTTACTTCAGCAGAATTAGTAGAGCTAGAGATGAAAAATTTTGATGTCATTCTTGGCAAGGATTGGCTTCATTCATGCTATGCTTCAGTTGACTGCAGAAATAGAATTGTTAAATTATAGTTTTCGAATGAACCTATCCTAGAGTGGATGGGTAGTACTTCAACACTTAGGGGTCATCTTGTTTCGTACCTTAGGATGAGGAAAATGATATCTAAGGGATGTGTCTATCATCTTATTCGAGTTCAAGACTCTAGTTTTGAGACCCCTAATCTTGAATCAATGTCAGTAGTATGTGAATTCCCAGATGTATTTCCCAAAGATCATCCCAGAGTTCCTCCTAAGAGGGAAATTGACTTCGAAATAGAACTTCTTCCAGATACTCAGCCCATCTCTATCCCGCCATAGAGAATAGCTCCAGTGGAACTCAGAGAATTAAAAGAACAGTTGAATGAACTCCTAGATAAGGGATTCATCAGAACTAGTGTATCCCCGTGGGGTGCACCAGTCCTATTCATGTGTAAGAAAGACGGTTCTCTTAGAATGTGTATAGACTACCATCAACTAAATAAAGTCACGATCAATAAAAAGTATCTACTTCCCTGAATCGCTGACTTCTTTGAACAACTTCAGGGTGCCACCTACTTTTCTAAGATAGACCTCAGGTCAGGCTATCATCAGCTTAGAGTCAGAGAATGTGACATTCTAAAGATAGCTTCCTGAACTTGATATGGTCACTTCTAATTTCTAGTTATGTCATTTGGTCTTACCAATGCCCCAACAGCTTTCATGGACTTGATAAACCGTGTGTTCAAGCAGTACTTGTACCTATTCATTATAGACTTTATTGATGATATTCTTGTCGACTCCCACAGTGAGCATGACCATGCAGACCATCTCAGAATAGTGTTATAGACCCTCATAGCCCATCAGTTGTTCGCCAAATTTAGCAAATGTGAATTTTTGCTAAGGTCAGTAACGTTCCTTGGTTATATCATTTTCGGTGATGTCATTAGAGTTGATTCTTAAAAGACCAAAGTAGTGAGAAACTGGCCCAGACCCATCTCTCTATCAGATATTAGGAGTTTCTTAGGCTTGGCCGAATATTACCGATGGTTTGTTGAGGGATTTTTGTCTATTGCATCCCCTATGTCCAGATTGACTCAGAAGAAAGTCAAATTCCAGTGGTCAGATTCTTGTGAAAAGAGTTTTTAGGAGTTAAAGGCTTGACTCACTACAACTCCAGTTTTGACTCTACCAGATGGTTCAGATGGGTTTGTGGTATATTATTATTCTTCCAGAGTGGGTTTGTGGTATATTATTATGCTTCCAGAGTGGGTTTGGGATATGTTTTGATGCATAAAGGTAAGGTTATAGCCTATGCCTCTAGACAACTTAAACCCTATGAAAAGAACTACCACACTCATGATCTTGAGCTAGAAGATGAAGTGTTTGCCTTAAAAATTTAGAGGTACTACTTGTATGGGGTGCATGTTGATGTGTTCACAGACCATAAGAGCCTACAGTATGAGTTTTCTCAGAAAGACCTGAATCTATGTTAGAGGAGGTAGTTAGAGATGTTGAAAGACTATGACATAAGTGTTCTGTATTATCCAAGAAAGGCTAATATAGTGGAGGATGCCCTCAGTAGGATGCCTATGGGTAAATTTACTCACGTGGAGGATGGTAAGAAGAAGTTAGTTTAGAAAGTCCATCAGCTTACTTGACTAGGTATCCGCTTAGTCGATTCAACAGAAGGTAGTGTGTGGGTTTAGAATAGTTCAGAATCATCTTTGGTTTCCAAAGTGAAGGAGAAGCATGACAGAGATCCCAGTTTAGCTAAGTTAAAAGAGACAATTAGAGATAAAAAAGTAGAGGTTTTCTCCCAAGAGGGAGATGGTGTGTTGTATTTCCATGGTTGACTATGTGTGCCTGGTGTAGATGACTTGAGGTAGTAGATTGTTGAAGAAGCGCATGGTGCGCGCTACTTAATTCATCCAGGTCCACCAAGATTTACTGTGACTTACAGGATGTCTATTGGTGGAGTGGGATGAAGAGAGATATTATAAAGTTTGTAGCTAAGTGCTAGATATGTCAGCATGTTAAGATCAAGCATCAGAAGCCTAGTGAGTCTATGTAGGAGTTCAGTATTCCCACTTGGAAGTGGTAGGAGGTGAATATGGTTTTTGTGATGGGTTTTCCCCGTACTCATCGTCAGTATGATTTGGTTTGGGTCATTATGGACAGGATAACCAAATCAGCTTATTTCTTACTCGTCCATACTTCTTATTCAGCCGAGGAGTATGCCAAGATCTATGTTAGAGAGTTGGGCATATTTCATGGAGTTTCGTTGTCCATCATCTCAGATAAAGGTACATAGTTCACCTCTTATTTCTGGAAAGCCTTCCAAAAAGGTCTAGGTACCCAAGTTTACCTCAATACAACCTTGCACCCTCAGACAGATGGTTAAGCAGAAAGGACCATTCAGACTTTGGAAGTTATGTTAAGAGCATGTGCCATTGACTTTAAGGGTAGTTGGGATGACCACTTGACTTTGATTGAGTTTGTGTATAATAACAATTAACATTCCAACATTCAGATAGCTCCATTTGAGGTGCACTATGGGAGGAGATGTAGATCTACTATTGGTTGGTTTGAAATGGGTGAGGCCGCACTGGTAGGTCCTGACTTGGTATTTGATACCTTAGAAAAAGTTCAGTTGATCAGGGAAAGGTTTAAGACAGCTCAGAGCCGATAGAAATTGTACGCAGATATGCGAAGGTAGGATCTCGAGTTTAATATTGGGGATTTTATGTAATTAAAAATCTCTCCTATGAAAGAAGTGAAGAGGTTTGGCAAAAAGGGGAAGCTTAGTCCCCGGTATGTCGGTCCTTACTGAATTCTCAGCTTTTTCAAAAAGGTAAATTATGAGCTTGAGTTGCTTTCAGATTTAGCTTCAGTCAACCCATTGTTTCATGTCTCCTTGCTAAAGAAATACATAGGTGACCCAGCAGCCGTAGTCCCTATAGAAGGGATTGATGTTCAGAACAACCTTTCTTATGAAGAGCTCCCAGTCAAAATCCTTGATCGTCAGATTTGCAGACTGAGGAACAAAGAATTCTCTCTAGTCAAAGTTCTTTGGAGGAATTAGTCTATTGAGGGAGCTACTTGGGAAGAAGAAGCAAATATGAGGACCAAGTGTACTCACCTCTTCTCGACAAACTCAGATTCAGCTCAAGGTAATAGTTTTCCTTGAATTTACTCAGTTCCATATTCAGATTTCCTGATGAGTAAGATATCAGTTCAGTTGCATAGCATTCTCATATCATGCATACCCTCACAAAACAGCTGATTCATATTTCATGTCCTCAGAATTCAGTCATATTTCAGTCATGCATGTTCAGTATGAAAATTTAGTGTATCAGTAGTTTCATTAATGAAATCATGCTTCAGTTATGCATGCTCAGTAAGCAAGTTCAATCTACCACTATTATTAGCTTAGTCAATCTCATTTGAGGACGAATGTTCCCAAGGAGGAGATATTATAAAACCCCACAAAATTCTAAGCTTAACTCAGCCCTTACAGCTTGATAAGGGGTCCCATACTTAGAAATTTTAGCTAAGTGTTTACACTTAGCAATATTTTTAGCCTCATACGTTGGTGATCCTATTTCCCAACCCTGAAGCCCGTAAAGTGTCAATATTTAGGCTGATTTATGATCAAGTATGCCAGTAGGTGTTCTCAAACAAGTTTTGGATTTTTTGAACATCGTTTGAATCACGTTTGGAAGTCCAAACCGGTGGATCAATGCGATCTCGATGCACCGCATTTCCTATCGCATTGATAAATGTTTTTCCCAGCTCCTAGTGCCAATTTCTAGTGAGCCAATATGGACCCGACATGGCGCATCGGCCATCGTGTCAACTCCATTGATGCGGCGCGTCGGGGTACATGTCACTGGACCCATTTTCAGTCATTAAAACTCTGCGTCCATGAGGGTATTTGGGTCATTTTCCTACCCCTATTCAACCCCAAAAATATGAAATTAATCACTCCTAGGGCAAAAACATTCTTTATTTCTCCCAAATTACTCAAGAACAAAACCCTAGGAGATCTAATTTCAATTCAAGCTTCAAGAAATTCACCATCAATCTTTATTAATTCAAGTACCAAGGTATGTGAAGTGTTCATCCAAGGGTTTTCTTCCACGCTTGGAGTTCAAGAAACTATTTTAAATTACAAGTTAAATGATTTCATAGGTTTCATATTGGATTTGAATGTAATCTTCCATGATTTATCACAAATTCCATGAAAACTAGTTAATTGTGGATTGAATTATGTGAACTTGATGTTAAACTCTTGAATTACAAGTTGAATGTAGTATCCATGATAGTATTATATGTTTTATTGATATGTGAAATACCCATGCTCCCCATGTATTTGTCAAAATACTTATGTGAACTGACTAGTGCAAGCATGACATGTTATTATGTGATTTCATTCATGCACAAGCTCATGTATATCAAGTGTTAGAAAAAAATGTCTAAATGAATGCATTATTAGTAAGCAAGTGCTATTATGCTACTAAAGTCATGCAGTATTTTACTTTTCATATTATCGAGTCCTGGGGGTATTCAATACCTGAAAATTTAGCTTCTTACCTAGAGCTATAGTAGTTACAGAATAGTCTCAATAGTGTCACAAATAGTAATACTCAGTAATCAGTCCCAGTCTTGGTTCAGTAGTCAGTTCAGAACTCAGTGAACTCAGTTCAGTTCAGTTAAACAGTACGATCAGTAATAGTTCAGTCAATCCTAGTACAATTTAGAAATCAGTTTAGTGTCTATTCAGTTGGGAGTATGAATTAACACCGAGCAAACCCAGGGATGGTCTTATTCCTGCTAACATAGGGTTTGACCTGTAGTAGCAATCCTTTAGTTACAGAACTACGTAGCTAGCATAGGTTGAGATATCTTTCTTCCAGACTAGGGTTGATACATTTCACATGAGTTTTCCTGCCAGCGAGGGTTGACGAAAGTGCTTCCTGTCAGAAGGGGTTAACTCACTACTTGTCTTTACTCGTGGTACGGTATTAACACCCTTCTAACTGGGGTTACAGGTTGGACTCCAATTTATTTGGAGAGGGGTATGTCGGTTAGATAACTACCTCCCATAGTTTTAGTTTCAGTCTCAGTATAGAATTCAGTTCAGTTCTACAGATTTAGGACTATTAGACATAGTCACCTAGCTTAGTATAAAACTCAGTTCTATTCTACAGAATCAGGATTGTCATAAACAGTCACTCCGTTATCAGTACTACAGTATCAGTAAACTCAAATATCAATTAATCAATATTCAGAACTCAGTATCCAGTGTTAACATGATCTGAATTATAGTTTATGTATTCATGCATATACTCTCATTCAGTTACGTCCATATTACTCAGCTAGTTGTTGTCCATTCATATGAACCCATGCATATCAACCTACCTCACTTAGCATACCAGTACATTCAAAGTACTGACACATACTTTTCTTTTGCACTATGATGTCTTATACATAGGTTCAGATGCATGGGCTCCTAACCGCACTTAGCAGCCCAGATTATCAGTAGCAGATTTAGTGGTGTGTCCTTATAGTTCGAGGATGATGTTATCTTTCTGTATTTCAGTAGTCCAACATTCAGTAGTCAGAGTTATTTGGGGACTTGTCCCATCAACTCTATATTCAGATAGTTAGAAGCTTTTAGACTAAAGTATTTCAGACAGATATTCAGTTTTCAGTATTCATTTATTAGTATTCAGTATTTGTTTTCAGTTGTGAACCTTATGGAAACTTCAGCCTAATTTCCGTATTTATTTCAGTATTATTATTATTATCGTGTGAATATTCAGTCCTTACAACAGATATCAGTCATGGGTTAGCTTATGGTCCTTTGGGGTCGTAAGCACCGTGTAACATCTGGGGTACAGACTCGGGGCTTTACACTTTTGTTTAAGCGGACCAAATCTCTTAGCTAGCCTTCACTTAAGTGGAAGGGCATCACTTAAGAGGCATACCAGCTGACAGCCTGGTCCTTTAAGTGACTGGATACCTCTTAAGAAACCCTTCACTTAAGCGACCCTAGGGGCGCTTAAGCGAGTGCACCAGCTAAAGACTTAGAAAATTCCAAGTCTCGATCGACCCCTTGGGATTTACCCAAAATATTGAGAATGCAAACGAGCTATGCTACTCCTATCAAATTTGACACTCCGTACTTAATGACGACATCAAATTTTCAAAAAGAGGTTGTTTTCACAGATTTGATCCCCGAAACTCAATTTCACAATTTGCCAAACCGAGGATTGAAATGAGATATAAAAGCCATAAAACTATACCAACCATGATACCACCCTAAAATTTATATTTCAAATCTACTAGCACATTCCATTTTGTCATCTGACATGTAGAGTAATAAATGTTGACCAAAGTCAACTATAAAGCCTTTGTAACCTCCAAAAACCATAAAAATCGCACAAAACATATCGTAAAGCATTGGAAACCATGCCAATCATCCCTATACCCTAGAAACATCACATAAAAACCAGAGGGAGAGGTAAAATGGTCAATTCACATAAAAATAAATAATTAATTAAATCAAGCCCTTACATATTCCAAGTCTATTCCAAAGGAAAATACTCTGTGTTGAAAGCTTTACACTAGGATTTTCTCACTTTGAAATAGGTTATGGATTAACTTTCTTCAGAATGGATTGGATTGTTAATAAATAAGTAAAACATATTATGGGTTGGGGAAAATAACCATGGTAGTTATACTTTGAGATTATTATTAATGTAGTGCATCCTATGGGAGCTTATATGCTTATTGGGCTTGATTTGAGATATGATGTATTGCATGTTGCTTGTGTAGGGGATATATTCGACATTATTGGCTGTATTTATTTATTGAAATGCCATTGTTCTTATTGTAATGCCTGTGCAAGGGCTTGAATACATATTATAGGCCTTATTAAGCATTATTTGCCCTTATCATGATAGAAATGCTTGAGTTAGGGGTTGATATGATATTTATGATGTCTTACATAAATAAATATTCTAATCATGCTAAAATAGAACTGATATCATGAAGTATTGACATATTGAGTTGATTTTTGGGCTCACTTATACAAGTATCAAATGGATTGTTATCTTCGTGGTAATTTGATTATGAGCATTATATCCTCATTTCATAAATACATTTTCATGAGTTATTTCTACCATTAAGGAACATTATTTTTGAAAGAAAAAGAGATATTTTATAGGAACCTTGATCCGTGAACATAAGTCAGAGAGGTGAGTTGAGGTCTGAGTTAGTATATGATGTGCTATAGAAATATAGAACTTTCAACGTTTAAAACTATAAAAGTATGCAAGTTTCTTAGGTTGTTTGTTAGATATGACGTGTTTTGGGTATGTCTTTTAGGAAACTAAGTTTTGAATGCTAAGTTCAAGAAAAAGATAAAAAATGGACTTTTTGGCTACTTACTTGGGAATTTATGTGTTCTACCAGGTGTGTGTGACCAAAGCATGTACCATAAGTTGAAGTGCAGAAGCTTGGTTGCAAGAATTTTAAGACCTGACACTTACCTATGTTTATATATGGACCACAGGTAGCACTTGTGGTCCTTTTGTAACTGAAGTAAGTACTAGAACTAAAGATCTAGATAGTGCTAAAGCTGAAGAAAAATTTCAGGCACTTACCTATGTCTACATGTGGACCGTATATAGTACTTGCGGACTGCATGTGGGTAAGGTAAGTACCAAAAATCCAAGGTACATAGAGCAAATAATGCAGGAAAATTTTCTAGGACTTACCTGGGTCTACATGCGGACCACATGTGGTGCTTGCAGATCGCATGTGGCCAAAGTAAGTGGCCACCGACCCTTTTTTTCCTTTTTCGTCTGGCTTTGATATAAGGTTTCCTTATGTACAATAAATACCCTTTATTTTTTCTTTAGTAGAGGTTACACACTCTTTATACTCACAAACAAATATTTGATTTTGAGATCCATCTTTGGTCTTGGAATTACTTTGTATTAACTTTGGTTGTTAATTACGTTAAAGTTTTGGGTTTTTTAGTTGTTGATTATTGTGTGATTGTTGAATGTTTTTAAATATGTACTCTTTTAATCATTACACAAGCATGGGTATCTAATCTACTTTAGCTAGGGTTGTGGGAACCCTGGTTGCATAACAAAGTAGGGGAAGTGTTCAATCCTTATAAAGTATTATTGCTGTATGTATTGGGGTTTTCTTCACTTTGATTGATTTCATAATGGGTGAATACGTTAAGGTCCAACCTGTATTCACTAAACACTCGAGAGGGAGGTAGATATTGGGAGAAGGAAATCATAACGATGATTTGGGGTTAATTGTAGAAATAAGTTTACTTGTACTATCTTCTTAATCTAGTTAAATCCCTCTAATCAACTTGAGATAGAAAGGAGATAGTTGTAAGTGGAGTCCACGGTAAGGGTTAGTAATTTGACACTTTAAGACTGAGAGGAGATGAGTGAAATTTACCAAATGGTACCATGAGGCGATTGGTGATACCTATCTTACCAGACTCTACATGCGCAGTAGTGGTATAGTTGGATTAAGCACGAGAAGATTACTAAGTTAGAATCCATGGGGAACACAACCTTAGTGTTTTTCTACGACTAAACTACAACCAAATTTAATATTAGTTACTTGTTTAATACTGTCACTACAAACCCCCTGTTTACTTTTCTAGTTCTTCCTGTTGATTACAACAGTTAAGAGTCACAATTCTACGTATTCCCTTGGGATTCGACCCCAATATTTATTGGGTTACTATATTTGATAGAGGCTGCATAACCTTCAGATTAAAGGTGTACCTTGGGCGTTACCAAACTTTGACATCGTTTTTAGGGAATACAATGTTGAGTTGTGAATCGAAGTTGTTGAAGTTTTTGGGTCTTTTTACTTTTGTTCTTAGTTGGGTGTACGCCGGTGTATGCCTAGAACATGGACCTGAGGTAATCCATTACTCTCACTAAATCTAAATCCAAAGAGGATACTACAAATACCTCGTACGATGACAGGAGTAGAGTAGAGTACCACAGCTGTGGGCAACCTTTGATCATTATCAGTTGGAGTTGATGACTAGACCACTCAATTCTTAAAGCCCAACTTTGGTGTAAGAGTTTTATGCATCATATCGTGCCACATTAGTTCTTTTGATGGACAAATCTATTGGTTTGATAAGACAAATAGAGCAGCCACAGATTGAGTAGACCTTTGTGAGAGGGGTCGGGTTGATATTTCAGTATTGACCATCCATTGAGTTCTCTTTGGTCCAGACTAAATTACCCCAGCATCCACAACAAAGTATGACTACAGATTATAAGTTGCACATAACAGTCATATTATGAGGAAGAATAAGTATAGATATGATAGAGTTGAGTTGGCTAGGTGGATAGCTATCTACATTTCACCTTTGGGTGATGAGACCCCTTAGATCGAGGTATAGGATACGATAAAGAAGGCATCATTGATATTTGCTGCTAAGTTTTTGTGGTTAATCATTAGATATAGACTATTCTTGACTACTTTAGATAATGTATTATCTTGGGAAGGAGCTGTCCTGATTGCTAGAATGATGGCCGCATATGATATTGACTTTAGTTCCATTCTCTGGCATGAGATTCATGATAGAGCCTTTGGGGAGATAATGAATTTGCTGTTTCGCAGTCTTATTAAGAGATTGTGTGATGATATTGGTGTATTAGAGATACCGAGAGTTGATGAGAGAGTATAGGTGACAACTACTGCACAGACAAATACAATGAAGGATGGCACGCTCGACCATTCCTAGGAGACCTAGTGGACCTGCTACAACACTTTTGTCTTAGTTTGAGGGCCCATCATTACCTACAGAGCCCAGCGAGGTACAAAAAAAGATGCAGGAGCAGGAATAGATTTTATGATAGGGGAGAAAAGAGATACCCCCAAGGTTAATACACAAGGTGAAGGGACCCCAGCGACATCCACATCATCCCTGGCTTCTATCTTAGAGCCGGTTGGCGGGTCTTCAGGGCCCCCTTGCCCATATACTATAGCTGTTATGACATGTATGACTTTAATATCTCGTGAGTTCTTATAGATCTATGTGGACAGTTAGAGATCCACTGATGCTTGGGTACGGGTCTTTGAGATAGAGGTGGCTACTCTCTATGAGAAAATCCAACCATGGGTCTAGACTAAACTAGAGATGATAGAGGCTAGATGGGATGCCATACATAGAGCTGTTATGTCAGAGTTACGTGCTAATTTGTAGGCACGTATTGAAGCTTTTAAGAGATATGTTATTCCCAGTTTGTAGAGATTGAGATGTCGGATCTAAGCCATATAAGGGAGGAGGTGGATACCTTATGAGTAGAAGTATGCTCTTTCACAGAGAGCTATATGATAGCCATTCCTTCAATCATAACCCTAGTAGTTCAGATATTACCTCTACATGGGCCCAGACACTTTGATTTATTTGTGGAGGATGATGAGGTCCTAGTAGGTAGGACCAAGAGAGGACACATGGAGGACCTGCAAGATCCTAACATTCCATATGACTAGGCCTTGAGAAAATCCATGCATGATTTAGTGAAATCTGCTATTGTTGAGAGGTAGAGGCGTATTGTGATAGAAGCGGGAGTATCTTCTAGTAGTGCACCACCACCATCTCTGCCTCTTCCAGTTGATATACCCCCATCCAGGGATGCTCATGACACAAACATTTAGTGTGTCCTAGGTATGTCCTCATTCTCTTTGGTTTGTATTATTTGGGTGCATAGTGAGGTATACCATAATTGTCATGGGTTTTTGTTGCCGTGCTTCTTATCCTATCAGTCACGGTATGGTTGTAGAACCGGCATGTCTTGGATAAAATTTGTGTTGTATTGTGTTTTGCTTTATGTTGTGTTGTACTTTGTGTAATTAGGAGATTTTTAAGTATCTAGGACACTTGTCATGTTTTTGATTTATTTTTGAGAAAAATAACACCCCTCTACAATTTTAGAACCATGTGAATATATATATGTGAACATTGTGGATCTTGTTTTGGCATTAGGATTAGGGACGTGATAATCTTTTGCTAACAATTGCATGAACCGGATAATTAGTAGCTTGTACTATTGGCTCTGTCCCATGTGTGTGTGAGATGCTATGTAGTTCCCTTTGTATGTTAAATCCAAAACTTGCCCGGCTAGTCTTGCTTAGGTTGTAGGATAGTTGGTTTGGAAAAGATCATTGGCCGTTTTTGATGATGAGTTTACTTTTAGCCTAAACGACCTTCCGTGGGTAAATTGTATCCCTTGATCCCTAAGTATGATCCTTATAGTCTCTTTTTATTGTTACACCTTTCACCTTGCCATTTGTGTTGCTATAACCTATTTTGGCCTTTTCCTCCTTGGACATTGTGCACCTCAACTCAAGTAAATTTCCTAAGTTAAGGGTGGCTACCATAGGGGTGTGTGATGTAAAATAAGTATGTAGAAGGGTAAAATGAGAGAAAAAGATTTATTTTCATGTGGATTGTTCACACTCGCCATTGTAAACTTGTATTCCATTCTTTTCTTCTCAGATAGTGAGAACTAGGTCTAGGGATATTAGGGATGCAAAGCCAGTGCCTGATGTGGGAATCCCAATCAAAGGGTGAGGTAGGGGTTGTGGTCATCCTAGAGGTATAAAATGGGCGCGAGGAACTACCCGACTAGAGGACGTGCTAGGGAGGCCTTTCTCAAACATATGATTAATTATACTGAGGATGAGTATTAGATAGGGGGTGAGAGGTTATCTCTGGACCCAAAAGGTTTAGTTTACAACCCCATTCTATAAGGTCCACTGATTTATCTCTTGAGTCATTTGGAGGGTGTTTCTATAAGTATATAGGGTATTCTTCAGACTTTGAGTGATGTTCTACCATTAATATTGACTTTTTCTTATAGTATTCCTATTCAAGGGTTCAACCATCATCTGTGGTACCCTCGCATATGGATTCACTACCCATAAAACTTACTATTCTTTTCATTACTTTAGGTACTATGATGTCTTCTAATGATTAGAAGAGGGTTGAGAGGGTTATTTTCTTGGCTCCTCCCAAGTTTAGCGGTGAAATTGGTGAGGACACATATGAGTTTCTGATTGACTACCAGGAGAAATTACATAATCTTGGATCCCCTAAATCTCACAGAGTTTCTTATACTACCTATCAACTAATGGATGTGGACAGACAATTGTGTAGGTTTGTACCTAGTTGTAGGCCTTTAGGCCTACCTTCTATTAATGTGAACTAATTTTAAGGACTTTTAGAGAGGTTTGTACTACTCAACTTGAGAGATCATATTAGAGACGAGTTCTATTGATTAGAGCAGGCTCAATGTCTTTTGTCAAGTATGAGGCATGCTTCTATACTCTATTTTGATATTCAGTCGCTAGTATCTCTATTGAGTCTGAAAGGATTTTGAAGTTTGTTAAGGGGTTAGAGAGTCCTTATCAGTTGGGTACAACCCATATGGTAGTCTTAAAGGCTTATTTTCATTGTATTATAGAGAATTCCAAGCTGATTGAGTCTATTACCCAGGCTGCCTACGGAGACACCAAGAAGGATCACTGCCAGGGCAAGTTTAGTAGTCATGTCTCTGAGGTATATATTTATCTAGTAGAGGTTTTTGTGGTTATTATGGTAGGAAAATCTAGGTTAATTTAAAGGTATTAGGTAGTGGACCTTCAATCTATGTGACTCCAAGTAGCTATCCAACTATCAGGTCAGGCTAGTGGGGGTTCCAACTTTAGTTCTTTTGGCTAAGGTGATCGTTCTAGTTTATTTTTTCTCCTCCACTGGAGCCATTCTATACGGAGGAATAGAGATCGGACGAGTGTAAAAAACAAGATCAATCCCAAAATCAATCTCCCTATTAGGTGGAACACCAGGAAGGTCATCAGGGAAGATCTCAAGAAATTCATTCATTACCGGGAGGAAATGCAAAGAAGGACCCTCCGAGTTAGAATCTCTAACCCGAACCAAATGATAGAGACACCCTTGGAGATAAATCTCTGAGCTTTAAGATATGATATGAAGTCCCCTTAGGATCTAAGAAACCACCTTCCCACTCAATAACTGGCTTATTAGGGAATTTAGATGAAACTTTACAAGTCCGACAGTCTAGAGAAGCCTAGAATGAGTGTAACCAATACATCCCTAATATGACATTGAAATCAACCATGTCTAATTCAAACAGATCTACCAAAGTCTACCAACCACCCAAGATACCACACAACCCCCATAGACTCTTCTATCCACCACAGAGTTACTCACTAGCGTATAAATAGAAAAAAAGTCCAGAATACACTCGGGACCAAAGCCAAAATGCACAACCACAAATAGGGTCACATAAAGAAAAGTGGATCCCAGATCAAGTAAACATTACAAATCATGGGAAAAAAGTTTCAACATACGAGTCATAATTTCAGGTGATGCCTCGGACTCCTGGCACAGTTTTGACTAGTGCCACAACTAGATGGTGCACCTCTTGGTACCGAAGTTGAAGAAGAGGCAACAAGAACCTTGTTTTCCCCAGAAGCAACCTTACTAACAGGAAAGTTTCTAATCATGTGCCCTAGAAGATTGTAGTTGAAGCACTTGTCCTTTATTTCATCACAGTAACCCTGATGTAATCGACCATAAAATCTAAAGGAAGGATATGGTGGAGCTGACTGGTCCCCACTAGCCTGAGATTGGGCACCTATGCCCTAAAGTTGTCGCCACCATTGAAGAGCCTATCAGCCGAAGACTTTGGGTAGGGAGCACTAGCCATCGAGTAAGACCCAATGCTCCACTTCTTCTTAGGCCACTTCCCACCATCCTTTCCACTCTGCTGTTAGCCACCACCCTACTCAAAAAATTTGAACTTCTTTCTCTACCTCTCCCAATATCTACTTGCTTCCTCTTCTCTTCCTGTACCTACTGTATGTTCATAATCAACCTGGAAATGTCCATGTATTTGTTCAACAAGGAAGACTTACTCTCAAGAATCAAGTATCGAGACAAACTAGAAGCAAACTTTCTCATTCTAGCCCTCATGTTAGAAACCAACTCTGGAGCATACTGCGATAACTGGTGAAACTTCAAGTCATACTCCTTGACTGTCATCTTAACTAACTTTAGGTTAACAAACTCTTCCTCCCTTACTTCCCTTAACTCTTGAGGTAAGAAGTGGTCCAGAAAAATACTAGAGAAATTATCCCATAGGGCTGACTCATCATCATTACCCTTACTCTTTTCCTATTCCCCATGCCATTGGTATTCTACATCCTTCAGTTGATAGGCAGCAAATTCCATACCCTACACGTTAGTAGAATTCATAACATGGAGGATCTTTTCTATCTCATCCATAAAATCTTGGGTATCCTTCTCAACCATAATACCAGTGAACACAAGAGGGTTCAACCTCATGAACTAGACAACCTTTGTGGCCTCATAAGATGGAGTAACAGAAGTATGACGCTCAGCCTGAGAAGATACCAAGTACGCCGACATATTAATAAATTGATGAAACTCTGTATTTGTCACATAAGCTTGAGGATCTAGAGAAGGACTGGAGGGAACCGATGGAACTCTAGGAGGACAATCAAGAACTGGACCCCTAGACCAAGTCTGGACCCCATAAGTAGAATGAGTCCAAATAATATTATCCTCGGGTAGGACATAGAAGTTTTCATGAGCTTCAGATCATCGAGAAAGAATGATCTAAAAAATGAACAAGCAGGAATTAGAGAAGATTTTAGGACCTTAGACTCTACAACTTAAAAATAGAACACAAGAAAAAAAACATTCCTAAATGACTCGTAGCCTCTCCCTTATGAGTGTGGTGCACTACACACCTATAAAAGAGACTCTTTTCGACACGTCTTTGTTGGACACCCAATTGAACATGAACCTACGTGTTTGATACAAATCATACATGACCCAAACTAAGGCCTAGTCATGTCGGACATCTCAAGTCCAACAAGGATCAGATACCACCCCAATACCCAACCATAATCGTCCTGCACCCTATGTCGAATGAATTTTGAACATATAATAAGATGAAACAAGAATAATTTAAAGACATTAAGGAAAGTCTATAATCATAATCCAACAACCTCAATAAAATATCCAGTCGGTGCTAACCTCAATGACAATACCAATAAAAGGCTGACACCAATACGAACACCGCCCATGCCCATAGTTGTTTAACAAAGCCTCTATCAAGAATTGATAACATGTAGTCGAGAAATGCCCCCGACCATAGACAAAAAAAACTAAAGAAATAACAAAAATAAAAGATATCAATGATATGAAATGAAGCCTTCGGGAGTATGGAAGCTCACCACTTTAGTCTGACTCAAAGTTATCCCTCGAATCTAAGTCACTAAGCAAAAGGAATGGAAGTATGGCCAGTTCTTGCATCGTGTGGGGATACAACGCCCAAAGATGGTTAGAAGAATGAATGCTAGCATGTAATCACGGATAATATAAAATAATGCTAGTAATTCAAACCAAAGTAAATAACCATATACAATCACATAGATACATACATACATTTATATATATATATATATCGTACGGAGAAAGGGAACTGGGTTTAGCATGTATTTAAATCCTTAACTTAGGATGAGTAGATTGACCATCCTAAAACCATCAATGAGCTATATAGGTTCAGCTCCCCCTGCTGAAAGGTCCCCAGTGCGTGTTGTCAGGACCCGAAGCTACTCCCTAGTCACGACAATGGTGCTTACAGTCACAAGTGACCATAATCTAACCTACAAGCTGGTATGTGCCATGAGCACTAAATAAAATAATAATAAAATATGCATGTGGAAGATAACCTGCTGAAGTAATACCAATCTGAATACTGAGATGTTATTAAATCATAAGTCTATAACATTTGATAAATACTAAAAACCAATCATCTATCTTAACGATGAAAAAGTACTGAAAGAACTGGTAACTGACTAACTGTCTACCTGACTGTCTGATTGTCTTAAAGTCTCTAAACTGACTGAGGAGTTGATGGGACAGACCCCTAACTAACTGAACATAATGAAGTACTAAAATAACTAAAATAAACAAATGATGTCCTTTATAGATGAAGAGTCACCACTACTGCTGTTGAGTATGCTAAGCTATTTAAGAGCGGTCGAGAAACTGAGCGTCCAAACCTATGTTATAAGACAACATAGATCAAAGAAAAGTATGTGATCAGTACTTTGAATGTTCTGGTACATGAGATTAGGACTAACTGAAATGCTTAAGATAATCGAGTATAAATGCATGAACATGTAAAATTTGAGATACAAGATCAAACATAAACATGTTTCTAAGATAATCTATAAATAACTGAATAACTAACAATCTATATGCTTTGGTCAAGAAAACCTGAGCTGAGACATACTAATTACTGATTAACTGGTATCTGTATACTAATAAATTGATGTTTGTATACAGATTAGCTGATATGTGAATACAAATTATGTAATACTGAACTGTACTTAGTCTAAATAACTAGACTGAAACTTTAGGAGGTATCATGTAACTGATATGCCCCAATTTAAGCTAATCGGGGTACAAACTGTAACTCCAATTGGAAAGGTGTTAGTACCATGCCACAGGTACCAACACTGGCTGTGTGGATTCACTAAACTAGTGTACCAAAGGACTAAGGATTCACCCTATACTGTCAAGTGAGTTCATGATATATGTGTCAACCCTCAACTGGTAGTTAGATATATCAAACCTATACTGGCTACAGAGTTCTGTAACTCAGGGATTGCTACTAAGGGTCACACCCTCTATTGGCAGGTGAACCCCCATTCCTGGGTTCGCTTGGTGCTAAATCCTACTCCAAACTGAACTGA
Organism: Capsicum pubescens; assembly: GCA_030864215.1. NCBI lineage: Eukaryota > Viridiplantae > Streptophyta > Magnoliopsida > Solanales > Solanaceae > Capsicum > Capsicum pubescens. The sequence goes on along the minus strand of CM061543.1, from coordinate 210,947,198 downwards.
CACCGGCACTGGATGAACTAAACTCAATTGAATGATATTACATAACTGAGAGTGCTCATTATGATCATAAATATCTGAGTAAATAGCATGACTTTTGGTTTCACTGAGTTATTACTTGAATGATCCAAAAGTATGTAAAACACATAAGTATCGGGATTTCATAACCCACCAACACTGAATGATCATGAAATACAATATTAAGGTTTAAAATTATAGTATGAAATCATGATTCAAAGCCTCAAAGTATAGACATTTTATCAAACATGTGATGATTATAAATTTGAACATGGGAATGTCTTAAACATGAGAAATAGTATGATTACATGGATAAATTCATAATTTAGGGATTTATTCTAAAATCAATTGAACTTAATATGGAAATTCACAACACTTAAAACATGATATGACTCATTCCACTTGAAAACACTTCTAACCTTAACTTGACATTGAATTAACAAGAGATTCATGGATTTATTTCATCTTGAACATGTATAAACTCATAAATTAAACCAAAAGAGGGTTTTTGGGCTCCATGGGTGAAAGGGACCCATGGATAAATATCCCACATATCTCACTAGATGAATTATTAAAGATTCCTTGAGGATTTCTTAAGCTTGAATTCCTTGATTTGTTTTGAAAGAGTTTGGACTTGTTCATGGGGAAATTCAGGGTTTATTGAGAGAAATTTATGAATAAAAGGACAAATAATGCTCTTTGAAATCCCAAAATTAGTGTTATGGATGGATTAGGTGAAGGGAAATAACCCAAACACCCTTAAAATGCAAAGAGCAAAAGCTGGACAGAATAGGGAAGGGGCTGTGTGGGCCTTAGAGTGGTGGACTAGGCTGGGCGGCTCCCACCTTAGAGTAGGGGACTGGAATGGGCGGCGCACGCCTTTGAGCGGTGGACTAGAGGGGGCAACACTTGCTTATCCCAGTAGTGCTACGAGTTAGGTTTTCCAAACACGCCCCTTCGCTCATCCGAAAATTCCGAAACTCACTCGAGACATACTTTGAACAACCCTTATGGTAAATCAACTCAAAAATAGAAGTTCCGAGGTTGGAAAGTTTAAAAATCAGATCATCGACATTTAGGGGTCTTGAAAATGACTAAGTCCCTGACACTTAGTGAAAATTTCAAGACTTAAGCCCCTTGTGCATACAACTAAAAGATGAAATGAGCTAAGATTAGTATGGGGTATATCACGTGTTAGATTCATGAACGGAGATAAAGAAACTAATATGACAAGTACATCTCACAAAATATAAAGTGTGACATCATGCATATGTTCACTAAGACCACCGAACATCGACAAACGTGAGTTTCCAGTTTCGGTCCCCCTGGGACCCCCACCTTCTATGATTTTACTACTCAACCCCTCTTTAAGCCTATATTAAAACCATTTTCACATTCCAACAATTTACCAAGGAGTCTTTTGTTGGGTCATTAACCATTGGTATCATTATAAGAAAATTAGAGATTACAAGTCTATCCTTTTATGCCATACAAAAACCATTAAACCAAGTTAACTCCCAAGTTTCCAATTAAACCAAAACCATGGCCATCAAGGCCTTTCCAAACCATTTAAAACCAACCAAACCAATTTAAGTTCCATTACCATTTATGCAATGCAAAGATTTCAAGAATAGTCATACTATGTGACAAAATCATTCTCATTTGCATTTTAACAAACAGGTTGAGGGCACATATGTTTCAAAACCATAACCATGTAATTTGGGGGAACTTAAAGTACCCCTAAATCTATTTACCATAACCATGCACTCCAAAATGTCAAAATCATATTAAAAGTATGAAAGGGACATCATTAAACCATGAGAAACATTAGGAAACCTTGAACATCCAAAGAACCCCCAACCATTATTTCAAACCATAACAATATCAAGAAATTCATACATTAAAATACATGCTCTTTGTAAAATATCAATGAGGGAGGAGTAACATGCCTTAGACACCAAGGAAAATAAAGAGAAACCACCCTTGAAAGCCTTAATTGATTATCTTGAAGAAACCCTAGCCTTTTTCTTGAGAAAGAGTTTAAGAGAGATTTTAAGAGTTTTTGATTTAGAATAGTAGGTTAATGAAGCCCTAAAAGGTGTCTTATGTCGTGGTATCAAAGGGAGTTACAAAGGGGAAATGTAAAGAATGTCCCCTACTTAAAACTGTGGAAAATGCGTAAGTGGGTACGAGTTAACCCTACAACTCGTCACCACATCATACGACTGGTATCATCAAGTCATCACTAAAATAGAAAGTTGGACACCATAATTTGTCCAACATACAACTCCCTTGTCGACTCATCTCTAGATCATACGACTAGTACCATCAAGTGGTATCCAAGACAGAACATCAAGGGTTAGACACTGTATAACATATAATTGGACCCTAAACCTCTTATCATAAGACCATACGACATGTATGGAGTCTCTCATAACTAGGACAAAAGTTGGCCAACAACACATTGACCAACATATGACTAGGATCGCTAGATCTGTACCCATACCATAAGACTCGTATGGTGGGTCATTACATGGACAATGAGTTCAAAGCTCTGGAAAGTTTCGAGGGTCAAAACCCAGGGTGTTTAAGATTTTGAGGTATCTTTCTCAATAAACTCAAACCACACTTTTTAGTGAGTGCAACCATCTTAAACTTTGCATGTATTCATTCCCCATCCTTCACATATGTTAGATATTTGGCATACTTAGGCATGCCTCTCAATGCATCAATTAAGGGAATATTGATGTAAAGTTGCCTAAACATATCAAGGAACTTCTTAAAATTAGAGTCCTCCTTGGTTTTCTAGAATCTCGATGGGAATTATGGGTGAGGTCTCTAAACTATGACTTCAAGCTGGTTAACAACTTTTTTTTTATATTTTTTCTTCTTGCACAAGTTCTATCTCTGGAGTTAATGCTGGGCTTAACTTTTATGGGAAGAAAGGTGGATTATTGAAGTTGTCAATGCTATCCAAATAGTAATGTGTCATGACCTATGTTCTCAAGTTATGATGGCACTTTCCATAGCCCAAAAATAGGCAAGCTAACCCGTAATCCGGAACTTCTAGTAACAGACTACTTAGAGAAATGAAAAAGAATGTAGAATAAATGAAATAAAAGTTTGAAATACATAATAAGTCCTAAAACCTAGTTGAATCAGTACAAGAGCTTATACTGTTAAGAATGATACAAAATAAGTACTAAATAAATTTACAATGTCACGACCCAAGACTACCCCCTAGTCTAAAATGGTGCAAAAAGCCACAAGTGACTTCAAGCTAACCCATGATCTGGCACAAACTATAAAGACTGAAAGTAAATAATAAAATACTTTGAAAAAATGATTTAATGAAACATATGAATTGTCAACGTCGAAACAAAAGGAGTTCGAAACACTTCTCTGAAAATATAACTAACTATATGACTGTCTGAAAGCCTCTAAACATGATGAGTTGTTAGGAAAGGTCCCCAACTAACTCTGACTATTGAGAAAACATAAACTAAAGTACTAGAAAACATGATAAATAATATAAAGAGTCCTCAACTAATGAGGACTCACCAATGTTACAGCTAAGTGATACAGGAATGGATTGCGTGCATACTGGGAACTGAGCGTCCGAACCTATGTTAATAAGACAATATAGTACAAAAGAGAGTATGCGGTCAGTACTTTAAACGTAATGGTATGAGTATCTAGGTACTAAGAATGAATGCATGAATGTGTAAAATGAATGCAAAACCAATCATAAACATGTACTGAAATGATCTGAATAATTAATTAACTGATATCAGAATAATTTAACAACTGATATATGGACACTTGGTCATGAAAACTTGGAATGATATAATCTTAATATGAAACTGATGCCGTGGGGGATAACTTCAACTGACATGCCCCAATTTGAGCTAATCGTGGTCCAACCTGTAACCAAGTTAGAATAGTGTTGATACCTTGCCAAGGGTACCAACACATGGCTGACTTGGATACACTAAACTAATAACTGATGTCCCGAAGGATGAAGGTGTCATGCCTCTACTGGGGAACCCCTCATAATATATAGTGGCATTATAGGTTTGGAAATTAAGGACTGCTACTAACGACTCATGCCTAACTGTCGGGGGAGCTGCCATCCATACATTCACTTGGTGCTAAGTGTTACTTCTAATTTAATGACACAGAAGCATAAACTGGTATTTATTTTCATTCAACATGATATAGTACTGATGAGTTCTCATTATGATGTTATTTTGAAATTTAGCGACACAAGCCTAATCTGAATGACTTGTAGCCTAAAAACTGTAACATGTATGATTATATAGGTATTGGGTGTTCATAATCCTCCAACATAGATTAAAAAACTATTTAAAATGATGATTGGGAACTCATGAAATATACAATTTATAAATTAATACGTAACATGGTATAACCTGAACATGATGTTGGTGACTGAGATTATCAAGAACATATAAACATAATTTACATGGTAAACACATTCTTATGGTTTGTATTCACAACTATTAAGAAAAAATTAAGTAAATTCATATTTGACATTGAGATTTCATAAAAGCAATGGAAAAAGGTTTATATTTGTAAAATAGGGAATTCTTGGGATTCAATGGGTGAAAGGAACCTATTGATGGATATCCCACATACCTGAATTTCTTGACTTCTTGAAGGAACTTACAATTGAGACCTTGGGAGGGTGAATTCTTGGGAGAAAACCTTTGTTTTTGCTCTTGAGAGTGGAAGGAGAATTGATATAGTTAACTGATTGAGAGGAATAGGCAAATAATGACTATTTATGTTCTGGGTCGTGGATTAGGGATTTAAAAGAAAGAAGGACCAAAAATCCTTTTGACTTTAAGGAACACTACACGATTTTACACAACCTCCGTGACACGTTGCCAATCATAAAGGCTAGCCTCCATAAAACGCTGCTTATTATGGGGACTATCCTCTGTGACATGCCTCTTATCGTGGAGACTAACTTCTATCACACAACGATATCACGAAGGCTTACTACCTGGGAATTCAAAAATGACCTCGAACCTTTCTGAAAATTCCAAAACTCTTTTGAGACATGATACTAACATACATGAATACATTTTGAGCCAAAAATCGATGTTTCTAACATGGGAAGGCCAAAAATAAAATGCTTAGAATATCGATGTTTCAAACACAAGAAGGCCAAAAATAAAATGCTTAGAATAGAACTTGTCTCTAGTGTGGAATAATCACTTTTGGGCATTTAAACGTATGAATAATAGTCGGATACTTATCTATGAACTCCTGGGTTATCACCATATTTCCCCCTTTGGATCATTCATCCCTGAATAAAACTATCTGAGCTGAGCACTAGGAAGACAAAGACCATGCACTTAATACTTTTGAGTTGAATCATGACTAAATAGCTGAGTCTAATACATGATGCATGGACTAAATTGAATTCATGAATGCATGCTATGACATGAGGATGATTGGATATCTGGGATTGGAAAGGAGAGAATGAATCTAAGGGAAACAATTACCTCAAACTAAATCTGAATTCATACAGAAAATATGAGGATATTTGGCTCACATATCAGCTACTGCTTCCCAAGTAGCTCCCCCAACAGACTAATTCCTCCACAAAACTTTTACTAAGACAAATTATTTATTTTTCAACCTATGCACCTGACGGTCAAGGATTTCAACTGGGACTTGTTCATAGAAAAGACTATTTTCCAAGCCTACACTCTCTAAAGGGACGACTGAGGTTGAATTACCAATGCATTTCTTTAGAAAAGAGATATAAAACACTATATGCACTGATGCTAGCTCTACAGGCAACTCTAACTCCTAGGCTACCTTCCAAAAATGGCTCAAAATCCTAGATGGGCCGACATAGTGGGGAATGAGTGTCATGACCCGAGACTAGCCCTTAGTCACAACACAATGCTTAGAACCACAAGCCACTCTTAGCTAGACCATGTATTGGCATTATACTTGAGCAACTAATTTAATCTATATATATGTATATATATATATATAAATTTTAAACAACTGAGTGCAAGCATAATCAACATGAGATAGGCTGTTTTAATACATAATTGTTTAAAGTTTACAATACAGAAATTTGAGAGAGAGAAATATAAATTTCAAATACTAAATCTGACCGACCATCTATGAAGCCTCTACTATACTAATATAGGTAGTCGAGAAATGACACTTAACTATACCTATCAATACATAAAAATAATGAAAACAAAATACAAGAACTGTAACTAACTTGAGTCTCCAAAATAAGAGAACTCATCACCCGATGGCTGAATGTTAAGAACTATCTGACCCTGGTGTTTGGGATATATTTGGTACCTATATTATAAAGGAATGTAGCCACAAATGCATATATGTGGTTAGTACTTTGGAATGTACAGAGTATGCGAGACATGTTCTAAATCATGGGAATACTTAATTTATTCTTTAAAACTAAGGACAAGCTATTTCCTGAAATATGCATTTAAATCATGGTTGTACGTAAAACCTGTAAAACTTAGTAAAATTTCTAAAGGATGAGCTAAAAACATTTTTGTAAACTGGGAAGCGGTAGAGACATGAGTACTATATGTAAATCTCAAGTTAAAGCTAAATTTGTAAAATGATACTGAGGATCATGTATGAATACTAAGAATGAATGCATGAATATACAAAACAAATGCAAGACCAAGTAAAACATATGCTAAAATAATTTGTAAAACTGAATGACTGATAAAATAAACACTTGGTCATGCAAATCTGAGTTGATGTGGTCAGAATACTGAACAGACACTGCGGGAGCTAATATTTAACTGACATGCCCCAATCTAAGCTAATTAGGGCCCTACCTATAACCCCAGTCTAAAGGGTTTCAATGCCTTCCCATGGGTACTGACACTTATGGTGTGGATCCATAAAGCTGATGTCCTGAAGGATGAGGATGTCACCCTAAACTGGCAGGTGCCACCAAGAGAGTATCAAACCTAAGATGGTAGGAAGACCTCTCATAACCTACGTTGGCAACGTAGTTTGGTAACTTAGGGACTATTGCTAAAGGTCTCACCTTAAGCTGATAGGAAAAGATCCATCCCTAAATTTGCTCTGTGCTAAGTTCTACTCCTAACTGAATAGACACGGAATCGTAAACTAGTACATGCACTGATAAGTGATTTTCTCAAATATGGTATTCTAAAAATAACAGTGCATTTATAATATGAATATAATAGTGCAAACATGGTCTGAATGACTTGTTACTTGAAAATCTGAAACATGCATGACTCTAAATATATTTGGTGTTCATAACCCATCAACATTGAAAAATACAGTAAAATACAATAATTTCAAAGTAATGACATGATAAGAAATTTTATGAATTAAACTCAAGTATCCAATAATTTCATCAATGCAACGAATTATCATGCTTAAAGTACAGAAGAACACTTGAAATTATGAGGGAACATTATATTCATATACAAATAATTGGACTAGAGTTTATATAGGTAGGAACGATGGTTCTAATTCTATCTTGAAAATGTGAGGTGTTACATTATCTCCCTATTGAAATCATTCATCCTCGACTGATGGATAAAAAACTTTTGATGCTTTAGAAATATGGAGTAAAGTATGTAACTTCCCATTAGGAATTCTACCTTTATAAAACATGTATAGGATTCAAAAGAAAAGGGCTTCATGGCATTACCAAGTACATTATGTAAGCAAAAATCATGAGATAACAAGACTATGGTCATACAAGAGGTAAAATATTTGAAGCCCCTTACTCCAAGTGAGAAAATAAAAAATTGGACAAAATTCAAACACTTTTATTGCACACTGCTTATCATGGAGACTATCCTCCGTGTAATTCCAGTATTGCGGAGACTATCTTCCATGACACGTCGATATCGTAGAGTCTTACTTCCTTAGAATTTAAAGATGACCCCGAACCTCATCTAAAAATTCTGAAACTCTTCCTAGATACCCTTTTATGATTCTTGACACATTTTAAGCCAAAAACTAATGTTTCGAACATGGGAAGGCCAAAAATAAAGTGCTTGAAATTTTGAGGGTGTCACAATGAATGGTCGTGACACCTATATATGGTTTGACATAATCGGTTTGTGGCCTTTAAACATGTGAAGAATAGTTGGAAACTTATCTAGGAGTTTGTGGGGTAGTACAATGTCTAAGATGGAATACTAGGAAAACAAAGATCATACACTCAACACATATGAACTGGATCATGAATACATATCTAAATCGATGACATGATGTATGGACTGAACTAAATTTGTTGTTTGCATGGATGTAAATAAATGACCTCATGGAATAGCCATACTTATGAAACTTCAGGTAGTAAGACTAGATAAAAAGATGGAAAATTATAAGAATGTATCTGTCTGATTGCTAAACTGAATTGCTGGATATACGAACTGAATGATACTGAACGTTTATACTCAAATGGAGTATTTCTTCAACAAGCTTTGTAACCAGTTCTAGTAACATTAGGGAGTGAAGAATTTTTGGCAGGATATGAGTAGGATATCTTAATAAGGACTCGGAACATGGCTACAACTTTATAGCTTGGACTATAGGACTATAAAACAAAATCTAGTATAGAATTACTATGCCTTAGGCAATTCAACTGCTAACTTTCAAGCTCAGCCCCACTTCTCAAATACTCCCTCAACTATGCTTTTCCTCTTAAATACTAACCTTCATTTGGCACCACTTATAATATCCACATGGGCATTGACAACTCTATCTACTAAAGTCTGAGCTATAGTAAATTCTCTCACCATGTTCAAGCCTACTCAAAGTTACAAGATATCACACATAACACCATAATATTAGTGTAAACCACGTATTCAATATCCTGTGTGTTTTTACAACTCTCATCTCAAGAACAATACTCCTTGGAACTTCAACAACTAACTTCAACCTCTTACTAGGAACTCACTAGCGCGCAATGCATTGATCCACTTATATACCAACATGACATTCAAACCTATCATTATAATTAGTATAAACTTCTGGTCAACCAACCCACCTAGGAATTTTTTGTCATTCTCTAATATCTTTATCAATAAAAACTTCCATGCACTATCCCTATGAAGACACACATAAAATTCTCAACTATCCATGACATATACCAAAAGCTTTGCCTCAATCTATCTTCAAACTTATAGCCTTAGATAAAACAAGAATACAACAATATTTTCCTAATATAAAACATTTACATCCTCCCATATAAGCCATTGTTCATCCATTTTTATTACCACTATCTTTACATAAGAGAGGTCACTAAAAGGTCAGAACATGAGAACTTGAATCCTGAAAGAATTCTATACATAACTTTGACACTTAACTGAGACCTGAGGAATAGAGTATCAAAGGCATGGATTCATTAAAGAGATCTAAACTGAGGACATACATGCCATAATGGGAATTTTTATTAGTTATTAAGGGTGCACTATATGTTATGGGAAATGACATACTATAAAGCATGAATAAATAAGTCATGAGCTATATGACCTAAGTTTGGAGTTCTTAAATTCATGGAATATGATTTGTACTTCAGAGTGAACTGGATCTCCTTATACTAGGAACTGGGAGCATACATATTTCTCTATGAAGTGCATGAATATGATGTATGATCACAGAGCTGACTGGTAAGGCTTAAGTAGGTGTCATAATGACAAAAGTAAAAAAAATTATATCGAGATAAGAATGGGTCGAGCATCTTTCTCCCCTAGTGTCATTCTACAACACACTGACATCACTACTAGAATTTGGGAGCTTAACTTGGTTCCTTGTTTTATCATTTCCCCTTATATTTATAACATTATTCTAAGTCTGTGGACCCTTTAATAAACTCTAAACTAAACTGCAATCACTCTAATCTAGAGTTAGAGATATAAAAATACACATAAATAATAAACTCTCCCTGAAATACAATATCTTAAAGTGTAAAACTCACTGCTAGTACTTCCTTCTGAGATAGAACTCTTAACTTCTCATAGCCTCAATAGTCATCATATAACACCTTAAAAACTTACTAACTTAGAATCTTTGAGAGTATTACCATTCCCTGAGTTCACACCATCTATAATTTCCAACTTTTTTTTCAATTAGGTCAATCATCTAAACTTCAAACATAGATTCTAATACTTAACATGGATATCCATAGAACTTCTCATACACTAATAGACACTTGTTACAACTAGATAGGAATCACAAAACACTAATCCACTCAAAATTTTATGAACATACTCAACCTTAACAAGATCCTTTATCATTATGGTACTGCATAATCTCTGTACTGATTAAAGCATTAGCATAATCTTAGTCACCCTTAATTGAAAAATCTCTCTCAAAGTTCTATTAAATAAACTACAAAATACCTTTCTGGTTCCATGGATACATAATCTACTAAATTCAGATAAATACTATCCCCACTTTACTACTGCTAAACTTTTAGGTTCATGTTTCTATCTCTAAATTATATTCTATCAAAGGATTTTGAGAAGGGATCTTAGGGCACATCTAACTATCTCAATGCACATTTTCATAAATAAGAATGGACACTTTATAAATTTGGAACTTAAAGGCAATGATGGGATACTTTTAAGCCTACATGCAATCTCATAACTGCTATGGGTCCCTTTTAAGCCTGCATGTAATTTCATAAGTGCTATTTAAAAATCTGTATAAGGTTTTTTAGAGAACATCTCTACAACACAATCTGAGATATGAAAGAAGAGAAAGATTTATTAAATTCCCTCTAGCCTCTCGATGAAAAGTACAAATGTTATTGTACCATTCTGTAGGACTCTACTAGACATGGCTTCATAGAAACCCTAGGAAACTTGAACCTTGTGCTCCGATACAAAGTTTTTCACGACTTAAGATTACCCCTTAGTCGTAACACAATGCTTAGAACCTCAAGTGATCCCAAGATAACCCATGTACTAGCATGATACCTGAAAAAATTATTTAATATATATGAATGCTAAATAATTGAGCGAAAACATAATAAACTTGAGATAAGCTATTTCAATACATAATAGATTAAAGTTTACAACATAGAAATTTGAGAGAGAGAAACTTAAGTTTCAGACATTGACTCTTACTGACAATCTATGAAGCATCTTTTATACTAACTATAGGTAGTCAGTACATGACCCCCAACTATCCCTAATACATACATAAAAATAATAAAAACAAAATATAGGAACTGCAGCTAATTTGAGTCCCCAAACTAAGAGAACTCATCACCTGTTAGCTGAATGATGAGAACTGTCTGACCCTGGAGTGTGGCTATACCTGGTACCTACATTATAATGGAATATAGCCATAAATACATCTATGTGGTCAATACTTTGGAATGTACTAAGTATGTGAGACATGAACTAAATCATGGGAATAATTAATTTATTCTTTAAAATCGAGGACCTAAGTTATTTCCTAAAATATGCATTTAAATCATGGTTGTACGTAAAACCTGTAAGACTTAGTGAAATTTATAAAGCATGAGCTAAAAACATTTCTGTAAACTGGGAAGCAGTAGAGACATGAGTACCTTATGTAAATCTCAAGTTAAAGCTGAATTTGTAAAATCATACTAAGGATCATGTATGAATACTGAGCATGAATATACAAAATGAATGCAAGACCAAGTAAAGAATGTGATAAAATAATTTGTAAATGTGAATAACTAATAAACTGAACACTTGGTCATGCAAATCTGAGTTGATGTGGTCTGAATACTGAACAAAGATTATGGGAGCTAACATTTAACTAACATGTCACAATCTGATCTAATCAGGGCCCTACCTGTAACCCTAGTTGGAAGGGTTTCAATACCTTTTCATGGGTACTAACACGGTGTGGATCCATAAAGCTGATGTCCCAAAGGAAGAGCATGTCACCCTAAATCGGTAGGTGCCCCTAAGAGAGTATCAAACCTAAGCCGACAGGAAGACCTCTCATAACCTACGCTGGCAATGTAGTTTTAGAACTTAAGGAATGCTACTAAAAGTCTCACTGTAAGCTGATAGGAAAGCCTCCATCCCTAAATTTGCTCTGTGCTAAGTTCTACTCCCAACTGAATAGACACGGAAGCGTAAACTAGTACATGCACTGATAACTGATTTGCTCAAATAAGGTTTTTTAAAAATAACAGTGCATTTATAACATAAATATAATAATGGAAACATGATCTAAATGACTTGTAACTTGGAAATCTATAACATGCATGACAATGAAAGTATCTGGTGTTCATAACCCACCAACATTGAAAAATACAGTTAAATACGATAATTTTAAAGTAATGACATGATAAGAAATTGCATGGCTTACACTCTAGAATCAACCAATTTCATCAATGCAAAAAATTATCATGATTAAAGTACAGAAGAATACTTGAAATTAAGAGGGAATGCTATTTCATGGCAGAATTCAAGAATTACACGGAGGAATCAGAGAATTTATGCTTTTCATGAAACCCTAGTTTATGGAATTCATAATATTCATGAAGAAAAAAATATAATTTTGGGCATGAGGATGAAAGGAGATCCACATTGAATACCCACATACCTGAATTTCTTGACTCTTTGAAGGAAATCACGAATTTGGATCCTTGGAAGTTGAATTTTTGAAGAAGAACCCTTATTTGGTGTTCTTGAGGATTTGAGAGAAGAGAGATTGTGTAATTGATGTGTTTTGGGATTACGGGATGATCAATTCATGTTACTATTAGTTATAGGATAGTTTAGGACGTACATGACCAGTTTACCCTAAAAAAAGTTAAGAGAAAAGTGGATTTTAATATTTCTGAACAAGGTCCGTGCCATGCTGCTTATCACAGAGCACAAGGTTTATGCCATGCCGCTTATCATGAAGAATAATATCCGTGCGACACTGCTTATCACAGAGGTCAAGATCCATGCCATATCAAAATTGTGGGTCCTCACTAGTTCCTTACTAAAATTCTCATAACTTTTCGCTCGGATGTCAGATAAAGGCAAAATCAGATGTGTTGGAAAGATGACAGAATTATGTATAGCTCCAAAATTCCATATATTTAAAAAGTTGTAGGATCAAATACTAAAATTTGGTCAAATCAAAAGATCTTAATTCAACTTTTCTCTAAGTGATTCCTACGATTATTTTTAGCTCAATAGCACTTTTCATATTAGGTAAATGATCATGACACATATATTTATATACTAATCATTGGATTAGAGTTTATACACGTAGGAAGGACGATTCAAATTCTAGCCCAAAAATACAAGGTGTGACACTAAGCTTCCCCTTCTTGACAAATCTCTTCACCCTTTTCATGGGAAAATTTTTCAGATACACAAAATCACCAACATCAAATTCAAGCTCTCTTCTCCTCACATTAGCGTAAGATTTCTGATGACTTTGGGCTGTGTTTAGGCTTTCTTGGTGGAACAAACCGAACTAGGGGCTAGTTGTGTTATGAATCTCAAGTCCAACAAGGACTGGAGACCACTCTCTATACCCAATCCAACCAACCAATATACAACCCATATTGGATGAATTTCGAATATATAACAAGATAGAGTATTAAAACTTCAATGACTTTGGGATAAGTCTAAAACCAATACTGACACAACCAAGTCATACCATCCAAACTAAACCAATCAAACCACAATATACCCAAGTACACAATTGCCTATACAAAGCCTCTAAACACTATAAAAGAATATCTAGTTGAGACATGCCCCCGACTATAGCCAAAAACTAATGTCAAAGGAGTAGTAAAGGAATAAGATAAACCATAACCTAAAATGGGCCTTCTGAAGAATGAAAACTCACCACTTTAGTCTGACTCAAGATATCCCCAAATCACCAAGTCACCATGCAAGAGGAATAGTAGTATGGCCGGTCCTAACATTGCATGGGGATACAACGCCGGATAAACATTAGTATGTACTCAGGAATACAAATAAAATAATTCCATCATTTAAAACCTAAGTGAATAATCATATGCAACCACACACATATATATATATATATATATACCATATCGGAAAAGGGAACTGGGTTTAGAATGCGTTTAAAACTTTAACTTGGGTTGTGTAGCTTTATCGTCATGATCCACCCATGGGCTATATGGGTCCAGTGTTACCCCTTGAATGGGCCCTAATGCGTATGGACGGTTCCCTTGTACACTTTTTCCTCTATGATACATAGGCATGAGTATATACTTGGAAGATTCCCTTATATCTCACAAGTATGTGGTCATTAAGACCAATCCTCATGTTAGCAAACATAAGTTTCCAATGTCAACCTATCAAAATCATACCTTCACGACTAGCTATCATAACCCCCATTATTTCCCTATTAAAACATTTAACACATAACCAAAGCAACAATTCCAGGAGTCAATTATAAGGCATTATAATGTGGTATCATCATACCGACTATATCTTTCAAGCAATGTAATTAGCCAACACATAGGGGATTCCTATTCACCCTCTAAAACTCAATTATTAAATCACTTAGGGTATTCCTATGTACCTCACAAGGTTTTTGCAGATTACTTACTTAGGGGTTCTATTGTACCCTATAAGGTTTTCAAAACCATCTTTAACCAAAGCCATGGCCACCAAGGCCTTTCCAAACCATTTAAAATCAGCTAAACCAATTTAGGCTCCATTACCATATTATGCAATGCAAGGATTTCAAGAATAGTCAAACTATGTGACATAAATCATTTTTACTGACATTTTAACAAACATGTTAAGGGCATAAGATTTCCAAAACCAAAAATCATGTAACAATTGAACATTCCCTTGCAACCACATGTTTACACCATAATTAACATGAAAACCATAAGAAAAACATGGGAAAATATTATCCAATTAAGAAAAACTAAAACCCCCAACATATATTTCAAAACCCAAACATTACCACAATAAGACCATGAAAACCATCCATTAAGACATGATTTTATTTGAACTAACAATGAGGGAGGAGTAACATGCCTTAGTCACCAAGGAAGATAGAGAGAATTTGATTTTTAATCCTCTAATAACCGCCTTGAAGAAATCCTAGACCAATCTTTCTTGAGAAGTTTTAGAGAGAGTTTAGAAAGTGTTTGATCTTCTAAAATATATAAGGAATGTCCATCTAGAGTTATAAAATATGGGGTCTTAAGGGTTTTGGGGTATGAAATGTCAAAAATACCCCCAACTTAAAAGTTGAAAAGAGAATGCAAGTGGGTACGATTGGACTCTCAACTAGTATCCACATTATATGAGTGGTACCCTCAACTCATCACCAAATAATAAAGTTGGACAACACATTCTTTCCAACATATGATGACCTTTCCCAACTCGTATCATCACCATAAGACTAGTATCCTTCAAGTCGTACCCTAACTAGAACATCTATGCTAGGCACTAGATAACATACGATTGGACACTATACTTCTCATATCATGAACATACGACTCATATGGAGTCTTCTTCTACCTTGAATGGAACTTGGAAAACATCATACTGACCAATATAGACTAGGGTCCTAGACCCGTATCCACACCATACAAGTCACTGTGTGAGTCGTATGAGGGACAGAAAGTTCAAGACTTAAGAAGTTTGGAAGGTCAAAACCCAGGGTGTTTAAATTCTCCTCTACTTTGATCATTCATCATCGAATGATGGAACAAGGCAGTACAAGCACAATTAAATCCCCAAATATCTTTACTCTTACCTTAAGCATGAATTTCCCAAATGGGGAATAGGAACGGATACTTGGACTTCATTCATGTCCTCTTTATCTTCCCATGTATCCTCTTTCTCCCTAATCAATGCATCTAATAACCCTTTAATGCGTCCACACTTTCTACCAAGCTTTCAACTATGTGGACAATACTCCTCTATTTAACATCCTAACTCCCTCCCTGCAAACATATAACAATAAGTTACTAAGTTTATCGGCATACCCATACGATGTTAATGACTAAAATGGAGTTAAAGGTGCTAGTGAAAGCGATGGGACCCTATACTTTACATGTAATACCCCGAGAATTCCAACCGATAGTAGAACCATGCTTCAAGATCATAAGAAATAAATTTTAGTGGTTTGGTAGTTTTATTATCAATTTTGATGTATATTAAGGATTCAAATATGTCCTAGCTATTAGATGAATCAAAACATACCTTACCAATTGAATTCTTGATAATGATATTGTTATAGTCAATTTCAAATGATAATATCTCCTGTTATACAAAGACTTTTTGAGTGCATGACAAATCAATAGATATATAATTGAATTATCTTTCCACCAATACTAATTTCGCCAAAATACGATATCGGAGCAAAAAGTTATGGCCATTTTACTGAGAGCTGTCCGAACTGCCAGGAGCGACGGGAAAGCTGACGGACCGTCAAGTCAGTGACGGACCGTCGCAATTGAAGTAGTAAGGCTGTTTTATAGCCCAAAACTAATGGTTGGAGTGATGGTCAGTCACCAGAGTGACGGTCCGTCACCCAGACCGTCAACTTTGTCTGAAATAGTGCTGAAATGACGTTTTAAAAGACTTTTTGGGTCTTTTCCCACCCCTTTTAACCCCTAATCACATCAAATCAAAGCACATAATTCCTCATTCATCCATAACATCAAAATTAAGGTTTATTTCAAGATCAAAAACCAAGAACAAGATTTAAACCCTTCTTTAAGAAAACTCAAGAATTAAAACGTCACCATTCAAGAACCTTCAAGAAAAGTTAACCTCCTTTAAGATTCAAGCTTTTGAGGTATGTTAGATGTTGATTATTGGTTCCCTTCCACCCAAGAAGTTCAATAATCCTTTTTCAAATTCAAAGATAATATAATTATGAGTTTTCATGATTTATGTGAATTAAAATTCATGTTTATGTTGTTGTTGAGTGTTAATTCATGTTTTGATTACAAAGTTCCAAGCTTTGTTTCTAGTATGAGATGAATTTCATTATATTCATGATAAACCCTTCAAGTTGCATGTTTATTGATGTAGTCATGTTAATTTGATGTATTGATTGTTGTATAACCAAAGTATGCTCCCGTATATTTGATAAAATGCTTATTTGAGTGAGGTAGTGACATGATAGCATGTTAGCATGAAATCCTGAATTTTGTATAAGTTAATGCATGTCAAGTATTTGTTGAAAGGCCATAGTGAATGAATTATAGTATGTTAGCAGGCGTCCCTATTCACGTACGAGTTAATACATGTTAAGTGTTTGATGAAAGACTTTATTGGAAGAATTATGAGACCTTAGTGTGCATTCCTATGCATGTGCAAGTTTATGAGTCTCAGGTGCTTGATGAAATTCTTCTATGAATGAAATATGACCAAGTGAATGTTTATATGTTATTCAAAGTTATGCTTTTCCATTTCTTCTAATCGAGTCCTAGGGGTATTTATTACTTGACAATTTAGCTGATTGTCTAGAGTTGGAGTCAGTTTTCAAGATACTTTTAATCAAGCCTCGATTAGTAGAACTCAGTCAGTCACAAGACTTAGAAAGACTCAGTAATCTCAGTATCAGTCTATTCCAGTTTAGTATGTGGTTAAGACCTCAATAGTATTCAAGTAATCAATTGAGAACTCAGTAGCATTCATCCAGTTAACAAAATTTAGTAGTCTTTTGTCAGTCAATGGAATCTAGTGAAATCAATTAGATAAGCCAAGTAACATGATCAGTAACAGATTAAGATCAGTCTAGTATAGTCTAAGAATTAGTTCAGTGTCTTTTGATGGGAGTAGGATTCAACACCGAGCGAGGGTAGGGATGACGACTTTCCCGTTAGTCAAGCAGAGTCATTAGTACCAGTCCCTGAACTCCAAAACTCTATAGCCTGTATAGGATGAGGATTCACCCATTAGATTAAGGCTTGACTACCTCCCAGGAGTCACCTGTTAGTTTAGGCTTGACTTTCTTTTTAGGATCACCCATAAGACAGACTTGACCATAGAAGTATATTTACTCGTGGCACGGTACTTACACCCTTCCAGCTGGGGCTATAGGTTGGACCTCATTAGTTCAGATTCAGGGCATGTCAGTTAGATGAATATCTCCTACAGTCTCAGTTTTAGATTCAGTCTCAGTAATAAAACTTAGTTCAACTATATAGAAATCAAAACTGTTAGATACAGTTAATCAGCTCAGTAAAGAACTTAGATAGTTCTAGAGATTAAGAGATCACCCGTTGGATAGTATTGATCTCATATTGAGTCAATCATTATCAGTATCAGCAGATCCAGTGATTACCCTCTAGATAGGCTTGATCTCAGATTCAGTTAATCAAGGGTCAAACATTAGTAAACCTAGTTATTAGTAATCCAGTTATTAGAACTCAGTATTTAGTGTTACTGCCATTTCATCTATAGTTTATGCATTCATTCATGTATTACTCATTCAGTTTACTCATGTTATTCAGTCAGATATAGTTCATGCATATGAGCCCTTACATTTAGCCTTACCTTATCTAGCATACTAGTACATTCTTATGTACTGACACATACTTTTCTGCCTATGGTGTTTTATACCATAGGTTCAGAAGCCCGAGATCCAGAGCACCCTTAGAAGTTCAGATTCAGCCAGCAACAGTAGAATTAGCAGTGAGTGTTCATCATTTGAGGATGTTCTATTAATTCATTATATTTGTAGATTTAGTATTTTAGTAGACAAAGTTAGTTAGGGGATTGTCCCATAACTCCTTATTCAGACAGTTTAGAGGCTTTCAGACTAGATGTTAAGACAATTGCTTTAGTATTTTTGATACTTTATTCAGTAGTATTTAAGTTATTGAACCTTATGGCAAGTTTCAATCAATTATTTTCCACATTTTTATAGTATATTATGCAGTGCTCAGTTACATATACCAGAAAAAGGTTATCTTGTGGTCCTTTGGGATCATAAGCACTATGTAGCATTCGGCATTCAGAATATGGGGTGTTACAAACATAGTATTAGGGCCTAAGGTTTAATAGTGTCCTAGGAAGTCTGAAATCCGCATCTAGTACAGTCTTGTGCATGGGTGTGTTGCGCGCCACACTTATGGACAAGAGGCTATGAGATATTTTAGAAATAGTTTCCCTTTTTTTAGTATTCATACCGTGTGAGTGAGAAAGAACTCAAGTTAAACTCTCAGTTTGATCCATTTCTTTCTTTCATTTACAAAATATGCCTCCTCACAGAGCTAATGCCCGTAGGGAGGATAACCAGCCACCTCAGCCCGTAGATACCTTGAATGAGAATGTGTCACATGCAAAGTATTGGGCAGCTTTTCAGGTTCTAGACTATGCTGTGATAACTAATGTTCAGGGTAACCATTAGGCTTCAGGCCCACCTCAACAAGATGGGAATTTAGCCGCAGCCAGAGTCAGAGATTTCATGAGAATTAACCCGCCAACATTCTTTTGGTCAATAAGAGGTAAGGACCCATAACTTTATCTTGATGAGGTGAAGAAGATCACCCAAGTTATGCATGTGTCAGAAGAGAAAAGTATAGAATTGGCATCTTATAGGTTGAAGGATATTTCTCATGATTGGGTAGTGATGTGGAAGAAGAGTAGAGGAAAGGATGCAACTCCTATCACTTAGTAGATATTTTAGGATTCGTTCTTAGATAAGTTTTTCCCACTTGAGATGAGGGAAGCTAATGTAGAAGAGTCCATGAACCTGAGGTAAGGCTCCATGATAGTGAAAGAGTATTTATTTAAGTTCAATCAGTTATCTAAGTATTTCCCTGAGCAGATGGCTGGCCCTAGGTCAAGCATGAATAAGTTTGTGATCGGTGGGTTAGGTTTGGTGGTTAAGGAGTGTAGGACTGCTATGATCAACAGGTACATGAATCTTCCTAGGTTGATGATGCACGCTCAGTAGATTGAGGCAAAGAAATCTAAGAAAAAGGAAAGAATGGATAAGTAAGCCAGAATAGGTAGTTTTAGTTTTTCTCAACCAGGGTCATAGGGTGGTAACCGTTCTCAGCATAGTCAGAAGTTTTTAGTTCCATCTCTATCCTCATCTAGTGCACCATTACAAAGTTCAAGAATGACAGTTGTGATGGGGTTCCAGGCTCCAAAACCCAGGGTAGTATGAGAAATAATCGTACCTATCCTTTTTGTGCAGAGTGTGGTAAGAATCACCTAGGTGCATGAAGAACAGGTAGTAAGGTATATTTTGGATATGGTAAGACAGGACACAGATTATGGGAGTGTAGAGTAATGTCTAAGAGGGGTAGAGATTAGCATCAGTAGGGCACCACTTCCATTAGCAATAGTGGTTAGCGTCAGAATAGATTTTATGCATTCTAGACTCGCCATGATCAAGGAAGTTTCCCTAACATAGATTTGGGTACGTTATAAGCCCTTCATTTTCATGATATGCATTATTGAATCCTTTGCTACCATTTGAGCTTAAGTTTTTAACATGAATTAGTTAGTAAAGCCAGAAAGTCAGTTTAGCAGTCAGACAGTCAAATTCATATAGTTTGTTTTCTTATCATTCCATCTAGTTAAGCTATCAGAAATCTCAAGAATGTAACTATTCCAAGATAGAAAGTCCAGTAGATGCAAGATCAACTTAGTTCATGAGTCATGCATTAGTTCAGGTCCCAGATGTTTAGTTATGATCCAAGTCGTAGGTGCCTTGTGCAGCGCCTTAGTTTTCCCAGTATCCCAGTAGAGTAAGAATTCTTAGAGGGACATAATATCCCTAGGAGGAGATACTCTATAACTCCGTGATACTTTCATGTCCCTAAACCCATTCAGTTTTATGCTCAGATTTTTGTTACTAACTTATCATCAGTTAGTATTACATATTCAGCCATGCATTCAAGATCCAGTTCAGTCAGATATTCATGCATTAGATATGCATGTTCAGTAGGAGAAACTCAACTTATCAGTAATTTCAGTCATGCATTCATGAGAACGACTCAGTTAGATATCCATGCATCAGATATGCATGTTCAGTATGAAATTTTAGTTTATCAGTAGTTCCAGTCATATAGATATGTTTTAGATGTTCACGTCCTTTAAGTAAGTTTAGTCTATCAGAAATCTCAACTTAGTCAGTCCCATTCGAGGATGAATGTTCCCAAGGAGAGATATTGTAATACCTCGAGAATCCCAATCAAAAGTAGAACCATGCTTCAAGCTTATGCAAAAATAAATTTTAGTGGTTTTTTAGTTTTATGATCAAGTTTGGTGTATATTAAGGCCTCAAATACATCCTAGCTATTTAGAAGAATCCAAACATCCCTTACCGAATAAATTCTTGAGAAGGATATTGTCATAGTAAACTTCAAACAATAATATCTCCCTTTGTCCAAAGAACTTTTGAGATCATGACACATCAACAGATATATAATTGAATTATCTTTCTAACGATACAAATTTTACCAAAATTCGGTATCGAAGTAAAAAGTTATTGCGGTTTTACTGAGAGCTGTCCAAACTACCCAGGAGCGACGGGCAAGATGATGGATCGTTAAGTCAGCAATGGACCGTCGCTCTGGCCATCAGAACTGAGGTAGTAAGGCCATTTTCCGGCCCAAAACTGATGGTTGTAGTGACGGTCAGTCACCAGAGTGATGGTCCGTCACCCAGACCATTAACTTTGTCCGAAACAACGCTGTAACAACGTTTTGGGTATTTTTCCACCCTTTTTAACCCCCAACTACATCAAATCAAAGCATATAACTCCTCATTCATCCATAACATCAAAATTAGAATTTCTTTCAAGATCAAAACCCAAGAACAAGATTCAAACCGTTCTTCAAGAAAACTCAAGAATCAAAACATCATCATTCAAGAACCTTCAAGAAAAGTTAACATCCTTAAAGATTCAAGCTTTTGGGGTATGTTAGATGTTGATTCTTGGGTCCCTTCCACACAAGAAGTTCAAGAATCCTTTTTTGAATTCAAAGATTATATAATTATGAGTTTTCATGATCTATGTGAATTGAAATTCATGTTTATGTTGTTGTTGAGAGTGAATTCCTATTTTGATTACAAAGTTCCAAGCTTTGATTCTACTATGAGATGAATTTCATGATATTCATGATAAACCCTTCAAGTTGCATGTTGATTGATGTAGTCATGTTAATTTGATGTATTGGTTGTTGTATAACCAAAGTATGCTCCCCATATATTTGATAAAATACTTATTTGAGTGAGGTAGTTCCATGATAGCATGTTTGCATGAAATCCCTAATTTTGTATAAGTTAATGCATGCCAAGTGTTTGTTGAAAGGCCTTAGTGAATGAATTATGAAATATTAGCAGGAGTCCCTATTCATGCACGAGTTAATGCATGTTAAGTGTTTGATGAAAGATTTTATTGGATGAATTATGAGACCTTAGTGTGCATTCTATGCATGTGCAAGTTTATGACTCTCAAGTGCTTGATGAAATGCTTCTATGAATGAAATATGACCAAGTTAATGTTTATATGTTTTTCAAGGTTATGCTTTGCCTTACTTGTCTTATTATCGAGTTTTGGGGGTATTTAATATCCGACAATTTAGCTGATTATTTAGAGCCGGTGTCAGTTTAAAAGAAACTCTTAATCAAGCCTCAATCAGTAGAACTCAGTTAGTTATAGGACATAGAAAGACTCAGTAATCTTAGTATCAGTCTATTCCAGTTTAGTATGCGGTTCAGACCTTAATAGTATTTAGGTAATCAATTCAAAACTCAGTGCATTAAGCCAGTTAATAAAATTTATTAGTATTCTGTCATTCAATGGAATCTAGTGAATTCAGTAAAATCAGCCAAGTAACATGATCAGTAACAGATTTAGCTCAGTCTAGTATAGTCTATGAATCAGTTCAGTGTCTTCAGTTAGGAGAAGGATTCAGCACCGAGCGAGGGCAGAGATGATGGCTTTCTTGTTAGTCAGGCAGAGTCGTTAGTAGGAGTCCATGTCTCCAGAACTGCGTAGCCAGCATAGAATGAGGAGTCACCCATCAGATTAAGGGTCGACTACCTCCCAGGAGTCACCCATTAGATTAGGCTTGACTTCCTATTTAGGGTCACCCGTTAGACAGGTTTGACCATAGAAGTGTCTTAACCCGTGGTACGGTACTGATACCCTTCCAGATGGGGTTACAGGTTGGTCCCTGCTAGTTTAGATTCAGGGCATTTCGGTTAGATGACTACCTCCCACAGTCTCAGTTTCAGATTTAGTCTCAGTAATAGAACTCAGTTCAGCTATACAGAAATCAAGACTGTTAGATATAGTCAATCAGCTCAGTAAAGAACTTTGACAATCCAAGAGATTCAGAGATCACCCGTTATATAGAATTGACCTCATATTCAGTCAATCATTATAGGTATCAGTAGATCTAGAGATCACCCGCTAGATAGGCTTGATCTCAGATTCAGTTAATTAACTGTCAGACATCAGTAAACCTAGTTTTCATTAATCCAATTATTAGAACTCAGTATTTAGTGTTACTATGATTTCAGCTATAGTTTATGCATTCATGCATGTATTCCTCATTCAGTTTACTCATGTGATTCAGTCAGCTATAGTTCATGCATATGAGCCTTTGTATTTAGCCTTACCTCATCTAGCATACTAGTACATTCTTACTTACTAACGCATACTTTTCTGCGTTATGGTGTTTTATACCATAGGTTTAGAAGCAAGAGATCCAGAGCACCCTTAGCAGTTCAGATTCAGCTAGCAGGAGTACACATAGCACTGAGTCTTCATCATTCGAGGATGTTCTATTATTTCATTATATTTCTAGATTCAACATTTTAGTAGATAGAGTTAGTTGGGGGATTGTCCCATAACTCCTTATTTTGATAGTTTAGTGGCTTTTAGACTAGATTTTTAGACAGTTGCTTTAGTATTTTTGATACTTTATTCAGTTGTATTTTAGTTTTTGAACCTTAGGGAAAGTTTCCGCTAGTTGTTTTCCGCATTTCTACAGTATATTATGCAGTGCTTAGTTATAGGCACCTGAAAAAGGGTTAGCTTATGGTTCTTCGGGATCATAAGAACCGTGTAGCATCCGGGGTTCAAAATCCAGGGCATTACAAACTTGGTATCAGAGCCTAAGGTTCAACAGTGTCCTAGGAAGTCTAAAAGCCGCATCTAGTAGAGTTTTGTGCATGGGTGTGTTATGCGCCACACTTATGGATAGAAGGCTATGAGATGTTTTAGAAACAGTTTACCTTCTTTCAGTATTCATATTGTGTGAGTGAGAAAGAGCTCAAGTTAAACTCTCAGTCTAATCCATTTCTTTCTTTCATTTACAGAATATGCCTCATCGCAGAGCTAATGCACGTTGAGAGGATAACCAGCCACCTCAGCCCGTAGGTACCTTGAATGATAATGTGTCACATGCAGAGTTTCGGGCAGCTTTTCAGGCGCTAGCCCATACTGTGATAACTAATGTTCAGGGTAACCGTCCGGCTTCAGCCCCACCTCAGTAAGATGGGAATTTAGCCGCAACCAAAATAAGAGATTTTATGAGAATGAACCTGCCAGCATTCTTTGGGTCAATAGCAGGTGAGGACCCACAACTTTATCTTGATAAGATGAATAAGATCACCTAAGTTATGCATGTGTCAGAAGAGGAGAGTGTAGACTTGGCATCCTAAAGGTTGAAGGATGTTACTCATAATTGGGTAGTGATGTGGAAGGAGAGTAGAAGAGAGGATGCAACTCCTATGACTTGGAAGATATTTTAGGATACGTTCATAAATAATTTTTTCCAAATTGAGAAGAGGGAACCTAAGGTAGAAGAGTCCATGAACCTGAGGAAAGGATCCATGATAGTGAAGGAGTATTGTCTTAAGTTCAATTAGTTGTCTAAGTATGTCCCTGAGCAGATGGCTGGCCCTAGGTTAAGTATGAGTAAGTTTGTGACCGGTGCATCGGGGTTGGTGGTTAAGGAGTGTAGGAATGATATGATCAATAGGGACATGGATCTTTCTAGGTTGATGATGCATGCTCAGCAGATTAAGGCAGAGAAATCTAAGAAAAGGGAAAGAATGAATAAGTAATCCAGAATAGGTAGTTTTAGATTTTCTCAACCAGGGTCACAGGGTGGTAACCGTTCTCAACATAGTCAGAAATTTTCAGTCACATCTCCATCCTTAGCTAATGCACCAGTACAAAGTTTAGGAATGACAGTCGTGATAGGGTGCCAGGTTCCAAAACCCAGGGTAGCGTGAAAAATAATCATACCTATCTTCTTTGTGGAGAGTGTGGTAAGAATCACCTAGGTACATGTAGAGTAGGTAGTGAGGTATGTTTTGGATGTGGTAAGATAGGCCATAGATTGCAAGCGTGTAGAGTAATGGATCATAGGGGTAGAGATTAATGTCAGTAGGGCGCCATTTCCAGTACCAATAGTGGTTAGTGTTAGAATAGATTTTATGCACTCCAGACTCACCATGATCAAGGAAGTTTCCCTAACATAGATTTGGGTACGTTATAAGCCCTTTATTTTTATGATATGCATTATTAGATCCTTTGCTCCCATTTGAGCTTAAGTTTTTAATATGAATTAGTGAGTAAAGCCAGCAAGTCAGTTTAGCAGTCAGACAGTCAGATTTGTATAGTTTGTTTTCTCATCTTTCCATTTAGTTAAGCTATCAGAAATATCAGGAATGTAACTATTCCAAAATAGAAAGTCCAGTAGTTGCATGATCAACTTAGTTCATGAGTTATGCATTATCTTCAGGTCC
This sequence comes from Capsicum pubescens, assembly GCA_030864215.1. Lineage (NCBI taxonomy): Eukaryota > Viridiplantae > Streptophyta > Magnoliopsida > Solanales > Solanaceae > Capsicum > Capsicum pubescens. The sequence goes on along the minus strand of CM061543.1, from coordinate 210,921,438 downwards.
CAGATGTTTAGTTATGATCCAAGTCGTAGGTGCCTTATGCATCACCTCAATTTTCTAATATCCCAGTAAAGTAAGCATTCTTAGAAGGACATAGTATCCCAAGGGGGAGATACTCTATAATTCCCCGGTGCTTTCATGTCCTGAAACCCATTCAGTTTCATGCTCAGATTTTCGTTACAAACATAGCATCATTTAGCATTGCATAGTCATCCATGTATTCAAGAGTCAGTTCAGTCAGATATTCATGCATTAGATATGCATTTTCAGTAGGAGAAACACAACTTATCAGTAATTTCAGTCATGCATTCATGAGAACAACTCAGTCAGATATCCATGCATCAGATATGCATGTTCAGTATGAAGTTTTAGTATATCATAGTTCCATTCATATAGACATATTTCAGATGTTCATGTCCTTTAAGTAAGTTCAATCTATCAGGAATCTTAACTTAGTCAGTCCCATTCGAGGACGAATATTCCCATGGGGGAGATATTGCAATACCCCAAGAATCCCAATCGATAGTAGAACTATTCTTCAAGCTCATGAGAAATAAATTTTAGTGGATTGGTAGTTTTATGATCAAGTTTGATGTATATTAAGGCCTCAAATACTTCCTAAAGACGAATCAACACATCCCTTACCGATTGAATTCTTGAGAAGGATATTATTATAGTCAACTTTAAATGATCATATCTCCAGTTATACAAAGAATTTTTGATTTCATGACATATAAATAGATATATAATTGAATTATCTTTCCAACAATACTAATTTTACTAAAATTCGGTATCGGAGTAAAACGTGATGGTCGTTTTACTGAGAGCTGTCTGAACTGCCCAGGAGCGACGGGCAAGCTGACAGACCATCAAGTCAGCGATGGACCATCGCTCTGGCCTTCACAACTGAGGTAGTAAGGCCGTTTTCTAGCCCAAAACTAACTGTTGGAGTGATGGTCTGTCACTAGACTGACGGTCCATCACCCAGACCGTCAACTTTGTCTGTTACAGCGCTGAAACAACGTTTTAAAGGGATTTTTGGGTCCTTTTCAATCCTTTTTAACCCCTAATTACATCAAATCAAAGCACATAATTCCTTATTCATCCATAACATCAAAATTAGGATTTCTCTTAAGATTAAAATCCAAGAACAAGATTCAAACCCTTCTTCAAGAAAACTCAAGAATCATAACGTCACCATTCAAGAACCTTCAAGAAAAGTTAACCCCCTTAAAGATTCAAGCTTTTGAGGTATGTTAGATGTTAATTCTTAGGTCCCTTAAAACCAAGAAGTTCAAGAATCTTTTTTCGAATTCAAAGATTATATAATTATGAGTTTTCAAGATTTATGTGAATTGAAATTGATGTTTATGTTGTTGTTGAGTGTTAATTCATATTTTGATTACAAAGTTCCAAGCTTTTATTCTTGTATGATATGAATTTCATGATATACATGATAAAACCTTCAAGTTGCATTTTGATTGATGTAGTCATGTTAATTTGATGTATTGGTTGTTGTATAACCAAAGTATGCTCCCCATATATTTGATAAAATGCTTATTTGAGTGAAGTAGTTCCATGATAGCATGTTAGCATGAAATACCTAATTTTGTATAAGTTAATGCATGCCAAGTGTTTGTTGAAAGGCCTTAGTGAATGAATTATGAAATATTAGCAGGAGTCCCTATTCATGCACGAGTTAATGCATGTTAAGTCTTTGATGAAAGATTTTATTTGATGAATCATGAGATCTTAGTGTGCATTTGATGTTGGGCGTATTTATACGTCTAAGCACCATAACTTGCCCATGTTTTAGCTAAGTTTTGAGGATAAAATACATAATTCTTGCACTTTTAGTCTAATTTTTAGTTAAGTGAGCTGACCTATGTGATTAGCATACTTTTCAGGTACTAATGAGGAAGATTACGACACTTTAGGGACCTGTGGATAGCAGAGGAAACTTCACATAAAAGGAAAGCAACTTTTGGACTGAATGTGATATATAGGAACTTTTTTCTCGGGCAAACTCAATATTTATAAATAGTTGAGGACTTAGTAGCAATTTATTAGAGAAGGATGTTATTAAAAGCCTTATGGCTGAATTTTTATGGATTATTGAATTATTCTGTAGTATTCAGAGAGGAGAAAGGCAGCTTAGCCTGGAGAGAGAGAAAAATGTTTTCTCTCTTGTTTTCACGATTCACACACCAAGATCTTCTTCTAGTTTTTGGTATGATGAATATATTTATGATGCTTTTCATTTTATTCATGAGTATCTAAGTTTATTAGTTAGGTTTATGGAAGCCTTGTAGCATACAATCTATCACTTTGGGTTTTAAATTCATTATGCATTGATTAGTTTACATCATACTCTCTTTGCTTATCTTGAATTCTTGTGGTTGCAAACATAGAGGATATACCTTAAAACGTAACTTGTTCAAAAGAAAGGTTGATGTTTGGAAAAAAGAGTAGTGACAAGAAAATAGGATTACCAACCCCTATTTCATAAGTTAATGCCTTAGCAGGATTAACTACTTGGAGATTTCGTATTGTTTTTGGTAAATGCTTTTGATTCGAGAGAACTAAAGTGAATTAGTCCTTGATGGTTGAAAAATACTTGGATTATGTTATTAAATACAATATGTTTCTCTATAAACACGAAACATGTATGAATTCGTAAAGCCCATAGTTAGAAAGTATTGAAAACTACAAGGTGGACATAACCCTAGCTTGCTATTTCTCTGAATTTGAATAATACTACACATATTTCTTCTCGTTAAACTGAAACCATTAATTTGTGAACTGAATCAAACTCCCCTATTTATTTTATGTAAACAAATGATTAAAAGTCAACTAATCTGCTCACAACTTAATTAACACCATGTTCCCTGTGGGATTCGACCCTAACCTAGTTGGGTTATATATTTGACAACGACCGCTTACTCTCTCGTAAGAGAAGTGTAATTTGAGCGTTATCAAAAAATGGTTTCGTTGCCGGGGAATACGGTTGTCGATTGAGTTTATGTGTGTTAATTGACTGCTAGTCAAGTTTATTAATGTGACGTTTAAGAGATTTGGTTTGGAATTTTAGCCTACTTGCTTGAATTCAAACTTGTAAATATTTGTTTTTAGTTTTCTTTTATTTCTTGTATTAGGTAGATTTTTATTTTAGTTTCTTATTACTATGGCATCGTGGAATGAACATGATCTTGGTGGTTGGAAATCTTATCTTGATGATCCATGTGCATATTGTGATGGACCTCACTTTTGGCAATATTGTAGATATGCTCCCCGGAGAGAGATATGTACACCATCTCCATCCCACCAGGAGTATGATTGTTCTTTATGTGGTAGTCAAGATGGACATTGGAGTGATTTCCCTAATGCACCCTCCCCCCGTTGCGCTAACCCAAATTCTAGTTCTTCTTTTGAGTTTAACAGGTCTTATGGTCAAGAAAAGGAAGAACGAAGCGCCGGAAGAAGTGGCATTGAAGCTATATTTCAATGAATGTTGGATCTCCAGGAAGAAACATACGATATCGTATATGATATGCATCAAGGCATGAGGCCAATCATTCATGAGGAGATGGAGATAGAGGTCAATCATTCAAAGCACTCTTCTACAATATACTTAGATGATATCTTGTCTGTGGAATCATTTAACATAATGGAAGAGTGTGAAGATGAGGAGCTAGAACCCTATATTGATGTTGAGCAACCCTCAGTGACTTCCCAACCAACTGAACCAAACATTAGAGATGATGCCAAGATTGAGGACTTGGTGCTAGAGGCAAAGAAGAAACCAAGAAAATCTCTAATAAAGACTCTAGTCCAATTCCAAGAGAAGATGTCGAGAAGGTGAGTAAAAGTGAATGTATAGTAGATAGTGTAAATTCTGAAGTAGAATTAGTTGGGCCTCACTTAAAGCATTTTTCCACATTATGTTTAGATGATATCTTATCCGCAGAATCATCTAAAATAGTGGAAGAGTGTGAAGATGAGGACCAAGAATCCTATATTCTTTATTTTACACTTGATAAGCAACATAAAAACACACCTCACTTTAAGACCGAGTTGTTTACCATGCATCATCTATTACTCGATTTCTTAATTTCTGTACCATCCCCGTATGAGCGAGGCAAAAAGATGGATGCGATGTTGGGGGTGAAATTTATATCCTTAAGGTGGAGAAAAAAGTTGATTGGGTCATTTCGCGACACTAAATTAGGCGCTTGGTGGGAGGCAACCCATCCTTCTAATCATTTTTTGTTTGTTCTGAATAAGTGTAGGTACTGCAGGCATTAAAGAGACAATTATTTTTAAATTTGGTGAGAAAATCAACTACATCAAGGGTGGTAAGTCTATTAATGACGTACATATTTCTGAGTGTAGCATTCGAATTCACTTGAAAATGGGGAAAGAAGGCATGTAGCAATTGGTATGGGTGCATTGCAAATTCAAGGCAGCACATAAGTGCATATAGGCGCCGCCTATTGATGATAGGCGAATTTACGCACCTATATCAATATATTTTGTCCATATTTTAGCCTAGTTTTGAGAACAAATTATATATTTCATGCACTTTTAGTCCTTTTTCCTGTAAATGAGCTAACGAACATGATTAGTAAAGTTTCAGGTATAAATGATGCATAATTCAGCATTTTATGGCTTACTTGACGCTAAAGAAAGCTCACGAAGGAAGGGAAGGGAGTTTACACGCCTAAGGACCAAAACTGCTGCATGGAAAATCTGTCCCGGGCTAAAACAGCATTTCTGAAGACTTTGGGGGACCAAACCTGCTGCATGGAAAATCTGTCCCGGGCTAAAACAACAATTCTGAAGACTTTGGGGACTTACAGACACAAAGCTGGATTTTGACAATGATACATTAACCTAGTACAATTAGGTTATGTATTTCATTATTTTATTTGGATTATGATAATGTTACATTAACCTAGTATAATTGGGTTAAGTATTACATTAGCCTAGTAGGATTTGGTTAGATATTTTATTTATCTAGTAGGAGTAGGATATGGGTATTATAAATACCCTATCATGCTAGAGATTTTGAATAAGGAGGGAGGAAGGAGGGAGAACACAATACCTTCTTCCATCCCTCTCATCTTCTATTCCTCTCTTATTCTACACTACAAACAATTCTACAACTCTTCTAATCTTTCCATTAATTCTAGTTTTCTTCTTCTATTCATCTATTCTTAATTTCCGCAACAAGAGAATCGTTACCTTGCTAAGGAATTCACGCCTCACGCCTACCACCTAAGCTACACGAAATTACTCAATCTTGTGGTATAACAACAATGTCAATCGTGATTTCCTTCGCATTCATGGGTAACTAAACTTCTCTGTTGGGGTTATGGAAGCCGTATGAGATACTATCTATTGCTGTGAGTTTGTGAGTTCGAGGCACGTATATTGCTTATATCATTATTCTCTTCATCTTAATCTACATTCTTCGCGGTTGCAAACGCAAGAATACGCCAGTCTAACATTTAACTTGTTCGAGAGAAAAGTTATTTGTCTGGAAAAGAGATAATGTCAAGGTAGTAGGACACCCTTTCCTATTAAAACGCTAGTGCCGTAACTGGACTAACCTCTTGGAGAATTCGTACCGTTAGATACGCTTTAAGCTCGAGAGAGTTAAAGTGAAATAGTCCTTGTTTAGGTCGAGAGACGCTTGGATTTACCATCGACTACAATCCTCTATAAACAATTGCATGTCAGAATTCTACACACTCATAGCCAATAGAGACGTATACCTCAGAAGGTGGACATAACCCCAACTTCTCAATTCTCATTGTTTACATCTCACCAAAACATTCTTTCTCTTTTTACTTTGCTATTGCCGTTTTTAGATATTATTTTGGTTACATTACTTGCACGACAAGACTCCCCCCTTTTTTTTTACGAGACTTGCACTAAAAGTCTAGTAATCTTTACTTACTTGTTGACCAAGCTATTCCCTGTGGGATCGATACCCAACCCAGTTGGGTTCTATATTTGCTAACGACCGCTTTACACTCCTACGAGAGCTGTAGATTGAGCGTTATCAAAAATTGGCGCCGTTGCCGGGGACTACAAGTGTCAATTAAGTTCGTAATAATTACTAGACCCTTTGGTCAAAGACTCTCGTACTTTTACTTTTAGTTTTCGTTTTTGTTTACTGCAGGTTTTTTGTTCAGTACATCAATGGATGCACAACGTGAGATACCGTTCGATGATGATGATGATGATCTTGATGGAGCCGGAGCCACAGGAGCCATTATTCTTCCACCATTAGCGCCCGGAGCCAAGTTCAACATCACAAGCACCATGATTCAGTTATTGCAACTCAAGGGATTATTTGGTGGACTAGCAGGCGATGATCCGAATATGCATCTCATCAACTTTATTTCTACATGCAAGTCGTTTGACAATCCTGGAGTTGGTCAGAATACAATTCGATTACGTCTATTTCCATTGTCTCTGTCTGGGGAGGCAACACTATGGTTGAATGGGCTGACTCCTGATTCTATTACAAATTGGAGGCAATTGAGAGACGCTTTCCTAGAAAGATTCTTTCCGCCATCCAAAAGAGCACAATTGAGAGATGAAATCAGCAACTTTCGTCAGCTTCCCACTGAAGCTCTTCATGAAACATGGGAGAGGTTTAAGACAAAGCTAGCGAGGTGTCCAAACCATCATATGACTAACGTTCACCTAATGGAGATACTATACAGAGCCTTGAATTCAATAACTAAACCAGTGGTGGATAACGCAGCTGGAGGATCTTTTATGGACCTCACCTTTGGTCAAGCAAGCAATATGTTAGATCGCATGACGAAACAAAGTAGAGCTTGGCATACCAGGGATTCTGAGGTAGCAAGCTCCACTTTATCTATTGGCATGACCACAGAGCAGAGGCGTAGACAAGAAGAACGTGATCAAGATATGACGCACATGAAAACACAAATGGATCTTCTTACAAAGCATTTATTATCAGGGAAGACCGAAAAAGTGAAAGCTGTGGCGCTAAAAGGAAGAGACGAATCTGATTCGGAAGAGGAGGCCAACTACTTGAACAATCAGGGGGGTTTCCGTGGGAATACCCAAGGAAACCAAGGTCGGAACTATTATGATAATTCTGGAAACAAGGACCAAGGTAGTTGGAGAAAAAACAATGAAAAGAGTGGTGTATATGTTCCCCCTGGTAGACGTGATACCACCACATCTAATTCTGGAAGTATGGAAGACATGATGGCTAAATTATTGAAAGGAGTGGAAGCAACAAGCGCGGGAGTTACTGAGGTAATTAATGATTTGTCCTCCATGAAACAACTAGTTGATTCTCATTCCACTTCAATCAGGCAAATAGAGCTGCAATTGAGCCAACTTTCAGCAGCACTCAATCAAAGAAAGGCTGGCACTTTACCTAGCGATACTGTGCAAAACCCAAGGAATGATGGGTCATGCATGGCCATCACTACCAGAAGCGGTAAGGTGCTAGAAACTTCAGAAAAAGGCAAGCAAGTGGTGGACGAAGAAGCGGAAATTGATGATAAGGCGAAAGGGGAAGATGCCGCAGCAGCCGATCCTAACGTCCTTAATGTCACTCTTCACGATGTGCAACCTGAAAAAGCTGAAAAACGGAAGCAAGAGGAGAAGAAAGCCGTGGAGAGAACAATTCCATACCCACCACCACCTTTTCCTCAAAGATTGAAGAAGGTGGCGGATGATACAAAGTTCAGCAAATTCATGACCATGTTGAAGCAGCTGACCATTAATGTTCCGTTGGTAGAGGCGCTAGAAAAGATGCCTGGGTACGCTAAATTCATGAAGGACCTGTTGACAAAGAAGCGGGCAGTAAGCTATGAGCAGGCAGATAATATTCATCATTGCAGTGTAATTGCCACAAGGTCCTTAGTACAGAAGAAGGCAGACCCTGGTGCTTTCACTATTCCTTGCACGGTTGGATCTATGAATTTTGCTAAGGCATTGTGCGATCTGGGTGCTAGCATCAATTTGATGCCACTATCCGTCTACAAGAAGTTGGGGCTAGGAGATCCAACACCAACCAATATGAGGCTCGTGATGGCTGATAGGACGGTAAAACGACCTGTGGGTATCTTGAATGATGTGTTGGTAAAGGTATCTTCATTTATCTTTCCTGCAGACTTCGTTATTCTGGATTGTGAGGTGGATTCTGACGTTCCCATAATCTTGGGACGCCCCTTCCTCGCAACTGGAAGTGTGCTTATTGACATGAAAGATAATGAGCTTTTGTTTTGAATTAATGACGAAGTGGTCCGCTTTGATATATGCAAAGCCATGAAGCAACCCAGCGATATGAATGAGTTATCTGCAGCTGATGTTCATCATGAGGATATGAAAGCATTATCTATAGAGAAACAACCTACTTTTGAGCCATTGTCTGCTGCGCCACTGAAAGTTGAGCATGAGGATAATGAAGATTATGAAGAACTTATGGGTGCTCTAACAGAAATAAAGTCTTATACTCCTAAGCAACTGGATTGTGATCTCAAGAATCAACCAACAGTGAAGACTCCCATTGACGAGACACCAACACTAGAATCGAAAGAGCTTCCCGATTATCTAAGGTATGTGTTCTTGGAAAGTATAAAGATACTTCCGGTGAGTGCGGATGATTTAAGTAAACAGCACGTAGACGCTCTCATCTCTGCTCTGAAGAGATACATGACAGCTATGGGTTGGACTATTGATGATATAATTGGTATCCCTCCTACAAGAAAGCCTCATTGTCATCTGAATCCATTCAGAAAACGATCCACCATTTACCTCGACGAAGTATGAGTACTCGAGGTAACCATGTCGTGCTACGACAATAAATAAGGTGCTAGATGGGAGGCAACCCATCGTTTATCGTTTTTCATTTATCGTTTATCGTTTTTCATTTTTCATTTCGTTCTAGTATGTGTTTTGCTTTTGATAAATAAAAATCCAAAAATAAGAGTCGTGCCACGACCAAAACTAAGGCGCTTGGTGGGAGGCAACCCATCGTACTAATCGTTTTCATTTGTTTGAGCGAATATAGGTGCAAGAAGTAGTCAACGAGGAGATTGATTTCAATTGACGATTTGGACGCATTGTATGGTAAAGTTGGTAAGTTAGGAAGAGTGATGCATAAGGCTATGGATTGAGCCTTTCTCACGCCAAAATAGGCTTCGAGGAAGTCTAGGCCTTGGTAAAACTAGGCCACGAACGATGCACAACCTATCCTATAGCCTAAGGTCTCATAATCTAGTGTGCTATACACTATGCGCCGCCTATTCCTAGGTATGCTTTTGACTATGCGCCGCCTATGCTATGGCATTTGGTCTCAGTATCTCATATGCCATAGACTATGCGGCGCATATGTCTACAAATTCCATAGACTATGCGGCGCATATGTCCCATTATGCCATAGACAATGCACCGCATATGTCTCATTATGCTATAGACAATGCGCCGCATATGTCATATCTATGCCAAGCATTATGCGCCGCATATGTGGGATTTTTGTCTCCAAAACCGATTGTAAATGGGTCATAACCCGACCCATTCTCTTCCTATATAAAGGGGACTTAGTTTTATAACACAACACATTGCAAAGTGACCTAAAGGTGCCGCATATTCATCCAAATCCTCTCAAAATTTTCTTTTTTGCTCTTCCAATTCACAAAACCACCTCCAAAAGCTTCAAGCAAGTAAGTACTCTCTTATTCTTCATTTATTTCTCGTAAGTACTACGTTGCTATGTCTATTATAAATTGCTACATATTGAAAGATTGTTGGTGAAGTTCATGTGTTTGGAATGTTAATGCAAAATCATGTGAGTGAACGTATACGTTAGAATCATCTTAACTTATGTCCGACTTGAATTTGATTTTGATGCATTGTTATACTACTTGCAGAATTGCTATAGTAATGAACATTGCATAATCTTGTCACTTGAATACTTACATGTTAGAATATCCCGTTCATCGGAATAAGACTTATAACTGCCTACCGACATAGGAGGTTGAGTTTATTGATAGAAACGATACCATGATGTAATCCCTATGTAGTAGTCTTGTTATACCTAACATGAAAGTATTGCAAAGGTTGCAAGAAGTGATACATCACTGATTTTCTTGCCGGAATACAACTCCTAAAACGTATGTCGACGAAATCTGAGTAATCAACCACTTTCACTTCACTGATTTGTGTCAACAAAACTAAGTGTGGGGTGGTACCCCTACTGCTTGTGCATAGATTGTATCCATTGATATTGTGCTACCACTAACACTATTTCTAGTCTCAGGTACAATGGCACCTAAAGCGAGACAAGGCATGGAGAAGGCTACCACCTCCCAAAAGGGCAAAAAGAGAAGTCGCAAGGACCAAGGAGAACCCTCCTCGCTGCAAATACCTCAACTCACGCTTGGAATTAAGTGGGATACTTATGAGGAACTTCTGAGGATGACGACTCTGATGATGATTCCGATGCAAAGGGTAGGACCCCCGACATTGAGGACGAGTCCGACTGACCAGGTTCTTCGTATTTATTCTCCACTGAGGACAGTGTCCCGAATAAGTGTGGGGTGGTGGTATTGCATTCTATACTTCTCTATGCGCATCTATGTTTGTTTGCTTTTGTTTCATTTTTGTTTTGTTTTGTTTTTTTTAGTAGCTAAAATTTTTTTTTTTTAGCTTCGCATGAAATTATTTTGATAGGCAGCATGAGATTATAACAAGAGTATGTGCTAAAATTGTGACTATTGAGACGTTTAGGCTCTAGTTGTGACTCAATATGTGATATTGTGTGATTCAATTCCTTCACTTGTTGGGTCGCGAGTCTATATTACTTCCAATCAAGTCGACCATGTGCCTTGTGTGTGTGAGATAATAGTATATTCTATGTATGTGGCTGATGCTAGAACTTGCCTGGTATGTATGCAAAGCGAAAATAAGGAGTGTAAGTTTAGGATATGATTTAGGCATTTCTTTGGCAACCTATACATGTTTACCTTCAGTTTTACCTACCCATGGACATCATCCTAGTTAACCCTTTTGAGCCTTTAACCTATTTCTTTGACAACCTTGTATGTAAGCCTAATCCATTTCTTTCAAGACCGTAATTTGATCCCAAAATCTCTAAGTGCTTTAAAGTGAAAAAGTCATGTGACAACATAAAAGGAAATTGGGTGAGTATAATGCTATAAATTGGAATGGTTCTTGAATGTGTTATGAAAAAGAAAAAAAAAATGCTATCATAAGAGGTATGTTGTGAAAAGAAAAAGGAAAAGAAAGCTGAAAAGTGAGTTGTGCTTAAAATTGAAAAAAGAGGAGAACAAGGGTGGTAGAAAAAAGAAAGAAGAAAGGTTGAAAGAAAAAAGTGTCAATGATACAAAGTGATGTATTAAAGCGCTTAGGAACTTAGTCACTATTCCTGGCCAAAATAGTCCTACCCGTCCCTTAGCCTACATTACAACCATCAAAAGACCTACTTGATCCTAATCTTAACATTCCAACATTTAGTAGAGTATTACATTAAGGGCAAGCCTATGGTCATCAGTTGCTACATATGAATTCTTTGTGAGAGTGAGAGCAAGGACATTTTGATACCCATGTTTGAAAAATATGCTATATTTGTGAGTGATTATGGGTACTATATGGTGAGACACACATGGTTGATGAGTTTTGGGTAGTTATATATGATTCCTTGTACCTTAACGTTTGCATGCGAGTTGATCACCATCACGAGTCTATACTTGAGGTTAAATTGTTTCTACTTATAATCGGAAAGCTACTCTTGGTTGATAATCGTTGTGCTTGTCTTAATATATGTTTTGTGTTGATTCTGTAAAAACCTTAAGTTGATGCTTAGAAGGACATGATATGTTGTTCGAGGACGAACAAAGCTCTAAGTGTGGGGTGTTGATGATAGGCGAATTTACGCACCTATATCAATATATTTTGTCCATATTTTAGCCTAGTTTTGAGAACAAATTATATATTTCATGCACTTTTAGTCCTTTTTCCTGTAAATGAGCTAACGAACATGATTAGTAAAGTTTCAGGTATAAATGATGCATAATTCAGCATTTTATGGCTTACTTGACGCTAAAGAAAGCTCACGAAGGAAGGGAAGGGAGTTTACACGCCTAAGGACCAAAACTGCTGCATGGAAAATCTGTCCCGGGCTAAAACAGCATTTCTGAAGACTTTGGGGGACCAAACCTGCTGCATGGAAAATCTGTCCCGGGCTAAAACAACAATTCTGAAGACTTTGGGGACTTACAGACACAAAGATGGATTTTGACAATGATACATTAACCTAGTACAATTAGGTTATGTATTTCATTATTTTATTTGGATTATGATAATGTTACATTAACCTAGTACAATTGGGTTAAGTATTACATTAGCCTAGTAGGATTTGGTTAGATATTTTATTTATCTAGTAGGAGTAGGATATGGGTATTATAAATACCCTATCATGCTAGTGATTTTGAATAAGGAGGGAGGAAGGAGGGAGAAAACAATACCTTCTTCCATCCCTCTCATCTTCTATTCCTCTCTTATTCTACACTACAAACAATTCTACAACTCTTCTAATCTTTCCATTAATTCTAGTTTTCTTCTTCTATTCATCTATTCTTAATTTCCGCAACAAGAGAATCGTTACCTTGCTAAGGAATTCACGCCTCACGCCTACCACCTAAGCTACATGAAATTACTCAATCTTGTGGTATAACAACAATGTCAATCGTGATTTCCTTCGCATTCATGGGTAACTAAACTTCTCTGTTGAGGTTATGGAAGCCGTATGAGATACTATCTATTGCTGTGAGTTTGTGAGTTCGAGGCACGTATATTGCTTATATCATTATTCTCTTCATCTTAATCTACATTCTTCGCGGTTGCAAACGCAAGAATACGCCAGTCTAACATTTAACTTGTTCGAGAGAAAAGTTATTTGTCTGGAAAAGAGATAATGTCAAGGTAGTAGGACACCCTTTCCTATTAAAACGCTAGTGCCATAACTGGACTAACCTCTTGGAGAATTCGTACCGTTAGATACGCTTTAAGCTCGAGAGAGTTAAAGTGAAATAGTCCTTGTTTAGGTCGAGAGACGCTTGGATTTACCATCGACTACAATCCTCTATAAGCAATTGCATGTCAGAATTCTACACACTCATAGCCAATAGAGACGTATACCTCAGAAGGTGGACATAACCCCAACTTCTCAATTCTCATTGTTTACATCTCACCAAAACATTTTTTCTCTTTTTACTTTGCTATTGCCGTTTTTAGATCTTATTTTGGTTACATTACTTGCACGACAAGACTCCCCCCTTTTTTTTTACGAGACTTGCACTAAAAGTCTAGTAATCTTTACTTACTTGTTGACCAAGCTATTCCCTGTGGGATCGATACCCAACCCAGTTGGGTTCTATATTTGCTAACGACCACTTTACACTCCTACGAGAGCTGTAGATTGAGCATTATCACCTATTCCATCGCCTATGATCACTGCTTCACTTAGGCGATAGGTTAGGTGCCGCCTATGTCAACATAGGCGATAGCTTAGGCGCCGCCTATGTAAACATAGGCAATAGCTTAGGCGCCGCCTATGCCATCTCCTATGCTCACTGCCTCACTTAGGCAATAGGTTAGGCACCACCTACTTATTCTTAGGCGATTTCATGGGCGTCGCCTATCAGTGTAAGTTTTGCCGAATAATCCATTTTTGAATGGATCAAACCGACCCATGTCTCATCTTTTAAACATATTCTCTACTCTTAAATCCCACTCTATTTTTCTTTGACCTAAGCGCCTCCCAAACACTTTTTCCCTCTCCAAGCCCTTGTCTTTTCTTATCTAATCTTACAGGCTCACCTTTACGGTTCATCAAGTATTTATCATCAAGTAACATGGCTCCAAAAGAATGACAGGGAAAAGAGAAAGCATCCACACCACAAAAAGGTCAAAAAAGGGCAAGAAAGGACCAGGCTGATTCCTCCTCTCTTCAAGTGCCTCGATGCACTTTTGGGATCAAATGGGTTCGGGAGGAGGAAGGGAAGGAATGGTACAGAAACAATAAAGTGAAGAAATATGTGGAGTTGATGCAGAAGGAAAGTTTAGCACAGAACTTCCCTCACATTCTGGCAAAGATTATGGCACTAAAGCTTGACTTCATCTTCCGAGACATGGGCGAGTGCAATATTTATTTTACTCGAGAGTTTTATGCTAACTGGTCCCCAAGGACTACGGGAAATGAAGTAAAGATTCGAGGGCAGGTTTTGCAATTGAATGCTGATTTCTTCAACTCTTTCCTGGGTACTCCAAGTGTGGATCAATCACCACTCAAGGAGCTCTACAGTAAACCTCCCTATAGAGCCATCAGACATATGTTGTGTGGATCAAGGTCCATGACCCGGTGGACTCGTCATAAGGATAATGGTCATCACAATACTTACCCATATGCTTGTTTGAATAGAGAAGCTCGCATATGGTTAAGAATAGTCAGTTCCTTCTTGATTCCTGGGACACAATAGACTAAGGTCACATGTGATCGAGTCTACTTGGTATATTATCTATTGACAAATGTTCCCATCAACATTGATGAAGTTATACGCGCGTCAATGCGCAAAGCAAGGGTGTACAACAAGTCCCACTTTAGTTTCGGCAACTTGTTGACTGCAATTTTAAGAAAAGAGCACATTGAGGAGGATCCAACAGGCCATAAGTTTCCACAAAACCCAAAGAAGGTGGATCTCATGAAAATCAAAGATCCAGAAACTAGTCAAGGCATTAACCTTACCACTGTTGAAACACATGCTCGAGATGAGATTTTTTTTCGCCATCTGTATGGCATGACTAGGTTTACTATGATAAATGGGGGTCGTGTGCCTACTGCTACAGAGCTTCGACATCTTGACTATGATTACCCTCTTAATGATCATACTCGGGCTATGTATGGAGTGGGGGTAAATTTTGAAGAACCTCTAGATGATGATGTGCCGACAGACGGTGATCACCGACTGCTAGACTCTGATATGGAGGACAAATCTGGTGATGAAGACTCCGATGATGATTCTAATGCAGGGTGTATCACCCCGGATGTAGAGAAAGAGTCCGACTAAGTACGCCTTGATTGCCTTGTCTGCTGTATTGCCTACTACTTGCCCGCAATTATTCTATAGTTGTTTTGGTTTAGTCATAGTTAGTTAGTCGTAATTAGACACTTTTCTCAATGATGGATGGATGACGACCGTCTTAAGAGAGAATTAGTCAGATTGTTGCATGAAATTATTCTTATAGATGGCATGGCATTATAACATGAGTTTGTGCTGAATCACTACTATTGAAACATTTAGGATCTAAGTTGTGACTCGTGCTGTGATAATTGGTTATGGTTTAATTCATTTATCTGTTGGGTCAAGAATCTATAATGGTCCTAATTAAGTTGACCATGTTCCATGTGTGTGTAAAGTTATTGTATATTCTTTGTTGCGACTGATGCTAGAACTTTTCTAGTGTGTGTGTGAAGCAAAATAAAGATTGTGAGTTTAGGAGATGATTTAGGCATTTCTTTGACAGCTCTTATTTTTATCTTATTTTTACCTACCTTTGTACATTGTCCTAGTTGAACACCCATTGAGCCTTTAGCTATTTTCTTTGGCAACCTCATATGTAGCCTAATCCATTTTTTTCAAAGACCATAATTTGATCCAAAAGCTCCTAAGCGCTTTAAATTGTAAAATCAAGTCGAGTTAAGAGTGTGGCAAAATAAGAGGAAAACGGTGAAAGTGATGCCCCAAAGTTTAGTTATTGGTACATGAAAATATTGTGATTGGGAGTGGTGCCCTGGTACTTTCTTGGACATTGTGCACCTCGACTAAGGCAAATAGTCTAAGCTAAGGGTGGCTATTATAGGGATGCATAGCAAGAAATTGATGCAAATAAAAGAGCTGTATACTCCCATCATAGTGTTTTTGATTGAGTAATAAAATTGGGTGAAGATAAAAGAGGTTGGTTGATGAAAGGAAGGTAGATTGGTTGTTAAAAGTTGGTCTAAATGGCATAATGTAGTGTATTAAAGTGCTTAGGGAACATAGTCACTATTTCTGGCCAAAATAGTCCTACCCATCCCTTTAGCCTACATTACAACCCGTAAAAGACCTATTTGATCTTAACCTTAGCACTATGATATTAGTGGAGCATTACACTAAGGGAAAACATATGGTCATCAGTTGTAATATAAGAATTCTTTATGGGAGTGAGAGCAAGCAAGTTCTTATACCCATATTTTTTGAAGAATGCAAAATTATGAGTGATTATGGGTAACTTTCTTGTGTGAGCGCACATGGTTGATGATTGTTGGGTAGTTTTATATGATTTCTTGGCTTAACTTGTGTATATGAATTAACCAACTTAATGAGTCTATGTTGGAGGGTGAGTTGTTTCTAGTAATGATCCAGAAATGTACTCTTTGTTAATAATTGATGTGTATGTCTTGTTGAAAATTTTGTGTTGCTCTTGTGAAGTTTAATTAGGTATTTGCATGGATGTATTATTTTGTTCAAGGACAAACAAAGATTTAAGTGTGGGGTGGTGATGTTGGGCGTATTTATACGTCTAAGCACCATAACTTACCCATGTTTTAGCTAAGTTTTGAGGATAAAATACATAATTCTTGCACTTTTAGTCTATTTTTTAGTTAAGTGAGCTGACCTATGTGATTAGCATGCTTTTCAGGTACTAATGAGGAAGATTACGACCCTTTGGGTACCTGTGGATAGCAGAGTAAACTTCACATAAAAGGAAAACAGCTTTTGGACTGAATGTGATATATGGGAACTTTTTTCCTGGGCAAACTCAATATTTTTAAATAGTTGAGGACTCAGTAGCAATTTATTAGAGAAGGATGCTATTAAAAGCCTTATGGCTGAATTTTTATGGATTATTGAATTATTCTGTAGTATTCAGAGAGGAGAAAGGCGGTTTGGCCTGGAGAGAGAGAAAAATGTTTTCTCTCTTGTTTTCATGATTCACACACCAAGATCTTCTTCTAATTTTTGGTATGATGAATATATTTATGATGCTTTTCGTTTTATTCATGATTATCTATGTTTATTAGTTAGGTTTATGGAAGCCTTGTAGCATACAATCTATCACTTTGGGTTTTAAATTCATTATGCATTGATTAGTTTACATCATACTCTCTTCGCTTATCTTGAATTCTTGTGGTTGCAAACATAGAGGATATGCCTTAAAACGCAACTTGTTCGAAAGAAAGGTTGATGTTTGGAAAAGAGAGTAGTGGCAAGAAAATAGGATTACCAACCCCTATTTCATAAGTTAATGCCTTAGAAGAATTAACTACTTGGAGATTTTGTATTGTTTTTGGTAAATGCTTTTGATTCGAGAGAACTAAAGTGAATTAGTCCTTGATGGTTGAAAAACACTTGGATTATGTTATTAAATACAATACGTTTCTCTGTAAACATGATACATGTATGAATTCGTTAAGCCCATAGTTAGAAAGTATTGAAAACTACAAGGTGGACATAACCCTATCTTGCTATTTCTCTGAATTTGAATACTACTACACATATTTCTTCTCGTTAAACTGAAACCATTAATTTGTGAACTGAATTAAACCCCCCTATTTATTTTACAGAAACGAACTATTAAAAGTCATCTAATCTGCACACAACTTAATTAACACCATATTCCCTGTTGGATTCAACCCCAACCTTGTTGGGTTATATATTTGACAACGACCGCTTACTCTCTTGTAAGAGAAGTGTAATTTGAGCATTATCAGCATTCCTATGCATGTTCAAGTTTATGACTCTCAAGTGCTTGATGAAATGCTTCTATGAATAAAATATGACCAAGTGAATGTTTATATGTTGTTCAAAGTTATGCTTTTCCTTACTTGTCTTTTTATCGTGTCCTGGGGGTATTTAATACCCGACAATTTAGCTGATTGTTTAGAGCCGGTGTCAGTTTTCTAGTTACTCTTAATCAAGCCTCGGTCAGTAGAACTCAGTTAGTCATATGACTTTGAATGACTCAAAAATCTCAGTATCAGTATATTCCAGTTTAGTATGCGGTTCAGACCTTAATAGTATTCAAGTAATCAATTCAGAACTCAGTAGAATTCAGCCAGTTAAAATAATTTAGTAGTATTTCGTCAGTCAATGGAATCCAGTGAACTCAGTTAGATCAGACTTGTAATATGATCAGTAACAAATTTAACTCAGTATATTATAGTCTAAGAATTAGTTCAGTGTCTTCAGTTGGGAGTAGGATTCAGCACCGAGCGAGGGCCGAGATGACGGCTTTCCTATTAGTCAGGCAGAGTCGTTAGTAGAAGTCCCTGTACTCCAAAACTGCATAGACAGCGTAGGATGAGGAGTCACCCATTAGATTAAGGCCTGACTACCTCCCAGGAGTCACCCATTAGATTAGGATTGACTTCCTATTTAGGGTCACCTGTTAGACAGGCTGACCATAGAAGTGTCTTTACCCGTGGCACGGTACTAACACCCTTCTAGCTGGGGGTACAGGTTAGACCCCATTAGTTTAGATTCAGGGCATGTTAATTAGATGACTACCTCCCACAGTCTCAGTTTTAGATTCAGTCTCAATAATATAACTCAGTTCAGCTATACAGAAATCAATACTGTCAGATACAATCAATCAACTCAGTAAAGAACTTAGACAATCCCAGAGATTTAGAGATCACCCGTTAGATAGAATTAACCTCATATTTAGTCAATCATTATTAGTATTAACAGATCTAGAGATCACCCACTAGATAAGATGGATCTCAGATTTAGTTAATCAAGGGTCAGACACCAGTAAACCTAGTTATCAGTAATCCAGTCATTAGAACTCAGTATTTAGTGTTACTGCATTTTCAACTATAGTTTATGCATTCATGCATGTATTCCTTATTCAGTTTACTCATGTTATTCAATCAGCTATTTTTTCATACATATGAGCCTTTGCATTTAGCCTTACCTCATCTAACATACCAGTACATTCTTATGTACTGGCGCATACTTTTTTGTGCTATGGTGTTTTATACCATAGGTTCAGAAGCATGAGATCCAGAGTACCCTTAGCAGTTCAGATTTAGCCAGAAGCAGTAGACTTAGTAGCGAGTCTTTATCATTCGAGGATGTTCTATTATTTCATTATATTTCTAGATTCAGTATTTTAGTATATGGAGTTAGTTTGGGGATTGTCCTGTCAACTCCTTATTCAGACAGTTTAGAGGCTTTTAGACTAGATGTTCAGATATTTGCTTTAGTATTTTGATACTTTATTCTGTTGTATTTTAGTTTTTGAACCTTATGGCAAGTTTTCGCCAGTTGTTTTCCGCATTTTTATAGTATATTATGCAGTGCTTATTTACCGGTACCAGAAAGGGTTAGCTTATGGTCCTTCAGGATTATAAGCACTATGTAGCATCCAGAGTTTAGAATCCAGGGCGTTACAAACTTGGTATTAGAGCCAAAGGTTCAACAGTGTCCTAGGAAGTCTAAAAGCTTCATCTAGTAGAGTCTTGTGCATGGGTGTGTTACGCGCCACACTTATGGACAAGAGACTATGAGATGATTTAGAAATAGTTTCTCTTCTTTCAGTATTCATATCGTGCGAGTGAGCATGAGCTCAAGTTAAACTCTCAGTCTAATCCATTTCTTTCTTTCATTTACAGAATATGCCTCCTCGCAGAGCTAATGCCCGAAGGGAAGATAACCAGCTACCTCAGACCGTAGATCCCTTGAATGAGAATGTGTCACATGCGGAGTTTCGGGCAGCTTTTCAGGTGCTAGACCATGCTGTGAAAAATAATGTTCTGGGTAACCGTCAGGTTGTATCCCCACCTCAGCAAGATGGAAATTTAGCCACAGCCAGAGTTAGAGATTTCATGAGAATGAACCCGTTAGTATTCTTTGAGTCAATAGCAGGTGAGGACCCATAGATTTATATTAATGAGGTGAAGAAGATCACCCAAGTTATACATGTGTCAGAAGAGGAGATTGTAGAATTGGCATCCTATAGGTTGAAGGATGTTGCTCATGATTGGGTAGTGATGTGGAAGAAGAGTAGAGGGGAGGATGCAACTTCTATGACTTGGAAGATACTTCAAGATACGTTCTTAGATAAGTTTTTCCCACTTGAGATGAGGGAATCTAAGGTAGAAGAGTCCATGAACCTGAGACAAGGCTCCATGACAGTGAATGAGTATGTCCTTAAGTTCAATCAGTTGTCTAAGTATGTCCCTTACCAGATGGCTGGCCCTAGGTCAAGCATGAGTAAGTTTGTGACCGATGTGTCGGGGTTGGTGGTTAAGGAGTGTAGGACTGCTATGCTCAACAGGGACATGGATCTTCCTAGGTTAATAATAAACACTCAGTAGATTGAGGTGAAGAAATCTAAGGAAAGAGGGAGAGTGATTAAGAAAGTCAGAATAAGTAGTTTTGGTTTTTCTCAGCCAGAGTCATAGGGTGATAACCGTTCTCAGAACAGTTAGAAGTTTTTAGTCCCAGCTCTATCCCCAGCTAGTGCACCAGTACCAAAGTTCAAGATTGACAGTCATCATGGGGCGCCAGGCTCCAAAACCCAGGGTAGTCTGAGAAATGATCGTTCCTATCTACTTTGTGGAGAGTGTGGTTAGAATCTAGAGTACACTCCAGGGTAGTGTGGGAAATTAAAAGCAGCGACCCTTGACAGGGTCTATTTTCATGACCCTAGGCTACCCCCTATTTGCGACAATGGTTCTTATGGTTATAAGTGACCACAAGCTAATCCATGGGCTAGTACCTACTGTGAGCACTAAATAAAATAGGACTGATATAACATATGCGGAAGATAAGATGAAAAAATCCTTAAAAATTGAATACTAAATATATGCAAATAAAGATTCTGAAATGTCTTTAACAACTGATAATACCGAATTGACTGACTATCTAACTGATTGTCTGAAAGTCTCTAAACTGAATAAAGAGTTGATTGGAAAAGACCCAAACTAACTAAGATTGTCTGAACATAAGAAAATACTAAAATATTTGATAGAAATAAATTATGTCCTTGATGGATGAGGACTCACTACTGCTACTGCAGAGTTACATTGAGCTGTCTAAGAATGGTCGGGAAACTGAGCATCCAAACCTATATTATAAGACAACATAGGACAAAGAAAAGTATGCGATAGTACTTTGAATATACCGGTACGTGAGATAAGTATTGACTATAATGCATGATATAATTAAGCATAAATGCATTAACATGTAAAATCTGAGAATGCATGACTAGGAATAAACATCTTTCCGAGACAGTCTGCAAATAGATGAATAACTGAAAAATTGTATGCTTTGGTCATGAAAACCTGAGTTGAGACATACTGAATACTGTTTAACTGCTATCTATATATCAGTTAACTAATGTATGTATACAAATTAACTGATATCTAAATATTGATCATATAATACTGAACTGTACTTAGTCTAAATAACTGGTCTGAAACTATGGGAGGTATCATATAACTGACATGCCCCAATCTGAGCTAATTAGGTTCCAACCTATAACCCCAGTTAGAAGGGTGTCAGTACCGTGCCATGGGTACTAACACTGGCTATGTGGATCCACTAATTTGATGTCCTGAAGGACCAAGGTGTCAAGCCTAAATTGATGGATAACCCCTAAGAGAAAGTCAAGCCTAAATTGACGGGTGACCCCCTATATCTTACGCTGTCTATGTAGTTTTGGAATATAGGGACTGCTACTAACGACCCTTCCTAGCTAATAGAGAAGCTTCCATCCCTGTATTCGCTCGATGCTAAATCCTACTCCCAATTGAACTGACACTAGTACTTAGCTAAACTAAGGTTAACTGAACATTATTTCTGATAGTGCTCATCATGATCATATCAGCTGAATAATTAGGAATATTTATGGTTTAACTGAATCATTAATTGAAGATCAAAAAACATGTAGAACACATAGGTATCGGGTGTTCATAACCCACCAACATATAATAATCATAAAATATGACATTTAAGCTTAATAGTGTCGAATGGAATCATGGTTCAATCCAAGACATAAATATTTCACCAAACATGTGGAAAGCATGGACTAGAACATCAGGATATTCTAAACATGAGAAATCAACAACATGAAATTCACTTGAATAAAACATAGGAAACTGAGATTTAAAGCACGAGTAAATCAATTATTACATGGTATCATACATGGTCTAAGTTGAATTAAATGACCAAGTAAAGTATGAATTAAACTCATCTTGAACTTGTAAAATACCAAAAACATAGAAAAATCCATTCTTTAATTCAAAAGAGGGGTTTTGGGCTTCATGGGTGAAAGGGACCCATGAATGAACACCCCATATACCTTAAGCTTCTTTACTTGAAAGGAAAACACTAATCTTGATGCTTTCTTGGAGGTTCTTGTTCTTAGGGAACTTGAATTCTTGATTTATTGGGAAAAAGGAAACTTAATTTTTTCTTCAGGAAAAAAAAAGGGCTTTCTTGAGGGAAAATTTGGAGTAGAAGGGAAAATAATGCCCTAACTGATGCCCTAAGTCATGATATGCATGATTGGGTTAAGGGGAAAAAACCCAATTGCCCCTCAGTCATTTAAATTGAAAACTACATGCAATAGGCTCACCCTAATACGATCTTATCGCGGTCGTTGTTTTCCCTCACCGCCTATATGACATCAGGACTAATGCCGCATCGTGGGCTTATTGCGGTGACCCACTAGTATCATGATCCAAACATGACCCAAACCTTGTCTAAAAAAATTCAAAACTCCTCCGAGATATACCTTTTACATCCCTGAACATAAATCAATTCAAAAACCAATTTCTCAGCATCGGGAAGACCAAAATAAAAATCCTCGAAGTTAGAGGTCCAAAAAAATGACTAAGTCCCCAATACTTTGTGAAAATTTCTGGCCTTAATCCCCTTATGTGGATGCAATTAAAATCTGAATCGAGCTAAGATTAATACAAGGTATTATAATATCTCCCCCTTAAGAACATTTATCCTCGAATGAGACTGATAAGATGGAGTGCATAATACTAAGGTAACTGAGATCACATACTGAACATGTATGACTTGGAACATGATTACACAACTGAGTCTGAAATATGATACATGAATTGAACTGATTTCGTGAATGCATGTAATGACATGGGAATGGTTACTTAGCTTAAACTGAGATAAAAAAAGAGTCAATCTTAGGAAGAATCGTTACCTCAAGCTGAATCTAAGTTTGCAGAGAAAAGATGAGGGTACTTGGTTTGCATATCTGCTTCTGCTTCCTACGTAGCTCCCTCAGAAGACTGATTCTGCCAAAGGACCTTAACCAAGGGAACTTCTTTATTCCTTAACCTGTGAATCTGATGATCAAGGATCTTAACTGTGACTTCCTCGTACAAAAGTCTATCCTTAATGCCCATATCTTCTAAAGGAACAACTACAGCTGAATCACCAATATACTTCTCTAAAAAAGAAACATAAAACATAAGATGCACTGATGCCAAATCTACAGGTAACTCTGGCTCATAAGCTACCTTTCCAAAATGATTCTAGATTCTATAACAGACAACATATCAAGGATTGAGTTTTCCCTCCTTGACAAATCTCTTCACTCCCTTCATAGGCAAAATCTTCAAATAAACCAAGACGCCAAAGGTAAGTGGTCATACCAAATACCTTTAAAGTCAATAACACATTCCCTCAACATGTCTTCAAAAGTATGAATGGCCCTCTCTACCTAACCATCTGTCTGAGGATGAAAAGATATACTGAGATAAACTTGGGTACCGAGCCCCTTCTGAAAAGCCTTCCAAAGTAAAAGGTAAACTGAGTACCTCTATCTAATATGATATACAATTAAATATTGTGCAACTTAACCAACTCTCTAATATAAAGCCTGGCATAATCCTCAGCTGAGTACGAAGTATGAACTGGCGAGAAATGGGATGATTTGGTCATTCTATCAATAATCACCCAAATTGAATTATGCTAATGACACGTAAGAGGCAACCCTATCACAAAATATATATTCACCACTTCCCATTTCCAAGTGGAAATGCTAAACTCCTACAATGCACCACTAGTCCTTTAGTGCTCAACCTTGACCTGTCGATAATTTGGATAGTTAGCCACAAAATCTGCAATATCCTTCTTCATGCCACTTCACCAATAGCTTTCTTGCAAATCGAAGTACATCTTAGTGATGCCTGGGTGAATAGAATACTGTGCACCATGCACTTCTACAAGTATGCTCTGTCTCAAACCATCAACACAAAACACATAACCGTCCATGACAACGAAGAACACCATCTTCCTTTTGGGAGAAAACCTCTACTTTCTGATCTCTAACTGCCTCCATCAACTTAACTAAACTAGGATCCCTATCTTGCTCTTTTCCCCTCGGCAACCAACAAAGATTCCAAATCATTCTGAACCCATATACCACCTTCAACTGAATCAACCAACCGAACACCTAATCTATCAAGATGATGAACCTACTGAACTAAATTCTTCTTATCCTCCTTAACATGAGCAACACTACCCATATATAACCTTCTAAGGGCATCTGATACTATATTGACCTTTCCTAGATGACACAACACACTCATATCATAATCTTTTAACAACTCAAACCACCTTCTCTTATGAAGATTCAGATCTTTCTGCGTGAACACGTACTACAAACTCTTATGGTCAGTGAACACATGAACATGAACCCCATAAAGATAGTGCCTCCAAATTTTTAAGGCGAAAAAAACTGTTGCCAACTCAAGATCATGGGTAGGATAATTCTTCTCATAGGGTTTAAGCTGTCTAGAGGCGTAGACTATGACCTTACCTCTATGCATCAAAACACAACCAAGACCAACTTTAGAAGTATCACATTAAACTAAAAACCATCTGTGCTATCTGGTAAAGTCAAGACTAGAGCGGAAGTGAGTCGAGTCGTCAACTCCTAAAAAATCTTCTCGCAAGAATCTGACCATTAAAATTTGACTTTCTTCTGAGTAAATCAAGATATGGGGGATGCAATAGAAGAAAACCCTTTAATAAATCATCGGTAATATCTAGCAAAACCCAAGAAACTCTAAATATCTAATGGAGAAATGGGTCTAGGATAGTTTTTCACTGCTTTAGTCTCTTGAGGGTCAACTCTAATGCCATTGCTGAAAATAATATGCCCAAGAAAATCTAATGATCTCAGCCAAAATTCGCACTTACTGAACTTGGTAAACAACTAATGAGATCTAAGGGTTTGCAACACAATTCTTAGATGGTCTTCATGATTATTCTCACTATGGGAATTGACAAGGATATCATCAACGAAGACTTTAACGAATATGTCCAAGTACTGTTTGAACACCCTGTTCGTCAGGTCCATGAAAGTTGCAGGAGCATTCATTAGTTCGAAATGCATAACAAAGAATTCGAAGTGACCATACTGAGTTCTTAAAGCTATCTTTAGAATGTCACATTCTCTTACTCTAAGCTAATGATAGCAGTATCTGAGGTCTATCTTAGAGAAATAACTAGCACCCTGAAGTTGGTTGAACAAGTCATCAATTCTGGGTACCGAATACTTATTTTTGCTGGTGAATTTGTTCACCTGACCATAATCGATGTACATTCTGAGAGAACCATCTTTCTTACACACGAAAAAGACTGGAGCATCCCAAAGAGAAACTTTGGGATTGATAAAACCCTTATCTAAGAGATCTTTTAACTGTTCTTTCAATTCCCCAAGCTTAGCTAGAGCAATTATATAGTTTGGAATAAAGATAGGTTGGGTATCTAAAAGGAGATCTATTTTGAAGTTAATTTCCCTTTTGGGTGAAACTCTGGGAAGATCTTCAGGGAACACATCTGGAAATTCCCTTACTACTGAAACTGACTCGAGACTCAAAGTCTCAAAATTAGAGTCCTTGACTCTAACAAGATAGTAAACACACCCTTTAGATATCATCTTTCTTTCTTTAAGATAAGAAATGATCTTAACCCTAAGCATAGAGGTATTACCTCTCTATTCAATATCTAGTTTATTGGGAGACTAAAGCTGAATGACTCTATTTCTATAGTCAACTGAGGCATAGCATGAGTGGAGCTAATCCATGCCGAGAATGACATCAAAATCAGTCATCTCTATCTCTACATCATTAACTAACGTATATTTCTTAGATACTTTGACCGAACAATTTCTATATACCCATCTAGCTATGATAGATTTAGCCATTGGGGTAGACACTGAGAATGGTTCTGCTAAAGATTCAGGCCTGTCACTGAAATTGACTTCTATATAAGGGGTCACAAAAAAGTGAAGCTCTGGGGTCTAATAAAACATACACATAAAGATGAAAGACTTGTAACATACCCGTAACAACATCAGGAGAAATCTCCTAATCATGTCGAGTCTAGAGAGCATACAGTCTGTTCTAGCATTGCCCACTAGAGGTATTAGAGGTATCACCCTGCTGAGTTGGGTGACCTGCTGGAGCTACTGAAGAAGTAGTCTGGCCTTGCTGGAGATCACTTCTTCCCCTCTATGTAATCACCATACACTCCCGAATCCTATGGACTAGCTTTCCACATGCAAAACACACATCACTACTAGCTTTAAACACACCCTGATGATTCCCACCACACTTCCCGTGGTATGGATTAGTACGACCATTGTTCACACTACCATAGAACTTAGAGCCTGGTGCTCTATCCTGACTATCTTGTATGAACTTAGGTGCTGGCGCACTAGCTAAAGATGGAGCTAGGGATGAAAAATTCTGATGAAATTGAGAATGGTTACCACCTTCTGATGTTGGCTGAGAAAAGTTGAAAATACCTATTCTGACCCTCTTATTCTCTCTCTCTCCCCTTAAGCTTCTCTTCTTTAATTTGCTGAGCATGAACTATGAGTATAGATAGGTTTATTTTCTTAATCAGCATGGCATTCTTATACCTCTTAACCATACTATCAGCTAAACCAGACACAAACTTACTCATTCTAGACCTATTATCAACCACTATCTAATGAGCATACCTCGGCAACTCAGTGAACTTAAGAGAGTACTCATTCATATTACCCTACTTCAAATTGATGAACTCCTGCACCTTATCTTGCCTCAACGCTAAGGGAAAAAATATTTCTAGAAAAGCCATAGAAAAATCCTCTCACTCTATAGGCCCTACCTCAATACCTCAATCCTCCTTCCACTTCTTAAACCAGGTGTGAGCTATATCTTGCAACCGATACGCAACCAACTTTGCACTCTCACTCAAAGTGATACCTATAATATCAGTCACCTTCTACTACACATCCAAAAACTCATGTAGATCTTCCTCAGACTTGGATCCCAAAGATAGAGAGGGATTCATCTAAGTAATATCCCAAATCCTAACTGCAGCCGTATTTGCCAGTAGATTGGCTGGGGTAAAAACTTGCTGGTTGTTATGAATAGCTACTGAATGAGATAAGGTAGTGAAAACAACATGGAATTTGGTATAAATGACATGATCATTCAGGGGATCTTCCTGAACAGGTGGGGGTGCAGGCTGATCCCCATACCTTTTTCCCTTGTTTCTTCTAGGAGGCATTATCTGTAAATGGAATAAAAGATGAGTTAGAAAGAGAGTTTAAATAGAGATAATGCTCTTTCACACGACATGAACAAATAAAGAAGGGAGACTTTCCTAAAACATTTCATAGACTCTTGTCCATAAGTGTGACGCGTTTCACACCTATGCACAAGACTCTACTCAATGCAGATTTAGGACTCCCTAGGATACTTTAAAATATTAGTCTCTGATACCAAGTTTGTCATGACCCGAGGCTACCCCTTAGTCGCGACAATGGTGCTTACAGTCACAAGTGACCATAAGCTAACCCATGAGATGGTACCTACTGTGAGCACTTAATAAAATAGCACTGATATAACATATGTGAAAGATAAGTTGATTACTGAATATTGAATATATGAAAATAAAAAGTCTAAAATGTCTGTAACAACTGATAATACTGAACTGATTGACTATCTAACTATTTTTTTGAAAGCCTCTAAACTGACTGAGGAGTTGATGGGACAAACCCCAATTAACTTTGACTGCCTAAACATATGAAAATACTGAAATAACTGAGATAAATAAATCATGTCCTCAATGGATGAGGACTCACTACTGCTACTGCAGAGTTATATTGAGCTGTCTAAGAATGGTCGGAAAATTGAGCGTACAAACCTATGTTATAAGATAACATAGCACAAAGAAGAGTATGCAATCAGTACTTTGAATATTCCAATACGTCAGATAAGGACTGACTATAATACATGAGATAACTAAGCATAAATGCATTGACATGTAAAATCTGAGAATGCAAGACTAGGAATAAATATCTTTCTGACATAATCTGCAAATAGATGAATAACTGAAAATCTGTATGCTTTGGTCATAAAAACCTAAGTTGAGACATACTAAATATTGATTAACTGGTATCTATATATCAGTTAACTAATGTATGTATACTAATTAAGTGATATCTAAATACTGATCATATAATACTGAACTGGAATTAGTTTAAATAACTGGTCTGAAACTATGAGAGGTATCATATAACTGCCATGCCCTAATCTGAGCTAATCAGGTTCCAACCTATAATCCTAGTTGGAAGGGTGTCAGTATCGTGGCATGGGTACTAACACTGGCTGTGTGTATACACTAATTTGATGTCCCAAATGACCAAGGTGTCAAGCCTAAACTGATGGGTGACCCCTCATATCCTATGTTGCCTATGTAGTTCAGGAATACAGAGACTGCTACTAATGTCTCTGCCTAATTGACAGGGAAGTAGCCATCCCTGCATTCGCTCGGTGCTAAATCCTACTCCCAACTGAACTGACACAGGTACTTAACTGAACTAAGGTTAACTAAACATTATTTCTGATAGTGCTCATCATGATCATATCAATTGAATAAATAAGAATATTCATGGTTTAACCGAATCATTAAATGAAAATTTGAAATCATATAGAACAATTAGGTATCGAGTGTTCATAACCCACCAACACTGAATGATAATAAAATACAACATTTAAGCTTAAAACTATAGTATAAAATCATGGTTCAATCCATGACATAGACATTTCACCAAACACGTGGAAAGCATGGACTTGAACATGAAGATATTTTAAACATGAGAAATCAAGTTCATGAAATTCACTTGAATAAGACAAGAGAAACTGAGATTTAAAGCATGAGTAAATGAATTAGTTCATAGGATCCCACATGGGATGAATTGAATTAAATTTCCAAGGAAAACATGAATTAAACTTATCTTGAACATGTAAAATACCAAAATAATAGAAAAATCCATTCTTAAAGTTAAAAGAGGGTTTTTGGGCTCTATGGGTGAAAGGGACCCATGAATGAACACCCCACATATCTTAAGCTTCTTAACTTGAAAGGAAAACACTAATCTTCATGCTTTCTTGGAGGTTCTTGAACTTGGGAAACTTGAATTCTTGATTTCTTTGGAAATGAGAAACTCAATTTTGTTCTTGGAGAAAAATTAAAGTTGCATGTTCTTGCCCTATTATTCTCTCTTTCCCTTTCCTTGAACTTTTCCTCCCCAATATGGTGAGCATGGACCATCAAAGTCCATCTCCTTTGCCAATATAGCCATTCTACACTCCTTGAATATATTCTTTGAAATTCAAGACACAAACTTACTTGTTTTGGCCCTAGAATCAGCCTCTATTGTTGGAGAATTCATCTCCAACTAGGTAAACTTGAGAGAGTACTCTTTCACACTCATGTTACCCTGCTTCAAGTTAATAAATCCCCTTGCACTTTGTCCTTGATCAACTCGAGTGGAAAGAATCCATCTAAGAAAGCCCTTGAAGATTCCTACCACTCTATAGGCCCTACCACGACACCTCTATGGTCCTTCTACTGCTTAACCCAAGTATGAGATACCCCTTGCAACTAGTAAGTAGCTAAGTCAACACTCTTACTTGAAGTGTCATCCATGATATCCGTCACCTTCGGCAAAGAGTCAAAAAACTCTTATAGATCCTCTTCAGACTTGAATCCATAGAAAACTAAGGGATTCATCCGAGTAAGGTTTTGGATCCTAGAAGCTTCCGTGTTCACTACTGGATTGGCTGGGGCAACAACCTGTTCATTATTATGTGCAGTCATAGTATGGTCCAAAACTGTGAAAGTGATCCTGAATTTAGCATGGGAGACATGTTTGTTAAACGGGTCTTCCTATATGCGTGGTGGTGCAGGCTGGTCCCAATTTCTTCTTCCATTATTCCTTTTGTGAGGCATTTTCTATAAAAGGTAGAGATAAGTTAAAAAGAGAAGTTTAATAGAGTTTTAACTCTATCACATAACATAAGTACTGAAAGAAGGGAAACTTTTCCTAAAATGTCTCGTAGCCTCTCACCCACAAGTATAGTGAACTTTACACCCATGCACAAGACTCAACTTAACGCGGCTTTCAGACACCCTAGGACACTTTAAACCTTGTGCTCTGATACTAAATTTGTCACGACCCGAGACTACCCCTAGTCATTACATGGTGTTTAAGGACACAAGTGACTTCAAGCTAACCCATGATCTAGCACAAGATGTAAAGACTTAAATCAAATAACAGAATGTTGTGCGGAAGTCATTTAATGAAACATTTGAATAGTCAAGTCAGAAATAAAAGGAGTCTAAAAGACATCTCTGAAAACATAACTAATGGTCTGACTGTCTAAAAGCCTCTAAACATGGTGAGTTGTTGGGACCGTTCCCCAACTTACTCTGACTACTGAAATAACATAAACTAAAGTACTGGAAAACAAGATAAATAATAAAACTAGTCCTTGACTAATGAGAACTCACCAATGCTGTAGCTGAGTGATACAGGAACAGATTACGTGCGGTGTGGAAACTGATCATATGAACCTATGTTATAAAATAATATAATGCAAAAGAGAGTATGCAGTTAGTAGTTTGAATGTACTGGTATTAGGGATAGGAACTAGCTGATATACATCTGGGTATTGAGCATGAATACATGAACTTGTAAAATAAATGCAAGACCAAGCATAAACAAGTACTGAAATAATCTAAATTACTGAACAACTGAGATCTAAATAACTAATAAATAATGAACTGAGATTGTGGGAGATAACTTCAACCGACATGCCCTAATCTGAGCTAATTAGGTTCCAACCTATAACCCCAATTGGAAGTATGTTGATACCATGTCAAGGGTACCAACGTATGACTGATATAGATCTACTAAATTGATAATTGATGTCCCAAATTATGAGGGTGTCATGCCTCTACTGATGGGGGACCCCTCATAATATATAGTGGCGTTGTAGGTCTGGAACTTAAGGACTACTACTAACTACTCATGCCTAACTGAGGGGGAGCCACCATCCCTGTGTTCACTAGGTGCTAAGTGTTAATCCTAACTGAATGCACAAAAGCATAAACTGGTATTTTTTTGCATTCAACATGATATAGTACTGATGGGTGCTCATTGTGATGTTATTATGAAATTTAATCTGAATGACTTGTAACCTGAAAATTGTAACATGCATAATTATCTAGGTATCGAGTGTTCATAACCCACAAACATAGATTAAAACAACTATTAAAAATAATGATAGGGAACTTATGAGATAGACAATTTATAAATTAATACGTAACATGGTATAACCTGAACATGATATGGGTGATTATGATTATCAAGCACATATAAACATAATTTACACGGGAAACACATTCTTATGGTTTGTATTCGAAACTATTAAGAAAGAATTGAGTAAATTCATATTTGACATTGAGATTTCATAAAAACAAAGAAAAAGGTTTCATGCTTGAAAAATAGGGAATTGTTGGGACTCAATGGGTTAAAGGAACCATTGATGAATATCCCACATATCTGAATTGCTTGACTTCTTGAAGAGACTTGGAATTGAGACCTTGGAAGGGTGAATTCTTGGGAGAAAACCTTTGTTTTTGCTCTTGAAAGTGGAAGGGGAATTGATATCATTAACTGATTAAAAAGAAAGGGAAAATAATGCCTATTTCTGGATCATGGATTAGGGATTTAAAAGGAAGAAAGACCAAAATACCCTTTGACTTTAAGAAAGATTGCACGATTTTACACAGTCTCCGTGACACGTTGCCTATCATGTAGGCTACCCTCCTTGACACGATGCTTATCATAGAGGATATCTTTCATGACACACTGCTTATCGCGGAGACTAACCTTTGTGACAAGGTGATATTTTAGAGGCTTACTGCCTAAGAATTCGAAATGACCCCAAACCTCATTCGAAAATTCCAAAACTCTTTTGAGACACCCTACTAATATACCTGACTATATTTTGAGCCAAAAATCAATGTTTCACACATGGGAAGGCCAAAAATAAAATGCTTGGAATCCTGAGGGTGTCACAATGATCATGTCACTTGTCTCTAGTGTGGAATAATTGCTTTGGGGCCTTAAACATGTGATGAATAGTTGGATACTTGTCTATGAACTGTGGGGTAACACATACAGATACAACCATCTCTGAATACAATGTAGAGATTAGTCTAGTATATAAGAGGGAGAAAAGTAAAACTCCGAATGATAGGAGCTCACTCTACGTCTCTGATCCATAGTTGCTCCATATAATGCTCACAACAATGGCGATAACCCGTACTATTATTTGCATGTCTGCAATCTATGCCAATGCTACAAGTGGTTTGGATGACAACCAAAATTGAAATCCAGGAGTCCGAAGAGAAACTATTCATCATTGAATGATCCACTTTAGGATGTCCCACAATCGAGAATAAAGCCCAACTCAGGCATATTATTCCAGCTGAGTATATCATCCAAAAATCTCAAGGAAAAATTAAAAACCCGAGGTCAAAGCTGTAGGAACCAATACCGCATCCATGAACTATTATCTGAACACCCATCAACCATAATCCATTCCAACTCAAGAAGATCAAATAGGTAACCATGGAGAAGGCTCAGCCAGCCTATAGACAAAATCCTAACTGAGACAAATCTGAAAATGAAGGTTGCACCCAAGCTCTACAGCATCAAGGTAAAATCTCAACACTAAGGATAAATCTTTTAATCTCAACTACCCAAACCAAGCCCTAATATGGGTAAGAAGTTATACTCTAAATCCATCATAGCTTCAAACTCGCCATTCTAAGGTCTCAAATATGAAATTGAGCCTACAAGACTGAACTAAGGAAAAATGCTCAAATAAACCTTAGTAATCAAATTTGATATATCCTTACTAAACCAGGTCAAAATCGAATACCAAAATATAGCTGAAAAATAATATCACCACCGAGGAAAAATCAACGACTGAAAACACAAGAAATCAACTCCATGTCTACAAGAGGGCATGAACCACCAAAATATATTCAAGAACTCCCCAGGGATGAAAACCACACTAGTAATAGCAAAAACTTTAGCATCTCAGATAAATGCAACTTTAGCAAGAAATTAGACAATCCAACACTCCATCTAGGCAATGAACACCCAATTCACCATCTTAGGAAATGGTCACAAGAAAGATCACCTACCTCCAACTCTCTAACTCTACTAGAACAAGACTCATATCATAACAAGTATAAAGTATCCAACTCTACACCAATACCAAGAGCAAACCCATGATCTAGAGACAAACCCAACAAACTTGAAAGACAAATCCAAGGCCTCTTGACATTAACATTCAAAACCACTACCAGGTGATGAACTAGTCAAAATAGAAGAATGGATCCTAATTTGGTCAATCACAAGAACGAGCTACATAAATAGGAATAGCCAATACAAAAACCTTCATAACCCAGGATGCAAGTCTAAGAATCCTAAACTCGAGAATGGGCGATATAAAAAAAATTACCAACTCTCAAACTATAACAGAACCATAGAAGGTTAACTTACCTTCAATACCATAAGTAATTCAACAACCGGTCTAGTACTCCTAATGGAAGACAAAAATAACAAACCACAACTCACTACAAGAGAGAAAACACCCAACCAAGATAGTTGCCTAATCCAATAAATAAGAACCACATAGACAGGAAAATTCTAACTAGATGCTAATAGTCTAGCCATCTACCAAGAGAGGACTAATACATCAAACAATGACAATAATAACAACAATAATATGATCATCAATTTAAGGTAATAGGCAATACCAATAATGAAAATCATAAGCAAGTACCACTCGATGGACAAAATAAGGACAAAATGCCAAGGTAAATGGGACTCGAACCCAAATTCTACACCTATAAGGGAAAAATATTAATACAAATATAATCCATCCACTACTAAAAGAAATCATCTACAGAGTAGTCATATAATCATGAACTCTATATAAAAGTACAAAACAATTAATATAAACCTACTAAGGCATATAATCATTAATGGGGATGAGAACACCAATTAAATAAATGGTAAATGAAGGAAATAAAACCACACCAATCACAATGGAATCCTAATTCACAAGTCTGATGGGTCCGAAGGAGTACAAATCTGAATGGGTCCAAACTCTGATCAATCGATTGAATCATCAACTAAGGTACTAAGCATATTGTCTCTAACTAACGAGGACAAAACACTATGAGACTGGTCTGAATAAGCTGAATGATACTAATAACACATAGGGACACTCTATGGACTAGTGAATGGTCTCTCCACAATCGCAGCAAATCACTACTGCTCTAACCTAGTAAAGATCATGAGCTGATCCAAACTGGCTGACCAACTAACATTGAGGCACTCCCTACTAAAATAACCATCCTTCCCACAATCATAACACACCTTAGGAACTCTAGGATGGAGAGGAATATATGCTAACTCAGTCTGATCAACCAACTCATGTCTAGGGCATTCTCTAGACCAACAACTAATCTCGCCATAATCGTGACAAACTCCTAAAATACTTTGAGGTGCTGACCCTCCTGATACAAAATGGACACCACGACCTAAAGACCTAACACCAAATACTTTGCAAGGTCTAACAAGAACTCTGCCCACTATGACCTGCATGACTAACCTAAGAGCCACCCATAGTAGAAATTGTAATACACGTATAATTGATAGGCTTCAAGTGGAGCTGACCTCCACCGAAAGGATCTCACCCCCATATATAATACCATTAGAACTAAACTAATTACATGGACTCTTACTACCACCTCTATAAGTCCCAATATGTTCTCTTTGTGGCCCTTGCTTGGCCAACAACATAAGAAAAATAAGACCCAACTGTTATCAAACCTAACTCTAATATGAGAACTGCTCAATGAATCGGATATAATCCCTGGCTATGAGGGATCTGCAAAAAGAATCAGGATCCCCAATGTTAAACCTAGAAGGGCTTAAGTAATCATAAACCCCATCGAAGCTTAAGCTGACCAAAGTTCCTGTGGCTGAAGCTGAATATCTTTGATAAACATCCCCGACTCTTTGGACTGACACTATGATAGATCTCTAGAGACTTGTGTTGAAGTCATGTCTACATTCATCGATAACCTTAGATCATGCAACTAGGATAGAATAGAGTCAAGGAATGCACTTGAGGCTCATAGGAATATGAACACATGATATGGAGTATAGAATAGAATTTCCTTAGAATGTCTGTAGCCTTTCAAATATAGGATATAGATTTCTCTACCCCAATCCAAAACAATCTACTAGACACTTAGCTGTTGTACCAAGACACCGATAAACCTATCTCTAATACTAATTTTTCACAACCCAATTTATTAGGTAATTATAGTGCCTACTATAGCATACCAGTAGGCAATACAAACCTTAGTCTAGACTACTAGTAATGGACTACCAAGAGAAATAAAGAAAGAATACAGAATAAATAAAATAAAAAAATAAAATACATAAGGTAGTCCCAAAACCTGGTGGAATCATCAATAGAGCTTCTACTTTTAAAAAGGATACTACATAAAGTACTAAATGAATATATAAAAACAACCATCTCTAAATACAACATAGAGATTAGTCTAGTACATAAGTGGGAGGAAAGTAATACTTTAAACATTAGGAGCCCACCCTACGTCTCTGATCCATAGCTGCTCCACAGGATGTACACAATGTTATATATAGTTTTGATAATAAGAAACTAACTTTAAGGGAACAAGTACCTGAATGTTTATTGTATATTACAACTAGCACACGTGTTTGCACAGTGTTTTCATCTTGTGTAACAAACTTACAGATGCTGCTTGTACTAATTAGGACACTTAGTCTAATGAGAGTTCAACCCTAATCATCTCTTAGTTATAAAAGGAAAAAAGGCTTCTTCATTACATAGTTTTTGCATAAATCTAAAGAGTGAAGTGAGGCAGCAAAAACTTTATTTCAAGATTGCTCAAGCATTGCTTATGCTCTTATCTTTGTAGTATGCTTAAAGAGTGAGTAGGTTTTCTTGAGTGTTGATTTGTAATTGAACTACTCATGCTATAAGAGTAGTGTTTTTTTTGTTGAGAGAAGTTCTTAGGTAGAGTTGCCTATGGTTGTTGCTGGTTAAAGTTAACCAGGTTTTGATGGTCCTTAGAAGAGTTGTCGAGATGAGCTTATAGTAGAGTTATTACAAATGAATGAAGCGTAGAGTTTGTCTAAAATTGTGTCTGTAATCAAAATGTTAATTACAGTGGATTTTATTGGTGCTTGTGAGGGCAAGCCATAGTTTTTCCTCCCTTGAGCAAGGGGATTTCCACTTAAATCTTGTGTGTTGTTTCTTTCCTACACTACCCTTTGTTTTCCTGCACTATATTATTTGATTACCTGTGATTGACTTTGAGGGACCTGGTCCCTCAGTGTGTGGCACAACCCTAAAGGGTTCCAACAATTGGTATAAAATCCAGGTTCACTCTAAAAGTTTCATACCTAGAGTGTTTTGGTCATCATAGATATTATAACTATGCTTGGGGTGGAAAGAAAGAAAGCAAAAAAAGAGAGATTCCTAACTCTAAAGGCTTTACAGTCTAACCAAGGTAAAAAAGACACTAATGTTGCATTTTTGGCAACAAGAATTGTTAGAACTATATAAATAGGTGGTCAACTTAACAAATTAAAAGGTAAAATTGAAGGTTGTCAAAAAGGTGGTCGCTATAAAGCATTCATGAGAAACTACCAAATGCTAAAGAATGATCAAAATCCAAAAAAATCCTAAAAAATAACCATCCTTCCCACAATTATAACACACCGTAGGAACTATAGGATGAAGGGGAATATATGCTAACTCAATATGATCAACCAGCTCATATCTAGGGCATTCTCTAGACCAACAACCAATCTCGCCATAACCGTGAAAAACTCCTAAAATACTTTGAGGTGCTGCCCCTCCTGATACAAAATGGACACCACGGCCTAAAGACCTAACACCAAATACTTTGCAAGGTCTAACAAGTACTCTGCCCACTATGACCGTCGTGACTAACCTGAGAGCCACCCATAGTAGAAATTGTAATACACGTATAATTGATAGGCTTCAAGTGGATCTGACCTCCACCGATTGGATCTTACCCCCATATATAATACCATTAGCACTAAAATAATGACATGGACTCTTACTGCCACCTCTATAAGTCCCAATATGTTCTCTTTGTGGCCCTTGCTTGGCCAACAACATAAGAAAAAGAAGACCCAACTATTATCAAACCTAACTTTGGTATGAGAACTGCTCAATGAATCGGATATAATCCCTGACTATGAGGGATCTGCAAAAAGACTCAGGATCCCTAATTTAAACCTCGAAGGGATTAAGTAATCATAAACCCCATCGAAGCTTAAGCTGACCAAAGTTCCTATGGATGAAGCTGAATATCTTTGATATACATCCCCGACTCTCTGGACTGACACTGTGCTAGATCTCTAGAGACTTGTGTTGAAGTCACGTCTACATCTATCGATAACCTCAGATCATACAACTAGGATAGAATAGAGTCAAGGAATGCACTTGAGGCTCATAGGAATATGAACACATGATATGGAGTATAGAATAGAATTTTCTTTGAATGTCTGTAGCCTTTCAAATATAGGATATAGATTTCTCTTCCCCAATCCACAAGAATCTACTAGATACTTAGCTGTTGTACCAAGACACCGATAAACCTATCTCTAATACTAATTTTTCACAACCCAATTTATTAGGTAATGATAGTGCCTACTATA
The DNA here is from genome assembly GCA_030864215.1 of Capsicum pubescens. Classification (NCBI taxonomy): domain Eukaryota; kingdom Viridiplantae; phylum Streptophyta; class Magnoliopsida; order Solanales; family Solanaceae; genus Capsicum; species Capsicum pubescens. The sequence goes on along the minus strand of CM061543.1, from coordinate 210,883,161 downwards.
GCACACCATTAGGAAATACAAACCTTAGTCCAGACTACTAGTAATGGACTACCGAGAGAAATAAAGAAAGAATACAGAATAAATAAAATAAAAGAATAAAATACATAAGGTAGTCCCAAAACCTGATGGAATCATTAATAGAGCTTCTACTTTTAAAAAGGATAATAAATAAAGTACTAAATGAATATATAAAAACAACCATCTCTAAATACAACATAGAGATTAGTCTAGTACATAAGTGAGAGGAAAGTAATACTCTAAACGTTAGGAGCCCACCCTACGTCTCTGATCCATAACTGCTCCACATGATGTACACAATGTTATATATAGTTTTGATAATAAGAAACTAAATTTAAGGGAACACGTACCTGATTGTTCATTGTACATTAAAACTAGCACACGTGTCTGCACAATCTTTTCCTCTTGTGTAACAAACTTACAGATCCTTCTTGTACTAATTAGGACACTTAGTCTAATGAGAGTTCAACCCTAATCATCTCTTAGTTATAAAAGGAAAAAAGGCTTCTTCATTACATAGTTTTTGCATAAATCTAAAGAGTGAAGTGAGGCAGCAAAAAATTTATTTCAAAATTGCTCAAGCATTGCTTATGTTCTTATCTTTGTAGTATGCTTAAAGAGTGAGTAGGTTTTCTTGAGTGTTGATTTGTAATTGAACTACTTATTCTATAAGAGTAGTGTTTTTTTTGTTGAGAGAAGTTCTTAGGTAGAGTTTCCTATGGTTGTTGCTGGTTAAAGTTATCCAGGTTTTTATGGTCCTTAGAAGAGTTGCCGAGATGAGCTTATAGTAGAGTTATTACAAATGAATGGAGCGTAGAGTTTGGCTAAAATTGTGTCTGTAATCAAAATGTTAATTATAGTGGATTTTATTGGTGCTTGTGAGGGCAAGCCATAGTTTTTCCTCCCTTGATCAAGGGGGTTTCCACTGAAATCTTGTGTGTTGTTTCTTTCCTACACTACCCTTTGTTTTCCTGCACTATATTATTTGATTACCTGTGATTGACTTTGAGGGACCTGGTCCCTCAATTTGTGGTACAACCCTAAAGGGCTCCAAAAATTGGTATCAAAGCCAGGTTCACTCTAAATTTTTTATACCTAGAGTATTTTGGTCATCATAGATGTTATAACTAAGCTTGGGGTGGAAAGAAAGTAAGCAAAAAAGAGAGATTCCTAACTCTAAAGGCTTTACAGTCTAACCAAGGTAAAAAAGACACTGATGTTGTATTTTTGGCAACAAGAATTGTTAGAGCTATATAAATGGGTGGTTAGCTTAGCAAATGAAGAGGTAAAATTGAAGGTTGTCAAAAAGGTGGTAGCTATAGAGCATTCATGAGAAACTACCAAATGCTAAAGAATGATCAAAATCCTAAAAAATCTAGAGGAAAGGATGCAGCTAGGTGTATAATAAAGATGGTATTGGCTGCATGGGAACTCCTTAAATAAATTTGAGAAAGATGATGAGTATGGAGATGGTTTTATGATGAAACATGGTGAGCAGAAATTAATCTCAGGTTCCTATTGTTCTCTAATGGCCACTACTGAAGATAAAGAATAAAAAAATGGTAGAAAAGGGAATGTCACCACAAACTGGTTTATGGATAGTGGTTGTTCAGGACATATGACTAGAAGGATGATTGTTTTCTGTCTCTCAAGGCACTTCAAGGGAGAAGTGTGTCTTTTGGAAATGGCAAAAAGAGGTATATCCAAGGTGTTAGAAAGATTGGGAAATACCTTATCATGTAATAGAAGGTATGTATTTTTTAAATTTCCTTAAGTACAGTCTTCTAAGTGTATCTCAAATCTGTGACAAAGGAAATAAGGTAAAATTCTCATTTAATTAATGTACTATATGAAGAATGGAATCTAGAAAAATTGTTCTCAAAGCTAAAAGGATCAAGAATATGTATATAGCTAAGTTGGAGTCTGTGGCTGATGGAGAATTAACTTATTTAAGAGCTCAAAGTGAAGATACTAATTTATGGCACAAAAGACTGGGACATGTAAATTTTTCTTTGCTAAATAAGTTGATCTCAAGGGACCTAGTCGGTGGCTTGCCAAAGCTGATATATCCAGAAAAAAAAGTTTGTGATGCTTGTGTTCAAGGTAAAAAGACTAGATCTTCCTTCAAATTTATGAAATAAGTAAGTACTTCCAGACCTCTTGAAATAGTACACATGGATTTATGTGGACCTATTGAAGTCTAAAGTAGAGAAGAGGACCAATATGTTCTATTTATTATAGATGAATACTCCAGGATTACCTGGACTATGTTTATAAGAACCACGGATAAAACATATAGGGTTCTTGTGGCTTTTGCCAAGAAAATTCAAGTGAAGAAAAATTGCAAAATTGCTGAATTTAGGTCTAATCATGGTACTGAATTTGAGAATTCTCAAGTGGATGAATTCTATGTTGAGTATGAAATAAGTCATTACTTTTATGCTCCCAGAACTCCACAACAAAATGGATTTGTTGTAAGGAAAAATAGAACATTGATATAAATTGCTAGTACTATGCTAACGATAGTGGACTTCCAAAGAGCTTCTGGGCTGAATCAGTAAATACTGCTTGTTATATGACAAATAAGTGTGTGATTAGATCACTTCTGAATAAGACTCCATATGAGCTGGTATTTGATAAAAATCCTAAGCTAGACTATTTTAGACCATTTGGATGCAAATGCTTTGTGGTAAATAATGGGAAGTGAGAATTGGGAAAATTTGATTCCAAAAGTGATAAAGCAGTGTTTGTAGTCTACTATTCAATAAGAAGGGCTTACAGAGTCTTCAATAAAAGAACATTGTATGTTGAAGAAAGTATTCATGTGATATTTGATGAGTTTGGAAATCAAATAAACCCAGGTGATAGTGAAGATTTAGAAGTTGAAGAAGTTATTCCTATTCAAAGGGATGATACTGTTGAAGATGATAAGCAAGGGATAAATGATGAAAATAAGGATGATGAAACTGATGGTGATCCACAAACTCAGGCACAGATACCATCCCTAATGGAAGAAAAAATAGAGAAAGCTTGTAAAAATTCACAAAGACCTAGTCCCAGTGGTGTCTATCTCAAAAAGCAAAATTAGAGACACAAATCCTCTCATCCCCTTGAGAATCTAATTACACCCTTGCAAATAAGAGTCGAAACAAGACCTCAAGCCAGGAATGCTATGGAAGTTTCAGTCTTTTTATTCCAAATTGATCCCAATAATGTAAAGAGGCACTGAAAGATGCTGATTGGATTAATGCAATGTAAGAAGAATTTCATCAATTTGTAAGAACAAAATTCTAGAATCTGGTCCCCTGGCCTATTGACATAATAATTATGGAACCAAATAGGTGTATAGAAATAAGCAATATGAAAATAGAACTATAAACAAAAATAAGTCAAGGCTGGTTGTTCAAGGTTATAACTCAGAAAAAGAGATAAAATATGATGAGATCTTTACCCCTGTAGCAAGAATAGAGGCCCAAGTTATTGTGGAATTTTCTGCATACATGGGATTCAAAATTTTTCAAATAGATGTCAAAAGTGCCTTCCTAAATGGAAACCTGAAAGAAGATGTCTATGTCAAACAACCTCCGTGTTTTGAAGATGCAGATTTTCCTCATCATGTACTTAAATTGGATAAAGCTCTTTATGGTTCGAAGCAAGAACCAAGGGCATGATATGAGAGACTCTCAAAGTTTCTCTTTGAAAATGGCTTCAAAAGAGAGAAAATAAATAATACTCTATTCTTAATGATCGAAGGTAGTAGCTTATTGAATTTCCAGATATATATTGATGACATAATCTTTGGAGCTACTCCTAAATCCCTATGTGAAGATTTTTTTTATGATAATTGGAAGTGCATTTAAGATGAGTATGATGGATAAATTGAGATTCTTTATAGTTCTGAGATCAAGCTAACTTCTCAAGGGAATAATGATTTGTCAAGAAAAGTATATCAAGGAGATACTGAAGAAGTATAATATGGGAGATGCCAAGCCAATTGATACTCTAACTGGAACTAGCTAAAAAATAGACAATGATGATTTAGGTTCTTCAGTGAATGAGATAACATAAAGAGGAATCATTAGATCCTTTCTATATCTCACTGCAGGTAGGCTAGACATTGTTTTCAGTGTATAGATGTGTGCCATATTTCAAGCATGCCCAAATGGAGTCTTACTAGAAAGATGCAAAAAGAATTCTAAGGTATATGAATGGGATAGGGGACCTGGTCCTATACTATCTATCAAGAGATAGTTTTGGCTTGGTGGTTTATGTTAATGTTGACTATATTGAATATTTGGTAGATAGAAAAAGTACTTCAGGAATATATTGTTGTTGCTTCATGTTGTGCACAACTACTATGGGTCAAGCAGTAATTGAAAGATTTTGATATTGTATAAAAGACTATACCACTAATATGTGACAACACAAGTGCACTAAACATGGCCAAGAATCTAGTGCAGCACAAGAGGACCAAGCACATTGATGTGAGACATCACTTCCTAAGAGATAATGTTAAAAAGGGGCAATCTATATGAAGTTCTGCAAGATTGAGGACCAGATAGCAGCCATATTTACTAAGGAACTTCATAAGAAACAATTTATGATGAATAGACTGAAGTTATTCCTGATCAAAATGACCTAACCTACCATGTGAATCAGTAGTTCTCCACAATTGGCTATGATCAGGATACATGTATCCTTGATAAAGTATGAATTTTTTAGTATAAATCAGTATTATATCTTTGCAGATATACACCCATGGGAATAACTTTGGAAGAAAATAAATGAATTATGCACAAATTTGAGAAATCACTCACAGAAAGATGGGGACCTGGTTCCATCTATTGGGTTAGTATTATGAATGTGCATATTTTTCTGCTTGTTCTATTGGAATATACCACATCCTCTCCCTTCATGCTAGAAAACCTATATTAGGAAAAATTGAAAATAAATTCCTCTTTGGAGTTACTCCATGGACCCTACCCAACTTAA